>BSEG01000008.1:40397500-41597500 GCA_036245055.1 Diospyros kaki
AATTGGCCCGTTGTCCCGCCTAATGGCCCGACAACGCAGTTTGCACAATCCCTTCATCAATACAATTGGCCCATTATCCTGCCTATCGGCCCAGCAACGCGATTCGCACAATCCCTTCGTCCAAAACGATTGGCCCGTTGTCCCACCTAATGGCCCGGCAACGCGGTTCACACAATCCCTTCGTCAATACAATTGGCTCGTTGCCCTGCCTACCAGCTTAGCAACGCAGTTTGCACAATCGCTCCCTCAAAAACGATTGGCCCGTTGTCCCGCCTATCGGCCCGACAACGCAGTTCACACAATCGCTCCCTCAAAAACGATTGGCTCGTTGTCCCACCTAACGGCCTGACAATGTGGTTCGCACAATCCCTTTGTTAACACAGTTAGTCCTTTATTCTGCCAAATAGCCCATCAACGCGACAAGGACCTTCCTATCTTGAGTGATTGGCAATGGTTTAGGAAATTTTCCTACTCTTCCATTTCACCTTAAGGCAAAAAAGAAGAGTGGGGGGCAATTGTTGTACCACCTATGGAAAAATGGAATTTTTTGAAGCAAAATAATTCTTGAACAAGACCTTGCGGCGAGATCCTTGAGACAAACATCCTTGAGGCGAACATCCTTGCGACAACATCCTTGTGGCGAAGAACCTTGAGGCAAACATCCTTGCAACGAAAGTCCTTGAGGCAAACACTCTTGCGACGAAAATCCTTGAGGCGAATATCCTTCCGGCAAGATCCTTGAGACGAACATCCTTATGGCAAAATTCCTTGAGGCGAACTTCCTTGCGACAAAATCTCTTATGACGAACATCCTTGCAACAACTTTCCTTGTGACAACCTTATTTCACTAGACACCAAACTCAATTGCCTACAACAATTGGTCCCACATCATAAAATTTAATTATTGTATTTTTGCCAACAACAATAGTGAATGCACTATAAGGTGTCTACCACATACCCATTTGGTATTATTTACAAGAACAAATTCTCCATTACAACAAAAAGCCATAAATATATATCAGTCATTTACTGAGCAATATTCATTAAAAAACAATTCCACGTTATCTACAGAAAACAAGAGTCTCCACTAATAGATATAAATCGATCAGTTACCTGTCTTCACTTGAAGAAGAATTATCATTCCCAAATACAAGTCCAACAACCCCTTGTACGCGATTCTGAAAATCAATCGCAGATTCAGAAAGAGATTAGCACGCATTGGCACTTCTCATCACAATACAAGTCAAAACTGGTGCCAACATGTTACTGAATCGCTAATATGCCAAGCTGAAGAATCCATATGAACAGCTGATAGCAAAAACTGCTTGCTGAATGGCAAACGGATGAGATACAATACCTTGTAGCCAGACATCAAATCCATCGTTTGCTACGTACTTGGCCACTGAAATTCGCTCGAGCTAAACCTTTGTAAGCATTAACTGAGAATTTCAGGAAGAAAAAAAAAACAAAAAAGCAAATTGATCGGAAGTACATGGACTACAATCCAGAGGGACAACAATGATCGGGATAGAAAACAGAATTAGATTCGCACATGCAAACTAACAGAAAAACGAATATACGCCCTTTTATATAACGATCACTGATTGGCAAGAAAATTACCTTGGAATCGAAGAGAATGTCTTCCAGAGCTGGAAAACCCTAATCAGCAGCAGTTACCTGAGATAGATATTGACAGATTGATAAAGACTTAGATCGACAGACAAATCGTAACGATTTTCAAAATAAATGCAAAAAAAACATTTATATATTGATTCTCGAGCAGTAATTGAAGGGAGTGAACTGACGTCGATGGTGACGGGAGCCGCCGACGAGGAGGGTAGCCACAGCGATGACTGTTGCAGAAAGTGAGTGCGTGAAGAGAAGATCTGAGGCTGAAGAGGTCGCCGCCGATGATGGTGGCGGGCGACGACGACGATGGTTGCAGTCGACAGTGATGGCTATGGAGGACTGATGAGCTGCCGGAGAGATGTATAAGGCGAAAGAGATTGGCTGACTTTCAAACCGTAGTCCGGAGAGGGGAAATTTTTTATAGCAAGGGCAGTTTTGTAAATATGACGAACACAGAGATTATTTGTTAGAGATGAATATAACTTCGGTTAAACTAAAGTAATTGAACCGAATTAACAAATTTGATCAGTTCGGTTCAATTATTTTTTTTCAAAATTTTAGTTGGGTTAATTTTTTTGAAAAATTCGATTTTCAGTGTTTGGTTCGATTTTTTGCTTGAAATAACCGAAATTACTAAACCAAACAGAACTTACAAAAACGACATAGTTTTGGGTTTACAAACCAAAATGAAAATATCCCCATCCAAGTCAAACAGAAGTAACACAAAGGCAGAGGAGAGAAGACGCAGAAGGCGGAAAGATCAAATCGATCCTTCTATTCGCTCTCTCCCTTTCATTGTCTCCGACGCTCTGGCACGGCGACACCATCACCCCCTTTGATGCCGACGTCGACGCCGCGGCACCCAAGGCAAAGACTCTCACTCATCTGGAACTGGAAGGCTGGACGTGAGATGCCAAGAGACCCTTCGAGTCTGTTGCCATCGGTGTCGCCTCCACCTTCGACACATTTCCCTTTGCCGTCAGTAATCGATCGCCACCCGCATTTCCCTTCGCCGATCGTTGTCCCCTTCATCAGACCCATACGCCTTTCCCTTCACTGATCGCATGAGGCTTCATCTTCTTATTTCTTCCCTCCCTTGTGCTTGGACGATCGACCCATACCAAGTTCCAACGATGAACGACCGTCAGACAGAGGTTAATATTAGGTTAGGGTTTTAATTTTTCAATTTTTTTGACTCAGTGAGGTTAGTTTTTTGATATTTGTTCATTTGCTGGGTTTTTCATTTGTATTTCTTTCTTTTGCAGAAATTGATTTGTATTTATCTCAATCTCTAAATGGTTTTGCATTTTTCTATATCAATGGATGTTCTTGTTTGTTGTATTTCATTTCTGCAAATTAGTTTGTTTTTTTACTAATTTTGCCCAATCAGTTATCGGTTATCAGTTATTGGTTTGGTTAACTTAGTTTAGATTTCAATTAGTTCGGTTAGTTAGAATTAATCGGTCGATTTGGTTTGGTTATTACATACAATTCGGTTCGGTTAGTATTTTTTGGTCTATTCGGTTCGGTTATAACCGAATGCAGACCCTTATTCGAAGCTGCTCCCTGCCAAAATTTACTAATATTTTCTAAACTTCCTATTTTACCCTCAACAACCCCACAACCACACCCATCTCTCTCTCTCTCATTCTCTCACACCCATCTCCCTCTCTCTCCCCGAATGCATACATACATATATACACGAATATACACACACATATATACACGAATACACACACACATATCTCACAAACATATTCAATTAGAGACTTGTGAATAGATTCGATTAAAGACTTATGAACATACTTAATTAGAAGTTCGTGAATAATTCATAAATAAGTTAATTAGTGTTACGAGTATATTCTAGGCCACTTTTTATAGGCTGGACTAGACCCAACAGGCCGATTCAACCTCTCGAAGCCTAACGGGCCCAAGGCCGAGGTCGTTAGAGCAAGGTCGCACGTCGCAGAAACCTGAGCTCAGACCGCGGAACCAAGCGAGCTCCCAATAATACTTTCAGTTCACTGGACGAACCGTTCAGCTCGCATAACAAAAAGATCACGGAATAATCGAAGGCGATGTCTGATAGAGTTGTAACTTCGGAGCCAATTATAAGAGTTGTGAGTTGATTGTATTTCTAATTAATCTTGGACATATTTTGATTAATATCAGTATTTCTCTTTTAATACGTGGCAATACGTTCATCGTTATATTCACTATTTATATGAATCCCAAATAGTGTAGAAATGTCAATCGAGTTATGATGAGATCAAATGATTGATGCTTCATTCTTAAACTATTCCTGGTCATAGGACTATAGAATGAGGCCTCTGTAGTACCATCAAGACCAGTACACACTATGCATGCTCGTAAGGAGGGTAGTTGATCTCATTGACTACTTATGTGGTGACACTAATACAAGTGTGTAAGTGCTCATTGGTGAATGAGTTCACTGAATGACCTAACTTGAGAACACCCAAATGGTAATTATTACTAAATGTCAATTGGGACTTCTATGTGGTGACAGGTGCTAGTAATCTCTTTTCCTGAGGTACCACAGTTATCTTGTATAAGGAGTGTCATGCTTTGATGCCACTGTGCGAGGTCCAGTAAAATAGGTCCCTAATAAGGTGGTTATTGAGTATGATCCAAATCATACGAAAGTAAAAGAGTATGCAAGATGGAATCTATTAACCTTAGTAAGATTTAAAAGGTATATGCCCTATGTGAATGATGAAGTCATAATTCGAGGAATCGTTAGGCAACGCGAATAGTTGAGAATTAATAAGAGTTATTAATTCGACTAAATGAGTTGTGCACTTAACATTCGTATACATAGAATTGGTTATTAGAAGTTTAACATTTTACCATACTTTTAGACTGTACCGAGGCATTATAATAGAGGGATCGAACAACATTATAACTTGTCACAAAAAAGTTCATTAGAAGTGTCATATGCATTTCATTTTGATATGGGGTCATAATAAGTTGCTAGACGTCAATCTTGATCTAAGGACAAAATAATAATTTTTGTCATGAGATGAAATAAATTAAAGATCATAATCAAAGAGTTTTATTAGGAGTAGGATTCTATAAATTGTCCTTTGCCATCTTCATAGTGAACCTATAAGGTCACACACGAATAAGGAAGAAGTTTCATGGAATTTTTAAGGGGACCAAAAAATATTTTTTGGACCCATAAGAATTCGTGGACTTTAGGGCAAGCTAGCACTCACAGAAAAATTCACGGGATGTCAACAAAATGAGCAAAAAGTAAAACAAGATGAAAAAACCCACAAATGGGTTAGACCTTGACCACCACCACAAAATTATTATTATAAATATCAAAATTCCTTCTTTCTAGATATCTTTTTCCTCCATTTCTTCTATCTTCACCCCCTAAAAAGATAAAATATATTCAATAACTTAAATATAAAGATGGGGTTAAACAAAGTATCTTGATATTACAAGTATAAAGATAGAAACGAAAATAAATATGTGAGTACAAGAATAGAAAAGTACATATATTCCTCATTGCGATCCCTATCTCAAACTCGTAGCCTTATTTGTTTCTCCCACCCTACTAATTGACCTCGACTTTTTTTACATTTTTTTTTATACAAGAGAAATAAGAGAGAATTATCCACAGCCAAACCCCAAGAAACCATAATTTATCTCTAGCAAAGCTACTAAGCAACGACTATACAAGTATAGATAGGAATGAACAAACACGCAAGTCCTAATAAATAGAAAGACCCAAATGAATTCAACACCAAGCAAAACGAACCCTTATTCTCAGCAAGTTAAAAAAATGTCAAACGCAAACCCATAAGCAATAATAGGAGTTTTTCACAGTATAAAAAAAGAGCTCCAACACATTAGGACGACCAAAGCAAATCAAATCAAACAAAGCCAAAACAACATATTCAAATTAAAAAAGCAACCACAAAAGGGAAAGCTTTCTTCTCACAAGCATCATAATTCGATAGCAAAAAATTAAAACGTTTTCATTAATTACCCTTTGTAACACCCTGCTCTCCCAGGGTGTTAGGTAACGTAAGATTCTGGGAATATATATTTTTTTTCCATAGGAAACTCAACACAAAAGTCGTTTCCCGAAAATCCCGTTACACCTTCTTAGTATATCAACTTAGAATCATTAATAAATTAAGACAGGTAAATCACTTCAAATGCGGAAGCTAGATCAAAACCTCAATAGAACATAAACGAAACCACTTTATTCACACACTTCTCATCCTTACAAAACTCATAATTTACAACCATTCATTTACATTACAACCCCCTTCTATTTATACCAACTAAAACTCCCATCATCACTCCTAGTAATCGAGGTAGCTTCATCTGCCAAATAAGTTAAGTCCTCATTACTAGCTACGTTAGAGCTGGGTACAACAAATCTCTCTAGTGGTTGTGACGGACCCCTCACGATAGCTTGGACTGATTAGGTGTCAAGTAGTGCTCCAATATTGGGCATGTCCTGTATCGGCACTACCAGCGGTTCCCAAATGGCAGCTTGTTGCCTCACCGCCCTGGCAAAAATATCATAATGGGAACGAAAGCTCACATCATTCATCATTACTTCAGTTAGTCGCTTCCACACGTCATTCATGTGCTCACGAGCGAACATGATCGCCTCAAACGGAGCAGTGAGGAAGGAGGAATCAAGCTCGCCGGAAAACGCGCAACTCGTCGGAGCCGCGCCTTCAATCGACGAATCGAGGTATTTTTTATGTTTTTTTCTCGTTTTTAAGGCCATTTTTGGAATCGAGGGGTCGGATATAGGGGGAGAAGAAGCTTCGTTTGAAACTTCAAGGCTCGGCAGCATCGCTGACGACGAGAAGGTCGCCAGAGAAGATGATGCAGTCGGGCGTGTGGGTGCACGCGCCCGTGAGAAGGAAGAAGGCGCGTGCTGCCCACGCGCCCGCTAGAGAAAAATAAAATAAAAAGAAAAGAAAAGAAATAAAAAAAATAAAATTTTGCAAAAATTTTTATTAAATCTGGAATATTGTTTATGTCATGTTTTGTGAAAAATATTTCTGGAAAATGTTAAATTAGCCATTTATTTAAATTGTTTTTCTATTATGGAAATAAGGAAAAATAAGAATTTAATTCAAAAAAAATCCAAGAAAATTCCATAATGCTAGGAATACTATTTAAGAAATATTAGTAAAAATAAATTGGATATTATGAAGGTCTAGATAATTATTATGTAAATAATTATTTATTTAGGTAATTTGGCTATTATGGAAATAAGGAAAAATAGGAATTTAATTCAAAATATTCTAAGAAAATTCCAAAATGTTAGAAATATTATTTAAGCAATATTAGTAAAGATAAATTGAATTTTATGAAAGTTTAGATAATTTTTATGCAATTTTGGAAAAGATAAGACTTTGAAATAAAAGAAAAATTGAAGAAATTATGAAAAATAGATAAATGATATTCTAAAAATGAGTTTAATGTTTTAGGAGTCCTCAAGGATGAGAAGATTAAGAAATAGCCGCTGACATGATTTCGAGGTCGACACGCTTCTCGAGACAACTTAACAGTAAGTGTACCGTTTCAAACTTAGTACGGTTATAAATGTTATCTTCGAGAATACTTACATCATATTGGCATGCTATGATATGTACTCCACACGTAGACTGCATCCATGACATGATTATGACATGCATCAATACACGTTGATATTGTTGATCACACGCATATGAGGTCGTAGGGAGTACGAACTGGCACCGCTGCCTTACCAAGGGTGCACCCATACACCCCAGTTTCGAAAGAGGTGGCCGCTAAAATGGTAGGCAGCATGAGGGTGCAGTTGACACCTACGATGAAAGACATTGCATACACACATGATATAGCATTATGTACCTTTATTTAGATGGTTCATCATCTAACTTGGGTTCGCCCCTGGAACATTCAACGTTCCAGTTGAGACTTGCAGTGATGATACCGAGATTTGAGATGTGTAGTGATGCGAGACGTCAGGAAATAAGGATATGTGTCATGTTATGTTGTAATATGAATAGTTTAAGAGTTATGTACATTTGTTTTATTTTCAGCAGCTTATGTAATAACTTTGTAATAAATACTATGTCCCGTTAATCATGTATGTATTGCCATGAGTAGGTTCGATTTAGCTTCTGCTTTGTATTTATTTTCTAGTGTAAACATCTCTTCTAGCACTAGATATGGTCTTAGGGAATTTCGGGAACAATGTGACTTAGAAAAAAATAATAGACCAAATTTCCTAAGGCATAACATGCCCTGATAAGGTGGGCTGTTACAGTTGGTATCAAAGCTCAACCAAGTAGGGTGCCTAGAAAGGAAACTTAGACTAAGCCTAACGGGCAGGAAGTACCAACTCGAGGACAGTTAGGGGTACTAACGGAAGTTGTGATGATAGGATGGCTGGAAACTTCTCGAAGCAAGTCTTGGTCGATCATTGGACCCATCGCCTGGAGAATCAGATCCTGGAGCCAAACGAGGGTATCATGGAACACCTAGTCCAAATGGAAGAAATTATCGACGACGTACCCCCAAGCTATCGACTCTGGCCTGACCTAGCCCAGTTCCAGATAAACATGATGGTCGGTGTCTTAGAAGGCGAGCTGCAGGATTTCGCAGACTGGGTCTGGCAGCAAGGTGAATAGTTCCTTGAATTCCATCTTTACTGCGCACGGGTTCGCGAGCTACTAGTAGAGATGTACGAGCCGGTACTAGCGGATCAGCCCGACGAAGAAATGGAAGACCTGCTTGAGGAGGAAGAAGAGGAAGATATAGAGAACCCGATCGAGCCAGGAGAAGCAGGAGAGATGGGAGACCCAATTGAAGCAGAAGAAGAAGAGGACGACATACCTATATTCTGGGCAGAAAATGACCTTCTCGAGTTCGAGGACACAGACTCTGAGGATGAGGAAGAGATTGAAGAAGTGATGGACGATCCCGAGGCACCCCCGTATGAATCTGAAGATGAGAAGAACGTTTGGATATGGAGGTCATTGGGACCAAAATAGATCTATCTAAGAAACGCTCTAACTGTCGACGTGACTTGTATAGTGTTGTTTATAATCTATGTGACTTATGTAGCATGAGCCTACGACATTTTGCAGCCGAATGCATAATATCTATAGAATTAACAAAGGATTTACCTGATCGGATAGCAAGACCCTGTAATCTAATCTAGGACGCTATTTCCTTTTTAGATGGTAAATACTCAAAAGAGGTTAGCAGTTAGACTTAGGACGCCCAACCAACAGGCGGGCAATACAGAAGGAAACACAAGTGGGCACCCGGAAGGCAACTCCAGCCAGGAGATCGGGAGCAGTTGACTGGATCAAATGAAATGAATACTGGGAAGTGTGGTGGGATTCATACACGAGACTCACTCCCGGGACGGTCATGTGGCCAACATGCTCGACCTTTATCGACGACAGAACCCTCCTATCGTTCAAGGGACACTTGGCGCAGACCCCAGGGAAGGGGAATTCTGGATCGAGCAAACAGAAAAGCTACTAGACCACTTACATTACGGAGAAGAAGAAAAAGTTAATTGTGCCACTTTCATGTTGCAAGGTGAGGCAGATAGATGGTGGAAGGGAGTCAAGAGGACAATGACCCCTCGAGCCAGGGCACCCTACATTACTTGGGAGCGATTCAAGGAACTCTTCAATGAGAAGTACTTTCCCCTAAATCTAAGAATAAAGAAGGAGAGGGAATTCATGGAGCTAAAGCAAACTGGAGACATGACTATTGCCTAGTACGAGGATGCTTTTAGCCGATTGATCAGGTATATGCCCATCTATGAAAAGGGCGAGAGGATCAAAGCTCAGAAATTCTTAGGGGGGCTGAGTCTAAGGCTTCAGAGGGCTTTAAGCAGTATAAGTACTCAGTCTTATACAGAAGTAGTAATGCAAGTCTTTACCACTGAGGCTAACCTAAGCCGGAATGAAGCTATCCAAGGGGAAAATCAGTAGGCGAGCAGTCATAAAGCAGGCAAGAAGCTGGGACTCCAGAAGCCAAAGTTCAAGCCTGGTACTCCGTGCACAAGATGCCAAAAGCAACACCCTGAAAGGCCGTGCCGGCTTGGAACAAAAGGTTGTTACAACTGTGGAGAGATGGGCATCTCAACCAGAACTACCCAAAGAAAGGGATCACTTGTTTCAACTGCCAGCAAACGGGTCATTTCCAAAGGACTGCCCCAAACCGCGACTGATAAGTCAATCTCAAGGGATGACCGGAAATGCTAAAGTGCAGCAAGGAAGGGTGTTTCACCTAACTCAGCAGGATGCGACAGAAGACCCAACAGTAATCGAAGGTACCCTATTCTCATCTGGTACACCTATGCTTGTTTTAATAGTGTAACAGCCCGTTTCTTCAGGGCGTGTTATACCTTAGGAAATTTGGTCTATTTTTTTTTTCATTACATAATCCCGAAATTCCCTAAGGCCTATCTAGTGTTTAATTTACACACTAGAGATAAATACAATCTACAAAGCGGAAGCTGAATCGAACCTGCTCATGGCAATATATACATGAATAGCTAGACAAGTACTTATTACAAATGTTGTTACATAACCTTCGAAAAATAAAACAGATGTACTATTCATATCACAACATAACATGGCACATTTTCTCGTTTCCTGACGTCTCGCGTCACCACACATCATTAATCTCGAAATCATCTCTGCAAGTCCCAACTGGAACGTTGAATGTTCCAGGGGCGAACCCAAGTTAGATGATGAACCATCTAAGTAAGGGTACATAATGTTATGTCATGAGTGTATGCAATGTCTTTCCTCGTAGGTGTCAACTGCACCCTCATGCTACCCACCATTTTAGCGGCCACCTCTTTCGAAGCCAGGGTGTATGGGTGCACCCTTGGTAAGGCAGCGGTGCCAGTTCGTACTCCCTACGGCCTCATATGCGTGTGATCAATGACATCAACGTGTAATCATGCATTTCATAGTCATGTATGCATTCTACGTGATAGATACATATCAAAGCATGTCAATATGATGAAAATATTTTCGAGGAAGTACCACTTACCTTTTAGAACTTATCGGGCTACCTCGTAATCTGTGTCTTGCCTCGATTTGCGTGTCAACCTCAAAATTTACGCCAAACACCTCATCTTTGACCTCAAAGCATCCTAATCATCATAGGTATTTAAATAAACATTAAAACCTATTTTTCCATAATTTTTTGCATTTTCTATAATTTTCTCTCTATTTCTTCCTATTTTCCTCAATAATTCCAAATTAAATATTTATAGAAATATTTTCTCAAATATTTCACTACGACAATTCATAAAATAATATTTTGGAATTTCTAAAATTTTCTAGAGAATTTTACTCACCTTGGCTTAGCATCTCCGATTTCCTCGATTTGCGTGCGATATTCCCGAAAAGCATGCTCGAGCCGTTTTTCTCACCAAAATCTCCGGGGTATCACTGAAATATAGTTTCCTATCTTTTGGGATTTTTCTAGAAATTTTTCCATTATTTTTCCAATTTTTCTTTTCTTTTCTTTCTTTTCTTTTCTTTTCTTTTTCTTTTTCTTTTTCTTTTTCTTTTATTTTATTTCTCTTCTCCTCCTTCTCTTCTTCTTCTTTTTTCCCTCCCCTGCTCCTTCTTCCTCCGCCATGGACACACAGTGAGCCTCGCCCAGCTGCCGCACCACCTCGACGCCGGCCCTGCCGTCGCCTCTTCCGGCCGCGGCTGCCCATGCCGGCCTTCCACGGCCCTTCCGAAGGCCGCCATGCCGCCTCCCGACGCTGGCTGCTTTGCGGCCCAACTGCTGCAACGCAGCATCGCGGCTGCCATTGCCGCCGCTGCTAAGCGGCTGGCTCGGCCGCTTTTGGCCACTTCGGCCGATGCTCCGAAGTCTCCCGACTTGCTAACGTCGCCTGAGCTCGTTGAACCTCGCCCCCAGCTGCTGGCTTGCCTTGCCGCTTCCCCTGCTCCACTTGATCTTGCGGCCATGGTCGCTTGAAGCTTGCGGCCATGGCCGTTTGCTGCTTTGGGCAGCCAATCGGCCTCTCTCTCTCTCTCACAATTCTCTTTCCCGACTCTCCTCTTGGTGATTCTCCATCACCCAAACCCCTGCCTATTTATAGGCGGCCATCCTTGCTCTCCAACGAGCACACACGCACACGCACACACATATATATATATATATTATATCTTATATTAATAACAAAATCTCTCAAATTCGGCTACCATACCTCCTTAAATCCCGCTGCCATGCGCAAATCTCGCTTAGCCATGAAAATTTTGCAGAGAATGGCTGCCACATCTTTCATTTTACAGCTCAAATTTCGGCCATTAAAGCTCCATTAATTGCTCCATCTTGCTGCCATATCTTTCATTAAATTCAACTGATCATAATCTCTCTATTAATTGCTTATAGCCACATTCTACAGCCCAAATCGCGGCATTAAAAGCTTCTCCGAAGCTTTCCACGCACAGCACAGTTTATACATATATATATAACTACATTACTATATATATATGAAAAATTAATTTAAGAATTATACATTAAACCCTCGATTTCATCGTTATTTCACTAGTGCATATCTCTAATTGAAGTTTCGACCTTGAACCTCAAATTAATTTGCATTATAATACTGAAATTCCGAAATTAATAATCCAAATCCTAGCTGAAAGTGATAATTTCGCCCTAGTGTCCTCATCGGGCTATCGTTTAATCCCGAAACCACTGAAGGGTTGCTTACTACGCAAAACCGGAGCCTCCTTAGGGTTCTGTTAATTTTTCAGGAGTCTCCTACGATGATTCGGTTTTTACAGCCTAAACAATAGCTGTATTTTTACTGTACCGGAAACTGTTCCGAATTCGGTTTCTTTCGACACCGTAAATCCTATCTCGATACGCTCGTCGATACCATATAATTTTCCTTGGACAATTTCACTCCGAGGCATTCCCTGCAGTTGATTCGGTACTTGAAATTGCTATAAAATTAACTTTTCGGTATTCTAAAGTCATCAGAATTACGTGGCAACTTCATATGAACATGGGGTATTACAAATAGACTCAGGAGCAAACCATTCGTTCATTTCACATGCATTCACTGAAGTGCTATGAGAAAAACCGAAAAAATTAAATTGTCATATGATTGTGGCAACCCCAATGGGGAAATCTCTAGAAACTTCTTCAAGATACAAAAATAGGAAAATTCAAATAAGAGAAGTTGAATTCCTGGTGGATCTGATCTTTCTGGAATTTCAAGATTTTGACGTGATTCTAGGAATGGACTTCCTAACCAAATACAACGCTACGTTGGACTGTAAAGCTAAGACAGTCTGTCTCAAGAGCGGGGACTCGAACGCCAAGTTTCGAAGGCAAAGGAGGGCAAGTAAACAGAAGTGGATCTTGGCTCTAAAGGCTGAGAAACTATTACGTCAAGGAGCACAAGGATACTTAGCTTGTATTCAAGAGAAAAGTAAGGAGCCCCTAAAAATCGAAGAAGTGCGAATCGTTAGAGAATTCGGGGATGTATTTCCCGAAGAATTGCCTGGATTGCCACCCCAGCAAGAGATCGAATTTTCGATAGAAATCGTACCAGGGGCAGGTCCGGTTTCAATACCCCCGTATAAAATGGCCCCTGCAGAATTAAGAGAATTAAAAGCCCAACTTCAAGAGTTGTTGGACAAGGGGTTCATCAGACCAAGTATGTCACCATGGGGAGCATTAGTACTCTTTGTCAAGAAAAAGGACGGGAGTCTGAGGATGTGTATCGACTATCGACAGCTAAACAAGATAACGGTCAAGAATAAGTACCCACTTCTTAGAATCGAGGAGCTGTTTTACCAGTTACAAGGAGCCAAAGTTTTCTCAAAAATTGACTTGAGATCAGGATATTACCAATTGAGGATCAAGGCAGAAGATGTGCCCAAGACAGCTTTTCATTCTTAATATGGGCACTACAAATTTTTGGTGATGTCGTTCGGACTAACTAATACCCTAGCAGCTTTAATGGATACTATGAATCGAGTCTTCAGGCCATTCTTGGACAAGTTCGTGATCGTGTTCATCGACGACATGCTGATATACTCTCCCTTGGAAGAAGAACACAAGTCACATTTAAGGATAATATTGCAAACGTTGCAAGAACATAAGTTGTATGCCAAATTCTCAAAATGTGAATTTTGGTTACACTAGGTGGCATTTTTAGGACATGTTATATCGGTCGAAGGAATATCGGTCGACCCGATCAAGATAGCAGCTGTGACGAATTGGAAGCAACCTCAATCAGTTACTGAAGTTAAGAGTTTCTTGGAATTGACAGGGTATTATAGAAAGTTCGTGGAAGGTTTTTCCAAAATTGCAACACCTCTTACCAAGTTAACTCAAAAGGGAGTAAAGTTTGACTAAAGTGAACGATGCGAAGAAAGTTTTCAGACACTTAAGGATAAGCTGACAACCACTCCTGTACTAGCTATGCTAAATGGATCAGGAGGATTTATGGTGTACACTGACGCCTCAAGAAATGGGTTGGGTTGTATGCTGATGTAGCACGGTAGAGTCATTGCCTATGGATCTCGACAGCTCAAGAACCACGAGCGGAACTACCCGACTCACGATTTGGAGGCATTATTTGTATGGCGAGAAGTTTGAAATTTTTATTGATCACAAGAGCCTACAATACGTCTTCTCACAGAAAGAATTAAACATGAGGCAATGGAGATGGATGGAGCTGTTAAAAGATTACGACTGCACTATTCAATACCATCCCGGTAAGGCTAACATTGTGGCAGATGCCCTAAGCAGGAAAAAGACTGCATGTGTGGCCGGAATGATGATAGCAGAGTGGAAGCTAGTTGAAGCTTTTAGCTTAATGACGGTAGGAGTAGTTTCCCAAGGCAACTCAGCCTACGCAGCTAGTCTCACGCTGCAACCAGAATTAATGGATCAGATACAACAAGCCTACCCAAAAGACTCCCGAATAAAAATGTGGGTTGACGAGCATGGGCGAGCAAAGAAACCAGAATTTGAGGTAAGAGAAAACGTCCTTCGTTTTCAAGGTAGAATATATGTACCTCGTGTGAGGGAATTGCGACAAGTAATTTTGGGAGAAGCCCATCGATCTAGATACTCGATCCACCCTGGAGCCACCAAGATGTACCAAGACTTGAAGGCTGTGTATTGGTGGCCAGGAATAAAGAAAAGTATGGCAAGATACGTGAGTCAATGCGACACGTGTCAAAGAATCAAGATCGAGCATCAGAAACCAGGTGGAAGTTTACAACCATTAGAAATCCCGAAGTGGAAATGAGAACACATTACGATGGATTTTGTGATTGGATTGCCAAGAAGTCCTAAAGGAAATGATGCTATCTGGGTAATAGTTGACAGATTGTCTAAGTCTGCTCATTTATTGGCCATGAAAGTAAGCCAACCGATCAATAGATTAGCCCAACAGTATGTGAACGAGATCGTCAGGTTGCATGGAATGCCGGTAAGCATTGTATCAGACCGTGACTCGAGGTTCACTTCTAGGTTTTGGGGAAGTCTATAAGAGAGTTTGGGTACTCAGCTTAGGCTAAGTACAGCCTATCATCCCCAAACTGATGGTTAGTCAGAAAGGACCATTCAATCCCCTAGAAGATATGCTACGAGCTTGTGCCATTGATTTTCCAGGTAGTTGGGAAGAGCACTTACCTCTGGTAGAGTTCGCTTACAATAACAACTACCACAGCAGCATTGGAATGGCTTCTTATGAAGCCCTGTACGGACGAAAATGTAGGTCCACGATATGTTGGACTAAGGTAGGTGAACGTCAAATCTTGAGACCCGAGATAGTTCAGGAAATGACAGAAAAGATAAAGATCATTCAAGAGAGAATTAAGGAAGCTCAGAATCGCCAAAAATCCTACGCAGATACAAGAAGAAGAAAATTGGAGTTCCAAGTAGGCGATAAGGTATACCTAAAGATATCTCCACTAAGAATGGTGACTAGAAGTAACAAGAAAAAGGGCAAGCTAATCCCCCAGTATATACTACGATACGATATAGTGAAAAGAATTGGACCAATCGCTTATCGACTCGCTCTACCCTTAGCTCTATCAAACCTCCACGACGTGTTTCATGTGTCGCAACTTCGAAAACATGAGCCAGATCCTTCTCAGGTAATGCCAGCTGAGGCTATCGAGATTCAAGAAAATCTTTCGTACATGGAGAAATCGGTCAAAATTTTGGATCGTAAGGATCAAGTCCTAAGAAACAAGTCAATTCCCCTGGTGCAAGTTTTGTGGAGAAACCCGGTAAGCGAAGAGATAACTTGGGAGCGAGAGGAAGATATGAGGCTCAATTTTCCATACCCATTTGAAGACCCTATAATTAGAATGAGTGAGAAATGATCAAATTTCGAGGACGAAATTTTTGTAAAGATGGGAGAATGTAATACCCTAAGTCATTATGAATAAATTTAATAGTATGTTTAATTAAATTATGCTATGTGAATTAATTAATTTAGTTTAATTAAATTATGTTTATATGATATGTAATTAATTTATTTAGCTTAAGTATGCTTATGCCAGAAATTATACAAGTATGTAAATATAAATATGTAATAAGTATAAAGGTGTAAATGTATAGGTATATGTACGTATGTATGAATGTATGAAAAATTATTTTATTTAGTGTTTAAATAGGATTTTTGTATTATTGTATATAGAATTTAGTATGTATGTATTATTTCATTTAGTGTATGAATAGGATTTTTTTTTTGTATTGCGGTATATATAATTAAGTATGTATAAAAATTCGTATATATATATGATATGTATATATAGATATACATGTTAAAAAAAAAAGTAAAAAATCCAGAAAATATGGATTGTATAGAGCAGACGCGCGGCCAGAGCATGGTCGCACCTGCAATTGGTAATCAAGGAGGAGGGCATTTAATGCCGAGGTGACCGTCGGAATGGCTTCCCGGACACGTGGGTGTCTCGATAGGACGTTCGCGACGAAGCTTGGGCTATAAATAGCCGAGTTTGCGCATGCCCTATTCATCCGAAAATTTCGTGGCTTAGATCAGCCGATTGGGAGAGTGTTTGAGAGATTTGAGAATTGGGTCTTGGTCTTCGAGTCGTGGGCAACATTTCTGAAAATTTTGGTGGCCAACGGAGCAGTGAGGAAGGAGGAATCGAGCTCGCCGGAAAACACGCAACTCGTCGGAGCTGCGCCTTTAATCGACGAATCGAGGTATTTTTGATGTTTTTTTCTCGTTTTTAAGGCCATTTTTGGAATCGGGGGGTCGAATATGGGGGGAGAAGAAGCTTCGTTTGAAGCTTCAAGTCTCGGCAGCATCGCCGACGACGAGAAGGCCGCCGGAGAAGATGATGCAATCGGGCACCGAGAAGATTAAGAAATAGCCGCTGACACGATTTTAGGAGTCCTCAAGGACGAGAAGATTAAGAAATAGCCACCGACACGATTTTCGAGGTTGACACCCTTCTCGAGACAACTTAACAGTAAGTGTACCGTTTCAAACTTAGTACGGTTATAAATGTTATCTTCGAGAATGCTTACATCATATTGGCATGCTATGATATGTACTCCACACGTAGACTGCATCCATGACATGATTATGACATGCATCAATACACGTTGATACTATTGATCACATGCATATGAGGCCGTAGGGAGTACGAACTAGCACCGCAGCCTTACCAAGGGTGCACCCATACACCCCGACTTCGAAAGAGATGGCCGCTAAAATGGTAGGCAGCATGAGAGGTGCAGTTGACACTTACGATGAAAGACGTTGCATACACACATGACATAGCATTATGTACCCTTACTTAGATGGTTCATCATCTAACTTGGGTTCGCCCCTGGAACATTCAACGTTCCAGTTGGGACTTGCAGTGATGATACCGAGATTGGAGATGTGTAGTGACGCGAGACGCCAAGAAACGAGGAAATATACCATGTTATGTTGTAATATGAATAGTTTAAGAGTTATGTACATTTGTTTTATTTTCAGCAGCTTTTATAATAACTTTGTAATAAATACTATGTCTCGTTAATCATGTATGTATTACCATGAGCAGGTTCGATTCAGCTTCCGCGTTGTATTTATTTTCTAGTGTAAACATCTCGTCTACCACTAGATAAGGTCTTAGGGAATTTCGGGAACAATGTAACTCAGAAAAAAAAAATAGACCAAATTTCTTAAGGCATAACACACCCTGATAAGGTGGGCTGTTACAAAATATATTACGCCTAAACCAACCTCTTACCCCAAACACAACCTCTTACCCAAACACCTAGGGGCAGACATAAGTCCTAAATAAATTCCATTCATACCACCTCATGATCCCATCATAACATTCACTTATCACCCCTGCACGAACATAAATTGGGACACAATCTCTCACACAAATCAACAAAACTCATCTTGACATAACTTGACCCTATTCAATTCACCTAGACCTCCCTAACTCTACCCGACAACCTTGGTGTACAGGAATTCGTTTCCAAAAACTAACTCAAACTACACTCTGACACCAACAATGTAAGCACCCTCGCCCGGACATCCCAGCCATCTGGACTACCCATGTGCATAACAAACCATGAACGGTAAAATAACATATCGAATCGTGCAATAAATCACGTAATGACAGGGCTTGTCAGCAGTGTCCGACACCGGTCAACGGTCAGTGACTAGGAGTGTCCGCTAGACGATCCACTTCATGGCCATACAATAGTTTACCCCAACGTCACCAAATAGCAGACCCTTGTCTCACTGCTCGATAACTCTAACCGAACTATAAATAAACCTGTACATCTAGGAACTTAGTCCTCAAACTGAGTTCGGCATCATTTCGAAAGGAATGGGGGCAGTACAAACACCCGTAGGCACACAACAAATAAAATTTTAGAAGTCCCGGATTTAATTTAAATGATACCAAATGGATAATAAGTCAATGAATAATGCGAGGAGCCAAGTTGGAGTAAGGGAGGGTATAAAATACGAGAAATCACAGAGATTCTCATTGGAATTAAAGAACATAAGGAGAGGGTTAGGAGTTTGCCTTTATACGGTCGTTTCTTACCTTTCTTGCACTCCTATTGTGAAGTAAAATGTTTCTAACAATTAATAAAATCATACCTTTCATTAAATAAATTAATCTACCGTGCAATATAAATAATTTAGGCATACAAAAATCTTTAAACATATAACGCTTCTAATAATTTTTACCCACGTAAGCACACCGCAAATAAAACCCCAACGAGTCTTATATTTAATTTAAATTAAATCATGTCAATAACATCCTCAATTTATATAATTAATATGCGACACCGAAATAAATTAAGAGAATGCGTGGGTTCATAAAATAAAAGGAGATCACAAAGGTAAAAAAGAGTTTGCCTCGTTTTAGCAAATTACAGCGTTTTTACACTTGAACGCCACCGAAATAATATACGTTACAAATTAATATAAACTCCCAAAATTAATAAAATTGGGATCAAAAGTAAATTCCAACCGTACAAAATATTTAATACATAATTCTCTACTCACCTAGCTAATTAAATCGTAATTAAACTAAGTTTAATCCTAACTTTCTCCCCTAAAAATGGCCCCTGCACGCTGCTTCTTCTTCTCTGATTTTCCTTCGCTCATTGCTGCTTCAAAAATGGCCGATTTCACCCTCAAATTGCATCTTAAAATGAGAGAGAAGTGGGCGGCTCAGCACGTGTCACGTGGCAGCTGCTGGCTGCCCACTGTCTTGCTCAAAACAACATCATCCAAGACTCAACATATATATAAACTAAATTAAATTTAAGGGAATCTTACCATAGTTTCTGAATATTACACTTAAATCCCATAACTTCCAAAAATTATCATATGCACCCGAACTTTCATTTTCCTCTTATTACACTTATACCCTAAAGCTTCCAAAAATTCACTAAATTAATTTATTTTATTATTTCATTAATTTCATAAATATCCCCAAATAATTTAATTAATTTCTCTTAAATTTCTTATTTTCTCAAAACATCATAAATTATTATTATTTTCTTAAATCTCCAAATACCCAATAAATCAAAAATTACTCCAAATATAAAATTGATAATTATTTACTATCCCCAAATTATCGGGATGTTACAACACCGGAAGATAAAAACCCCAAACTTAAAAAAAAAAAATATCATTATTGTTGCGGGCCCATCTTCCAAGCAACATTACGCGTTATAAACTTAATTAATAAGGCAATTCCATAGTTAGGGATAGTCAAGAGAAGCAAAACGAAAGAGTGCCACGTTTGGGCTGTCCAATTGGAAAAAAAGAAGAGAAAAAGGACATAAAATGTGTAAAAAAAATTCCAAGAAATTATTGCATTATATTTAATTATCAAATAAAATAAAAAAAAACATATTGAACTCCATTTCAATTTTTATATATTTTTAGAATTTTAATAAAGAATAAAATTATCAAGTAGTATGTCTAATTAATATTGTTTTAACAAAAAACAAAAGTCAAAGATGAAAACATAAAATCTATTAAGAGAGCTATGTCAATGGAGTCCTTATTCTTTTATATTCGGGTTGATATTGTCAAATGGGCCTAAGAAAACTCAGGTCTAAAGACTAATTTAAAGAAAAAATGTGCTCAAATCAGATATAAATAACATAACAATCTCTTTAAAGGGTACACCGCCCCACTGATACATCGACACGACGCGGTCTTAGCTTAAGAGGGGCAAGGTCAATGCATCTCCCTAACATCTCGGAACAATCGTTATCACTTCCGGCTCAGGAGGGTCACATCAATGCAAGAACCCGACTCACCACAATTACGTCATGGATTATGTTTCTACTCAAACGCATCTAGAAACTACTATCCAGTCCTAACTTAAATCCCATATGGACCACCTAGCACTACAAAAAAATTGATCTTTTGCGGCGGTTTTAAAAACCGCCGCAAAACATGGTATTTTGTGGCGACTTTTTTAACATTTTATGGCGGTTTTGGAAAACTGTCACTAAATTTATTAAAAAATTTAATTTTGCGGAGATTTTTAAAAAATCACCACTAAATTCAAAAATTAATTTAATAATTAAAAATTAAAATTAATTTAGTAGTAGTATTTTCAAAACTGCCGTTAAATTCAAAAAATAATTAAATAATTAAAAATTAAAATTAAATAACATTTGCGACGGTTTTGAAAAACCATCGCAAAATTCATTAAAAAATTTAATTTAACAGCTGTTTTTTAAAACCGCCACTAAATTTAAAAAATAATTTAATAATTAAAATTTAAAATTAAATAACATTTGCGACGATTTTGAAAAACCGTCACAAAATTCATTAAAAATTTAATTTAGCAGCGGTTTTTTGAAACCGCCACTAAATTTAGAAAAAAAAATTAAAAAATTTACAAATAAAAAAATTATAGCAAAATTTTTTAAAAATTTTAATTTTAAAAAAATTAACAAAATTTTAATATATAAAGTTTTTTATAATTTTAAAAAGAAATTTAAAAAAAATATAAAACCTTCATTTTATTTTTTAATCAATTAATTTATTTAAAAAATAATCAATTAATTTATTTTTATTTTATTCCATTATTCTTTTAAAAAATAATTTATTTATTTATTTTTTTCAATTTATAGTAAAGAATTTAAATTATAATTCTGAAAAATAGTGATTATATGGTAGTATATAATTTATATGAGTAAAGATTTACTAACAAGGCTTCGCAGCTCATCTGGTTTCACGCGCGCATGTGGTTAAGGGAGGTTTTGGATTCGAGTCTAGAAAAGGGGAGAAGGATCTGGAAATATACAGCATCCGCCACGTGGCTAAGGGGGTGCCAGGTGCGTGCAAGCCCATACTGGTGGGCGGGGATAGGCGCGCAGCCTGGTCGCACACGCGAGGTTTCATACATTCGAATTTTTTTGAATTTCAAAGTCTTTTGAATTTTTGCGACGATTTTAAAATCGCCGTTAAAATTTAATTTTTTCGAATTTTTACAGCGGTTTTAAAACCGCTACTAAAATTCAATATTTTAGAATTTTTTGCGACGGTTTTGAAACCGCCGTAAAAAATATGACTTAGCGGCGGTTATTCCAGCGGTTGCTGAAAACCACTGCTAAATGCTTTGTGACGGCTAATATAGCGGCGGTTTTTACAAAAAGAATCGCCGCTAAATGTTATTTTTTTTGTAGTGTAGTCATCCTAGTGCAACTTTCCTGACCATGCGGTCTTGCACGAAAACCAAAACGGCTATCCCGGCATGCACACCAGCACAAGATACCCATATATATTATTCCGACAATACCCTAGGAATATATTATTCCGGCAATACCCTATCCCAACAATACCATATATATTATCGTCCCATCACTAGAAATAGCCTCCACATGCGATGGCAGTGCGGCGGCCGATTTCTTGCTACGTTCACAATGCATTTTTCATTTATTACACTTTGTCCCCTTTGTTTCTTCCAGTCTCAGTTTGCCCTTTTCTTTGAGACCCCTGATCTTTTCAACAATAACACTAAGGCCCACAAGTTTTGTATTTTTCATTTTATCCCCAAAATTTTTAAAAAACTATCATTTTGACCTCCCTCAGCCAAAATTAAAAAATTACATACACTTAGGCTCGGTTGATTGATTTGACTCTACGTCCTTTCGTTTCAACCCGAAATCGCTCAAGGGTTGTTCTACATATAAAATATTAGCCCTCAAGACACTCCGTTGACTTTTCGAAAGTTTCTTACGTCGATTTGATTTTTTAACATGATCCACAACTATACCAAAAATCGTTCATAATCCAATTTCTTATAACACGTAAAATTATGCCTTGAATCACTGGTCAGTACTATTCTATTTTTCTTAACTATCTAGAGTTCGGGGTACTCCCTTCGGTCGATTCGGTTACTTAAAACTATGTTAATATACCCTATAACCTTATTATTTTAAAATTTTCATTGTACCCTTTATAATATGCCACTTATATCCTCAAGAATTTTTCAAGTGTAACACCATTTTTATTTGTCTTCATTTTTTTGCTTCTTTCTCCCATTGAATCTAATTTTTGGGTTTGGGTTCTTTGTGAATCTAGGTGTTAACTAATGGAGATAAATAATAAATCTATTAGCCAATCCATAGGTGTCACGTGGACCAACCCCATACAAAATATGTGGACCAGCAAGAAATCGACATGTGGCATGATTCTTGATAAGATGATATAAAAGACACTTGGAAGACATCTGGACACACTACGTGGTGAAATTTGATGGTCCAACCATTAATGAGCATGGCTCCACGGGCATCGCTTGAGCCCTAGACAAAATGTACTAACCATGCCTAATCATGTTCAAAAATAGATTCTCCAACGAAAATCATGCTTGAACATCTCGTATGTGAGCTATAAAAACTCTCAATTATCCAATGATAGGTATGAATTAACTCTTTCTTTATTCGTTACTCTGCTCGATCTCTCATTACTAAATACTAACTTAATCATTAGAGTTTATATCGGAAGATAAAAATCTCAAACTTTAAAAAAAAAACATATCATTGCTATTGTGGGCCCATCTTCCAAGCAACGTTAGGCGTTATAAACTTAATTTATAAGGCAATTCCATAGTTAGGGATAGTCAAGAGAAGGAAAATGAAAGAGTGCCACGTTTGGGCTCTCCTCTCCAATTGAAAAAAAGAAAAGAAAAAGGACATAAAATGTGTAAAAAAAATTCAATAAATTATTGCATTATATTTAATTATCAAATAAAATGAAAAAAACATATCGAATACCATTTCGGTTTTTATATATTTTTAGAATTTTAATAAAGAATAAAATTATCAAGTAGTATGTCTAATTAATATTGCTTTAACAAAAAAACAAAAATCAAACATGAAAACATAAAATCTATTAAGAGAGTTATGTCAATGGACTCCTTATTATTTTGTATTCAGGTTCATATTGTCAAATGGGCCTGAGATAAAGTCAAGCCTATAAAGACTAGTTTAAAGAAAAAGTGTGTTCAAACCACATATAAACAATATAACAACTTAGTTGCTTAACGATGTGAGATAAATGCAACTTTAACACCCTCCATCCTTTGATACCATATTAAATAGATATGGGTAGAACTCACTCTTAAAAGTTAACTCGAAGAAGAAGAATGATCAAATCAAATATAAATAACATAATAACCCTGTAACTTTAACACATATTTGGGTTCATACCATAAAATATACTCATTTAATACGAGTACAGTGTATGAATTCACGTGTTGAAAGAAATTATTATTAGATACGACTACCTCTAGATTTTATATACCCAACACTAAGACATTCCATCTTCACCCCGTACGAGTCATGGCAACATGCAAGGACCCAATAACTAGACGTCGGCAGTGCAGTGATCACATCAATTTTGTTGGGGGATTGCATCTTTGGGGCTCCAAGTAGTCCCAGAATTAGGTATCTATCCATGAGGTTGCATATGCTAAATTTGTTAATGCAGCTCAGCAGTGCGACTTGCCATCAAAGACAGCCATTCCCATGGCGAATGGATCAAAATCAAAAGAGGCAACAGTGCACGAAATATCAACAAGTAGTGGGAAGGAAGGACGGATTAGGACCACAATTGTGTTGTGAAAATGATGCTGATATTTTGTAAGCTTTTGAATGAACAGTCTTAATCTCCAACCAATCCCAAATGCAGCCCAATTCAACTGTGTCCCTTCTTGAGAAAGAAATTAATTAAAAAGATGAAGAAAAAAAAAATCATCAATCAGTATTTTCTTTTTTCTTTTTTTGAGTACTTAATTTGAGTCCTCAATTTTGAAACTCGAGCCACAAATGATTTTGTCGATGGACTTTCTACGCAATCATAATTCTAATTAAGTCTTAATCTCATTAAGTGCGTTGTCGGTGAATTTTCTACGCAATCATAATTCTGATTAAGTCTTAATCTCATTAAGTGCGTTGTCGGTGAATTTTCTATGCGATCATAATTCTAATTTAAGTCTTAATCTCATTAATTGTGTTGTCCAGTTCATATATAGCACGTGAAAATATTTTAGAAAAATGTGCAGAATGGGCCCAAAATTAAGGGTGACTGTTGAATTATAATGAATAACCTAATGAAGTAATTATAATGAAGATTGAATGGCAGCAATTTAACAAATGGTTAACGATGATACAGACAGAAGTTTCATACAAATGATGCATGCATGTGGTTAGTTAATTAGAAAAAGAAACCATTCGACCAGGTCATTGTGACTAAGTAATAATGTTCTGGGAAATGATGAATTGTTCATATCAAAATTAAATTGTTGAAAACCTAGTTCCCAATTGCAAGCAAGAAGATCATAGAAAATCACCCAGCCCTGGAAGTAACTTTGATTTCATTGTATATATGGAATCCCATAAAATCTAAGAAATATATTAACTACCATATAAATATATATGGTTTCATCATCTATATATGTATCAAGTCTATTTCACATATAATTAAACCATCATCAGTAATTAATTGAAAACCTTCAATTTCTTCACCAATTTAATTTGCTTATCCAGCCAAGTCATGAAGCAACTGTGCACCCATCAAGTTCCTATAAGGCAAGTTCGGAGCTTCACCGTCCAAAAGGGAATATTGAACTTGCTGGCAATCTTCAATGTGTTCTCTAGGGTAGAAGAGGGAGCCCTGTGAGACAGGAGAGAATGCTAAGCTCACCCCATTCCCACCGTGCTGCTGCAGCCCCAGCGTCAAGGACACGCCGCCGCCGCTGCTGCCGCCGGGGGCCGTGGCGTGGTGGTTGTATGAAGAGAAGTCCAGTTCCACGGCGCTGAATGTGTCTGCTGCAACCCTACCAAAGCTATGATCATGAGGGGCTTTGCTGTGTTTACCGTCGTTTTTCTCAGATGGGTTGTTGATTATGGAAGAGAGGCACTCTGAATCTATCCGCCCAAGCTGGGCTGCCGTCGGTTTGTGATCTTCGGGGCGGGGCCGGACGCCGTTGTCGTCACTGGAGGCTACGGCATTGCCTTGGTCCTTGGTTTCTTCCATGTACATCTCTTCCACCATGGGCTTCCACAGCCTCACTCTTGCATTGATGAACCAATTGGACACCTAATTAAGCAAGCCAAACGTAACTCAATAATAAACCAACAAGGCCACAAAAAATAATATGGTTTTGGAACATATGCCCCATTAACAATGCAGATGTATTCATACACACAAGTACAGAAATCTGATTACATCATCTCATATATTATTGATGTGGTAAATATAACAGTAGATGAACATGTACTTGCCTGGCTTCTTGAAAGGCCTGTTTGGCGGGCTAAGATGTGCTTATCTACATCACTTGGGTACCTGAAAATTTCATGAAACAAAGTACGTACATGTAAGTTGCAAGAATGAGAAGTTTGGAGAGAGCTAGAGAGAGAGAGAGAGAGAGAGAGAGATGGGTCCTATATATGTAAGTTGGTAAGAGAATCAAATCCACACAAATATAAAACAGTGGCCGAAGCAATATCCAAAACATTAAAGAAAATGCGTATATGTGAATATATATGAATGTACATATAGATGATTGAAAACAATATGCCAACTGAAATACTGGAATCTGGACGATGGTGGGCAGAAGCTACCAAAAAAGAGCTTGTTTTTGCGAGCAAGGTGATTAGGACTGGAAGAATGAAACAACAACATCAGTACGTGGCTGGCTGCAAATACTGTTTCTTTTTGGTTTGAAGAAAGCTTTGATTCCCTTCAAACATGGGATTTGATCATCAACACAAGTTCATATATGCATCGAAGAAAGAGGGGGAAGAAGGGAGAAGCGAGAAGAGAGATGTACGTACGGGTGGAGGAAATGCTCGAACAGCCATGCCCGGAGCAGCGAAACCGAGCGCTCCGGCAGGCCGCGCTGCGGCCGCCATGGATGACTCTCCATCAGGTTCATCTGCTGGAAGGCCTTTTGCTGCCTCAGAGTTTGGTCCAATAGCCTAAGCCTTGGGGTCTCGCCCTTAGTCGTGCCCGGTGCAACTGTGTCTTTCTCTCCCATGGCCTTCTTGGTGGCTTTGATTTGGTTCACAATCCCATCTCTCAGGCACCTGAAGTGCCTTGACATAGCCTTAGACGCCAGCGCCGAGTACACGGTGGCGGCGCCGCTGCCTGCCACCGCCTCGAAGGAGGAAACCACCGCCTTCATCTGATCGCAGTAGTGCCTGTATCTTCTATCCAACTACATCCACACAAAGGAAAGGTAGAGATTTTAGAAAGAAACAAACTAAAGTTAAACTTTTTACAGCAAAGAAAAGAAGAATAAGAGGGTTCTGAAATTAAATGGGACTGTGAACGGATTGTCGCCATGTGGGCATTAATGGAAAGCCCCCTCCAGTCTCTGAATTAGTTCCAATTAATCATCAACCGCCATGAACAGTTGGTGCTTTTGTACCATTTCATATGAACAATAACGGAATTAATGGAAAAGAATCGATTTCGAAATCAAATTGTTCACCTCTTCGAGCATTGAAAGAAGCTTCGTCTTTCGTTTCTGGAGCTCCAGGAGGTCAAGGCTGTACAAAGATTGCTTTTTTGAAGAACTACTGGCGTTCTCATCCTGCCAGTTTTGGGTCTTTTGGGGCTTTATCTTGAGCTTCGGATCTGTTTGCTTTGTTCCGAGGTTACAGAACTCATTCAGAAGCTCCTGGGCAGGGCCCAGGTACTTGGAGTTCCTGATCTGAAATTGGCCAAGATGATGAACATTTGAAGCTTTTCCAAAAAACCCATGATCTTGCTGAATCATTTGTTGTTGAATGTTCATGGACTTTCCGAAGAACCCATCTGGTCTGATATTATTATCCTGTTGCCTCAGCTCAAAGGACTGTACCCTAATGGTGGAAGGATTGGTTGAACTGAGAGAGAGCGAAAGGCCTTGGCTTGGCCTTTCGTTTCCCTCACAAGGAAACACACATCTCATAGATGAATCATAAGCAAGCAATCTGTTTTGATCCTGCCAAGCTGCGACAGCTGATTGATCCGGAGCAACCATCAGGGCTTCACCTGTATCCGATATGCCGTAAAACTCACCAGTGGACTCATTGATCGTCTTGGAAGAGGACGGCGGACCGCCGCCCGGATGGTGGTTTCCGGCGCCGGCGCCGGCTTTGGCGAAGAGGGTCTGTTGGTGGAGGCTTTTGGGTGGAAACCCTATTATCTCCATGCCGGTGGTGAGGTTGTAGATCTCTGGGTTGGATTCAAAGCTCTGCAAATGATGATTCGCCATGTGAGATGAAACATCGGAATAGCAATAGCCTGCAGACGAGGCCAGGTTCATGTGCTTCTCTTCACCACCTTGATGAGCCATACACATCAAATTAGAACTCTATTTCTTCTTAATTAAATTTCTTCTCGCCTTTCACACCTTGATTCTTCCACTGAAGATTAACGTATACCTGCAACACAAAGAAAACTCATCAAGATCCCAATTTTTTGGATAGCCGGAAAACCGAATAAATGACAAATAAAGCCTACAAAATGAATAGCAGGGCTGATTTTCCCCGAACAACCCAAATCCAAAGCCTAAAGAACAAAAATCCTCAACTTCCCACAACCAAGAGAGAGAGAGAGAATACCAATTGGATTAGGAAGGAGTACTGGAGACAGTAAGTCTGTGGATTGAGGGGAGTTTTTGAGATGAGAGAGTGTGCTGGGTAGCGTCGGCGGCGGCGGAGGATCGGTGGAGAGATGGGCCAGCAGATACTTTTTATCAGACGACGAGTTCTCTTAATAAACCAACACGACATGCTTCGCCATGAACCTCGGGACCAAGATCAGACATCTCCTCAGAAATAGCAAGACGATCAAAAATACTATGTTTGATGATCATGACCTTCAACTCCATGTTCATCTTCCTCTCATACTCCCTCTTCTCTCTCTCTCTCTCTCTCTCTCTCTCTCTTGGGTCAATGGACCATGATATAAATACATCCAAAATAGATTTCCTAGAAACCAAGCCTTGCCTCAATTATTTCATACCCTGCCCAGGTAAAAAAGAAAAAAAAAAACTTACAATACATGAACATATATATATATATATGATTAAATATATACATATATATAAAGAAGTACCGATGCTGGGCCATGAAATGAAAGGGATCATCGTCCTATGCCTGGTACATATAGACTACCAGCCGCCACATGATCTGTTCCTTCTTAGTACACACAAATCTCATATCCTAAGCCTCCTCCTCCACTACTTAATTAAAGCATATATATATATAAAAAATACAGACATATATATATAGGGGGAGAGAGAGAGAGGGAGAGAGATCTTTAGTGTGGGGGCCTCGAATCCCCAGAACTGGAGGTTTGGAAGGGAGAGAGTGGAGTTGGGTTCCAGGCTTTTGTTCAGTTTCAGATGGGTTTTTGGAAGAAGGGACTACTGTCTGGTGTCTGCTGTAGCTGAATCAATTTCTGACCAGAATTCAATACAAACCCTCTTCTGTGTTTGTGTTTGTGTGTATGTTTGTGTTTTTGCTTTTTCCTAAGAGGGTGAAAGTGAGATCCGGGGAGAAACCAACTCAGCCTAGTGTGGGCCCCCTCCCCTTTGCATTTCCTTGTTTTATTTAAAAGATTATTATGATACATTAAATATATTTTATTTTAAAATATTTTAATTAATTAATTTAAAATACATGCATTTATAACCGTCACCAAAATTGTTTTCTTTTAAGAGCAATGATTAAGATGCAATGAGTATATTCTATTTTCTAATTAAATATTATTTTTAATTTTTAAACAATTTAATTAGTTGAAGATAAATACTTAATGTGTAACATTATATAATTTGAAACAATTCTTTCTTTCTTCCCTCTCCCTACTCGTTCACACATGAAGATTGAAAATCAAGTGTGAACATGTGAGATATTTTCCCTCATTTCTATTTTTTTATTTTTAAAAATATTACTCATAACACTCTAGGTTTAATATTTATCATAATACTCTTTATCGTTATCTTGTACTTTGTAATGTAAATACAAATGTATAATATATTAATACAAAGGTAATGATTCATTGTTCACGTCGAACAAATCTTATGTTATCCGACACGAGCAACATAACAATCTCCATCAATACAATGTGTCATCACAAGTGTGTAACCTTTAAACTTCTATATTCATCTATCTATATTATAATATAAGCAAAGAGAGCATCTTGATGTCATTGAAAAAATATTTAATCTTATCATGTTACTAATGAGAATACGTCACATAACTGATTATATCGTCATTAGTCACGACTCTTTAACATTATTTTTTATTTTCATATGCATAGAACACTCACACTTTTAGTCAAAATAATTTGTAGAATTATATCAACTCAAAAAAAATGTATGCAAAAAAAATAATATTGATTGAAAATTGAAGAAAAGGGTTTTTTCCAAATGAGAATATGTAGATGCTTGGAAAAGAAGGAGAAGAAAAAATAGGTTCCCAAAATAGGGACCTGTGAAGGGGGAAAGATGAGGTGGTCCATTTATTCCAACTAATTCCAATTAAAACTCTCTTATTAAAGCACCCACCAATATCTCTCTCTCTCTCTCCCTAAAAATGGGACCATTCTTTTCATCTCTTCCTTTACTTTCTTCTTTTCTCATTTTCCGCTCTCTCACTCTCTTTTCCATTATATGGAAAGAGTAAGAGAAAAAAAAAGTACGTGTGAATCTCACTACAAAAAATCAAAATTTAAGCGACGAAAAATTCTATCGCTAAAACATTAAAATCCGTCGCTAAAAAGTTTAGCGACGGAAGACGAAAATTTAAAAAAAATTATAAAATATGATTAGCGACAAAAATTTAAAAAAAATAAAAAATGAAAAAAATTATTCCATCCTTAAAAAAAAAATTAAAAAAATTAGTGATGAAAATTCCGTCGCTATCCGTCACAAATTAGCAATGGAATAATTTCGTCTCTAAATTTCGTCACTAAATATGACTTTTCTTGTAGTGGATCCACTCATATTTTATAAAATAAAAAAAGTAAGAGGAAAAAAATCGATATCTAAGTCTACTCATATCTTAAAAAGTCAAGCCTGTATATCACGTTAATTAATTATTTTAAATTTAATTATTTTTATTTTTATTTTTATATTTAAATAAAATTTGTAATTATTTTATATACATTAAATATTTTTGTGTTGGCATGAGACTTAAGACAAATTTTAATTTTTGTCTCTTAAAGGCTGGTGGTCCTCTCTCCCAAGCTTTCTCCGCCACTTACCATCTCTCTATCTCTCTCTGTCTTTCTCTCTCAAATTATTTAGTATAGATATAAGTTGCTGATGTCACCCTTTCGAGGTTTTGGCTTTTCCTAGTTGGTGTTTTACATCTGGAACAAATCCGTGTGTGCGTGTGTTGACCCATCATGCATCCGTTAATTGGGTATAGTGATAATAATACGATCACTTTTTAATAATTAAAAAATATAATATTTAATTTTTGATATATAGAATATTAATATTTAATATCTGAATTATTAAAAATTATTGATTTGAGTTTTTATTATGACGGAACATTAATGGGTGTATAAACGCATCTATTTTTACAAGTGACATGTCACGTGGATAATTAGTTAGCAGTGTTTGAATATATTAACTGGTTTATTGTGTTTCCTCAACAAGTAAAAAATATATCATTTAATATAATTACAAAAACGTCCTTATTTTGTATTTTAATTATTAAAAATTATTATTTTAAATTTTTACCCTAATTGAGAGAGTAAACAAAATTGTTATCCATGTCATGTAAGACATGCACGTAGAAAATAGGAAGTGTTATATAATAAAAAATTCACGTTAACGAGACACATCAAATTAAAATTTTCTTTAATGGAGAAATGACCAAATTACTCGAATCTTAAAAAAACCATAAATCCCAAGTATCCAAATCTATGAATTACTGACCCAAAAAATGTTACATTCTTTCATTCTTAATCACAAACTATAACAAAATTAATCTCAATCATTTTTTTTTATTAAAGTCGATTCATTTGCTCTCTCATTTTCTTGTTTATATCATCTTTTGTATTTCAGGATAAAAAATTACAATAACAATTCTTAATAGTTAAGATATAGAATTTTGATATTTTTGTACATTAAGGATCAAAAGCTATATTTTTTAATTACTGAGAGAACACTATAAACTAGTCAGTCTATTCAAATATCACTAACTAATCATCTACATGGTGTGTCACTTACAAAAACAAGCGTTTTGTGTTAACATTCGTCATGGTAAGGAATTAAAATAATAATTTTAATAGTTAAAATATCGAATCTTAATATTTTACACAATAAATATTAAATATTATTTTTTTTATTATTAAGACAACGCCGTATGTATTAAGTCTTAGGTATATATTAGGTTTAATTCAAATTGAGGGATAAATTTGAATATTTGCGATCACTCATATTATAAAATATTAATACATAATATTATTATAAATGTTAAACTTAATTAAGTATTTAAATAACATTAAGCCTCAATTGCGTAGAGAGAACAATTAGTTGCATCTTTCAATTGTAGTTAAATGTATAATTATGATTCATTTATGTCTTTATCAAGCTTAATAAAGATAAAGGATAAAATATATGGATGGTCCTTAAACTTTATGTTCCTTAAACTTTATACTTTATAACAAATTGGTCCCTGTATTTTACTTTTTATCACAATTACTAGTCTTTAATTAATGTTAAAGTCAGTTCTCTTTTAATTTTTGTCAAATTTTGTTAACAAAAATTGACGTACGGTATACATTAATACAAACCCTAAAATTACTTAATATTAAAATAAATCAGAATCTGATGATCAAATTATTTTGGAATTTATATTATGCAAATCACATTTGTCTTTATTAACATAATTTGATGAATAAAAAATGGACAAATTTTAACAAAAGTCAAATTTTAATGGTCATAATAATAAAAAATAAAATATAGTAACTAATTTGCTACAGAATGCAAGAAACCATAATTTCAAATAAATAAAGGGGCAAAAATGATAGGCCCATAATTATTACTTTACGGGTAAGAAATAAGTGTGCTATTGCTAAATATGGGTCCAAGTGATATAAATTTATATAAATAGAAACAAATTAAGGTGTAACAAAATTTATTTTATTTTGATATAAGATGAATTTATTATATGTTATTTTTATATTCAAGTAATTTAATTAGCTAATTTTTCAAACAATTTTACCACTACACCTCAATTTATTTTGTTTAAAAAATTAAAAAGTAAACAATAACTTTGAAAAGGCATTTAATAAACTCTCATTTAAATTTTTTCATTTTTCTCTTACAAGTATGTACTAAGTACCACCTATCTAGTACTTATATCTATACTATTATATAAGCAAATAGTGCATTTTGTATTATGAAGTCACATTAATAAAATGAATTCTAAAAATACTTTTTATATTTTTATTTAAAAAATAAAACATACCACTAAGATTTGATGTCATGACATTCTGTATCACTTTACTAACCTTACCATTCATTTAAACTTACCTTAAAAAATACTTAATCACATTAGAGTTCGAAGCTAACATAATGCTTAGAGAAGCACATGAATTGACGGTCCTTCTATATGTTAGTTGTCTACTCTTGATTCCAATTGATTAATAACTAAGAGTTGACATAACGAATGCAACTCTCATGTCAAACGGTAGTTTGTGTTGTGATCAGTATGCTTTTAGCACTTTAAGTTGTTATTTTAATAAGTAATCTGGAGTTGTCGGCACCACTAATAACATTGGGGTCCAAACCCAAAATAATGCTTAGGGAAGTGGTCTTCTGGACAATTGGATGTTAGCCTTCTTAGTTCAAACTTGAAGACATTCTCCGACAGTTGTGTACACAGTTGTATAGTTTTCTTTCTCGTTTTTTTGTTCGCTTGTTTAGTTTATTTCTTTTTTACTATTGCTTTATGGACCGTACCAACTCAATCTTAACTCTTGACCCACGACTCGATCCTGGCCCTGCGTCGACCTGCAATAGCATCATTAGAACCCCATTTTGGGTACTCCTGAGCCCACACAAGATTTCATTCTCATTAAAGGCAAATCACATCCTCATTAATGACAAATTCCATCCACATTAATGAGGGTCTCGTTGGTATCATGTCACTCTCAAGGAGCCCCATCGGTGCCAGATATCCAGTCTGATCACCCTACAAACACACGACCCATGGATGCAGGAGGACCTCTCATCCTTTTATATAAATCAGCTATTTCCAAAGCCAATACATGTTCTTTTATAACCTACTGATACTCTGCCCACTTATTCTCTCATTGAGTTGAGCGTTGGAATGTTTGCAAGTGTCATCTATCTTTCGGAGTCCATTCTCTGCCGTTGCGAGCTCACGTTCGATTATCCTTATGGGCCAGAAGAAACACTTTATGATGGTCGAGATATGTCCTAACATAAAACTATAAACACTTTTGTAATTATTTTTATTAAATAATATTTTTATTTAAAAAAAAAAACTTAATAATCCTTTATTTAAAATATCTTCTTTTTCTTTTACATATACTTGACACGGGCAGGGCCGACACTTCTATATATCCACACACTCAACGGATAATTCTTTATGAATTGGAAAAGGACATCAAATAATGTTTTATTTAGGGCGTGTTTGGGAGGAGGCACCCAGAGAAGGCGGGGGAAAGGGGTAAGAGAGGAAAAGGGAATTGAATTTGGTAAGTACAGCAGAAGCAGAAGCCTCTGAAACTTGTGAAACTTGGGGTTCTGTCTGTATGTACAACAGCACTAGTAGTCAATATAGCTATCTATGTATCTAGCTTATATATATATATATATATATGTTTTCATGTATAGGCTATATGCATATAGGGTGGTCCAGCATCATCTTCATCATCTTCTTCTTCTTCTCTCTTTCTATATATGTGCGTATGTGTGTATAAAAGCTGGACCATCCTACCAATTGAGCTAAATATAGCTTGGTAGCTCCCATGGCTGCCAGCACCGGCCACTGCAACACTACGCCTCCTGGCCTCCGTCAGCTTCTCTTTATTGCCTCTGATCGTTGCTTGCTTTGGAACTCTAATGCTCACAAGACACCCATTTGATTTGAGTACTGCAATCACTCTGTGCTTTGAAGAAAAAATAAAATAAAAAAGTGCCCTATTCACAGCAAAAGTACAAAAATAAAAGGGATTTAATGTCATTATGGTGATTATATGGGTTGGAATAGCAAAAAGTTTAAAAAATAAAAAATAAAAGGGATGAAACTTCACGTGGGTATTGAGGGACAATTTTGCCATTCAACTTAGAGTGGCAATTTTGTAAATATGAATTATCATGTAAGTTTTTTTTTTTTTTTTTTTGGGAGGAGGGGAAGAGGACACTCTAGATATTTAGGCTGGGTTTGCTTTATTGTTTTTAAGTTATTTTTAATTTTTAATTATTTAAAATAATAAAAACGTATTTTTTTTATTATTTTAAAAAATATATTTTTAAAAATAAAAAAAATTATAAAAAAACTCAAAACAACAAAAAATTATTTTGAGTATTTTCATCTAAAACAAACTCTAAATTCAAAACACATTTATTTAATTATTTATTTATTTATTTATTCATATTTTATTATTGTAATGAAAAAAAATATTACAAAATTCATTAACTTTAAAATATATATATTTTTTTAATAATATATTAACATCAAACATTTCAAATTTATTGAATAAAATATCATTAAAAATTTATTTTTAAAATTTCAAAAAGAACGCATTTTCTAATTTTTCATTTTGAAAAAATAATTTTTCAAAGTAAGAAAGAGAACGAGTTTTCAATTTTTTAAAAACAGACTATCAAAATTGAAAATTAAAAATGAATTCAAAATTTAAAACTGAAAATTAAAAAATAAAGAAAACGCAGACTTAATGTTTGGTAATTCCACACATTCTAGTTTGATTAAAATGATTATTTTATTTGATAAAATTAATTTAATAGAAGAAAAGTCTCTCAAATAACTTTATCAAATAATAATTTTAGCAAGGGAATTAGAATAGATTTGGAAAATGTAATTCCCTTGTGATTGTTATTTTGGTGTCTATAAATAGTCAAAGTACTCTTAATTCAGTAATTGATGAACCATTTTTACTTATTTGTGTAGAATTAGATCTAAATTATTATGGTTGTGTATCATAATTAGATCACTCAAAAAGATTGCAGGAGGCCAACTAATCAATTTTTTTTTCTCCATCCCTTTCTAAGGACATCATAGTCCCATTGAAACTATAAGTTAGTGTTTTTTAATCAAAATATAAATAAAAAATATAAGAAATAAAATGTATTTCAAATTTTTATAATTTTTAATGTGTTTGTTAAACTTATCTTACGACACTTGAAAAAGAAGTTACGTGACTTTTTATCTAAATTTTTTTAGATATTATATCTTCCTCTCTCTAAGATAAACATATATTAGTCCTTACAGATAAAAAAAAATAACACTTGTGTAATTTAGTGCATTCCAAAAAATATAAAAAAATAATTTGATAAAAATCTTAAAATATTTCTAAATATTATTTTGACAATTTCATATTTTAGTTCAAAAAACATTACAACCTCACCTTAATACAACATTATCTCACTTATTTTAATAAATAGTACCTAAAAGAATTATCTTGCAACCCTCCAAGGACATCCTAGTCTCATTCAATTATCATGGAAGGACATCATAGTCGGATTGAAACCCTAGAACAATTATCATGCAACCCTTACACGTCACCGTATTGACACACCATGAGTCCAGGGCAATAGTTTTGGTGCATTATAATTGGCCACCACTTTGGTTGCATTAAATATATGAGGAAAAATACGACCACTTGGTCCAATATTAAATGCTTGTTAATTAGTTCTATTGTTTTCTTGAGGTATATGTCATGCCTTTGGCATTTACGTACGGATCTCTTTTAATTAAAAAAAATTATCTTCTCAACTTATTATTATGACCCGAGGTTAAAATAAACAAAATTATTATTTAAACACTTAAATTTAATATTTATAATACCACATTATATTGATATTTTATATATTTATATTACTGTAATATAAAATATAAAACTTTAAGCCACCTGTCAGATTCTACAAAAGACTCTTTTGAAAATCTCTTGATATTGTATTTTTTATTCTTCTGATTTGAGCCATCTTTTATGTTTTATGGGCACTTGAATCGTAAGTATGTTTTGGCACCATAAACTATAATGCTTAGAGAAGATGTTATCTCTAAATAGTCTTAAAATGTGACACTGATGGAGATTTTCTCTTAATATTTGTATATTTTGTTCTTTCTTATTTTTTGGAGAATTGTTTATTCTTTTATTTTTTAGCTATTTTGATTTTTTTAGTCTTTTATTGTAAAGCTCGAGATATGCCTTAATTTAAAATTATAGATCGTTTATTAGTTTTATGAAATTCTTATTCACAAAAGGGAAAAAAATATTTTCATAAAATAAATAAATTAAAGCTTTTTGGGCTTGTCTCTGTTCCTAGTTTGTTGGGGTTGCTCATGGCGGCTGCGTCAGATTCCATTGCCTCCAAATTCAATGACACTCCCAGGCGGCTGAAGGCAACATTTGGAGAGGTTAGAAATAAAATAAAAATAAATTTAAAAAGAACTTAAGACCATCTTCGTTATATATTTATAGATCCATGGTCATATGATAAATTATATTATTAGTTCTCCAACTTTATACTCTATAATAAATTAATCATTATACTTTAATTTTTGTTATCGTATTAAATTTTAATTTATATTAAGATTCAATCACTCTTAATTTTCTATTATCCAAAGCCATCATGGTATATATTAATATAAACCTTGACATCGTTTGACGTTAAAATTAATCTAAACTCTACAATTAAGTTAATTTTGGGATTTATATACGTCAATTTTCATTAATAGAATTTACTTAAAAATCAAAAAGGGAATTGAATTTTAACATAAATTAAAATTTAGTGCATGTGGTTATAAAAATTAAATGTTAGTGACCAATTTTATTGTTATTATAACTTGCCACCTCTCTAGCTACTTAAACTCATATATGTTTAGAGGTAGTTTTTGTTAAAATGAGTAAAATAAAATTATATTAAAATAAAGTTAAAATATTTTTAGGATCAAAATATGAAATGATCAAAATAAAATTAGGAAGTATTTCAAGATTTTTTTCAAATTGTTTGTTAAATTTTTTAGAAAACACTATAAAAAATAAATGTTATTTTTTTTTTATCTATAAAGATCAAGCATATATGAAAAAATTTAAATAAGAAATTATGTGACTTATTTTTTAAGAATCGTCAAATAAGTTTAACAAACACATTGAAAATGACAAAAGTTTGAAATATTTTTTATATTTTATCTTTTTTGATTTATAATTAACAACACTATCTTAATAAGAGTCATTCAATCATCAATAGATGTAAAAATTAAACTCAAAATATCAAAGTCACAACATAACGGTCAAATGATAACTTCATTTGTCTATCTTATTATTTTAATAAAACCTTTTATTTAATAATTGTACAAAGAGATTTCCTTTCCCAAGAGAGACAAGCTACTATTTTGTTCCCTTTCCACACACACATATACCTCTCTATCTATAATAATAATAATAATAATAATAATAATAATAATGTGGCTTTGTCTCTTATAATGAAAGGTGAGCAAAAGTAATTGCATCAAAATCATCACCAACTTTGTAACCATTGATGGTTTTAGATCCAACAAATCTGAGACGTTGATGAACCAAACCAACCAACGGTCTTGATTGAGTCTCATAGTTTGCCTTTCTTGTATAGAAAAATGGGGTTGTGATGACAGAGTAGGCTTCTTTAAAAATGGGGGTGAAAGTGAAAGAATGGATTTTGAATCTTTGCCATTGATTCCATATCTCTGGACATTCCAGCTTTAGAAGATCATGCCATTATATGCTGATTTGGATATGTGATTTTTAAATTATTAATTATTTTTAATCTTTTAAATTTTTGTTTCTTGAAAATTATAAAAAAAATTAAAGAAATATATCTATCGATACTTGAAATTATAAGATAAGTTATATGGAAATGAAAACAGGAAACAGATTCGAAACGAAAATAAGGAAAATATATTTTTTTAAAAAAAATAGAAAATAGAAATCTGAGAAAATGCATAAATAAAAAAATATAGGAGTTTTTTTAAAATCTAATTTTTAATATAAAAAATTATAAATATAAATTTCATAATACATTCAAATAAATTTTAAAAAAATTAAAAATTTCAAGTTAGAACTCTTCTTTTCGATATTTTTTCAATATTACAAAATAATCCCTAAAACATTTTAAAATTATAGAAATTGTCCAGAAACTTTTTTTTTATCTTTTTTGACGTTTCAAAAATAAAAACATTTTAAACACAACAAAACTGACACCCTCAAAACATTTCTATATACTATAAGATTATTAGATATTTTATTACTTTTAAATATTTTATTTAGTAAAAATATAAAAAATGAGTTTATGACTTTAAATATTTTCATATTTCTTAGTATAAACATTTATAATCGCTTTTCATACATTAAAAACCTTTAAAATCGTCCAAACCCATTAAAATTATGTTAGTATTTTCAGGATAAAAATGAGACAAATCATAAGATTAATACATAGAATTAGTTTTTCTTTTTGAATAAACAAAATTACAATACTCAAAATAAAAAAAAATAAAAAAAGAAATTAACATGATCATAATGGTCACGGAATCAAATCATAATATCTTGAAACATGAACTCGTTTATTATAATAGAGCTGCTTGTGCCATAAGCAAAAGTCATTAAAAGTCTAAAAATCTAAAATAACTTTTTAGATTAAAATACATAAATTTCTCATACATGGGATCACACACAAACACGTAAATTAAATAATTTCAATATTCAAAAATCCTTTCAAATATTTCAAGAAAAGAATAAGTAATTATCTATAAAGAATTCTAACTGTAAAAGAATTTTAAAATTTTGGAATCAACATCATCTATAAGAATCTAATCCTAATGGGTTCTAAAATGTTAGAATCCTAATTCTAGTCGAATTAGAAAAAATTAAGATAAACGTTATCTGTAAGAATTCTAATTTTAATAAATTTATAAAAAATCAAAATAAACGTTATATGTGATAATCATAATTTTGAATTACTTAACATTACTCAATATCTCTTTATAAATAAGTAGATAGTCATTATTAAAAAAATAATTCTTTAATACTAATTTTAATATAATTTTCATAATTTTTAGTATCTAATTTAAATATTAAAATATTTACGTGAAAAGGTATCTATATCTTCTGATTATTTTTTTTTTTTATAGATTCTAACGATTTGATGATAATATTTTTAATTTAATAAATTTATTATTATATTTCAATAAAAAAGTTAATATAAAATCTCAAACTGATGAGATCACCTTTATGTAATAATTATACTTCAACCCAAATATTGTACGACGAGAGATAATTCACATGATCGTTTTACCTACTTTTTCTAATACATATGTATTGATATAATCATGGACAGCCCCCCACTTTTGTTGTTGGTCACTCGTGCAATATGTAATGATTAGCATCTAATCATCGTCCTCGAAAGTTGGCATTATTCATGTGTAAAGGTGCTTCAACCATCATCCTTATCACAAGGATTGTCGACTATTTTTCAATTTTTTTTATAATATGTCGGCATTGGAGGACAAAACCTCTTGTTGTGTAATTGAAGAAAAAAGCTAATACGAAATAAAAGAAGAAAAAAACAAAAATTAAACATATAACATGCATGATTTAATTATTATTGTCATTTAAACACAATAATAAATTTATTAACTGAAAACTTTACCGTCAAACTATTTGAACTCCGTAAAAAAGAGAACGATTAAAGAACGTAAGATAATTACCATGCAAATACTTCGATGTTTAACTTAAGTATTGAAGACTTGAATGTTGTATTAAAACTAATATCAAATATGTATATTTTTTAAAATGATAGCTCATATATTTATAAAGGAGTATGAACATTTTCGAGATCTATTAGAATTAGAATATTTACAGATAATATTTATCTTGATATTCTAAGTTCTAGTAAGATTATAAGTCTTTATGGATAATATTTATCTTTTTTACAAAATTCTAGAATGAATTTTTAAATATTAAAATTATCCAATTTTCACTTTATTCGAGACCTACTCTCAGCACTCAAGGAGAAATTTATAAGACAAGCCCAAGTCGAGACTTGGTTGCAATCTTTCAAGAGCAGTAATAGCAAAGGTCCTCAGGAGACTTATATTTTCGATTATACTCATATATTTGTATTTTCGAGTCAAATTAATTCGTTATTTCGATTATACTCATATATTTATATTTTCGAGTCAAATTAATTTTTTATAATTCAAACTTTTTGTTATTTCTGTTATAACCATGTACCTACATTTAAGAGTCAATTTAAGTCTTGCAATTTGATATATAAAAAAAAATGGGGTTAAATTGACTCATTTCACTTTACTCTTTTTTATTACACATTAAAATACACGAGTTAAATTGACTCGAAAAATAAGAAGTATAGGAGTTAATCGAAACAATGAAAAATTTGAATTACTACATGAAAAACGTGAAAATATAAGTGCAAAAATATGAGTTTGGCCAATAACTTTTGTTATTTCATTGTTCCTTTTGTTGGCTTCAACAAAAAATGAGATCGAATTACATGAATGATAAAAAACATTGGCGAAGTAAATACTTATGTAACCGACTTAATATAATAGAGTTAAAATTTTATATTTTATTATAAGTAAGTTAATTTTATAAAAAAAATGATTAAAAAATTGATATGTTGTTGGGATAAGTTAATATTTGTGCTTGAAAGGCATCCACCATAATTAAGAGAGAAAGTTCAACAAATATTTGGTGGCTTTCAATATCCATATTAATTTGAAAGCATTTGTAGGTGAGCCTACTTATTAATTGTATTGTATCAATTCCTTTTATTAATTGGACAATTGACTTGTTGCATCCATGACATTATTATTTATCCCTACAAGGCAAGTTCCAAAGTCATTCATTTATTTAAGCCCTTTGTTGTCAATTTGATTTGAATTAGTAGTAAATCATTTTGTAATTAAGTTGCTCTTTAAAGCCTAAATGACATTATTTTTTTAAGTTACATAATGTTACTTAGTGTCCTAAGGCAATAAGAAATACATCTTACTTTCAAATAGTATCTACTTATTATATCTTATTTTCAACATTCAAATAATTATATCGATTCATTAAACATTTAAGACAATAGCCAGTCTAATGCTAGCAGCCATTAAACATTTATAGAGTAATACTAGCAGTCATGTGTCGCATCTTCATTAGAAAAGGTGTTAGACAGAAAAAATAACGGCACATGACTCATAACCTTATTCTTTTTTATATTCAAAGAACTTTTTTATCTCTATCTAATGTAAAATGTAAAACATTAAATGCAATAATTAGGGTGCATTTAATACGCTTAGTTTTTTATCATTCAAATATTTTTATTGATGGGTAAAATATTTCAAAATATGATATATTTAATCAATTAATATTGGGATACTAAAAACAAATGTATTAAATATACCTACACGAATGTCCTTAGAGCACTTATTAGCGAAACCCTTGTTTTAAAGTAAATATTTCTATTTTTGTCCCTTTCATTGCACCAAATCACAAGTTTTCATGGTGAATATATATATATATATATATATGGTTTAGGAAGTGAATATTAATTAGACTAAAAATATCCCATATTTTTTCAATTAATGTTTGATATAATATATTAAATTATCTCATATACCTACCAAGGAAGCTAATAATAAAGGAGATTAAAGGAATTATCGAGTTTATTCTACTACATTTATATATATTTTTTAATTTTAACAAAATTATTATATCAAGGGTATTTTAGACAATAACAATAAATGAAACTTAAATTTTGGATTCATTTCAAATATAAGTTCATGAAATTCAACTGAATTTCATATTTTAAGTCGTATCATCCCAGATATAAGAATTCATTTTAAATAAATTTCAAATTTTAAGTTTATTCGTTCCAAACAAACCTTAAATAACACTTGGAAAAAAACAGTGATTATATCACGAGATGCATCATAGTGTTTGATTTTTTTTTTAATTTTTTAACATTTTGCAAATGATTTCAAAGGCTCAAATATTAATTAAGTTGATGGTAAGAATCGAAAAGGGCTAAAAGATTGGAACATTTTCCACTTGAGAGATAAGTGGGAAATTAAAGTGGAGGGTGCATGAAGCCCGCAGAGTGGTCACGGGAACCACTTTGGATTGCAAAAGTTTCTCCAAAGTCATTGTGCAAATGCTCCAAAAGATAAAGAAAGCTCAAGAAGAAAAGCTGGCCCTAATTAATTTATTTAAAGATAATGTTGATGGTGATGGATAGAATCGATCACCAAAACTCGCCTCTATATGTGTACATGTAAAAAAAGGGCAAGATTGAATCCTTTTGATATTTTTTTTTTTATGTTCAAGTTAGTAGAAGAGATGAAAATAAAAAATATGTAGTAAGAGTTTATGAGTTATATAGTTTTCTTGCGAGAGTCTTGATCCTTATATAGGCAAACGCAAATTGGGATACTTAGAGTTATCTTAATAATTCCCGAGCTTGATCATTTTAGGCCGACAAAAAATGTAGTTTCATTGGGCCAAATTGAGATAATAACAAAACTTGTTGGGTAAGTGTTGAATCTTTTGGAATTGGAATGTGAGAGTTGAATATTATTGACTTATCTCTTCTTTAAAATTAAGATTCAGAGTTGAATTTTGTTGATTATTTCTTAAATAAGAAGACACATGACAATACTATATTACTTGGGATAGGATAGGGTGATCCGATAGACTATGAGTGTTTGCTCTAAGGGGTAGTTTGAAAATTTCACTCTTTCAGATTCTTTCTCATCAATTATTAGTTTTTAACTTTACATTTCGTAACAATTTTATCATTGTACTTTAATTTTTATTATTTTAATCACTAAACTTTAATTTTTGTTAAAATTCATATCATCTTTTATTTTTTTTTTATCTAATTCTACTAACAAAAATTGATGTGGTGCATAAAATATAAATCCTAAAATTACTTAATTGTACATTAAGTACGACGATTTTATACTCCCAGGACACAAGTCAAGTGGTTGGGTCACGATAAGTTGGGATTTGTATGTAGGTCGTGAGTTCGATTTTTTACCCTGCGCAGTGAAATCTACAATTTATTTTCTTTATCGAAATCAAGAGCACGAGCAATGGAGAACCACGCAAGAACGATAATCTCAAGTACGACGATTTTAGGGTTCATATTAATATATACCAGGTTAGCTTCCATTAACAGAAAATGAAAAAAGAGATAGAATTTTAATAAAAATAAAAATTTAGTGACTGGCAGTAAAAGTTGAAATATTACTAATTAATTTGTCATGGAGTATAAAGTTAGAGGGCTAATAATATACTTTACCTACTATAATATTTGAGAGTATACTATAAGCAATGTTTCATATATAATCATGCTTAAAACAACATTTGTTCACTCTTATATATGTGAAAATCATTACATATTGACTGTTCAAATTTCAATCTAGACCAAAAAATTGGACTAGTTTAGGATCGGCCAATGAAAATCGATCCAATTCTTGATTCACTTATTAACTTTAACTAGTTTTCGGTTATGTCTTATTTAGGATCAGTCCAATTGTAAAAATTAGTTCGATCCTAATCTTTACAAGTCCTGTCTTCAATTCGAGTTTCTTAAAAAAATTAGATTCGTGTCCGATCAAGTTTAGGACTAGTTCAATCTATAATGAACGTATCGTATTTTTAAATATTTATTAATTAATAAAAATATTTGAATATTAAAAATAAAATATATTAAATACACCTTAACAAATGTCAATCACTTCTTAACAAAACTATTATAGTGTGCATTTTGGTGACCACATAAATACAATCGCTTTCTTCATATGCTTCCCGACAAGCTAACAAAGTTTCTAATTTTTTTTTTAATGGACCACATTCTCTAGTTCCAACAAAAATAAAAATTATATATACATATATATATATATTCCTTTCACTTTCCTTTTTTCTTTCATTTATTAATTGAACCTAATTTCAAACAGGATGTTAACCTCGACTTAATGTCACACCTTGAGTTTTGGGTATTAATTTCACGCGGGTAACACACGGCTTTGACTTGTTCATTGGGCGATGATGTAGTGTTTCTATGGCGAAAACTATTGCAACGTATCTCAGAATATTTCAAAGTTATCTAAATAATTCTAGATAGTCTGTTTGTATTCTAAATAGTCGTTTTCATCTTCTAATATGTTATAAATTATTCCTCATAAATGTAGTAAGTGGAAGATGAATGGTAATAGTTGAAGAAATGTTCTAAAATGTATTTATATATGATCGAGGGTTTCAAAATAAGTGGATGGTTATATATACCTCTATCCCTCTCATTTTTCAGTGACCTTACTTCTATTCGAGAAAAGTATTTCCATAACTTCTCTATCTAAAGTAGCTAACTTGTGGGGTTCAAAGGCTTGAAAGGAAAGACTTACATAACACTAAGAAAACTTAATTCGACCGTCGAGGGAGTGGTCAAGGCATAACAATAAGCTCGCGTTACTTAATTTATATTTTTTTCTTTTCTTTTCGCTCGTCTCTATCCATGAAAACGTATTCATCACTCTCACACAGGGACATCAAAATCACAAGATAATCCAAGAAAAAAAAATAAAACAAAAAATCCCAAGATATGGCTCTCTCAATATTCTAAGCATCTCTTCTTTATTTCTTAACAATGAAGGCAGACGATATATATGAGAGGAAGAGGTAAAGTCAATGCAAATGACAAAACCCATGAAAGAAAAAGAAGCCCTCTGGCCTACGCTCTAAGTGCAATTAGAAGTCCATTTTGTTTGCTTGAAATCTTTGTCTTCTATTGCTTGTTTCTTTCCAAAATTTTCTTAATTGCTCCCTCCTTTGCTTGCACACTCCTTAATTAATCATTAATTAATTCTTTACCAATCATATGTGTGTTCATACTAACAAGTTGCTTGGAGACTTTTCTACCATTCTTATTGGGTGATTACAACAACTTTAATCTCATTTTTATCGAGATATGTTGACTTAATTAGGTAATTGGTTAAGAATAATAAATGTGTTAGTTAGTTAAATGTTTTGAACTATAATGCAGTTATCATCAATCAATCACATTGTTTGTATCTTGACAACAAGATGCGATAAATACACCTTATTTGAAAACAATGTACACTTGGGATAATAGTTACCATTTCTCATTGACCAATCGAAAATGCTATACCCTCAAAACAAATTTAACAAACAACCCTCACAAATTGATGTCGTTTTTGGATAGAACTATTATAAATTTTTCATATCAATTTGTGAGAGTTGTTTCTAAAATTTATTTATGGGTATAACATTTTTGCTGACTAATTATAAGTCGTTTTTAATTGCTTACAATTAGCAATGAAAATCAAACTAAATACTTTTTTTTAACACATAAGAAATTACAAATATATATATATAGATAGATAGATAGATATCCATATAAAGAGATAACGTATGAGAAGACTTAATCTCATGACCCCATGATCATTATGAGAGATGGGTCACCACCCAAGTCACTCTCGGAAACAAATTACCTACTGGAAAATAATCAAATTCTTGCAAGATTCCCATACAAGACCTAGTATTAGAATGATGAGATTGTGACAATATTGTCACCTTTTATTTTTCAACAAGTACTAGATTAAAAAAAACAAAAGAGGACTGTATCTTTATACATCCACAAGCCAAGAAGTTTCACTATTAGCAAGCAACAAAAAAAATTGGAGCTTCTTTGGTGGATACATCCATGGAATCTTTCAAGCCACAGCCCAACCACACACACACACACAACACAGATATATATATATATATGTATATTATGATTGGTTTCGTTAATCAATTTGTAGAATTAAGAAATGGAAAAGAATCAATGGGAGGGGCCGACATTCAGTTAGGTTGGATGTTTTTGTCTGTCTAATCCATGGAAGTGTGATGCTTCACTCTATCAATTGGAACTGTCACGCCCTACCCATAGCTTACTTATCTTGAGCACTAAATACCCTTTTTAAAGTCTATTTATTTATTTATTTATTTGTGCATGTGGGGACAATGTGGGGAATATTATTTGGACTATAATTTTAATTTTTATTGTAATACTTTATATTGATATTTTGTATTATGTGCCGAATCAATAAAAATGTCAAATTTAAGTAATAAAATAATATATATATATATATTTATATGTGGGGTTTCATATACCCACAACAGCCACCCACCGAATTGACTTGATATGGTTTTGATTGGATTGGTTTTGTAATCTTTTAAGTCTTAGATTTGGTTCAAAAAATAAAGGCTTAAGCATTAATCTCTTTGTTTTTAATTAAATTTTACTTTAAATACGACAAGAGCTATTTAATTAATAAGTTTTACTCCACGATGATCTAACACGAAACTTTTAATTTTTGTTCAATCGGTCTATCACTATAGGTAAATTTTACATTTTTATCAATATATCTTAATTAAAACATGGCATGTACTATAAAATTTTATAAAAATAAATAAAAATCTAAAATTCAATTGACTCTCTCAAAATAATAATATAATGAAATTTAAAACTCAAAGTTGAAATAAATGTATTAAATGCAACTTAATAAGTTCTCTAAGATAGTGTTTGTTAACTAAGATATAGATTGAAAAAAATAAGATATAAAAAATATTTCAATTTTTTGTCATTTTTAATAGGTTTGTTAAATTTATCTGACGACTTTTAAAAAAGAAGTCACGTGACTTCTTATCTAATATTTTTTAAATATGTTTATCTTTCTCCCTCTCTAGATAAGCATATCTTGGATCTTACAGATAAAAAAAAAAAAACGCATGTGTTCAAGTGCATTCCAACAAATTTAACAAATAATTTAATAAAAATTTTAAAATACTTCCCAACCTTATCTTAACCATTTTATATCTTAATCCGAAAAATATTTTAACTTTATCTTGATACAATCTTATCTTACTCATTTTATCAAATGATACCTAAAGATACTCATAATAAATACGTGTAATAAAAATATATAGATTTTGTTAAGGGGTGCTCTTATAGCACTGGTTAAGTGCATTTAATGTATTTTATTTTTAATATTTAAATATTTATATTAATTAATTAAATATTTCAAAATATAATAAATTTATTATCTGAACATAAAAATGTTTAGATACTAAAAATAAAGTGCATTAAATGTATTTTTGATTAAATTAATTATTAGGTATTGATGATAAAGTATCATTGATTAAATTATTTAATCAATCAATAATAATTGATTAGGCTGGGTGGCATATTATTCCAAACCTATGACTAATCGACAGCCTAATTGTCTTTTGGGGATAATATTCAAAGACCATCATTAAGTGAGGCCAATTGTTCAATCCAAATCCACACTTGAGGTTGACTCTCCATTTCTTATAGCCAATCCAAATATAATTCGCCAAAAATAATAAATTTCATAATCTTTATTTAAATCATACTATGGGTTTTAATTTTTTAACATATTTTATTCTATAGATTTGTTTAATAAAACTTTCATTTGACTTTGTTGCTTTAATATTAATTGGTTAAGAATTGTAAGTCATACATCAATCTTAAAATAAAGACAATTATTATTATTTTTGTTATTATCTAAATACAATAATAAATTTATAGTTACGAGTGAGTGCCTATTTCAAAGTTTCAGTCTCCGAGAGACTCATGAAATAGGAAGTGATTAGGGATGTAAGATGTCTCTCATGCTGACTCTTCGATGATTAAATTAGTTTCTATGAAACAGTCTAAGAATAACCTTTTATTTATAGGGGTCAAAATTGACAAGTGGATGAGCATCTACGTCTTTCGAATTATCTATTATAAATTTTCAAACAAAAACATACAAAATAGGTCTAACGCATTCTTAGACATAGAAGAAATAGTTGGGAGGGTCTCCCAAAAATATTCAAGAGAAGCCTCCAAGAGAGTTCCCGGTAGAGTCTCCTAAGAATACCTAAAAGAGGTGTCCAACAAAATCTCCGAAGGACAATTCTATGGGGATATCCTTCTCGACTTTCTTTTATGGACTTTTTTTCTTGGGCTTTCTCAACTTTCTTTTATGGACTTTTTTTCTTGGGCTATCTTAGATTTAGATACAATAATTTTTTTATAAAAAAAAATTAAAATAATTATTTATGATTTTATTTCTAGTAAAGTGATATGGGTATACAATCGTCATGTGATAATTTTACAAATAATCATCATGTAATAAATATTTATGATTTTTTATGAAAATTTGTGTGTCTTGATTTCAGGTTTGGTCTCAAATCCAATCTTCTCTAGGGCCCATACTTGGCCCAATTCAGATCTTGGGTCGGGTCAGTCCTAGATATCCTGGTAGGCCCATTCTACTCATATTGAGGTTTATTGGAGTCTGTTCATACTTCCTATACTTTGAAAAAAAACATAGAAAATGTATTACTTTGATGTTAATATTTAATTTTAATATATAATAAATTAATTAAAATTAAACTATTAATAAATTTCTTATAAATATACTATTAAAGTGTATTTTTTAATCAAGATATAAACCGAAAAAGATAAGATATGAAAAACATTCTAGACTTTTATCATTTCTAATATGTTTGTTAAACTTATTTGACAACTATTAAAAAAGGTCATTATGATTTTTATTTGACATGTTCCAAATATACTTATCACTTTTCTTCCAAATAAACATATATTAGACTTCACGGATAAAAAAAAAATTACACGTCTTCCAATTTATTTCAAAAAATTTAATAAACATTTTAATAAAAATCATGTAACCTTATCTTAAACATTCTAATTTTGTCTTGATACAATTTTATCTTACTTATTTAATAAATATTACCTAAATGTGTAAAATAATATACAAACTCGATATATTAATGTAATACCCGGGAGCCTAGAGAAGGATAATATATATCGAGAATAAATAAGGAAATAAACAACACTAACTAGATACTTTTTAGCCTAAATGTAGGCAAAGAACTCCGACGTAAAGCGTGCTTGAACTGGAGTAACTCAAAAATGAGTAACCTCTTGAAAAGTTCGCGTAAACCCATCAAGATAAATTATTCTCCTTTCTATCGCTCGATACGAGAAATTACAATTAAACTTTGAACATTGTCACAAGTTAAATATTATCCTTCAATTTTTGTCAAAAAAAAGCTTTTAAATTTTGATTTTTGGATGTCCCTTTCTTAATTTTTCATCAATCTCTTAAAAAATAGTACAGTATATATTAATATAAATCTCAAAATCACAAAAAATAAAAAAAGAGACTACATCAGAACAAAAAAATCAAAATAAAATACCCAATTTATTACGAAATACAAAATTCAAAGACTAATCTATCGGCCACACAAAAATGACACATGCAACACATTTAAAGGCAAATTGGTCCCCATTGTTGTGGTCCCAAACCACCAAGACTATATAATAGAACAAAAACAAAATTAACACTAACGTAGTAAAAAAAAGATGGTAGATTTGAGTTGTGGAAACCCCAATCCAAGAAAGTGGGAGCCTCATATATAATTATGTTTCAAAAAAGAATATGGGCATCTGATCTGTGACCCACAAAGGCGGCAACTGACCAGGACACTAGTGGCCATGGCTGCTTCACAAGAAGAAGACCCTAACAAAATTACCAGTGTTGTGTTGTTCAGTTTACAATCACTCATTGAAAACCTGCACAATCTGTTCCATTGCTGGATCTCCCTCTCAGACTGGATTGAACACAATGCCAAGCAGCCTCCTGGGTTCAACACTGTCCCCAACCTCAACACCTCTGTGTTTTCACCAAAAGCTCAAGAATTTCAACCCCATAAGATGCAGCCATGGAGTTCATGAGAATGGATCGGCTTTTCACCCGGAAAAGAGCGCCGCTCTGGGTACAGGAACAGGATCGGGATCCTGCAGGCCTCCAAGGCCGCGCAGGATCATACTGGTTAGGCACGGACAGAGCGAGGGGAATGTGGATGAAAGTATGTACACGAGGGTGGCTGATCCGAAGATTGGCCTGACCCAGAAAGGGATGGGCGAGGCGTTGGATTGTGGGAGGAGGATCAGGGAACTGCTGGAGAAGGACGAGGTAGATGACTGGAAGGTTTACTTCTATGTCTCACCTTATAGAAGGACGCTGGAAACTCTGCGAAACCTCGCCAAGGCCTTCGGGCGCACGAGGATTGCTGGAGTGAGGGAGGAGCCTCGCCTGCGTGAGCAAGATTTCGGTATGTCAGATGAATGAAACAAATCACAGAAAAAGAGTCCCTGTTGTTCTGTTCTGTTCTGTTCATAAATGTGTAAATGCAGAAGTGCAATAAACCGAGATTTTTTTTTTTTCCTCTTTTTGCAGCTTACAAGTATGAACTCTCCTGTGTCCTTTATCTGTTTTCCCCTTCCAAGGGAACTTTCAGGACAGGGAGAAAATGAGAAGAGAGAAAGCAATTCGCAAACTCTATGGCCGCTTCTTCTACCGCTTTCCAAATGGAGAGTCAGCTGCAGATGTTTATGATAGGATAACAGGTAGTCTCTGCTTACTGTCAACAATCCCAACTCATTAACAATGGTGAAAATAGTAAAGATACTAACTGCAGGATTCAGAGAGACTCTGAGAGCCGACATTGACATTGGCCGTTTCCAGCCACCAGGCGAACAAACTCCCAACATGAACCTGGTGATAGTATCACATGGCTTGACGCTACGGGTGTTCTTGACAAGGTGGTATAAATGGACAGTGGAGCAATTTGAGGGACTAAATAACATCGGGAATGGAAATATGATTGTGCTGGAAAAGGGTTATGGGGGCAGGTATTATATTAACTCTCCGATCCTCCTCTAAAACGAACTGTAACAGAAAAACATCCAACACAGTGAAATAATAGAGTTAATTAAACTGTGATCTGATATCTACAGGTACAGCTTACTGATGCATCACACAGAAAAAGAGCTAAGAGAGTTTGGTTTAACTGATGAAATGCTGATTGATCAGGAATGGTAAGCCCTCTGGTCTTAAGAACCCATGCATCCTAGAAATTCAACACTAGCCTCAATCTATTGCTCTGATGATGTAAGCAAGGTACTAGAGACTTGCTTTTTTTTCCAGCTAACGTGTTCTTTCTTGGTCTCTGACTGAAGGCAAAAAATGGCAAAGCCCGGGGACGTGAACTACCGCTGTCCAATGACTGGCTCAGCGTTTTTCACCCATTTTGATGATGAAGATGATAAAGTATTAGCCACGGAATAATTACACTTACCCGGTGTTGGAAACTAGGCATGCAGTGATACAGAAGGACTCCCTGGAAACGCTTACTTGAGCAGCATGAACTCGTTTCCGTGCAGCCATTTGGCAATACGGTTTTTCTGATCCACAAGTGAAATAACAATCCTGCAATAACACCATCAGTAGTAAATAGTTTTCAATGAAAACCATAAATCCCTAGCTGTAACTGAAAGATGGTTATCAATGAACATGCAGTTTACATGCAAGAGTGAACCTTAGGGTTACTTTTCCTTTGATCTGGGCTGACAAAAGTTCTTTTTTCAAAAAATTATCTTAATCATTAACTCTGGGATGCGTTTATGAGGATATCCATTTTGACCTTTCTACAACAACAAAGAACAAATCCAAGAGTCATCTAAGTCACTTTAAACATAGCCAAAAATTAAATAAATAAAAAAAGGCGCCAAAAAGTAGAAAAAAACTGAGACTATGATTATAAACAGAGTTTGAACTTGATTGTCCTATCTAAAACTTTGAGCATATTGCAAATCATCTGACATATAGCTAGAATCATGCTACCGAGAGGATTAGCCACCAAAGGTAGAAAATCCACCAGTAGATCCTTTAGATTCTACATCAACTATTCTTCATCCTCGGATCATAAGAACGAACATTAAGAACTGTGTAAAGTGTCGAACAAAGTTAACAAAGAAATGTAGTGACCAGATGAACTGAGTTATAAACCGTAAAGCATTAGAATTCCTTGTTACGTTCTCAGAATTCAGGTACAAGAGATGTTTCCAAACAATAAATGAAAATGGGAAATAAATAAAAAGGTAAATAACCCTAGTTCCGAATTAAAAGGGTGTTCTATTTTAAGTTTCAAGATTGCCCTAAATTAGGAAATGATAATATGCCACAAAAGGATTCAGCCCCAAAAAAAAAATTGTTTCTAGTTCTCTTCACACGAGTTTTTCAAATAAATACCACATAAACTACAGATCTGTTAATGTAAAATTGAACAAATTCCATGAATAAAAATCTTCACAGAGTTCCATCTTGCTTGGTTCAGAGGACATCAAGCATTTCTCTACAGTATGGTTCATCTCAACCTGTTACAGCATGAAGAGAAACAATGAATGATATCCCTTCTAATAACTATGGGCAAACAATCATACAAGAACAGCAATCACAACAACAAAAAATCATAAGCCTTAATCCCACTAGGTGGGGAAACCATTAAATAAAACTAAAATAAGTTTAGATTATCTAACCATTGTAATATCCATATGCATGCAAGGGAAACACTGAGTTTTGCAACTCCCTAGCATTTCCAAGGACGTGGATGGCATTCTAACTGCTTATCGTATGTCCTTATTTCCACCTAAATGAACTAGAAGCAAATTATTGGATAAAACATTAATTCCTGACTGCACCCAGGAAGACATTAAATTCACTTTAAGAGAACACCATGCAAATGGATATGGACTTTTCATTGATCTGATAACATAATAGACCTCCAAAGAAGTTAGATCATCTAGGAATGGTAGGACATCCAAATATCCTAGGATGCCACTGAAGAAAAGAAACACAAGCTGCAGGAAGCAGTACTGGGGCCTGCCTAAAATTTCCAAGAAAAGATGTCAATATGACAAAATGAAAATTCAACTGAAGAACAGCAAGATTTATATTGTCCAACTGAGTATGCATCCAATGCGACATAACCAATACAGGGCACAAAGTTCAAGGTATTCTTCACAGGCTTACATCCTCCAGTTCTCTCACAGTCTAGGTGCTTTTGAGCTTGAATGCTGTCATGTTATGTTGAGAAAGGGAGCCAACTCAATTTCCATGTGACTTGGTTCTACTTCTCATGAACCATCCACTAGTTAATAGTTCACTGTCCTTGTTTACCAAATGGAAACTCTTTTAATAAAGGGGGTGCCCCTAGTGCATAAGGCTCGCTGCTTTGCAAGAGGATCAGTTTTGCACACAACCTTACCATTGCATTGCAAAAAGGCTTTCCCTACAACTCACACCCGTTACAACCAGTCACAAAGGACAAACCTTGCCACTGCTACAAGGTATCACCCTCAAAATAAAATCAAACTACTTTAATCTAAAGACTATTCAATTTGAAAAATATAAAAACCTAAACAGCAATAAATCGCAACAGTTTCATAAGCCATAAACCAATTCCAGATATAACAGTAGGAAGAAACGGCTCGTTTTATATATCAAATTAACAGAAGAACTACATCATGATTAATCCCAACAAAATGTGGAAACTGCACCGGAACATATACACCTCTTCTCCTGGATTGGACCAGGTAACATCTATTAAAGAGACCAGTCACCAACTTTCCTGAACTCAATCTTTTCAGAACAATTGTCAAAGCCAATATAGAAAGGAAGAAGACAGGAAAACACCATTAACCTGTAAAGAGGGCTTGAGTGGCAATAGGATGTTGAAAGTAACTAAACCCATAGAAAGGCATATCCCCCTCAACTTGGTATAGCTAAATTTCATTAGTTCTCAATACTTGCAGTGGCAATTCGCATTTGCTGGGGTCGTTCAGACCCACCATTTCGTCTCCAAAAAGCCCTCCTCCACCAAATCTCAAATCCTCTTTGTATATTTGGACAATCATCACCGGAATTCAGAAACCGGTCAAACCAAGACATCAAAATTTCCTGTTGCCATGACAGAGGCAGAGTCAGAATGGTGTTGCTCAGACCATCCTCTATTAAATGCCTGTCAAGTCCATTTGAAGCTCTCCTCATCCATCCAAAGTCGTCATAAAATGGACCCAACCAAGTCCGCAAGAGCAAGCACCTCGCATCCTTTGAAGCCAATAGCTGCCCCTTTCCAATACCAACAAACAGCCTAGCTGTCACTCGGCTAACCTCATACCTATGAATGGCAGGCACTTTAGAATGTGCATCAGACAACCCAGATTGAGATGCCCATGTCTTCAGAAATTCCTCAGCAATCTGTCTATCAATCAATATATCCAGAATCCAATGCAAATTATCCGCCTGCCGAGCAATTTGACCCACTTCCTGCAAATCAGCATCTGCAGCCTTTAGAAAATGTTGGCGAAGCGATTGCAAGCAACCATCACAAGCAGAATATAATGACTCTTTCCTCAATTCATTTTGAGAGGAATTTTCACGGAGCATTTTGGTCACCAATCCCTTCATCTCTCGCCTTGCCTTCTCATCTTTCCCTTCAAGAACCACCTGCAAAAGCCTGAGCAGTACTTCCTCATTCTCATTTCGCTCCTCAATACCTGCGGGAACATCACCCGAAACCCTCTTAAGAACTTCCCCTGTTCCAACCCCTTCAAGCTGAAGCTCCGAAAGCAGAGCAGCCACCTTCTCCTCTTCATCCTCAGCCCATGGAGCAGCCTCTAAGTACTCCAAACATGACAAAACCCCAGCCTCAAATCCAATTGCAGCTGACACCTAAATCACAAAAATTTCAGAAACAATTCAAGTCCTAATACTTCGATATTCCCAATCAACTCTTATTTTCACACACACAGCTACAGATAAACGTTCAAATTCAACCAAAGTTCACATCTTCCTAAGCATATCATTGATAAAAAATTTCGAACGTATATAGCAATGTGAAAATAAGCCGTGTTTGTGAGTTGAACAGGTTGGCTGGTTTCACAATGTCAACTAAGTGATGGAACATGATCATATCAATTATCTTCATTTACAGCCATCTCATGAAACGTTTCCATAAGAAGTTGAAGTTGTTCCTTTGCAAGGGTTTGCATTACCAATATGACTCTTAGAACTCAATTCATATTACGAATGTCGTGCCGCTAACCCAAACTTTGCTATGATAGGGTGCCCCGATGATGATGATGATGAAAATGATATAACACTGTGTAAATGTTTATTACCTTCAAGATTCCAAGGACTCTGGAAACCGATGATGATGATGATGAAAATGATATAACACTGTGTAAATGTTTATTACCTTCAAGATTCCAAGGACTCTGGAAACATCTTCCTTCATAAGCCTCCTCCTTAAATCCTTACAGTACATCAGCCTTAGGGTTTCGATGTACACTTCAATGTCATCACAGTCAGCAATCTCCACAATGTAGGGGCCGGAAGCTCTCTGCGGCCTCGACCACAAATCAGACAGTTTCATGGCGAAGAAGCGGCTGTGAGCGACCAAGATCTGTCGATGGAGATTCATCAAAATACTAAGTCCCTCCTTCGAGCTCAACGTGAGCTTGACATCGCCGGAAACGGCATCGTTGAACTGACTTCCCGGACTCCGACAAGCCAACAGGTACGACAGCCGCTGTTGCATCAACGCTTGCCTGTCTTGCGCCGAAATCTGCGATTTGGGCGCCGGAACGGCAACATTCGGAGCGGCGATCTGAGTTCGGGGCGGGCAATCGGGCTCGCTCGCCATCATCTCGAACAGGGTGGGGCTCGATCGGGTCTTCTCGACCGACGGAGGCGGCGACATTGGGTTCAAAAGCCCGGCCGTGAGAGCGGAGTTGAATTTGCTGAACGACGACGGGAAAGAATCGCCGTTGGCGCCGCCATAAATTCCTGCGGCGGCGGCGTGGGCGTAGGCGTGGAGAGCGGAGCTTGACTCCATCGCCTGTGGACTCGCAGTCGGTGAGTACCGAATCTTGAGATCCGACGGCGACCCGGAAACGGGTTCCGCGTTGTCTGGAGCTATATGCGGCGGAGGGGACGGCGGCGGTGGCGGCTTGGAGGTCGCGCAGCACCAGGAATTGTCGGGGGAGACGACGGCCGCTGAGTCTAGCTTTCGTTGGTGGTTGTGGGATTCGGTTGTCGTGGCGGCGGCGGTGGCCGTGGCCGATATGGTGGTTTCGCGGAATCGGCGCCGCTTGGTCTTGCTGTTGGAAGTGGGTTGGTGGGCTTGGATTTTGAGATGGGTCGTGGTGGTAGCTGCCATCAAAGGGCAAGCAAGCGAAGTATAATAATAACTACTCAGCACCCAGAGAGAGAGAGAGAGAGAGAGAGGGGCTTGGCTTAGTAGTTGTAGCCGAGGTAGCAGTTGTTTTTAGCTGAGTTGTCCTTTTGTTTTTAGGGCATCCAATTCCAATCCATCATCGGACCAAGAGATTTTACAGAAGAGAGAGAGAGAGAGAGACAGGGCGGTGGACACGAGAGAGAGAGAGAGGCATCAATGAGCATTCAATGCCTTGTTCTCTCGTCCAATCCTCACATCCATGCCCGCTCTGCTTTCTCCGCTTTTTTTTTTTTTTTTTTTTGACAAATTATCATATATTCTTAAAGCATCTCCAATAGAGAATGACATATACGGTGTCATTTTCATAATTGTCAAAATGGCACTTCAGATTAAAAATTAACCACTCCAATGGGAGTGCCTTATGGGGTTGTAAAATGACAACAACCCTCTTGGGGTGCCATTTTTGTAACATCTAGAGAGAGAAAAAGGAAGAGATGCAAACTCTAACCGCCATTTTTAATTAGTCTATTTTAACTTTTATTATAAAATATTGATTATTTGAATTTAAAATATTAATGATACCTCTATTTTGGCACTTGTCATTGGAGCAGATTTATTTTTTAGAAGTGCTATAATATTATTCAAAGTTGTAAACAGGTAATTTAACACTCTAAAATGGCACTCTCCCTTGGAGATGCTCTTATAAGACAAAACCTATATATTTTGCCACCTTATCTTTTCACGTCTATTTTGTATAACTGTCTAATTTTTTTTATTTTAATTATATTTTTAGATTTATTTTTTAAATTATTTTAATTTTTTCTATGACAACTCAAATTTTTTATTATTTTAATTATGCTCGTTAACTTATATTTTCAAATCAATTTAATTTCTATATTTTGACGTGTATAAAATATGATATATAATTTATTATTTTATTTTATTTTTTTTACACATGAAAGTATAAGAATTAAATTAATTCAAAAATATAGATCCAGAAATATAACTGAAATAATGAAAAAATTCAGATTATCATATGAAAAAAAAATTAAAATATAAAAGTTAAATTCACTCAAAAATTATGTTCATGAATATAATTAAAATAATAAAAATTTAATTTTACTTTTTTTTTCATTTAGAATTATCAATGCGTATATACTTTTGGTTGGTTGTGTAATGCATTTGTTGGGTATTTTTTTATTAAGAGGCATTTGATTAACCTTTTTATGGATGTGTATATTTGAATTAATTTTAGGAAGGTTTGGGCTTTGCCAGTTGTATTTGTACTTCCCCTTATTTATACCTAGCCAGGGGGTAGGGACCCTTCCCTAGCATGCCAAATCAAGAAAATGATGCCCTTACTTATGATGGTTTTTAGTTTCTAAATGGGTGGAAATGAATAGGCTATATTAGTAATTTTAGTTATGATAGTGAAAATTAGATGGTGTTGATTAGTTTTGTTTGAAAGGTATTGTGATATTTTGAAACTTATGACGATAATTGATTAGTTCTCTCGGGATGGTATTGTGACGTTTTGAAACTTACGACGATAATTGAAATTATCATAAGTTACGTTTGTAATAAAAAAATAATTAAGATATATTTAAGAAGACTCTTCGATATATATAAATTAAAAAGGTACAAAATGCACAAACGAGAAAGTGAAATACCATGCACTCTAATTGTTGCAATACTTTTGCTTTTATGGGTAACGAATAATAAGGGATACGTTAATAAGATTGTCATCTTTGATCTTTTGGGATGAGACTAATTTTTTTATGGTTAGTTCGACTCCTTTCCTATGTGTTTAGTCACTATATAAAAGAGTAGCTTCTTGAGAAGTGTGCTTGTTCTTGTCTCGAGATGAATGATTATTTACATATTTAATGATTATTTGTATAGAAAAAATATTCTTTTGTTGAGATGAGACGATAAGTAAAGAAGGGATGAGTGTCTCCATTAATGTGTGGATCTTATTTACGTATCTCACTTTAACTTTAAATTTACGTGTGTTTTATTCACACAACAACTCACCAATAGTATAAATTTTAATACTTATCATGTAGACTCCCCTTAAACTCAAACAAATTACGTTTTTTGAAGTTCACAAAAAGATACATATGGGTCAGGTGCCCTTTACGCCAAGACAAAGTAAGAAAAAATATCATAAACGAGTCTTCTTTCTTGATCGTATATGAGGAGAGATACCCATCTCATGTAACACATAAATAAATCATTTGAACTTTATATTTTATATTAATATTAATATTATAACTAAATATATTAATTACATAAACCTTTTGGAAAGTTGTTTGGGAGTGAAAGACTTTCTTTAGGAAAATTAGGCTTACATGTGTGTCACAAACAAGGACTGAGGCAGCTTTAGGAGGCTAATCAAATGGCTAAAATGGGGAAAGAGTAATAGGAGGACAAAGGGCAATTGGGCATCATAAAGCCATGATGGGGAAGGCTTTAGAAGGTTGCTTTCACTTTATTCAATGCCTTGGGCTTTGGGGGGGGGGGGGGGGGGCAATGTGATGTTGTCCTTTGGAAGGGATAAAAAAGCTGTGGAATATTTTAACTTCTTTGGACATGTGACCTGTCGGGCATGGGATTCATTTTTTTATTTTATTTTTATTTTATTATAAAAATAAAAAAAAATGTTATATATTGATAAGTAGTTATGTTTTATTTCGATTTTTAGTATTTTTAATGGGCCCTTAATAAATAAAATTTATAATTATATATGGTCATGGGATAAAAGCACAAAAATATCTACATCTTATTAGGACATATCCCGACTATCACAACAAAAGACTAAACAAGTGAATAAAGAAAATTCTCTGAACAAATAAATAAAAAAAAATTATACAATTATATATATGATGATATCTTCAAAAACTTGCACTAAAAAAACTATCTCCCCAATCATCATCAAACAAATCTCTATAAGAATTTAAAGGTTTTTGGTGTGAAGATCAACATTAATAATTTAGACACTCGATTACTCACTTAAAAAATTTTGAAAGAATACAATTAAAACCTATACCCGTCAAACTAGAAGTAAAACCACTAGAATATAATTAGGAAAACTATAAGTTAAACCCAAAAGATTATCAAATTTTGACTAGCTCGTTGACTAGAGGAAGATAAAGGGAATGAGAGGAAAAGTACGAGTGTTTTAGTTATATTAACAATTTAACAATGATATAAGAAAAAAATATAGCTATAATTGTAAAGTTATGGAAATTTTTGTCATTTCTCAAATGTTAATTAATGATATACCCAGAAGGTTGGGTGTAATTTTTCTTTAAAAAAAATACTATATTCTTTAATTTTTTAAATAATATACTACTATAAAATTTATGAATTTAAGTGAAAGATAAATAGTATTACTTAGTAACTTCAATTTAAAGTATATAAATAAGAGTGAGTAACATTTCAGTTGAATCGAAATAACTGGCAGTTTGGTTCAATCCAATCTGTATATCAATTTAATTTTATTTTCAAATTTAAATGTTTCAATTATTTTATTTTGATTCAATCTCTATATTTAAAAAAAATATATATCAAAACAATCGAACTTACTAAAATATCAAAAACAAAGTTATTTTGGTCAAATTAAGAATTTGAGTGTTTTGATTTTAAGTTTTTTTTCAATTTTTTTATTTTTTTGATTTGCACATCTATTTTAATTTAATTCATTTTTTTTAAAAATTAATTTATTCCATTTGAGCAAATAAATAGTACAATCTTAATACAATCTTCTCAATTCTTATATATAAATGGTCAACTGGCCTTAGGTGCAATCTTCTCAATCTTCCTTCATATATTATATATTTTTATTATTATGACATAAAATATAATATATCGATACACAAATAATATAAAAAATATATATTTACGTATTTAAGTAACATTTTCATTAAACTTTACTAAATGACTAAAATCTATCTGAATAGAAAATCATTTAATACTTGTGTTATATTATTTTATAATATTTTAATAATGTTTAACAAAATAAAAAAATAATTTTAATCTTATAAAAAATTTAAAAATTATGACTGAAAAGAACATTGTTAGTAAATAAAATAATAAATAACATAATTATCCTAATAATAATAATTAAAATAATAAAAAAATAATTTATTTAAGTAAATTCATTTATCGTTTCCTTAAATCTATATCAAATTGCCACGAAACTCGAACTTAAAATCCAAACCGACACTATAGTTTAGGGGGGCCCACAAGAAATTACACAAAAGTTTTTAATTTATTTATTTATTTATTTTGTCAGTCTTGACCCGTCCCTTTCTATATTTATTTGGTGGGGTATTCATAATTAATAGCCCCTTTGTCACTGCCCTCTTAGTGAGTCCCTTTCCACTCGGTAGTCCCACCAAATTGACATTTTTAAAAAATATAGACTAAAGAAATTTTGTGTAATTTAAAATTATTATTAAAATTTTTTGTCGTTTATTTTTCATATATCCATGACCCTTTTCTCTGTCTTTAAATAAGATATTCGAATAGGTGAATAATATTTCAATTCAATTGAAATAACAAAATCAAATTAATTTAAATTGTCAATTTAATTCGATTCAAGTTGTTAGTAGATTTCATTCAATTTTTAAATTTAATAATTTTATGTATTTTTTTATATTAAATATCTGAATTTCATCCATCTAATTCTAGAAGAGATCGATATTCTCTCTTGTCGACTAAAATCTTTACCAGTGAAACTATAAGTAAAACCACTATAATATAATTAGCAAAACTATAAGTTAAACTCAAAAAATTATCAAATTTTGATCAGCTCGTTGAATAGAGGAAGATAAGGGGAATTAGAAGAAAAATATGAGTATTTTTGTTATATTAACAATTTAACAATGATATAAGAAAAAACATAGTTATAATTGTAAAGTTAGGTAGATCTTTGTCATTTCTCAAATGTTAATTAATGATGTGCCCGAAGGTTTGGTGTAATTTTTCTTTAAAAAAAATACTATATTCTTTAATTTTTTAAATAATATACTACTATAAAATTTATGAATTTAAGTGAAAGATAAATACTATTACTTAGTAACTTCATTTTAAAGTATATAAATAAGAGTGAATAACATTTCAGTTAAATCGAAATAACTGACAGTTTGGTTCAATCCAATCTGTATATCAGTTCAATTTTATTTTCAAATTTAATTATTTCAATTATTTTATTTTGATTCGATTTTTATATTTAAAAAATATATATATCAAAACAATCGAACTAACTGAAATATAAAAAACAAAGTTATTTTGATCAAATTAAGAATTTGAGTGTTTTGATTTTTAAGTTTTTTTCATTTTTTTTATTTGTTTGATTTGCACATCTATTTTAATTTAATTCAATTTAAAAAAAAATAATTTATTCGATTTGAGCAAATAAATAGTACAATCTTAATACAATCTTCTCAATACTTATATATAAATGGTCAACTGGCCTTAGGTGTAATCTTCTTAATCTTCCTTCATATATTATATATTCATATTATTACGGCATAAAATATAATATATCGATACATAAATAATATAAAAAATATATATCTACATATTTAAGTAACATTTTCTTTAAGAATTTTGTTAAATGATTAGAATCATTTAATGTTTATTTTATAATATTTAATAAAATAAAAAAATAATTTTAACTTTATAAAAAATTCAAAAATTATGACTAGAAAGAGTATTGTTGGTAAATAAAATGATAAATAATATAATTATTTTAATATTAATAATTAAAATAATAAAATAAAATAATTTTATATAAATAAATTCTATCTAAATAGATTTATTATTTCCTTAAATCTATAACAAATTGGCACATGAATTGACCACTAGACGCTAAAATTTAGGGGGGCCCACAAGAAATTACACAAAAGTTTTCAATTTTTATTTATTTATTTATTTTGTCAGTCTTGACCCGTCCCTTTCTATATTTATTTGGTGGGGTATTCATAATTAATAGCCCCTTTGTCACTGCCCTCCTAGTGAGTCCCTTTCCACTCGGTAGTCCCACCAAATTGACATTTTTAAAAAATATAGACTAAAGAAATTTTGTGTAATTTAAAATTATTATTAAAAGTTTTTGTCGTTTATTTTTCATATATCCATGACCCTTTTCTCTGTTTTAAAATGTCTTTAAATAAGATATTCAAAAGGGTGAGTAATATTTCAATTCAATTGAAATAACAAAATTAAATTAGTTGAAATTGACAATTTAATTCGATTTAAGTTATACATCGGTTTGATTCAACTTATAACTAGATTTGATTCAGTTTTTAAATTTAATAACTTCATATATCTTTTTTTTTTTTTTATGACTCAAGTATTTGAATTTTGTCCATCTAATCTTAGAAGAGATCGATATTCTTTCCAGATTTGATCTCCAGATAAATTAGATGCAATTGCAAACTTATATATTTTCAAGTGGACACAGTCAGTCTCTACCAAATAAGACATTTTTGCCTCTATCAAGAGTCGAACCCCCTAACTCTTAAAGAAATTTAAAACCTTTAACACTTACGTCATGTCTTGAGAGCAATAATTTCAGTTATCTTAGTTAGGTTTAATTTGATTTTTGTATTAAAAAAATTAAAATAAAAGAAGAATCAAAATATTAAAAATAATATCATTTTCTCTTGTTTTTCAACTTTTTGGGTTTTTTTTCAATTAGTTCTATTTTTTTAATTATTTAATTTTTTTGAATTTGTTAGAAAATCTATTTTAATTCAATTTTTTATACAAATTTAATAATCTAAATTACATATGAATATAACAAAAAAAATTAACTAAATGCCATCGAAAGCACAAATTCAAACGCAATCGTAATTGGGACCCCATTTCACCATCACTACAGACATAAAAACCAAGCTTTTTATCTTTAGTTAATAGAAAAATATTTTAATGTCGGTACAATCCGACAACTAAATTTATTAATAACATTAAATTACAATTTTACGCTTATTTATTATAAATATTTTTTTATTAAATTTATATTTTTATTTATATTCTTTTCACATTATTTTTTATAACCTCTCGTTATTTTAATTATACTTATAAATCTATATTTTTGACAATCTAAATTTTTTATTCATTTGATTATACTTTTATATTTATATTTTTTAGTTAATTTAATTTTTATATTTTAACTAAAAAATAAAATAAAATAAGATAATTAGTATTTATCAAATCATGTTCAAACAATCATAATATGTCTAGCGAAGAAAATAGATGAATATGAGAACGAAAAGTACAGTTGCTAACAGTATTTTTAACTTGATAAATCAGTCAAAGTTCTCGTTGATTGATCTCACTTCAATTTTTTTATATGTTAAAGTATATAGGTTAAATTAAGTTTAGAATATAAATATTAATATTTATTTTAAATAAAGAAAATTTTAAATTATTATATAAAAAATAAAATATAAAAATTAAATTAAGTAAAAAAATATAAGCATGTATTAAAATAACAAAAAATTTAACTAATCAAATAAACAAAACATACCTTGCTTGCCATTGCATTCAGCTTTTACTCTTTATATTATAATATATATATATATATCCGTTAAAAGAGTAAATTGCAGGAGGAGGAAGAAGAAGAAACAGAAGCGAGCCAGAGAACAAGAAGGAAGCGATGGGCTTTCCAGTTGGCTACAACGATCTCATCTTCCCCAAGCTCTTCCTCCACGCGCTTTCCCTTCTCGCTTTCCTCAGAAACTTCGTCTTCTCTCTCTCTAGATCTCTGGGTTTCCTCCATTTTCCCCATCCCGACGTCGATATGTTGCCGGCTAGACCCGGCGGCGATCCCGCGGCGCTGATTCGGGATCTCCTGCCGGTCCTGAAGTTCTCGGAGGTGGAGGACCCGCCGGAGAGCTGCGCGGTGTGCCTGTACGAGTTTGAAGGCGGTGACGAGGTACGGAGGCTGCCTAACTGCCGCCACATCTTCCACCGGAGCTGCCTGGATCCGTGGATGGACCACCTCCGCTGGACCTGCCCGCTCTGTCGGACCCAGTTATTGCCCGGCGATTTGCAGGGGGGGTTCGACGAGAGACTCTCACCGGCCTCCCGGATCTCCGGCTTTCACGGCGAGTACTCGCCGGTAACTTCTTCTGGTTTTTGAGTGGTCCATGGAAATGTTTGATATTATATTACAATGAAAAAGAAGTTTAGAAAATAACATTTTGTATAATTATTAATTATAAGCTCAAAACAACTTTCAAATGCACCTTTTAATTTTAGTAATAGGGAAAAAAGGCCCCAAAAAAATGTTTCGGAGTTAAAAAATATTTTTGGATCGTTCTTGTATTTTAAAAATATTTTCAAATTATCTTATAATATTAAAAAATATACAAAATATATTTTTAATTTAAAATCATATTCTCATCCACACGAAGATAATAGAGACAAAAAAAATTTCATCTCTAATCAATTTAGTTTTAAGTCAAAATTTTTAAATTTATTATTTATTTTTAATTAATAAATCATGCTTAATAATAAAACTTATGCTTGTCCTTATATTTTTTGTATTTACATTTTTTTTGTATTTTTAATTTTTTTAAAAATATATATATTTTTTTATTTCCATACAATTTAGGTCACAAGTTACAGCCTATCACATGTATCTACACTTAATAATATGACATGAATATCCTGTCCAACTCAAATTTAAAAAAATAAGCTAAATAAATTCAATTTGGTCACCTCGAGATAAGTAAACTTAATAATTTTAGAGATAATTTTTAAATATCTCAACTCACTTTCTTAGTGTCATTTTAATTTGGCATGACAGATTCTCTACTACTGTAAAATAATTAAAACTCTAAATATTTCAACTCATTTCACTAATATAAAAGGCAAAACCTCCACAAGTGGACCATATTAATTATAAGCACCGTTACGTGTTAGTTTTTCTTCCATTTTACTACCGTAAGCATCGAAAACTATATCTCTTGCATTTTACTACCTTAAGCATTGAAAACCATATCGAATAAATCAATTCCATCCTTTTTCATCTTATCCCCTTTCTATAGATTTTATTCCCCTTCTGTGTCATTATTAATTTATGTCTAATGGACAAATGCGATAGTTCTTACTAAACTAAACTCAATAAACTAAGACTACGTTTTCTTTGTTATTTTTAAATTATTTTTATTTTTTAATTATTTAAAATAATAAAAACACATTCTCTTTATTATTTTTAAAAATAAAAAAATTATAAAGACCAAAATAAATTCTAAACTCAAAACATATTTATTTATATTTTATTATTGTAATGAAAAATAATATTACAAAATTTATTAATATATTTTTTTAATAATATATTAACATTAAAAATTTATAATTTACTGAATAATCAAATTTATTGAATAAAATATTATTAAAAATTATTTTTAAAATTTTAAAGAGAACGCGTCTTTTAATTTTCTGTTTTGAAAAATAATTTTTTAAAATAATAAAGAGAACGCGTTTTTTATTTTCTAAAAACAGACTACCAAAATAGAAAACTAAAAATAAATTCAAAACTCAAAACTAAAAATTAAAAAATAAAAATAACGCAACCTAACATTCTGAAATTATAGTTGATTGTAAATAAGAATTCAGTTGCAGGAATTAATTTTTGTGTGTTATTGTATTTTAAGTCGTTTTAGTTCTCAATGACGTGTGTGTATCTGTGTCATCATTAATTTATGTTTTTGTTTTTGTATGTGTGCGTATTTACTCGTGTATATGCCACCTCTGATTTTGCAGAGGCAACCCACACCCACATAGCCTGCCAGCAAACACTGGCTAACAATTCGAATCGTTAAGATTTGAGAATGTATTTCAAGAATAACTGGGGGGGGGGGGGGGATAACTACACTTGCATGCAATGGTAATAGAAGAGGATTTTTTTAAAAAAAATTAACTATAAAAAATAATTACCGTAGCTGCAAAAAGTAAAAAGAGAAAGTGAATTTCTAGTGATTGTAAAGAGTAAAAAAATTAGCTGGAAATTGAATTTCTCAAAAATATATTGTTGACTTAGAAATTTTATTAGAAGTAGACGGTGGGTGACTCAAACATGTAAAATGAAAAGATAAAAAATTTTAAATAAAAAATTATTAGTTAGCGGTTGACAGTTATAGTTTAATTTTTATTATTATTGCAATTCGAATGTTTAGTTTTGCTTATTACTGCTACAAGTAAAAGACAATGCATTATCTATCAATGGTTCGTTTTATCATTCGTTGGAGAAGGTCTGAGGATCCCATTACTAATAGAGGATAGAATGAGAATCAAATAAAATCAAACCACAAAACAGTAGAGAAAGCAAACAAACCCATCCTAACGCTCTTTTACCCTCACTGGGCAGCAGCCATAAATAAGATCAAATTCCCTGCTATTGCGCCATTGAATGCGTTGAATCATACATATAATGATGCATGCAACAGTCAGTACGGTTAATGTTTTGTGACTGAAAGTTCGAAGGTTCTGAGTTCTAAAAAGTCTCTCTAAGCCCCGACCCCGATCCTGAGCAAAGAAAGCCTAGACGATATCTCTAAATATATAAACATCACGTGCATAAATATTGTTGATCACAAAAGTCTAGACAGTGTGGAGTTGAAATCGAATGAAAAATAATACACCAGACCGGAAAATGCAGGAAATTTTGAATTAGAAAGGAGAAGAACTAGATTTAGTAAGCAGCAACAACAGAAACTGAATGGAATTCCAAGAATGCTGATCCATAGTTATAAACATATCCAGCCGTTATCCCACTATGTGGGGTTGGCTACATGAATTTTAGACTTCTATGTGGGTTACATCCCAACAGATAGTTTGTCTAAAATTCATATTTGGATCCAACTAGGTTTTACGCTGGCTGTCGGTTACCTAATGCAACCCTCCTCCTTTATCCGGGCTTGGGACCGGTAGTGGATAATATCCCCTGGCAGAGTAATGATGAAATGAAGTTTGAACACCATCTTCACATGGAGAAATTTCATGAGATGCTGGTGAATGAAGATAATTGATATAGTTGTGTTCTATAACTTAGTTGACATGGTGAAACCAACAAGTACAATATGGAAACACAAATTGCTGATCCATAGTTATATCCACACATAAATTTGCAAGTACACATGCAAGCTCAAATGCAAATCCGCACAAAAGTATAGATAACAAGCTAGTTGTATGTTCAAACCACTATACTTTACACTCCATATTTTAAAAACCTAGGTGCTCATGCGCAACTTAGTTCACGGACGCATCTCGTTCCCAGAATAGCAATCCGAGGGCTGAAGTGCCTAGTTCAATTACTGAATGAATGATGCATGGCTAACTATGTCAAGAATGCACACTGCAACAATCACCTTTGATAACCTGGTGGAGGGTAACCCGCAGGAGGATAGGCCTGAGACTGACCATATGCTGGTGGAGGGTAACCCGCAGTAGGATAGGCCTGAGCCTGACTATATGCTGGTGGAGGGTAACCCGCAGTAGGATAGGCCTGAGCCTGACCATATGCTGGTGGAGGTGGATACCCGACAGTGGGAGGATATGGCTGATCGAGGCGTGACATCTGCTGGACAGGCGGCACAGCCATTGCAGGTTGTGGCCCGAATTTACCATCTCTTTTGTCCATTTCGATCTTGTGTTGTGTCTGCAATGCTCCACGTTAAATACGAATTAAGAAAAAAAGAAAGACTGCTGGGTTTTAATTCAAACGTGTTTTAAGTTGCAGCACTGAATATGAAACTTTTCACAACGGATGGTAATTTGCAATTCATAAAATTCACTTTGTTTCAGTTTGCAGTGTTCTATTTTCATACCTGCATACATGCACAAACCCTGCAAACCAGATTCGAACAACAAAAGTCAGTCAGGATCATTTCATAATCACTTCAACTGCAAATAATCAATGATCAAGCTAAGACGGGATTCTCACGTGCAATAAACCATATCAGACAAACAAGACAGTAGTTGAGAAGCCTCTTGAATTTCCTCGCTTCCAACAATCATTGCAACAATGGAAAAGATGCATGCAATTTGTTGAAGACATAACATGAAACCCTACATATCACAAAAAAAAAAAAGCTTGTTGACGCTAGAAAAGCATGTTTAACATGCAGGATAACTGTAATTAATTGATATGGGGCAGGGGAGAGGAAGAGAGAGTACAATAATGCAATTGTCACACTGTGTTGTCTGTATGTTGAACTCATCTTGCAACAGAAATCGGGTTGATGCTACAGAATTTCCAAAGCACAAGAAAACCTGTAAAAGTTGAAATAACGTTAGAGCCAATAGAAGCGCAAACAGAACTACTCTGTGCAGACTCAAAATGAAATAATAATTTATTTCTCAATGTCAACAAGTAAAAAGGTGAAACCAACAAATTGCCTGTTGAACAAAGAACATTCCCAAGCAAGAAAGCAATAATATGGAGATGAAACTTAAGTAATGATAAAAAAAACTCAAAACAACTATTATACCTCAGTGCCAAGGCAAAACTCTGGGCATCGACTTTCTCCACACCGACCGCTGCAGGGCATATATCCAGCACAGCAAGTGTACCTATGATAGGCGAGAGAAAAATACTAGAACCACGAGGTCATTTCATATAAAATTATTACACAAATGTCAATTACCTTGACATATCACCATAAAGGGCTCGCTTGCGGAGGAGGTATGAGACACATGGACCACTGGAATGAAGAAGGAAGTAAATTATTTCTAGTACAAGGAAAAAAATAATGATGACATGGTAAGTATAATTAGATAACTCACGAATGTACGCAAGTTCCAAGTTCGAACTATGACAAGAAACCAGGATGAATGTAAAAGGCTAAAGGTCTAATTTTTCAAAAGAAATTAGAAGTCTGAAACTACAAGCTTGTTAAAGTTCATTAAAATCAAGATGGAAGATTCTTGGTTTCCTTTACAACATAATCAAGTCATTTCCATAGAACAAGGATACAATAGCTGCTATCTGGCAAGAATGACTCAAAGATTTTGGGAGCAATTTAGAGTTCAAAATTTAAAAACCGTTTTGAAAATCCAAAAAGCTTAAAACTCAACAACTCCAAAGAGAAGAAATATGTGTATCTCAATGCCTAAAAGTTGGAGATATTCTGCTTATGTTAGGATTGCAATGGCCCCAATTTTTGTCAACACGAGATGCTATCCATACGGTATAAATCAAACTATAAAAGTCAAAAAGCAATAAAAAACTGGCTATTGATTTATCTTTCAGATCATTTATGTAATAGAAAGTTATTAAGTTCCCTATAACAAATGACTTATTTTCCAAACAAACATGTGTTCTTTACAAGATTCCCCTCCTCACTGCAATCAAATCGTGGCGCTGCCATTGGGCTTGTCAACTGTAACGGGGCCATGAAATGGTACCTAGTTTCATCTGACATTTTTTAGAGGGAATCACTTTTTGGTGACACTTCGCATTCTTCCTGATAGTGTGTAATTTATCAAGAGAGTCATTTTTGCACAAATTTGGTTGGATGTCTGGAGTGAGTTGAACTGGTAAGTGAGATTGGTTGTGTAATGCATTTGTTGGGTATTTTTTTATTAAGAGGCATTTGATTAACCTTTTTATGGATGTGTATATTTGAATTAATTTTAGGAAGGTTTGGGCATTGCCAGTTGTATTTGTACTTCTCCTTATTTATACCTAGCCAGGGGGTAGGGACCCTTCCCTAGCATGCCAAATCAAGAAAATGATGCCCTTACTTATGATGGTTTTTAGTTTTTAGATGGGTGGAAATGAATAGGCTATATTAGTAATTCTAGTTATGATAGTGAAAATTAGATGGTGTTGATTAGTTTTGTTTGAAGGGTATTGTGATATTTTGAAACTTATGATGATAATTGATTAGTTCTCTCGGGATGGTATTGTGACGTTTTGAAACTTACGACGATAATTGAAATTATCATAAGTTACGTTTGTAATAAAAAAATAATTAAGATATATTTAAGAAGACTCTTCGATATATATAAATTAAAAAGGTACAAAATATACAAACGAATAAGGGAAATACCATGTGCCCCAATTGTTGCAATACCTTTGCTTTTATGGGTAACGAATAATATGGGATACGCTAATAAGATTGTCATCTTTGATATTTTGGGATGAGACTAATTTTTTTGTGGTTAGTTAGACTCTTTTCTTATGTGTTTAGTCACCATATAAAATAGTAGTTTCTTAAGGAATGTGTTTGTTCTTGTCTAAGGATGAATGATTATTTGTATAACAAAAATATTCTTTTATTGAGATGAGACGATAAGTAAAGAAAGGACGAGTGTCTCCATTAATGTGTGGATCTTATTTACGTATCTCACTTTAACTTTTACTTATGTTTTATTCACACAACAACTCATCAATAATATAAATTTTAATACTTATCATGTAAACTCACCTCAACACAAATCACGTTTTTTGAGCTTCACAAAGAGATACAAATGGGTCAAGTGTCCCTTATGCCAAGGCAAAGTAAGAAAGAATATCGTAAACGAGTCTTCCTTCTAGATTGTATATGAGGACAGATACCTATATCATGTAACATATAAATAAATTATTCGAACTTTATATTTTATATTAATATTAATATTATAACTAAATATATTAATTACATAAACCTTTTGGAAAGTTGTTTGGGAGTGAAAGACTTTCTTTAGGAAAATTAGGCTTACATGTGTGTCACAAACAAGGACTGAGGCAGCTTTAGGAGGCTAATCAAATGGCTAAAATGGGGAAAGAGTAATAGGAGGAGGACAAAGGGCAATTGGGCATCATAAAGCCATGATGGGGAAGGCTTTAGAAGGTTGCTTTCACTTTATTCAATGCATCAAAACTTTGGGGGGCAATGTGATGTTGTCCTTTGGAAGGGATAAAAAAGCTGTGGAATATTTTAACTTCTTTGGACCTGTGACATGTTGGGCATGGGATTCATTTTTTATTTAATTTTTATTTTATTACAAAAATTAAAAAAATGTTATATGTTAACCAATAGTTATGTTTTATTTTGATTTTTAGTATTTTTAATGGGCTCTTAATAAATAAAATTTATAATTATATATGATCATAGGATAAAAGCGCAAGAACATCGATATCTTATTAGGACATATCCCGACTATCATAACAAAAGACTAAACAAGCGAATAAAGAAAATTCTCTGAACAAATAAATAAATAAAAAATTATACAATTATATACATGATGTTGTTTTCAAAAACTTGCACTAAAAAAACTAACTCCCCAATCATCATCAAACAAATCTCTATAAGAATTTAAAAGTTTTTTATGCGAAGATCAACATTAATAATTTAGACACTCGATTACTCACTTAAAAAATTTTGAAAGAATACGATTAAAACCTGTACCCGTCAAACTATAAGTAAAATCACTAGAATATAATTAGTAAAACTATAAGTTAAACCCAAAAAATTATCAAATTTTGACCAGTTCGCTGAATAACGGAAGATAAGGGGAATGAGAGGAAAAATACGAGTATTTTTGTTATATTAACAATTTAACAATGATATAAGAAAAAAACATAGTTATAGTTGTAAAGTTATGAAGATCTTTGTCATTTCTCAAATGTTAATTAATAATGTGTCCGAAGGTTTGGTGTAATTTTTCTTTAAAAAAAATACTATATTCTTTAATTTTTTTAAATGATATATTACTATAAAATTTATGAATTTAAGTGAAAGATAAATAGTATTACTTAGTAACTTTATTTTAAAGTATATAAATAGGAGTTAGTAACATTTCGGTTAAATCGAAATAACTGGCGCTTTGGTTTAATCCAATCTGTATATCAGATCAATTTTATTTTCAAATTTAAATATTTCAATTATTTTATTTTGATTCAATATTCATATTTAAAAAAATATATATATCAAAACAATTGAACTGATTGAAATATTAAAAACAAAGTTATTTTGATCAAATTAAGAATTTAAGTGTTTTGATTTTAAGTTTTTTTTCAATTTTTTTATTTTTTTGATTTGCACATCTATTTTAATTTAATTCATTTTTTTAAAAAAAATTAATTTATTCCATTTGAGCAAATAAATAGTACAATCTTAATACAATCTTCTCAATTCTTATATATAAATGGTCAACTGGCCTTAAAATAATTTTAATCTTATAAAAAATTTAAAAATTATGACTGAAAAGAACATTGTTAGTAAATAAAATAATAAATAAAATAATTATCTTAATAATAATAATTAAAATAATAAAAAAATAATTTATTTAAGTAAATTCTATCTAAATAGATTTATCGTTTCGTTAAATCTATAACAAATTGCCACGAAACTCGAACTTAAAATCCAAACCGACACTATAGTTTAGGGGGGCCCACAAGAAATTACACAAAAGTTTTATTTTTTTTTTATTTATTTATTTTGTCAGTCTTGACCCGTCCCTTTCTATATTTATTTGGTGGGGTATTCATAATTAATAGCCCCTTTGTCACTGCCCTCTTAGTGAGTCCCTTTCCACTCGGTAGTCCCACCAAATTGACATTTTTAAAAAATATAGACTAAAGAAATTTTGTGTAATTTAAAATTATTATTAAAATTTTTTGTCGTTTATTTTTCATATATCCATGACCCTTTTGTCTGTCTTTAAATAAGATATTCGAATAGGTGAATAATATTTCAATTCAATTGAAATAACAAAATCAAATTAATTAAAATTGTCAATTTAATTCGATTCAAGTTGTTAGTAGATTTCATTCAATTTTTAAATTTAATAATTGTTATACGTGTTTCCCGTATGGGCCAGACTCACTCTGATGGGTCGGCCCGATCGCCTAGAAATAAGAAGGCCCAAAAGACCTCACTGGAGGAGGTCGTTTCACTACCAAAAAATCGAACTTATAAAGCGACACCTGGCGAACTCCCGATAACGCCTTCAAACGAGTCTGAAGCTATCTACGAGCAAACTCTAGGGAGCATCCTTCAAATCGCTAGACCACCGAGGTCGCTGGCCGAAAACAATCAGCTCACATAAAGCGGTAAAAGCTGCTAAGGAATCAGAGGTAGGGACCATCCACTGCAGCAGCCCATGCTTCTCGAGATGAAGATCCCACTTACTATTTTGAACAGATGATAAGGACTGTTTGTCCCCCATTATATCATCTTTTTTATTTTTATATGTTATCCGAATTGTAAAGCCCCATCGATTATAAATAGGGGACAGAGTAACATAAGGAACAAGGAGAATAATGAGAAGAACCGCCATTCTGAAGGAATAATCAGAGTGCGGGTGTGGAGTAGGCATCGTTCTGGCCGAACCACGAGAAAATTGTCAGGTGTTCTTCATTAGCTTCCTAAAAAGGCCTCTCTTCTTACCGTGGCCTAGAATCATTCAGTGCGACCCAAAAAGAATCGGACTCGACTGAAATTGAACGTTGACAATAATTTTATGTATTTTTTTATATTAAATGTCTGAATTTCATCCATCTAGTTCTAGAAGAGATCGACATTCTCTCTAAATTCAGTCTCTGAATAAATTAGATGCGATTGTAAATTTATACAGTAGACATGCAGTCAGTCTCCACAAAATAGGATATTTGTATCTCCCAAACTCCCGCTATTTCTAAAAAAACTTAGAAGATTTACCATTTACGCCATGCCTTGAGGGCAATAATTTCAGTTATCTTACATAATTTCAATTCAATTTTTGTATTAAAAAAATTAAAATAAAAGAATGAATCAAAATATTAAAAATAATATAATTTTCCCCTTTTTCAACATTTTTGGATTTTTTTTAATTTTTTCAATCAGTTCAATTTTTTTAACTATTTGATTTTTTTTAAATTTGTTCAGAAGATCTATTCAGTTAGTTTAATTCGATTCTTTATACAAATTCAATCTAAATGCCAACGAAAGCACAAATTCAAACGCAATCGTAATTGGGACCCCATTTCACTATCACTACAGACATATAAACCAAAGCTTTTATCTTTAGTTAATAGAAAAATATTTTGTTGTCGGTACAATCCGACAACCAAATTTATTAATTAATAACATTAAATTACAATTTTATGCTTATTTATTACAAATATTTTTTTTATTAAATTTATATTTTTATTAAATCATCTCTAAATGATCATAATATGTCTAGTGAAGAAAATAAGTGAATACGATAACAAAAAAGATAATTACTAATAATGTTTATAACTTGGTAAATCAGTCAAAATTCTCCTTAACTGATCTCACTTTAATTTTTTTATATGTTAAAGTGTAAAGATTAAATTAAATTAAAAATATAAATATAGATATTTATTTAAAATAATAAAAAATTTAATTATCTTATGAAAAAAATTTAAATATAAAAATTAAATTGAGTAAAAAATATAAACATGTATTAAAATAACAAAAAATTTAACTAATCAAATAAACAAAACATACCTTGCTTGCCATTGCATTCAGCTTTTACTCTTTATATTATAATATATATATATATATCCGTTAAAAGAGTAAATTGCAGGAGGAGGAAGAAGAAGAAACAGAAGCGAGCCAGAGAACAAGAAGGAAGCGATGGGCTTTCCAGTTGGCTACAACGATCTCATCTTCCCCAAGCTCTTCCTCCACGCGCTTTCCCTTCTCGCTTTCCTCAGAAACTTCGTCTCCTCTCTCTCTAGATCTCTGGGTTTCCGCCATTTTCCCCATCCCGACGTCGATAGCTTGCCGGCTCGACCCGGCGGCGATCCCGCGGCGCTGATTCGGGATCTCCTGCCGGTCCTGAAGTTCTCGGAGGTGGAGGACCCGCCGGAGAGCTGCGCGGTGTGCCTGTACGAGTTCGAAGGCGGCGACGAGGTGCGGAGGCTGCCCAACTGCCGCCACATCTTCCACCGGAGCTGCCTGGATCCGTGGATGGACCACCTCCGCTGGACCTGCCCGCTCTGTCGGACCCAGTTATTGCCCGGCGATTTGCAGGGGGGGTTCGACGAGAGACTCTCACCGGCCTCCCGGATCTCCGGCTTCCACGGCGAGTACTCGCCGGTAACTTCTTCTGGTTTTTGAGTGGTCCATGGAAATGTTTGATATTATATTACAATGAAAAAAGAAGTTTAGAAAATAACATTTTGTATAATTATTAATTATAAGCTCAAAACAACTTTCAAATGCACCTTTTAATTTTAGTGATAGGGAAAAGAGGCCCCAAAAAAATGTTTCGGAGCTAAAATATATTTTTGGATCGTTCTTGTATTTTAAAAATACTTTATAATATTAAAAAAATATAAAAAATATATTTTCAATTTAAAAAAATATTTTCATCCATGAAACTGATAGAGACAAAAAAAATTTCATCTCTAATCAATTTAGTTCTATCTCTAATTCAAAATTTTTAAATTCATTATTTATTTTTAATTAATAAATCATATGCTTAATAATGAAACTTATGTTTGTCCTTATATTTTTTTTTTATTTATGCTTTTTTCTTGTATTTTTATTTTTAAAAAAAATATTATTTTTTTATTTCCTTACAATTTAGGTCACAAGTTACAGCCTATCACATGTATCTACACTTAATAATATGACATGAATATCCTGTCCAACTCAAATTGGCCCACACAGCCGACTAGCAAATACCAGCTGACAATTCGAGTTTGAGTTGTTGAGATTTGAGAATGTGTTTTAAGAATGATTGTGTGAGAATGGCTATAGCTGTAATAGAAGAGGGTATTTTTGAAAAAATTTAACTACAAAAAATTATTAAAGTAGCTACAAATAAAAAGAGAGTGAATTTTTAGCAACTGGAAAGAATAAAAAAATTAGCTGAAAATAGAATTTCTCAAAATTATATTGTTGACTTAGAAATTTTATTAGAAGTACACGGTGGGTGACTCAACATGTAAAATGAAAAGATAAAAAATTTTAAGTAAAAAATTATTAGTGAGCGGTTGACAGTTATAGTTCAATTTTTATTATTGTTGCAATTCGAATGTTTAGTTTTGCTTCTAACTGCTACAAGTAAAAGACAATGCATTACCAATGGTTCGTTTATCATTCGTTGGAGAAGGTTTGAGGATCCCATTACTAATAGAGGATAGAATAAGAATCAAATAAGATCAAACCACAACACGGTAGAGAAAGCAAACAAACCCATCCTAACGCTCTTTTACCCTCACTTTGCAGCAGCCATAAATAAGATCAAATTCCCTGCTATTGCGGCATTGAATGCGTTGAATCATACATATAATGATGCATGCAACAGTACGGTTAATGTTTTGTGACTGAAAGTTCGAAGGTTCTGAGTTCTAAAAAGTCTCTCTAAGCCCCGACCCCGATCCTGAGCAAAGAAGAAAGCCTAGACAATATCTCTAAATATATAAACATCACGTGCATAAATATTGTTGATCACAAAAGTCTAGACACTGTGGAGTTGAAATCGGATGAAAAATAATATATCAGACCGGAAAATGCAGGAAATTTTGAATGAGAAAGGAGAAGAACTAGATTTAGTTAGCAGAAACAGAAACTGAATGGAATTCCAGGAATGCTGATCCATGGTTATATCCACACATAAATTTGCAAGTACACATGCAAGCTCAAACGCAAATCCGCACAAAAGTTTAGATAACAAGCTAGTTGTATGTTCAAACCACTATTCTTTACGCTCCATATTTTAAAAACCTAGGCGCTCATGCGCAACTTAGTTCACGGATGCATCTCGTTCCCAGAATAGCAATCCGAGGGCTGAAGTGCCTAGTTCAATTACTGAATGAATGATGCATGGCTAACTATATCAAGAATGCACACTGCAACAATCACCTTTGATAACCTGGTGGAGGGTAACCCGCAGGAGGATGGGCCTGAGACTGACCATATGCTGGTGGAGGGTAACCCGCAGTAGGATAGGCCTGAGCCTGACCATATGCTGGTGGAGGTGGATACCCGACAGTGGGAGGATATGGCTGATCGAGGCGTGACATCTGCTGGACAGGCGGCACAGCCATTGCAGGTTGTGGCCCGAATTTACCATCTCTTTTGTCCATTTCGATCTTGTGTTGTGTCTGCAATGCTCCACGTTAAATACGAATTAAGAAAAAAAAGAAAGACTGCTGGTTTTTAATTCAAACGTGTTTAAGTTGCAGCACTGAATATGAAACTTTTCACAACGGATGGTAATTTGCAATTCATAAAATTCACTTTGTTTCAGTTTGCAGTGTTCTATTTTCATACCTGCATACATGCACAAACCCTGCAAACCAGATTCGAACAACGAAAATCAGTTAGGATCATTTCATAATCACTTCAACTGCAAATAATCAATGATCAAGCTAAGACGGGATTCTCACGTGCAATAAACCATATCAGACAAACAAGACAGTAGTTGAGAAGCCTCTTGAATTTCCTCGCTTCCAACAATCATTGCAACAATGGAAAAGATGCATGCAATTTGTTGAAGACATAACATGAAACCCTACATATCACCAAAAAAAAAGCTTGTTGACGCTAGAAAAGCATGTTTAACATGCAGGATAACTGTAATTAATTGATATGGGGCAGGGGAGAGGAAGAGAGAGTACAATAATGCAATTGTCACACTGTGTTGTCTGTATGTTGAACTCATCTTGCAACAGAAATCGGGTTGATGCTACAGAATTTCCAAAGCACAAGAAAACCTGTAAAAGTTGAAATAACGTTAGAGCCAATAGAAGCGCAAACAGAACTACTCTGTGCAGACTCGAAATGAAATAATAATTTATTTCTCAATGTCAACAAGTAAAAAGGTGAAACCAACAAATTGCCTGTTGAACAAAGAGCATTCCCAAGCAAGAAAGCAATAATATGGAGATGAAACTTAAGTAATGATAAAAAAAACTCAAACAACTATTATACCTCAGTGCCAAGGCAAAACTCTGGGCATTTACTTTCTCCACACCGACCGCTGCAGGGCATATATCCAGCACAGCAAGTGTACCTATGATAGGCGAGAGAAAAATACTAGAACCACAAGGTCATTTCATATCAAATTATTACACAAATGTCAATTACCTTGACATATCACCATAAAGGGCTCGCTTGCGGAGGAGGTACGAGACACATGGACCACTGGAATGAAGAAGGAAGTAAATTATTTCTAGTACAAGGAAAAAATAATGATAACATGGTAAGAATAATTAGATAACTCACGAATGCACGCAAGTTCCAAGTTTGAACTATGACAAGAAACCAGGATGAATCTAAAAGGCTAAAGGTCTAATTTTTCAAAAGAAATTAGAAGTCTGAAACTACAAGCTTGTTAAAGTTCATTAAAATCAAGATGGAAGATTCTTGGTTTCCTTTACAACCTAATCAAGTCATTTCCATAGAACAGGGATACAATAGCTGCTATCTGGCAAGAATGACTCAAAGGTTTTGGGAGCAATTTAGAGTTCAAAATTTAAAAACCGTTTTGAAAATCCGAAAAGCTTAAAACTCAACAACTCCAAAGAGAAGAAAGATGTGTATCTCAATGCCTAAAAGTTGGATATATTCTGCTTATGTTAGGATTACAATAGCCCCAATTTTTGTCAATACAGGATGCTATCCATAGAGTATAAATCAAACTATAGAAGTCAAAAAGCAATAAAAAACTGGCTATTGATTTATCTTTCAGATCATTTATGTAATAGACAGTTATTAAGTTCCCTATAACAAATGACTTATTTTCCAAACAAACATGTGTTCTTTACAAGATTCCCCTCCTCACTGCAATCAAATCGTGGCGCCGCCATTGGGCTTGTCAACTGTAACGGGGCCATGAAATGGTACCTAGTTTCATCTGACATTTTTTAGAGGGAATCACTTTTTGATGACACTTCATATTCTTCCTGATAGTGTGTAATTTATCAAGAGTCATTTTTGCACACATTTGGTTGGAAGTCTGGAGTGAGTTGAACTGGTGAAGTGAGATTGGCTGCACTAACACAAGGCTTAAAGACTTCCATTACATGGAAATGAACAGTAAAAAATTAAACCTGATGAGATGAAACAAGGAATATACTTCAAAATGGCAATGTGGCCGTTAGAAACTGGAAGTTGCACTAATTAAAGAAGAGAACAGATTTTGCCTAAGACATTGTCCATTAAAAGATGATGTAAACAACAATAAGGAGGTGACATTCCAGTCAAAAGTGCAATACTAGAACAAGAGCAAGACCATGACGAGTGCCAGACAAAGCAACAATGCGGTAAAAAATAATGCAATTACTTGCATCTAAATCAAAGGTGAAATTATGATAGAGCCATTTTCCAAAAAGGACTTGTGTAATCCATGCAAAATATGAAATTCAGCACTCGTTGGACTGACATGGTTGACTCCTAAAAACAAGTTCTTCCAAAACTGTAAGAGGTCCCAAATAGATGTCCTATGCAAGATTGAGCCACAATGGATCTTCAAAATGCTAATTAATTGAATACAATGAGAATGAATGCCCTCCATAGAAGGGCTATGTTTAGAGCAAGATCCATAAAGCAAAGGAAAAGGACGGGGGAAAATAGGAAGAATGAGATAGGGGGGGAAAAAGAACCAATTTCCTAGAAAAAGAAGAAATTGAAGTTAAATTTATTTATTCTTCTGGTTGAGTTAAAATGAGAATAAAATGAATGAATAAATAAATAGTAGCCAACAAATTATTGTATGATTTGAGATAGTGTTGAAGGTATTCCTCTTATGACAGCCAGTCCCAAGCCTTAATAAGTGCGTGCAAGTTGGGAGGAACAAGATTGTGTTAACTGCCTGATAGCCTAAGTAAAAATTGTTGGATTATTTCAACATGAATTCTAGACAAAATATTATTTTGTCAGGGCAAACACAGTACCACTCTACTACAGTGAAAAATCGACAAGGGTTGTTGCACCAGCATCAAAATGTAATGATAAATTCACAAGGGTTCCCACACTTCTACGGACAAATATGGCCAAAGAAGTTAGTCCTAGATCAAAGGCTAAAGTTTGAACCATGGAATGACAGAACTTTGACAGAAAAATCTATGGAGGTGGCAGACATCATTATAAAGAGAAAAACTACTATTACTTGCCTTCAAGAACCAAGAGACTGTGAGAAGGCTAAAATATTGATTGAGTCAAGATATAAATGTTGGAACTCAGAAAAGGATCATACAAGCAATGGAGTGAGGATTATTATGAATATAATTTCAAAGAAGGAGGTGGTGAATGTGAGAAGGTTCAGAAATAGGATTAGTATTGTTGAAGTTTTGCATGGAGTATATTCTAGAAGATCAGAAAGAATCAGAAGAAACCAGATTGATGATATAACCGGAAACAAGTTAGTTAGATAAGTTCTAATTAAGTTGGTTATAAAAGGGTAGAAAAGACATTGTTTTGTTTTTTAATTACCCTTTGTAATTTCCGCCCAACCCTCTACAAATAGATAGATAGGCAGATTGGAATGATTATTATGATTATCATTCAGTTTTTTACTCTTTCTGAATACGAGAATTGCTGGGAGAGGAAAGACTTGAAGAAAGGAAGTTCTCTGTAATCTCGGTTGAAGGAAGTGTACTCGTGTGATAGAGAGAGGAGAGGGTTTCTTGTGTACTGATTTTTCCATTGGATTTCTAGTGGATTGCTCTCGGACCGCGGCTGGATGTAGGACTGATTTCAATCAGTTTGAACCAGGATAAATCATTGTCTCTTCTTGTGGTTTGGTTGCCTTTCTCCTTATTATCTTACTGTTTTCATTTTCTGTTGTGTGTTGGTGAGATTGGCATTGAATTGAGAAGATCTTAGTGCTCCTAATCTTAACAAGTATAGTTGAAGTTGTTCTCAAAGAAGAAACTTTAAATATTGTCAGTAGATATGCACCACTAACTGGACTGGGAAAGAGAAAATTTTGAAAAGATTCAGAGAGATTATTGCAAGGAATACCTAGAAAGAGAAGATCATTATAGGAAGCAACAAAAAGTTGTCATGTAGGTGGAGAAGTGAATGGAATGGATGTAAAGATGTGCATGAAAGTTATGGCTTTAGAGAAAGAAATAAAAAGAGTAGCTATTTTAGATTTCACCACAACATAGAATATCATTATACGTAATACCATGTCAGACAAAAGAAATAAACATTTAATCACATATAAAACTAGCTTAACAATTACCCAAATAGATTAATAAGCCCAAAACAGAAAAAAGAAATAATTAAAAAAATTACCCAAATAGACTACTTTGTTTTGAGATTAAAGAATCACATGTAAGAATTGTAAAGCTATAAAACAGAGTGCCTAACCACTCCATATGGATTTATGTCCTTGATATTGATATCAAAACATAGATGAGAAGGATGACAAAACAAGAAGCCCAATAATTAAATGGTGGGATTTAGAAAATGAAAAAAGTCATTTTCAAGGGGGAAAAAAAAAAGATTTGGGGGAAGAGATTGGATTCTAAATATGTGAGGCTAATACAATGTAGATTGATATGCTACAATCATTTGAAATAAGACAAGAACCATTTTAGGAGAGTTGAAAAGAAAAGCTTCAAATAATACGAAATCATGATAGTGGAAGTATAAGAAGGGATCAAGACCAATAAAGATTGCTCCAAGACTTTACATGCATGTTGTAATAAGGAAGGTATGAAAATGAATATTTTAACTAAAAAGAAAGCAAACTCAAAATCTAATAAATTTGGTATCACCGTCTTATGACAAAAGATAGAAAAGAGATATATATCAACTGGCTAAAATATGAGAGAAGCATGGAATTTGAGCCAAGCCAAGTGAAGTGCATAGAAACGAAAAATGAAGAAGTGTCGGTAAAATAGGGGGCAATTAAAGAAAGACAGAATGAGTATTTCTAGAAACTATTCAATAAATGTGGAGAAACAAATGTCATACTGAAACATCTAAGCAATTCTGAAGAAGATAGGACCAGATAATATCTCCATAAAAACACGGAAACACATGGAAGAAAAAGGCATTTTATGATTAACAAAATTATTTAACATGATCCTTCAATCAAAGAAGACATTTAATGAGTAGAAAGAACACTATAATGTCCATTTACAAGAATAAAGGAAATAATCAAATGTGTGAATATTACAAAGAGATTAAGATAATGATCCACTCTATAAACTTCAAGAGATGATGATTGAGCAAGTGTTAAAAAGAAGATCTTTGTAAGTCAATTTAGTTTCACACCTCGTAGATCAGCAGTGGAACTACCTACTTACTACTTACTAGGGTGCCTAATGAAAAAGTTTAAACATAAATTAAAGGATTTGCATATGGTGTTTATAGCATGCTTATGGTACAGTACTCAAAAAAGTCTTGTTGAGGGTTTTAGAAAAGAATAAGTCCAAGGTGTTTATATATAGGTCATAAAAGACACATATGATTAAGCAAAAACATGTATTAAGACTTGTGAAAGAGAGACCAACCCTTTTTTTAATCATGATTAAACTACATTAAGGATACATATTAAGCCCTTATCTCTTTGCTCTTGTGATGAATGAAATCACACAGCACACTCAGAAAAAAAAAAAAAAAACTACCTGTGTGTTATTTGGAGATGATATCTCTTTGCTCTTGTGATGAATGAACTCACACAGCACATTAAAAAAAAAAATGTCTTGGTGTGTGTTATTTGCAGATGATATTGCTTTGGTAGATTAGACAAAAGAATGAGAGATAGAATACTAAGCTTGAATTATAAAGAGAGAGAGACAACTTAGGATCCAATAGCTTTAAGTTGAGAATGTCAAAAATTGAATATATAGAATGCAATTTTAGTAAAAATACAAGTCTAATTAATGAAATAAGACCTGAATATGAAGTTATACCTAGAAAATTAAATCTAGTTATTTTGGATCAATTATTCAAAAGGAATAAGAGATTATTGAGAGCGTTGATCTCATAATTAAAGCAAAATGGTTCAAGTGGAGAAATTCATCCAACATTTTATGTGATCACAAAATCCTGTTAAAGTTGGAAATAAAACTTTATCGAACAGGTACAAGACCATTTTTATTATATGGCACGAAATGTTGGACAATTAAGTACCAACAAGTGCAAAACAATAATGTATCTGCGATGAGGATATTACGATAGATATGAAGTCATACAAGAAAAAAATAAAATTACAAAAGAAATTTTTGTAATAAGATAGGAGTGGCACCTATTGAAGCATGATAAAGATGGTTTGGATATATGAGAAAAAGAGAAATAAACACATTTAAGAAGAGTGGATGGATGGAAAAGTGTGTAGACAACAAGATAGAGGAAGACCAAAGAGAACTCGGCAAAGAAAAACCTTAAATATGGCATAGGATATAATGTAAAATATGACCATTGATAAAAATAATTGGAGGGCCAGAATTCCAGTAACAGATGTCACCCATACGCTTAAGGGCTTGTGATAATGATGATGGTGATTAGACATAGAAATTGCATACATGGAACTTGGAAGAACCTTCATTTTCTTTTAATTTTTACTTCATTCGACAAAACATAGTTCCAAGAATAGCATTAAAGTCCTCTAAAAACGATTAAAAAAATTCATAGAGTTGAATAATAAAGATTTCCTTTAGGAAATATAGGAATTTACTTATTATCTAAGTACATGAACCAGACAAACAACACATCATGACCATGCCAAGTTATAAAGAGCTAAAAAATGGAATTTAAAATTCCACGACATTTTATCAATTGAACAAGACAAAATCTAGTTGTGGAAACGAGAATGCCCTGAACAAGAATTTTCTTCCTTTCGACTTTCTTTTGGGAAAGCTTAGTATTGGAATGGGATGGAATAAAATAGAAATTAGTAGAAATAGAATGGAATGTAAAGTTTCGTTTGGGAGAGTAAGGGATAGAAAGTAATAAAAAAATATTTCTTCTTACTTGGGAGAGCAACTAAAATGGATGGAGTGAAAGGGTATTAATCAGCAAATGGCCATTATACCCTTTTAAAGAAAAGGTACAGTGTGATTAAGTCAAGGGAAAATTTGGACTTTTACAAAACTATTAAGATTTATATTGTCAAAACTCAGAGGTCAGTTTTTCATCGATCCATTTTCCCCAATTTAGGAGAGACAAAAGTAAGGCCATGGATGAAAATGGATAGAAAACCCATCCCATTCCATTACTAATGTCTCTCCGAAACAAGGATATCTCTCTTCCATCTATTTCCATTCCATCCCCTATCCCAACCACACTGTTCAGCAAGTAAAAAGTATATAAAAAAAGAAGGAACTGCCACCTTAAACCAGAGATTACAAACCGCGGAAGCTTAGAGGTGAATCACTACTAACAGTTCAATATAATCACATTCAAGAGATAACCGTTTCACGCAAAACTCTATTTGATAATTTAGTCACTAGCCGAGCTCGCATCTCAAATATAAGAAGGAGAACAGACTTAAGTGTAGGAAGATCATTTCCAATTCCGAAATTATCTTCATGCTTAAGTTAATATCTTAATTAACGATGGATTTCAACACATAAATCAACAAGATAGATTCCCACTCTACTCTAATCATATTCGTAGATCGCACAAAAAGTCAACAGCAGTAAACCGATATTCACAAAACGAGATCTAAGAAGCAGGCCAAATAAAAATCTCAGACGAGGATCAGAGCACTTACCACCAGAACGCGAAGCAGCAATCTGCACGGAGGAAAATCACAAAATCAACAACACGATTAAAGAACAGACATCTACATCAATCTATCTATATAGAGAAGGAAATCAAGTGAAAAGGAGAGAATGCGGAGAATACAGGGAGTGTCGGTCTTAATAGTTCCTATGAGATCGGAGTGCCAGAGGTTCCGGTAGTTCTGGCGGAGCTGCATCTTCTCCAGATGCTCCTGCGACGCCATCGACATCTTTCCAAGCCTCGGCTCCCTCTCTCTCTCTCTCGCTCTCCCTCTCTCTGAAACTGAGATTCGAAGGCTTATTTATTAGCAGGCTGAAGTCCGAGGTGGTTGGGAGGCCTTTCTTCAACAACGAGAAACGCGTCGACTTGATTCTGACGAAGACTTGTTTGGCTTAGCGAATGCGAGAAGACTTGGAAGAAGATGACGACTGACTTTTTCGGATTTTAAAAATTCTTATTTATTTTCAGGACAGGCTGGAAATGATATAAACCGAAGTGTGAGCCCCCTTAGAATAATTATAAATTGTCGGGGTCGTGCGGTCGTGCAGGCCGCCGTGGAAAAACTCTTCCCGAGGGTTTCTCTCCGATTTAAAAATACGGAAACTCATGTTCGATGTTTCCGTCAAAACATTTTAAATAAATAATTTTAAAAAATATAAATATTTATTTACTTATCAACTTCAATTTTTATAAAAAAAAAATAATTCATATACCCCCACTGACTAGCTTAATGGTGGAAGAGAGAATGAATGGTAAAGACATCACAGGTTCAAGTGGTGAGAGGAGTAGCTTGAATGCAAGTGATGTAATTTCTACTGAATTATGCGTCGTTGGAGTCAATACTGAATCTGCTGACTGAGATCAAACTCAGATTTACCTACCTGTAGTTCTTGGAGGGTCATAAGTCCAAAATTAGGGGAGCGTAAGCACCGACACCTAGTTTATTAAAAAAAAAAAATAATTCATATAATCCATACATAACTAAGACACTGATTAAAATATACTTTTCTTTATCTTGTATACTCTTTCATAGAAATTGACTAAAATATCGAAAGATTTGTGCGACAACACCGCTGGCTCCTAATTGTTTTTTGTTTTATAGATCTCTTGAAAATTAGAGATCAAAGGCAAATGCTCTCTCACAATTATAAATTTATCATTATATCTTTCAAATTTATCATTATATGATATCTAATAGTAATAGTTTATTTTTTAAATAAAATATTGATATAATAGTAAAATTATTTGAGAAATTAATTATTGTTAAAAGGTTCAATTTGATTAACCTTTCAATAAAAAGATTAAATAACTATTTTATCCTTTATTTTTTTCTTCTTTTCACTTATCTTTTCTTTCACTTAAAAAAAATAAAAAAGCAACAAGCGATCGGTAGCAAACCAAGAGAGAGACAAAAAATGAGACTGGATGAGAGAGAAAGAAAAACAAAGAATGAGAAAAAAAAATTAAATATAAAAGTATTTTAGTTCATTTTTTATATTTATTTGTTGTTAACTAACTATAGAAGAAAAACCACAATATCTCATGAATACTGGTTATATTTTTTAAATATTATAAATACTTTTATAATTATTTTAAATATCAAAAATATCATCTAAATAATGCATATAAATTTTCAAAAAAAATTAAAGGAAATTATAGCCAACCTTCCTCGCATTAAAATATGGGATAAAATACTATTTTACCGCTAGTGTTTACAAAGTATATGAATATGATCACAAATAGTAATTTACCAAAAGGGTTAATCAGTCCTTTTGGTAAATTTATAATTTTATATAATTCTTTTAATTTTGATAATTATATTTAAATTAGGTCAATTTAATATAATTTTATTCAACATATAAAATGAATTTAGAGGGAGTGTGTTCATGTTACTTGACATATCAGGTGTCTATCTTGACTTTTCATAACCCTGCTAAGATTAGGATTATTTCGGATAATGTCTATTTTTCATAGATAACATTTATCATAAGCAAAAGTTCATTATAAAATAATAAAAAAAAAAAACTAAAAGCTCCAAATAATTTTTTGGGCTAAAAAATATAAGTCTTTTCATACACGAACGGTTTTACGCAATGCGCAAACTAGATAACTCTGATATCTAAAAATTTATTCGAGAAGATAAACGTTATTTATAAAAGATAAACGTTATGTGAAAGAATCATAAACCTAATAGGGTTAGAAAATGTTAAGGTAGATGTTATCTATAAGAATCATAATCCTAGCAGGGTTTCCTAGTAAAAAAAAGTTAAGTTATTATCTGTAAGAATTATAATCTTAATAAAGTTAGAAAAAGTTAAAATAGTGTTATCCGTGAAAATCAGAATCTCAAACTATTTAAAATTAGTACATACAGATAACTAGACAAACACTCATTACAAAAAATATACATCTTTAATACTACCTTCAATATGATGTTCATCATTTTTAGTATTTAATTTAAGCATAGTAGTATTTGTGTGGGGATCTTCTCGTGTTTTCTGACTGTTTTATTTCTTGCATACTCAGTTTAATTAAATTAAGTTAGATATAATTATCAAAATTTAAAAGATTAAAAAAAAGTAAATTAGGGAAAAAGATCGAATCCTGCCCTTAAATATTTAGCCCGTCGCTCTACCAATTCCGACCACAAGTCGACAAAAATTCATTGCTGCAAGCAATTGTCTTGAAGCTCCGCCGACATCCCTTCCCCCCGACCCCACCAATCTCCGACGCTGGTCTCAGCTTCAAGCCTGTCTACATATAGCAGTGGAAGACGAATTCGTAGTCATCTTGCTCGAGCTTCGACAACAGAGAGAGAGAGAGAGTTAGAGACAGAGGGGGAATGGCTTTCTTATCATCTTCCTCTGTTCTTGCCCATCCTTTCTAATTCCACAATTTGCTGCTTTTGCCTTCTGTTTCTGTCCCTTCTCCGATGTCTTCTTACAGTGATATCCATGTACTCGACGGTTCCTTCTTCCCCGATCCACTCTCCACTTTCACCGATTTCTCCATTGATATCCTCCAAGCAGACCCAGTTGATGATGAAGCCAACTCTTTCAATGCCCATTTGAACCAGCTTGCGGAATTGCCTTCTCTCGAGGTGAACCCACAGAGCACCCAACTCTCGCTTCCCTCTCCCTATTTTCCTGGCCAGCCTCGCTTTGGCGCTTTCATGGAGTCCCCGGAAAATGGCTTTTCCGCCGGTCAGATCAGACGGGTCTTCAGCACCGGAGATTCACAAGTTAGTTTTACTGTGGCCTTTTCCTTCCCTCCATGTATATGAATATATGCTCCAATAATGTGCCTTTTTATGCTTTATTTTCTTTCGGAGAGATGATGTAGACAGGTTACTAGATTGCATTGCCGGTTTGATAATCAAAGTAAACTCGGAGGCCTAACGAACGACGTTAAATTTCTCTGTCTTGCTTTCTCTAGTTGTTTGTGCATCTAATGTGTGTAATCCGATTCTAACATCTTTTGTCACGACCATTCCAACTTTTCTTCTTCAACAGATGGAAGCTTTACAAACAAGCCAGAGACTCTGTTGCAGTGCCACGGCTGGAGGAGAGAGCCCACTCATGGAGGAAGCAAACTTCAAAGTGGGGCGCTACAGTGCCGAGGAGAGGAAAGAGAGGATTCACAGATACCGAGCAAAGCGAACGCAGAGAAACTTCAACAAGACGATTAAGGCAATGACAAGAACACGAAACCCATTTGTTTAATTCTCTAATCATCATCACATTTAGCCGGTTAAGTTGGAGATTAACTTCATTAATTCAGCTAATGTGATCTGGCGTTCCATGACAGTATGCATGCAGGAAGACACTGGCCGAGACTCGGCCTAGAATCCGCGGCAGATTTGCGCGCAACGATGAAGCTGGAGACATTCCCAAATCTGCAGGGTTCCATGCATCTGCAGAGGAAGATGATCTTTGGGTAATTATCGATGTTGTCAATTTGGGTAATTAAGGCTCGTGTTCGTGTCTGCTCGTGAGCGGGTCTCTCCTTGTCTTAGGGGTCTAGTTGGTCGTTTAGTATGAAGTGTTATCTTGAGTTTAAGGGTGAAAAGGTTAATGATATTGTTATTGAAAGATAGCAAAAAGATAGGGATCCCCCTAAATCTAACTTAATCGGTTAGACTATAGGCTAAGTTTATCATATCATATTGTGTTTTTGTTTCATTTCCTCTGATTTTGTGAACTTTTATGTGATCTGTAGATTGAGGGGTTTAATGGAGAAGATGAGGGACCAGTGGGAGAAGGCCCAGAAGGGCCATTCTTCAACACTAAGAGTTCTACCCAGCTTCACTACTTTGGATATGGATGATTGCAACCATTTCTGATGACCTTCTGTAGTTCTTTTTCTTTTCTATCATTTGTATTCAATAAAATCTCCATTGTTGAATTCAATAAAAGAGCTTTTTTTGTGTTCTTTTCTCCCATTGTCATTTTTTTGGGCATAGTAAACCCAATCCTTTACAAATGTATACTGAGAATAAATTGATCTGTTGTCTACGTCGAGCAACATATCAATTGTCTGACATGGACAACCAGGAGGGATGTGAGACCCATAAGGGAGTGGGACGCAATGGCTCACTTCCTTGTTAGCTCACATCGAGTATCAATTATATTTGTTGCCTAACACAAATAACATATCAAGACTATATACAAAAATATATCGAAAGAGTATTTTTTTGGGTTTGTTAGGGTTGATCTGACACTTTGATAAACACGACCTGTCACTATAGTAAACTTATCTAAATATATACACATATTTTTTTAATTTTTTTAAATGTTGGGTCGTGAATGAGAAACTTAAAACATTAACGTTGTTTCGATATTATATTAAATTGTTAATCATCATGCTTGAAAAAAATTAAGAGTGCTGATAGGTCAAATTGATTTAAGTTTTAGAGTTAATTACCAAAAAAAATACCAATCTTTTAGATATTACATCAATTATACAACACACTTTAAAATTTATTTTTATATTATTAATTTCTAAACCCCAATGGCAAATACAATGGTTTGATCTAATTAAGACAAAAAGCTTGGTTTTGCCCAATACTGCATCAGGTTGAACGGTGACCAAGCATTTGTGAGGATTCCTCCACTTGATTCATCTGTCATTGGACCCAACTTGGAAATGAGCTTTATTTCATAGAAATATTATTTGAATATTTTATTATAATAATTCGTGTAAGTATTGTTGTTAAATTCACGAGTCAACTCGTATGAATTTATGAGCTACATAATTTATAAATCATGTAGTTTTAAACGAGTTAACTCACTTATAAATTCATATTTTTATAAAATTAAAATTGAGTCGCAATTCAATACTATAAACCTGATAAACCCAGTTGGTAAATTCGATAAACTTTTAAATTTATATTATATATAAATTAATATTTAAAATATTTATTATGGATAAATGATGACAAATAATGATCCTACTATCTAAAAATTTCATATTATTTAATATTTTTAAAATTAATATATGAAATTATTTTGAAATAACTACATATATGTACACAGTTGTAAATTGTAATACTCATATTATTAAGTAATATTAATTATTTTTTTATAAAATTATATCATTCTGAACATATGTTTATATACATTAAAGGGTATTTTTAATTATTTCTAAAATTTTACGATCAGAGTTTACGATTCAATTTTATGAACCATTCTTCGATCCCATTTAAAATCTCGATTTTAATAGCATCTAACATTTAGTATCAACTGTTTATATATTTATTTTTATACAAAGCAATTCACTATCAATGTTATACATTAATATTTTAATTTATTTTATATTATTTTTTGCATACACTCATTAGGAGAGAATTGTTGGAGCCACACCGCCCAAAGAATGTATAGTTTATGTGTGGCTTTGTTCCAAAAGCCACTTTCTGTTTGATGTCAATTGTGCAATCCTTGTCCTTGCAATCGCATCATAGCTTAGACAACTTGAAGCTTAAAAAGGTCACCAACGTGTGTGAACCTTTTCTAAGGGTAATTAACCCTATTCCTATGCTTTTTTCAATTTTGGTTATTTAATTTAAACTATTTTTAAATTTGTTTGATTAATTTTTAAATTTTTAAAATTAGTCACGATACCTCTCTTAGATACAGATTCGACAAATTTTAAAGTTCAAAGAGTGTTTGAACCAAAAAATTCAAAATTCAAAATGTGTTGATTTATCTGTTTTTCGTAAAAAGTAGTTGAAAAATGTTAAAAATAATGATACGATGTCTAAAAAAATCTAGCACCGTTAGTATGGGGGTAGAAATGTCAAAAAGGACGAGCGACTTCACAGTTTTATCGATTTTTTTTTAGTGTCGTATTAGGGTCTTTTTGTGAAAAATCAACAATGAAATAGAGTAAGAAAATAAAAATAGAATACAAGATATACACGATTCGATCATAATGTGTGATCTATATTTATAAGAAAAAACAAATAATTTCACTATGAAAAACTAAAACAGTGCAATTTTCAAATCTTTCAAACCCATATATCTCAAATACATCCACTTATCCACTCATTTAGGCCCCGACCCTCCGCTACCACCATTACTCGTAAAAAAAATATCACATTTAGGGCTCCGGCCCTCCGCTACCACTATTACTCTTCAAAAAAGATCACATTTGAATTTTCTTTTAAATTATTCAGGTTGACTTGAATCCCAATAGTGAACTCAGATCTAAAAACCATTCAATTTTATAGCCATTTTAGTAACCTGAATTAATTAAGAATTGCCCTGTGTCGTGAAAGGATAGTGGCATAATTTGACCAAGCTTGTTAATGAAAAGGTGATGGCAATGTGAGTGATTAATACTCCCTGGAAGACCCTTCTTTCCATCCTCAACTTTATCACAAATGCCATTCAAACCCTAGAGATACTTATAGTCATGGAATCTCCTAGTTTACATCCCCCTTTTCACTTAAAAAATTTATTTTTTTACAAAAAAAACCCGTAACCCCAACTCCTTCTAATTAACAAATTAAGTACACGCAATACTACATAAATCATATACATTAGATAGATCAATCAAAGATTAATGAACTCATATCTCAACGAATATAATGCAATGGTAAAGTACTTAAAATTTTACATAAAGTATTAGGATTCAAATCAGTATGACAATTTAAAAGGTAAATTTATTGTTGAAATGCAGTATTTAACTAAAAAGTAACAGTAATGCTAGAAAACAAATCTCACATGAACTGCACTGAATGTCCAGCTTTGAAGTCAAGGAGAAAATCACTTGTTCTTAAAGATTAATCGGACAAAACTCAGACACCTCAAATGAATAAATAAAAAAAATTAACGAACTCATATTCTATAAAATCACTTATTTATTTAATACATTCTCTTATTATTTGAATTGTTACTCCAATTTACGAATTTAAAAACACCATGGAAGTGACACATAACGAAAGTTTTTTTTTTTCTTAAAAATAATAATTTTTTACAAGCTCTCACAATCGATGATAAACCCTTTTGACTAAAACAAATGAATATGAAAGGACTAGTACTTCACCATCCTACAATAATTGCAGATGCATACATGGTTTATGGTAAGTGGGCAAGAGAGAATAAATCCTTGTTACCATCATCACTCTTTTGATTAAAGACCAAAGCAAAATTATAAAAATATATAAAAATATTAAATTTGACATTTTAACTGATCTTTTATAGTGACATATTATATATTTATATTAATTTTTATGTCATGAAAAAATTCGTCATCTAACTTACGAAAAATTTAAAAAAATCTTTGTATTTTTAGACTTTAGAACAAAGACAATCGAAACATAAAAATAATGACCTTAATATCTCAAAATGAACTCTCGATCGTGATACGTGCAATGCCATCGAGTTTTCAATTTTTGGAATTAAGATTTGATTTAAAATAGACTTAACTCTAATAAGAAAATATAAATATCATTAAATAGCCACACGATAGTAAAGATTAACATGATCCCTAATTTAAAATAAAAAAAAAAACTAAATTTAGCCTTGAACCAATTTCACACTTCATTTTATTTAAAATAATTTTCTTACCATGCTTAGGGGTGTAAAGTGGGGCACTTAATTATAGGACTAGTTTAATGATCTAGTTGGTACTATTATTATTATTAACCTGCCTTTGTGGCTCTAAGGAGGAGTGATGCTAGCTAGTAGCCTAAGCTCACCTAGGTCCACCCCCAAGCCTCGACCATTAAATTTTTAATATTCTATGTGATATTTAATATTAATAATAAAAATATAAATATTATGTCAAAAAAAAATTTCAATGTGAGAAATTGGGGAAATTTCTCAACTACATACAACCTTCGTCCTAAAGCTATCTCATTTTTTTTTAAATCTCATGATCCGCCTCCTCTATAACCTTAAATGAATTGATATATTCTTAAAGTTCAGTAACTAACGAGTGACGGGTAAGAAGCGATTTTGAAATATTAATGACTAACAAGTAACATTTTAAAGTTCAGTAACTAAGCATTAAGAGTTTTGAAATATTAGTGAATAACATGTAACATTTCAAAATTTAATGACCAAACAGTAACAGAATGCAAAGTTGAGTGATTATTGATGTAATTAATCTGTAATCTCGTATAGAGATAAATTTAAACTCACAACTTTATAACATTTTTAATTTTTAAATACGTGAAATGAATCATCTATGTTACTAAAAAAAAATTGTAATATCATATAAAACTTTTAAGCATAGTTTATAGGGAATGTCCAAAAGGCAGTCAAGGCTTGTGCCTTTTGAAGAAAGAAGAATCCATTAAATGCAACCATTAACTCTCTCTCTTGCCAAGAACATTCTATTCCTGTCATAATTGTCGATATTATATCATTCCAACTCCCAAATGGCATCTAAGTATAGTTTTAAACATATTGTTATATAGTGAATTGATAATATAAATTATAAATATCATAATACTGTCTCAAGCTTCTTTGAAGTGATCTCTTCGATGCTTTAAGTTAATAAAATTTGTAAGAATTCATGAAGAATAGTAGAATAAGTAATAGTAAAATCAAAGAAAAAATTGAGTGATTGTGAAAAAAAATGCACCACTGCCTTGTCACACTTCATTTTTATATTGATGAAATTATTTTTCTTTTTCTTTGAATCATCTTTTTATTTTGGTATGGCTTTAATTTATCCGGTCTTGATTAACCATGAACTTTTCTTAAAATAAGTATTGACACATGAAAGGGTTGTCGGATGAACCCTCACTATGCCAATTTTGGAGAGACAAAAATAGATATCACGCGAGTCTAGTGGTATATATCAAGTTTAATAGTTTAGTATTCACATATGAGAAATAAAAAAATATATATATTTCATATGCATCCTTTGATCGAAACAAATTACACCATCTATCATTATGATTCAAATTGATATTAAGTTTATAACTAAAAAAGATTGTCGTTTTACGAAATTATTATATTATTTGTGTTGGACAACATAATATTTGCTCAACGTGAGCAAAATCTGAAGGGGGCGTTGGCCCTCCGTCTTCCCTCCCTACATGCATGCGATGTGAGCAACAAAATGGAATTATGTCGTTTTTTTTTTTGTTGTTGAAATCATAAAATCACATCTATGATCTTATGTTAATTAAAACTAATAAAAATTCTTGATAAATTTGACACCTAACTTGACATTAGTCTAATTGAAATGCAAATGAAACTCAGACTATTAGAATATCATTAATGTAAGCACCCCCGCCCGGATATCCCCAACCACCCGGTCTACCCGAACGGGAGCACTTACAGAAGGGGAAAAATGATGAGACACAAGACCAGAACCACCCTGGCATGCATACACAAAAATAAGAGCAACGGAAGCGAAGCAAAACACATGCATGCACTACGGGTGCCCCGCTAGCACAGCGGTCACAAGATAAATAAAAGAATACAAACTCCTGTGCCGACATACAAAAGACTCGAGAAATAACCTGGCACAGTAAAAATAATAGAGTAAATCCTACTCTACCATCAGAGTTGACAGGGATTGACGGGACTGCCTGTACACCATACCGACTTTGCTGCTAAACGCTGACTCCCTTGCTCGGACCCACGCTGGCACTACCTGGAATGATGGAAAGCAAAGTGAGTCGAGAGACTCAGCAAGCATGAGGAAAAGAAAGGCTGAGGGCTAAATATAACCGGAAAACTCTCCCCAAAATAAACCCCCAGGTACACACAAATCATGAGACGCTACAACAGTACAATAGAAGAGCATAATAAAAGCACATACCGGTCCTTGGGGCCCACATAAGACACACGGCACCCAAGTCTCATACCAACCTGCCGCTGCCCTGAAAGGCAACAAATAGCTCCACAAACCTGCGCGCGCGATCCCGGGCCGGTACTCCCGTCGCCCGTCCCCGTCGGTACTCCCGACAACCGAGCCATAGGCTCCCTCGGAACGGTACTCCCGTCCGAGAACTAATAACTACTAGTAGCCATGCAATGCACATAGAAATGCAATGGCGTAGTGAGCATCAACGTGATACAAGGCGCCCATACATCCAGGCATCAGGCCATGCTCCGCCCACATAGTAAACCACACGCCATGCATATGCTCGCGCTGAATGCAACCTAACCAGGCTAGAATGTCCGTGTCCAAGCACACTCAATAAATGGATATCCCAACATGCATCCCGTACCCATGTGCATATCAAATCATGAACAGTAATACGATGCATCTACTCACGCAGTAAATCACATGCCAGCAGAGCTAGTCAGCAGTGCCCGGCACCGGTCAACGGTCAGTGACTAGGAGTGTCCGCCTGACGGTCCACTTCAGGGCCGTACAATAGTCTACCCCAACGTCACAAAACAGTCGACCCCTGCCCCACTGCTCAATAGCTCTAACCAAATCATAAGTAAATCCGAGAAAAATCGTAAATAAAACCCGCACGACTAGGAACCTAGTTCCCCAAACTGGGTTCAGCATCATTCCGAAAGGAATGGGGGTGGTACAAACCCCCGTAGGCACTCAACAAACGAAATTATAGAAACCTCAGATTTAATTTAAATTAAAACAAATGAATAATAATTCAACAAGCAATTGTAGGTGCCGAATTAAAGTGAGAGAGGTGATAAAATACAGGAAATCACGGGGTCTTTCACGGGAATTAAAGATCAAGAAGAGAGGGTTAAGAGCTTGCCTTTACACGGCCGTTTCTTATTTTTCTTGCACTCCCGCTGCGAAGTAAAACATTCGCTGGAAATAAATAAAATCGCAGCTTTAATTAAATAAATCTACCGTGTAATATTAATTAATTTAGCCGTCTAAAATCCCACGTAAGTGCACCACAATTAAAATCTCAACGAGTCTCATATTTATTTTAAATTAAATCACGCTAATAAAACCCTCGAAGCCAGCTTAATAAATTAAATTTAAATCAAACGACTCAAAATTTCATAATTAATAAACGGGCCGAAACAGACGAAGGGAGGGTATAAAATACGAGAAATTATAGGGTTTCTCACGGGAATTAATGAATACGAGGAAATGATTAGGAACTTGCCTGAAATCAGCTGATTCCGACCTCACTCGAGCTCCCGAGGTAAATTAAATCATTTCCTAGCAAATAACACAACCAGGACTTAAATTAATCGCGTAAAATTTATAATTTAAACACAACATGCTTCTACAAATTTTTACCCACGTACCTGATCACTTCCCATGCCGAAATAATCCCAAAATTCATTTATTTTTCACTTATTTTCTTTTCTTTCCTTTCTTTTCTTCTCTTTTCTTTCTTTCTTCTTCTTCTCTTCTTCTTCCTTTCTTCACGCACGCTCACTGCTCCAGCGCCATTCTCCTTCTCCTTCTCTTCTCTTCTTCTTCTCCCTTTCTTCTTTCTTTTCTTCTTCTTCTTCTTCCTTCCTTCCCTCTTCTTCTTCTTCTTCTTCTTCTTCTCTGGCTTCTCCCGCGCGCGCACTGTTCATCGTCTTCTTCACCGCGCATGGCTGCTGGCCGCGCATGCTGCCGCCGTCCGCTCGCCTCCGCCAGCCGCTCTTGGCTGCCACCACCACGGCGGCTGCACCGCTTCCACCCGCGCCTCGCGCCGTCGCCGCTGCCGCCCTGCTCGGTTGCCATGGCCAAGCTCTCGACCAGTTCCCATGGCTGCCACCTCTCTCGCTCCCTCGTTCTATCTCTCTTTCTCACTCCCTCAATCTCGATCTCTCCCGAACCCTCTCCCTCTTCCAATCTCTCAGCTCCCCCTGCTCTCTCGCGAACTCTCACTCTCTCCTCTGTCTGTCACTCTCTGCTTTCCATTTGACAGAAATGGCGTAGCCTCCAAGCATCGCCCACAGCCACAAGATTTTTAAGCAAATTAATTAATTTAAACTAATTTAGATAAACTTAATTTAATTTAATTTAATTAATTAGGGATATTACAATTCTCCCCTCCTTAATAGAATTTCGTCCTCGAAATTCGCGCTCAGTCCATATCCTCAAAATACACTCACAATTCTCATGATATTACTTAGCATATCTTCCGAGACCTTCCATATCATCATTTTCCAGTTCCCACAAGTCCGAGTTTACCACATATCCTACTTGACTTCTCTCACTAGCACATCTCCCCAATCCATCACCTCACTTGGACCATGCTATGACCACTAATACCTTAACCAGCTTAAAGGACACCAGCAATCATACTACATATAACCACAAGGTTCTCCTATTACAATATTATAATCCAACCGTTCCTCAAAGCTATCTCGACCATATGTCAACCTAAGGACAATCTCACAATTCAGCAGTACTCAATCCCAATGATAAACTGATACGTTGCATAAAGCTCAATGCAAGTGCAACCCTCTTCAAATACGACCGGTATAAATAAGAGTAGAGCCATCCTCTTGCATGTCAAGAAGCTATACTCAGTAACGTGACCTGAGCCTGCCACGTACCTACGACGCATAGGAGCATGGAAACGATACGATAGACTCAATCAAGAATTCAACAGCAATATCCTTTAGTCTGACTTTTTCAACTGATTCTTAACTAGGTACATAACATTTCCTCGGCAGTACTTTTCCCCATAATTTGCCACTTATGCTCGAGGTCCCGTCAATAAACATGGATAGCCATTTAATCAGAACTATCAAAGGATACACATTTTTCACTCAATACACCTGGAGATCTTAAATGTCGCCAGATCTCCCCTCCTTAAAGGAATCAACACATCCAATTCTGACTTTTTCGGTGACCACCAACCCTCAATCTTGTCCTTGCTATTGATCTCAACTCTCAATAGCTGATTGGGCCGTACCTAATCTTGATCGTTAATTACTAACCTTGGCCCCCTTAAAGACTCAATAGGTTAGCTAGAACACGAGCTCTAAAACTAGTGTTATTAACTCCGTAGCCTACTTAACTGATAGTACCTCACTGTGTCAGTAACTGTCTAATCCCAAGGGTATCTCATAGGTCTCCTCAAAAGCGAATAGTAATTCAACGACGTGGCTTAAACATTCTTCTGGCTGGCATAACAAGTCATCTCATGTTTCTGCCGATGTACCACTTGACCAGCACCCAGAGGAGTCTCATCCATTCACTCGGTCAATAACCGACCCTAGGGCATGTGGTCTGTAATTAGTATTGAGCGTACTCACAACAACCACTATCCTTTCAGCAGAACCCAACAGTTACTTAAACATGCGTCCAATTTCGGTCCTGGCCATACACCTGGGTATCTCTTGCAATCTTAAGGGGGTTTTTCTTATTTCTAATTCACTTTACCAAAGATGCTTCACGACAGCTCAAAACGTCAGTTACCACATTTGCTTTACCTTATTTATTATCGAATCTCACATTCGTAGTCCTTTACCACGCCAACCGTGGCGTCACCTATACTTCGCTCCACCTGTGAGAACAAAACACCTATACCCTAACTAGGTAATGATGCTAAATCTCCAAGTAGGTTACCGCTGTAAACTCCAAGGTCACAATTCCGTAATAGTCCTTTAGTCAATTCTCATCACAGTTCTCTCTTGGGATAAGCTCAACCCTAGGCTTATCGTAAATACATTTACACTAGGCACACATCTCGGTACCTACGGATCAGCCATTTACTATTAGACCCCTATAACACGTTCCCACATGGTGGGACCTTTCCGTACCACTCCTAGCAAAATCCAATCATGGACCTCCAGCTCATATTTTACCATAACCTCATCTCTCATGAAATTGACGCAAGCCTTTATAGGGCGTCGGTAACGCCTGGCGAGACCAAGGAACTCCAGACCTCTATTTCTGTCGCCAGTCCTGACCAATCCATAAATACTGCGAAGGCGTCGGTCGAACCAAATGGCATGGCTATGAGCTTACAGCAGCCGTACAAGTACGACAAGCAATCGTGAGAAAACACTTTGGCATTAGCCCGACAAATCATTTGCTCGGGAGGTAAGACATCTATGCCTCAAGGCTAACCGGCTCAATTGTAGGGTCAATCTCTCACTAAGGCAATTGCCCTGGTAAATCTCCAAGAAAATCCAGAGTATCCCTTAATCATTTTTCTTATACAAGGTACGTGCTATCTCCAATCCACATCACCAATAGACAAGGATTAGGGACCTAACAAATCCACAACAAATCAAGTGTCCGATCCACACGGTCTTAGCGAAGACGATTTGTAACCAAATATCCATTGCAGGTCAAATCTAAGGATCTCAAGACTCAAAAGTTTACTAAATACATCTTATCACCCTTAGCAACCGAGGTAGCTTCCTCTGCCAGGTAAGCCAAGTCTTCATTGCTAACGATGCTGGGGCTGGGTCCAACAAGTCCATGTGGTGGCAGTGACAGTACCCTCACGGTGGCTTAGACTGACTGGGTGTCAGGTAGTGTTCCAATCCTAGGCACGTCCTGTACCGATCCTTGACAAGGCTCCCAAAGGGCAGCTTGCTGCCTCACTGTCCTGGCAAAAGCATCATAATGAGAACGAAGGCCCACATCATTCATCATCGCTTCAGTCAGTCGCCTCCACACGTCATTCATGTGCTCACGGGCGAACAGGACTTGTCTCTCTGTCAAATCCCTAGAAGATCTCGTGGATCGTCTCTTAAAATAACTTGTCAAGCCGATACATAGAATTCACTAGGTAGTCCTCTTTGTCTTGCCTGTCTCCCCATCCAGAAGCAAACTCCTGTTACCACCGACACCATAAATAATCCAATGCTGGAAGGGCATCCGAATTAGGTAGGGGTACATCGAGATCTGGGCCTCCGGGTTCCATTGGGAATACTCAAAATCTGCATACAACACCAAATGTCAGGCAGCTATATTAAGGCGAAACTACCATCTTACCCAAACACCTAGGGGCAGGCACGTGTCCTAAATAAATCCATTCATACCACCTCACAGTCCCATTCTAACGTGCACTTATCACCCATGCACAGACATAAATTGGGACACCGTCTTTCATACGAATCAGCAAAACTCAACTTAACGCAGCCTAACCCTACTCGATTTACCTAGATCTCCTTAATTCTATCCGACAACTTTGGTGTACAGGAACTCGTCCCTTAAATTTGACTCAAACTACGCTCTGATACCAACATTGTAAGCACCCCCGCCCGGATATCCCCAACCACCCGGTCTACCCGAACGGGAGCACTTACAGAAGGGGAAAAATGATGAGACACAAGACCAGAACCACCCTGGCATGCATACACAAAAATAAGAGCAACGGAAGCGAAGCAAAACACATGCATGCACTACGGGTGCCCCGCTAGCACAGCGGTCACAAGATAAATAAAAGAATACAAACTCCTGTGCCGACATACAAAAGACTCGAGAAATAACCTGGCACAGTAAAAATAATAGAGTAAATCCTACTCTACCATCAGAGTTGACAGGGATTGACGGGACTGCCTGTACACCATACCGACTTTGCTGCTAAACGCTGACTCCCTTGCTCGGACCCACGCTGGCACTACCTGGAATGATGGAAAGCAAAGTGAGTCGAGAGACTCAGCAAGCATGAGGAAAAGAAAGGCTGAGGGCTAAATATAACCGGAAAACTCTCCCCAAAATAAACCCCCAGGTACACACAAACCATGAGACGCTACAACAGTACAATAGAAGAGCATAATAAAAGCACATACCGGTCCTTGGGGCCCACATAAGACACACGGCACCCAAGTCCCATACCAACCTGCCGCTGCCCTGAAAGGCAACAAATAGCTCCACAAACCTGCGCGCGCGATCCCGGGCCGGTACTCCCGTCGCCCGTCCCCGTCGGTACTCCCGACAACCGAGCCATAGGCTCCCTCGGAACGGTACTCCCGTCCGAGAACTAATAACTACTAGTAGCCATGCAATGCACATAGAAATGCAATGGCGTAGTGAGCATCAACGTGATACAAGGCGCCCATACATCCAGGCATCAGGCCATGCTCCGCCCACATAGTAAACCACACGCCATGCATATGCTCGCGCTGAATGCAACCTAACCAGGCTAGAATGTCCGTGTCCAAGCACACTCAATAAATGGATATCCCAACATGCATCCCGTACCCATGTGCATATCAAATCATGAACAGTAATACGATGCATCTACTCACGCAGTAAATCACATGCCAGCAGAGCTAGTCAGCAGTGCCCGGCACCGGTCAACGGTCAGTGACTAGGAGTGTCCGCCTGACGGTCCACTTCAGGGCCGTACAATAGTCTACCCCAACGTCACAAAACAGTCGACCCCTGCCCCACTGCTCAATAGCTCTAACCAAATCATAAGTAAATCCGAGAAAAATCGTAAATAAAACCCGCACGACTAGGAACCTAGTTCCCCAAACTAGGTTCAGCATCATTCCGAAAGGAATGGGGGTGGTACAAACCCCCGTAGGCACTCAACAAACGAAATTATAGAAACCTCAGATTTAATTTAAATTAAAACAAATGAATAATAATTCAACAAGCAATTGTAGGTGCCGAATTAAAGTGAGAGAGGTGATAAAATACAGGAAATCACGGGGTCTTTCACGGGAATTAAAGATCAAGAAGAGAGGGTTAAGAGCTTGCCTTTACACGGCCGTTTCTTATTTTTCTTGCACTCCCGCTGCGAAGTAAAACATTCGCTGGAAATAAATAAAATCGCAGCTTTAATTAAATAAATCTACCGTGTAATATTAATTAATTTAGCCGTCTAAAATCCCACGTAAGTGCACCACAATTAAAATCTCAACGAGTCTCATATTTATTTTAAATTAAATCACGCTAATAAAACCCTCGAAGCCAGCTTAATAAATTAAATTTAAATCAAACGACTCAAAATTTCATAATTAATAAACGGGCCGAAACAGACGAAGGGAGGGTATAAAATACGAGAAATTATAGGGTTTCTCACGGGAATTAATGAATACGAGGAAATGATTAGGAACTTGCCTGAAATCAGCTGATTCCGACCTCACTCGAGCTCCCGAGGTAAATTAAATCATTTCCTAGCAAATAACACAACCAGGACTTAAATTAATCGCGTAAAATTTATAATTTAAACACAACATGCTTCTACAAATTTTTACCCACGTACCTGATCACTTCCCATGCCGAAATAATCCCAAAATTCATTTATTTTTCACTTATTTTCTTTTCTTTCCTTTCTTTTCTTCTCTTTTCTTTCTTTCTTCTTCTTCTCTTCTTCTTCCTTTCTTCACGCACGCTCACTGCTCCAGCGCCATTCTCCTTCTCCTTCTCTTCTCTTCTTCTTCTCCCTTTCTTCTTTCTTTTCTTCTTCTTCTTCTTCCTTCCTTCCCTCTTCTTCTTCTTCTTCTTCTTCTTCTCTGGCTTCTCCCGCGCGCGCACTGTTCATCGTCTTCTTCACCGCGCATGGCTGCTGGCCGCGCATGCTGCCGCCGTCCGCTCGCCTCCGCCAGCCGCTCTTGGCTGCCACCACCACGGCGGCTGCACCGCTTCCACCCGCGCCTCGCGCCGTCGCCGCTGCCGCCCTGCTCGGTTGCCATGGCCAAGCTCTCGACCAGTTCCCATGGCTGCCACCTCTCTCGCTCCCTCGTTCTATCTCTCTTTCTCACTCCCTCAATCTCGATCTCTCCCGAACCCTCTCCCTCTTCCAATCTCTCAGCTCCCCCTGCTCTCTCGCGAACTCTCACTCTCTCCTCTGTCTGTCACTCTCTGCTTTCCATTTGACAGAAATGGCGTAGCCTCCAAGCATCGCCCACAGCCACAAGATTTTTAAGCAAATTAATTAATTTAAACTAATTTAGATAAACTTAATTTAATTTAATTTAATTAATTAGGGATATTACAATTAAAAAATTAAATTTTAAATTAAGAGGTTAACTAAGTGGGGAATGTGCTAATTTGTGGTCTCTCTCATCAGCCTAATGCCTAATGATGTTCACAACCTCAACTTTGTCTCTTGGTTGCATGAGAAGTTAGGACTTCAAAGTATCCATCTATTTATTTGAGTATGGTATTTTAGAGATTTATTTTATTTAAATTTAAATTCGAACTTGATTATGTTTAAGTTAAATAGATCGAATATGAATATGGCTATCCCGACCCGATTATCCAATATCAAGCCTCTTTAAATTATATTATATATTATATAAGAAGAATTTATATAATATTTTATACAATCTTACATTATAATATATATATATATATTATTAATTGGGAAGGAGATAATTGGTTCCAAATTTTGGGATCTATTGATTCTGAAAATGGATTTATGTATCCAAATTTATTAGATAAACGAGTTAATATTTATATTCAAATCTTAAATGAATCTCAAATTTGGATGAGTGCAATTTTGTTCACCTTCTTTAAGGGGGTTAACAAAATCGCACTCGCTTGACATTAGTTGTGCTAGCGGGCGCGTCATTCAAATAATTTTTTATTAATAAAAATATAATTAAAGTTTTTTTATTTTTTACTTTTTCATCCACATTATGAGAGAAGCATCGAATACACATAAAAGGGGTGTCATAGATTTATTTCAATTAGCCAAATCTATACCTCTATCTTTGTATTTTTATATTTTTTTATGTGATTATTTAATTTTTTATTATTTCGATTACACTCTTAAATCTATATTTTTGAATCAATTTAACTCTTGTATTTTAACTTTATTTTCGTGTAATAACTTAAATTTTTTATTATTCAGATTACACCATTAAATTTATGTTTTTAAGTTAATTTAATCTATATATTTTAATATAAATAAGTAAAATATATATTTTATCATCTTATTTTATTTTTTATCTTTTACACGTGAAAGTATAGAATCTAAATTGACTAAAAAATATAGGTTATAGGATATAATCAAAACAATAAAATAGAGTTGTCATATGAAAAAAAGTCAAAGTACAGTGATTAAATTAAGTCAAAAATCAAATTTAGGTGTGTAATCGAAATAACAAAGAATTTGACTAATCACATAAAAAAAAAACGTGAAAGTATATGAATAAAAATATAAATTGAATTAAAATTTTGGTAAGTCCACTCATTGTTTGAATAAAAAGTTTGGTAAGTCCACTCATTGATTGTTTAATTGATCTCTATTTAACGTAAAGGTAGCTTTAAGTCGACATATATATTGAGAAGATTGGACCCAAGAGTCAAGTTGTTTGTTTTTATTTTTTAATTTAGTTCAATTTTTTAAATTAATATTTCATTTTAGGTTTGAGTCTATACTCTTGATCAAATGAGTTAAATGAATAAAAATTTGTTCTACATCTAAATATTTGTTGATGCTTGCAATCATTTAAAAGATATGTATGATTGTACAAGTCTTAGAATCAAGAATCAACTCGATCCAACCTTACTTCATTAGAGTTGTATTTATTCAATTTTAAATTATTACACACCCAATTCTAAGTTCATATAGATTATGTAAAAGTTCGTTAAGTTTAAATCAAGCCAATTCAATAACTAAAAATAAAAACTAAACACTAAAATTTATTCAAATTAATTTAGTTTATTCAAATTAATTGAACTTGTTAATTCAATTCGATTTTTTTTCTTATACCAGTTTAGTTTCATTAATTTTTCTCAAAAGTTTAGTTTTAGATTCAGTTTTTTTGTTAAATAACCAAACTAATAAAACTGATCGAATTTTAAAATGATATTGTTTTTATGTTTATAAAACAAAGTCGTTTTGTTCGATTTTATGTGTTTTTGATGATGGTTTTTGGGACTGACCACCATGTGCCACCTCTACGACTGGACCTCGGGTATAATACCTCGGACTTGGTGATGTCGGACTTTGGGTATGGAACCTGTAAGACAATGGAGGGCCGGGACTAAGATCCCCCGAGGTGGACTCCGACGCTCAAATTAGTAGAGTAAATGCATGTAGAAGTAAATGAGAGAGCTATAGAGCTTAGGGATACCTGGCGAAAATCCTTGTCTTTTATAGGCGGACCAGTTTTGGAGTACCCGAGATGAGCGAGCACGACTCCCGAGGATCCTGGTCGAGTTGGAACGGGTCTTGCAGTCCAGCCCGGATTTTTTGGGCTCTACTCCGGATTGTTGACTTGCCACGTGTCGGTCTCTCAGGTGATCCACGTGACAGGTGAGACTATTAGCGCGTAGGGGTTTTCCAGTAATTTTAGACAATACCACATCAGTTTTCTATACGTTACTTCAATTTTCTTCAATTTTTTTGTATTTTTTTTATTTATTCGATTCAATTCAAATTTTTTAATTATCAATTAATTCAATTTTTCAGATTAATCAGAGTTCAATTTGCACACCCAGGGTGAATGATGGTTTGAATCACAAAAATAAAAAACAATAATAATGGTTTGAATAATTTTGGTATTGGAGCAACAAAAGTAATAAGACCATCCCAAAGGGCCCAAAGCCAGCTGTGATTGGAGGCCCAAGGAATTAACAGAACAATAAAGAACTTTTGTTCGCAGCCCAATTGGCTATTTAATTGTTTTAATAAATATGTTAAAAATATATGTTTTAGAATAAATCTCCCCTTTTTTTCTCGAAAACATAAAAAATAACGATGTTTTGACTAAGTAACTCATCAACAAGACATGACACAATATTATTCTTATTTTGGTCAAACTTGAAAGAGACACGTCGAGTAAGTTATAGATTTAACTTTAGTTGAATTTTGTATATTTATATTAATATGATATATAATATAAGACATCAATGCATAATGTGACTAAAAATGTCAAAGAGTACATGTTATAACATGCCATTCAGAAAAGAGTTCTAACAAATAAGGCATTATACTAAGGAGAATATGTTATCCTTAAGGGTTCTCCTTGAAGGAGTTATCCCGACAACATTACATCTTCCATTTGGAATGACACCTCACCTTTGCACATGCATGTCACATGTCATAGTTACCGATCAACGATTATAAATAGCCCTCGACCTCTCATATTCAAATATATTTTTTATTCTTCTTCTTGATTCTTAAATTTTAGAAACACCGACAATACAAATTATCCTGGATAAGCATTTTTCTCTTTGATGATTCTCCACTGTATTCTACTATATATTTATGCACAATTTCATTTGGATTTGGACTTTACCACATTTTTTTTTACTTAAACATTGAAGAGCTTGCACGAGAAAAGTTATCGCGTGCCTTTTAACCTATTTTCTACCTTGCAAGTCTTATTCAAGACCAATTTTAGTTTTTTCGAATAACTTTCTCCCATATAAGTCTTGTTACCCTACCATATTCTACAACCTTCCACAAGTTCAACTCGTTATATAAATTTTAATTATTATATTTCAACAATAATAATATCTAAACAACATATTCATCTCTAACAAATTTATAAACAAAAAGCCAAATAACAAGTGCGTCGAAAGTGCTTTACAAAAATGTTGTGATTTTGCACATCTTCAAACTTGTCAAAATAGTTGCATATTCTTTTACGATCTCATTGGTATATCATTGATTTTTTTATTTAAGTTCATAAATAATATGACATAGGATAATTTAAAGTATTAGTTAAGTATTAAACTCCCAACTCTAAATTCATAAGATAATAGTTTTTATTATAAAATAAATAAAAAAGTAAATTCATCTCCTTTTCATTTTTATTTGCCGTTTTCCAATTATAGTTCCGGTCTGGAGAGAGCTCGGTCAACTCCGGTTCGAAGGAAACCGGTCTACAAAAGCGGTTCGCCACCGGTTCGTTTGGGCGAATAACATTCGGCTCTCTGCATCTGCAGCTTCCAATCTTCTTCATTTTCCTCCTCGTTGCTCCGCCGAGTCGTCGTCCAGCCGGCGAGCGAGAGAGAGACAGAGAGAGAGAGAGAGAGAGAGAGATGAGCGGACACGACTCCAAGTACTTCTCCACCACCAAGAAGGGCGAAATCCCCGAGCTCAAGGAGGAGCTCAATTCTCAGTACAAGGTTCTCTTTCTTTCTCCACTTATCTCTCTCTACATTCTTGCATTCGTGCGATCTGCTTCGTTTACGCTCCCGTTTCACCGAATTTGTGTTTTTCCCTACCGATTGACGAGAATTATTATCAGATCTGCAGCGTTATTTTGTCTACTGGTTTGTGTTTGGCTTCGCATCGCATCTGTAGGGTATTCCAATTCACATCGCCTGGAATTTCCATCTATCTTGTGTTTTGTCTTTTACCTGTGTAAACTTTTATTCAATTAATTAGTTGGCCGCGGTTAAATGGAGCTTAGCTTTTTCTAGGGTCTTAGAACATTGAGATCGCTTTAGCGTCGTTCGTGGTTTTGTTGATTTGGTTTATCCCCATTTTGAAAGGGATCCGCCTGCATTTCTCAGTACAAGGTTCTGTAATGATTCGACAGTTTGAGCATAAAAAATTGACGATTTGGTTAGTGTGCTGGCGTATTCTTTGTGTACCATGAATAGGGCTTGATCATCTATTAGCTTGTTGGAGGATCTATTTCCGCATATCTCTGTGCAAATATATTAGTAGTCTGTTTGACTTTGTTCCAAGAATCTGATTTTGGTAGCCTCTTCTGCATACAATTGGCAAACTTACTGTTACTGATAATATTTTTGAGACTCCTGAATGAGTAGTGTATTACTTTTGGATGACTGCACGTTAGTGTTTTAATTTGGATTGGCCTTTAAATTGCATTCCTTTTCACTGTGCTTTTCCTCCAGGATAAGAGAAAAGATGCAGTCAAAAAGGTGATTGCTGCCATGACTGTTGGGAAAGACGTTTCATCACTGTTCACGGATGTTGTGAATTGCATGCAGACAGAGAATTTGGAGCTCAAAAAGCTTGTTTATTTATATCTCATCAACTATGCCAAAAGCCAACCTGACCTAGCAATACTGGCAGTAAATACATTTGTCAAGGTAAGAACTGTGGTTGAACTTTGGTTCTCTTGCCTCATTACTAATATAGTCTCTGGAGTGATATCTGTAGCCATGATGGATATTATGGGTGCACGTCAATTTCAAAAGATGGAAGGGACCAAAAATAGAGCTTTAAATTCTATTTAGTATATTGTGATAAAACTGGATAGCATTAGCAGAGGCTATTCACTTTTATAAAAAGTAGGCTAAGATTAGTTCACAACGGAAGAGTATTTTTTTGGTCTAATTTTATTGCAATTGCATAGGGAGTCAAGTATGTAGTTAGTGTTTTAGGGAAGTTCTGACTGTGGCAATAATTAAACATAATAAATTATCTATATGGAAAAATTAGTGTGGCCAAGGTAAAAATGGAAATAGGAAAGGAGTTATAGGGTGTGATAGGATTTGTAGTGACAGTAATTTTCTGTCATAAAAGCAAAGAGGGATTATATGGGTATTTCATCCCTTCCCCTGGATTGAATAAGCCCACCTAATTTGGACACCAAATCATTATGCAATTTGTATTCTTTGTTTTGGAGGTGCTATAGGAGTTATATGCCAAATGAATATGTTGTTGAGATTCACCTTAGGTCATAATCAGTTCAGCTGGAACTAGATCATGGTTTGTCATTAGTAGTTTAGGGATTGGTGTGATTGTTGAAATCTTCATTAGATCCATTTGGAGGAGATCCATACTCCACTAGAATGTTTTGGTATAGAGGTAAGGGAAAGGTGACATTTGAAGTTGCACCTACAAGTAACAAAATAAAACATTAAGGAATCGGATGAGAAATTTTGAGGCACTACCGCACTAGATTACATGTGGTAAAATCAAATTATATGCTCATGAAGTTATATGTATGTGGGCAATAAGTGGTACATTTAGATGAAAATAATATATATATATATAAGAAACAAAAAAAAATCCTTTATTTGGTATTTATTGGCATAAGTCTTCTTTGATCTTGTTATTAACAACTTGAAATTTGGCATATTCAGTTGTTGGGAAACTAGGCATGTTTTAAAACTGATAGCTATCACTTACTAAATTTGAAATTTTAGTTAAGCAAGGTTTTAGGCTTAGGTTAGATAAAGATGAGTTAACACTTAATGTTGACTATTCTTAGTGGAATGTAACTTTATTTTTATTGCTTAACTGGCAAATTTAACTTCAGTTCTACACTTTGAAATAATTTCTGAATATTTTGGCAGGATGGCACATATTATGAAGTTAAATATACAATGATTTTATGTTTTATTAAACATTCCTTTCAGAAAGTATGTAGATGCTTTGGGTTGCAATGTTTGCAAGGTGTACAATGAAATTATAACTGTCCTGATAATGAGGAGACAATAAATTGAATTATATCTGTGAGTGTGGAATTAAGTCTTGACCATTATTAAGGTGGTTGGAGGTTAACTTATTAGCATGGGGATTTGGTTTGTTTACAAATAATTTTCTTCCAGAAACTAGGAGATTGGTTACTTTTATGGTAGATTTTGAGTTTTAGGTTATGGTTATGCCAAATTATGGAACATTTAATTATAGAAAAATATGAAATTAGGTATCGAGGCAGTAAAATTTGACTTTAGCAGCTAACTAATTGCCATTCTTAATACATGAGGTCATTTGTCAACGAGAAGGAAGACTAAAATATGGTCGGATGGATTACATAGATAAATGCATTAAAATGTTGTATCATTATAAGGACAGTTCCGTGGGACAGCTATAATGCTTTGCTGTACTAGTTTATACTCTATTTGCAACAAACAGCTAATCTATTGTTCCACAGTTCTAGTTATATGTAATGTTAAAATAATAGTGGTAGTTTTACTTTATGTGGCAGTAGATTTATATTGGATTGCTAAGAATAATACTCAGTTTTACTTTATGAAGCAGTAGAATTATGTTGGATTACTAAGAATAATGCTTAAAAAATTAGCATGGTGAAATTAAGGTATTGATATTGTCATGTTGACAAGTGACATTAGAAGGAATGCATGTGCATTTGTGGGATGTTATGCCATTAATAGTTAGTGGGACAAGAGAAATGTGATTGTCTGAGATGGTGTCAAAAGAAAAGAGGGATGCAAAAAGACAATGTGGATTCAGCCTATTAGAAAGGACATATACTACTGGATTTATCTGAGAATATAGTTTTGCAATAATTTGCATGAATAAATCAATCCATTTAAAAGCTCTGAAGGTTGGCACCTTATTGAGTTGGCAGTTACTTACAACAACAACAACATATCTAGCCTTTATCCCACTATGTGGGGTCGGCTACATGAATTCTAGACTTCCATGTATTTCTGTTTTTGTCATATTTTCATTGAGGTCCATACACTTCATATCAAACTTTAATGTCTCCCTCAAAGTCTTCTTAGTTCTGCCTCTACCTCTTTTTTTGATTAATTGTTCCATTTAATTAACTCTCCTCACATGAGCGTCTCTTGGTCTCCTTCTCACATGACCAAACCATCTTAGTCTAGTCTCTCTCATCTTCTCCTCTATTGGCACTACTCTTATCTTATTACGAATAACTTCATTTCTAATTTTATCTTTTCTTGTATGGCCGCACATCCATCTTAACATCCTCATATCCGCTACGCTCGTCTTTTGCTCATGTTGGTATTTGACTGCCCAACATTCTGAGCCATACAACAAAACTAGTCTTATAGCTATCCTATAGAATTTTTCTTTCAATTTTAATGAGATTTTACCATCACATAACACCCCCGATGCATTTCTCCATTTTAACCAACTTGCCTTAATTCTATGTGTGACATCTTCATGAATTTCTTCATCTTTTTGAATCACTGATCCCAAATATCGAAAATGATATTTTCTTTGTAAGATTTGGTCTTCTAATTTTATTATAACATCCTCCACTCTTGCATTCTTACTAAATTTACATTCCATATATTATGTTTTCTTTCTACTTAATTTAAATCCCTTAGATTCTAAATTGTTTCTCCATAACTCAAGCTTAGTGTTCACTCCTTCTTTTGTTTCATCTACCAACACTATGTCGTCTGCAAATAGCATACACCATGGCACCTCTGTCTGAATATCTTTAGTGAGTTCATCCATTACTAAAGCAAATAAGTATGGACTTAGTGCAGAATCTTGATGCAATCCTATTGTAATTTTAAACGGTTCAGTATCCCCTCCGCATGTTCTGACCCTTGTCTCTGCACCATGATACATGTCCTTAAGGGTTTGTATATAGGCTATTCAGACTCCTTTCTTCTCTAGAACCCTCCATAATACTTCTCTAGGGACCCTATCATAAGCCTTTTCTAGATCTATAAACACCATATGTAGGTCCTTCTGATGATCCCGATACTTTTCCATTAGGCGCCTCAGTAGGTATATAGCTTCCATTGTTGACCTACCAGGCATGAAGGCAAACTGATTTTCCAAGACCTCTGTTTCTTTTATGAGCCTCTGCTCTATTACTCTCTCCCAGAGTTTCATGGTATGGCTCATTAACTTAATTCCTCTATAATTTTCACAGTTTTGAACATCTCCTTTGTTCTTATATATAGGGACCAAAGTACTCTTCCTCCACTCATTTGGCATCTTTTTTGATTTAAAAATCGCGTTAAATAATTTCGTTAGCCTGGAGATGTCCTCTTCTCCCATGCATTTCCATGCTTCTATTGGTATATTATCCAGTCCCACTGCCTTATGATTTTTCATCTTTTTTAATGCTTGCCTTATTTCATTTGGACTTATGTGTCGATAAAATGTATAGCTCACGTTCCCTTCGGAGTTATTAAGATGTCCTAACCTAACTCTTGTGTCACCATCATCATTGAATAATTTTGTGAAATACTCATTCCATCTCTCCTTAATCGCTCTCTCATTCACTAATACATTTTGATTTTCATCTTTTATGCATTTCACTTGATTTAAATCCCTTGTTTTTCTCTCTTGCTTTAGCTAATTTATATATATCCCTTTCTCAATCTTTTGTATCAAGTCATTTATATAGATTCTCGTATGCTTTTGACCTTGCTTCACTAATAGCTTTTTTTGATTCTTTATAATTTTTTTGATTTTCTTCATTGTTGCATTGATATACAGTCTTATAGCAATTTTTCTTATTTTTAATTTTCAATTGTACTTTTTCATTCCACCACCAAGACTCCTTAAGGTTAGGGGCTCTACCATTTGTCCCTCCAAGCACTACCTTTGCTGTGTTTCTCAGGACATTAGCCATTTCTCTTCACATTTGGTTTGTCTGTCTTTCTCCATTCCATTCTCTTCTACCTCTTAATTTTTCTTTGAAGATTAGTTGTTTCTCCTATTTTAAATCCCACCACCTGATTCTTGGATTTTGTTTTATGTGATTTTTTCTCTTCCAATTTCTTACTTGGACGTCAAGTACTAGAAGTCTATGTTGAGTAGTCAAACACTCTCCCGGTATCACCTTATAATCCCTACTATATACCTGATCCTCTTGTCTCATGAGTTGGCAGTTACTTATTTAGGGAAATTACATAAACAAAAAGGTTTACTTCAATTGTCTAAGGATAAGAATTTTGTTCTCTGAAGCAGGAAGCACAAAGGAAACAACATAAAATATTGGAAACATATGAAATGATTGAAAATAACTGAAACATGTATAAACATTATGCAAAATAAGTAATGAATAAATGAACACATTTGAGGTTTATATATCCTCTTAAATAATTTAGAGAATAAACTCAGTGTAGATTCTGGTGATAAAATTTTCAAAATTATAGAAGATATTAGCAATCATTATGTTAATGATGGACAATGTCTAGTCGTTATTAATGCATAGGTACCCTTTGTGTCAGTGAATATTAAGAATTAGGTTTATAAGTGTCAATGAACATTGGATGCTCAAAATGAAATGCCCATAACAAAGCAATTTAAAGAAGTGATTAACTATGCTTTTACTCCTTGGATCTTCATCTATCTCGATAGATGAACAAATGATTTCTTTGTTATATAATATAGGATAAGAGTTTGTATTTAAGGAAATGGAAGGAACTTGTCTTCCTTGGTTGAATACTGTTTGATGAAACAATTACAAATGAATTTACCTGTCCATGTCATTAGATGAAGAAAGTTGATTATTGTTCATGTGTTGCCAACTACATGGTTTTGGACAGAAGAATCCTTTATATTGTTGTCTGGATGTTATTAAGACCATGTATGGATGCACCTTCTCTATCCTACTCTTGATGCACTGCATTTGTACCCTAGTGTTTGTAGCTCTAGCACAATACCTTTTTCCTGATACTGTTTCTTCTCACGTCCTTAACAAAGTCGGTCAGCTTCAGTTATTTCTCTATATGTTTCTTTATTCTTTGACTCTCCTCCTTTTCTATCTGAGTCCATATGTAAATGCCGCTGGCTGTAAAATCTTAAAGAAATAGTCCTTTGTTTGGTGGAAGAGTCATGATCATGACATAATTCTGGAAACACTTTCATTGAAGTTCTTTTTCAGAAATTGAATCTAGAGTGTGATGTTCAATCTCCTCCTTTGAGCACCTTCATCAATTTTAAGTTTTTTTGATTCCTTAGAGTTCATGGATGGCATGAGATTCCTTGTTATTAATAGCAGTGAGTTCATTCTTTATTGCATTTATTTGAATATTTTGAATTCTGCTTTTCACAGTGCTGAAAAGTTGCTCCTACAAATCTCTAATGAATGTTAGGGTATGCAAATTTGCAGGACTCACAGGACCCAAATCCTTTGATTCGTGCTTTGGCTGTAAGGACAATGGGATGCATTCGTGTTGACAAAATCACAGAATATCTGTGTGACCCCCTCCAGAGGTGCCTCAAGGTTGATAACCATCATTGATTTCAAAAGCTTGACTACTGGAACCATTTACCATTTCTATACTTCAGTATTCTGCATGGCACCCTGAATCAACAGCGAAGAAAAGTTTAGGTGTATTGTTGTTCATATTCCTAGAATTTTCTCATGCCCCTCAAGGGATGGATATGTTAACTGTACAGACTGCATTCACCCAATGAAGATACTCAAATTTTGTGTCCCATTTAAGATAAATATATCCAATAAAGAATTTTAAAATGTTCTCACATAAAGAGTTGTGTTGAACTTCTTAACTAAGCACACTTTTATTTTTTTTGGTCAGGATGACGATCCTTATGTTCGCAAGACTGCTGCTATATGTGTTGCTAAACTGTTTGACATAAATGCTGAGCTGGTTGAGGATAGGGGATTTCTGGAAGCTCTCAAGGATTTGATATCCGATAATAATCCTATGGTTGTAGCAAATGCTGTAGCAGCACTTGCAGAGATCCAAGACAACAGTAGCAGACCCATATTTGAGATCACGAGCCATACAATTTCAAAGCTTCTTACTGCTCTAAATGAGTGCACAGAGTGAGTTTGTGATTCAAAAATATTTTACTTCAAGTAGGCCATGAAATGTATGCACCATACTTAACATTGCAGGAGAGAGTTTTTCTTGTAAATTGGTCATATGTGCCTGTTTAATTGATTATATGTAGCTCATGTTTGTGCAAAATTATATATGTGTTATCTGGCAATATCCTATTTGAAGAGATCCATATCACTGTTCAGTACCTTCCTACCTTTTACAGTTGGCCTCTTCCACATTTTTAAACAACTTCACTTTTGGAAAGGATTGTTATCAGCTGCTTGTGCTATGTTAGTTATTAAATGGTAAAATATGGTTACAATGCTTAGAAAGGGTGTGTGTGATATTAAACTGTCTAATTTGATTTCTCAAGCTCTATATGTTGCCGATATTCTTGAATATCTAATTGGATCTCTAAATCACAGTCATGCATTTATGTGAAGTTTTTCCAATATTAATTGTCTGATTTTCCTGTTTGATATACAATGTTTTTTTTCCCCTGTAAATTTGACATACAATGTCAGGTGGGGCCAAGTTTTCATATTGGATGCCCTTTCCAAGTATAAGGCAGCCGATGCTCGTGAAGCTGAGAACATAGTGGAGCGTGTTACCCCACGACTGCAACACGCAAATTCTGCAGTTGTGCTTTCAGCTGTTAAGGTACCATTGATTCTTCTTTGTACCTTAACATCTTGTTAATTTCAATGTGAAATATCTAATTTCTAAATTTATGGGATCTTCCAGATGATCCTCCAACAAATGGAACCCATCACAAGTACTGATGTGGTTCGGAATCTTTGCAAGAAAATGGCTCCTCCTCTTGTGACATTACTCTCTGCAGAACCTGAGATTCAATATGTTGCATTACGAAATATCAACCTTATTGTCCAAAGACGCCCTACTATTCTTGCCCATGAGATTAAGGTGATTTATGGTTTTGTCTCATCTATTATGATTTGTGGTTTTGTTCTTTTGCATGGATTTGTATTTTCAATGCGACTTTTGGAAGTCAATTGACATTATGAATGTTGTTTCACTGACACTAACATGGTTAGGATAAGGTGCAGTTGTTGATGACGATGATCTTCTTCTTCCTGTAGTTATAAGATTTTCGGTAAGAAACTGATACTTATTAAACACATTTTTTCCATTAGGTGTTCTTTTGCAAGTACAACGATCCAATTTATGTGAAGATGGAGAAGCTAGAAATCATGATAAAACTGGCTTCAGACCGTAACATAGACCAGGCAAGTAAAATTTGGTAGGAGTTACCCTCTTTTTTTCCCTTAATCAGATTATGATTTATTGGTAATAAGATTTACTGCTAAAATTAATCAGACTATGGTTTACTGTACATTTTTCAGGTTTTGTTGGAGTTCAAAGAATATGCCACAGAAGTTGATGTAGATTTTGTCAGAAAAGCTGTTCGTGCAATTGGACGTTGTGCCATCAAGCTGGAAAGAGCAGCTGAGCGATGCATTAGTGTTTTGCTTGAACTGATTAAGATTAAAGTGAACTATGTGGTTCAAGAAGCTATTATAGTCATTAAGGATATTTTTAGAAGATACCCTAACACGTAAGTTTTGACTATTTTCCTGTGCTTCTGATGTCATCCTACTCTAACTTTGCACTATGGCATTGTGATAGATTCTTGTCTTTCCTGGCTTTATGTATTTATGTTTTGTTCCTCTCAGCTATGAGTCCATCATTGCTACACTCTGCGAGAGCTTAGACACTTTAGATGAACCTGAGGCTAAGGTATCCATAATCAATTAACAAAGTTTTAGCTTTAAATGATTGTCTTCTGACACTTGCAACCATTGATGTCTTTGGTCATTATATTTTATGATCATGATTTTTTTTTTCTTTTCTCGTGCAGGCATCAATGATCTGGATAATTGGTGAATATGCAGAGAGAATTGACAATGCTGATGAGCTGCTTGAGAGCTTTTTGGAGAGTTTTCCAGAAGAGCCTGCCCAAGTACAATTGCAATTGCTGACTGCCACTGTCAAACTGTTTCTTAAGAAGCCAACTGAAGGGCCACAGCAGATGATTCAGGCATGTTGATTTCACTAATTTTTTTACTGGGTTTAAGAATGCATGCCCGTTTGATAAAGTATCCTGTTCTTCACATTCTATTGTCTTCCAAAAGTTTTTAGAATTATTGCCTCCCAAATTGGTGATAGAGAGAATTCTGAGGGTTATAAATTCCATGTTGTAACCAGTGGAGTTCTTATCAGGCAGATAATCTGGGCTACCATAGCTTTGCACTTTTGAAGTAGGCGGCTCTTGAGAAATGATTGCAAGTTTAAACTTTTGTACCCCAAGGTTATTCTTTACCAGCACCATGCTTGATTGTGGAGAGAAAATGAGAGGCAAATTTAGGCTTTGCTTTGTTAATGTATTTTGATACGGTGTTAGGAGAAAAAGAAGACTACTGCAGTGAGTTTTTAAGTTCTGTATCCACCACAAAATTTCCCCTGCAAGGATGCCAATTCTTTTCTTTTATTATTATTATTTTTGTCCTTATGAATAACTATGCCTAAAAGGATATCATGGCTACATAAAATGTGCAAATACCTTGTTCTTCTGTAATATATTAAGGTCTAATGTTTTTTGTGCACCCTCTCCGGTCTTCCAAAACCTGTTGTGTCAATAAGTTCCGGACCTACATGGCTACCCCATCTGGTGGAGAATCATCATACAAGTTCCTATGCAACCAAACCAAAAGATAAATGTAAAAAATATAAAAAAATAATATGTGGATAGTGATAATGAAATAAGCAAACATAAATCCTGGTTAGAGTATTTTGGTCCTTTGGATTGCATAAATGTTCTCCTAAAGATACTTTGCGATTTGCATGACTGATCTAAATTTGAATTGTTCATAGTATTGGATCCTTATTTTGGTGTACCTTTTTTATCTGTGAGATTAGGGCTGCAAAAGAACCAGACTACCTGTATTGGAGGACCAAAACCTGGTCTTCATTGGTTCATTTTGTATGCTTTTGCATGTATTCATTCCAAGTCTAAAATGGCTAAAGCGTTAGGTATCAAATTGTCCTTTGGATTATCAAAATCAACTGAAGAATCCAGTCCTATCATATTTCTCCCAAAATTTTATTAAGTATTACATGAACTTGATGTGTTTAATCAAGTCCTATCTTTTAAAGTGGATTTCGAGTCCTGTATCCTGAAGCATAAGAGCCAAATCTTTAGTGAAGAATAGTAGAATACATAATAAGAGTTCTAGATGAATATGTCAACAATCCCAAGCCTTTATCCCATTACGTGGGGTTGGCTACACGAATTCTAGACCTCTAAATTTAAGATGAATATGTACAAATTTTTTTATGCATGTTTCAAGTATTATACAGTCCAACTAGTGGTGGTCATCTCAACTGGCTGGAATTTACTCGATTATTTATTCAATTCATACAGTAGTTTAGTTTACACTCCAGAAGTTCGAAACTTGTCAAGTTTGGTTGAGTTTGAGTTCTGATAGTAGCCAAACCGAATCACCCAATGCCTGCACTGGTCTGAAATAGCTTCTTCTGGCAACTGTTTTGGGTGTCAAGCGGCTGGTTATATGTTACCCAGTGGTTGTGTCGTCCAGTTATAGATTCAATGAAGTGTGGACTGGGTAGAGTCTTAACCTCTAGCATTTGTTCGCAACAAATGGTTGCTCTCTGAATAGAACTTCAGTTCATATAACATCAGCTCCGGTCTTTTTATCTTGGCACAAAAAACAGCCTAGTAACAAATCCATTAGACAAATGGAGGATTTGCCTTTAAACTACAAATCTGTGGTTAAACTTTATGCATTAAGAGATAGGATAATATCAAATTTTTATGCTTCTCTCTTTTGTTCCCTCTACTTTCTCTCTTCAGTTCCATTTGAATATTGTTATGAAATGTAATACAAATTAAGTAAACAATGAGCTACCTAACCCAAAAAATAAAAAACAAAACCTAATAAAAAAGGAAGAAGTAAACAATGAGCTAGTCATTGATCCTCTTGAAGAACTAAATGGTTGATGCAGTACTAATAAATCACAAAGTCTGCTTCTTTTTCCTGTTCTGCTCAATGAGATGTCATTGAACTCTGTGATATAATCTAATTTGATCTCCTTATGAGCATGAGAAAATCATCTCCCTCCAACCCACTTTTTTGCTTTCTTATTAATTCTCCCTAAATGTTATCTTGGTAGGTTGTGTTGAATAATGCCACAGTGGAGACTGATAATCCAGATTTGCGCGATCGTGCATATATATATTGGAGACTTCTTTCGACTGATCCTGAGGTCTGTCACAGTTAAAAGTCAATCCTGCTCTTCTTTGTGGCTTGCTTTATATATGCATATATTGTTCTGCCATTTTAGAGGTTTCTTTCTGTACATGACCCTTACTGGTTGAAGGAAGGTGGAGATTGCTTGCCTGTATAGGCAGCTTAGCTGTTTAGGACTGTCTGAACTCCTGGATGAAATGCTTCTGTAAATGTTGCCAATGTTACTTATGAAATATATGCACACAGACATGCATACTGCCAGTATTAGAAACCATAAACCTCTTTCTATTTATAATAAACCTGCTTTTTCTCCCACTCTCTCAGGCAGCTAAGGATGTTGTGTTAGCTGAAAAGCCTGTCATCAGTGATGATTCAAACCAACTTGATTCGTCTCTTCTTGATGAGCTACTTGCCAATATTGCTACTCTGTCTTCAGTGTACCACAAACCCCCAGAAGCATTTGTTACCCGTGTGAAGACTGCCCAGAGAACTGAAGAAGATGACTACCCTGATGGGAGTGAAACAGGGTACTCCGAGTCCCCTGCTCATGCAGTAGATAGTGGTACATCTCCAACAGCAACTTCAAGTAGTGCTCCACAGGCCGTGGCTAGTCAACCAGCCCCTGCAGCTCCTGCTCCTGTTCCTGCTTCTGTCCCCGATTTACTTGGTGATTTGATAGGGATTGATAATGATACCAACAGCAGTGCTATAGTTTCTGTTGAGTCCTCAGTACCTGCTGGGTAAGTATGGTGGATTATAGGCATGGTAGGCTATCGTATATGAATAGCATCTGAATTTAGTTGCATTGCATTTCTAAAGTTTATTGCTAAATCTTTGATTTTTTTGACAAGTTTTGGGCTTTTGGCTGTTACATGGACAGTATCTAGATGCTAGGAATAATGATATCAACTGGGATTCCAGAGACTGCAAATACAAATTAATAAAAAATTATTTAACTAGGAATTAGTTGATTCCAGTTCCTGTTAGTTGTACTGACATGAAGGAACAATTTAAATTGCAGCCCACCTTTGCCTGTTCTATTATCAGCTTCAGCTGGTCAAGGTTTGCAAATCAGTGCACAGTTGGTACGCAGAGACGGCCAAATATTCTACAACTTAATGTTCGAGAACAACTCACAGATTCCCCTTGATGGATTTATGATCCAATTCAACAAGAACACATTTGGTCTTGCTGCTGCTGGACCTCTCCAGGTGGTTGTTGCTTTCGTATTTCATGAAATGGTATCAATCCTGAGGTTTAGTTTCGTATTAACTTCTTATTCATGATCAGGTCCCACAGTTGCTACCTGGAACATCAGCAAGGACTCTTCTGCCTATGGTTTTATTCCAAAACATAACTCCTGGCCCTCCAAACACCCTTCTGCAGGTTGCTGTGAAAAATAATCAACAACCCGTATGGTATTTCAATGATAAAGTATCATTGCTGGTATTCTTCACTGAGGACGGGAAAATGGAGCGTGCTATATTCCTCGAGGTAAAAAAAAAAAAAAAGAATACATGTATCTGATATTTCAAATGTGTTTCGTTTTAGATGATGACCCATAAAAATATGCTCTTAGCCTCTTCCTAGAGGCCCAGTCTTGGAAGCAACAATGAGTTTGCTCCTTTGTGACTGGAAAATCACAAGTTTACTAGGGATGTGCCCTTTATCCTCGTACAACTTCCTAATTACCTGAATCAGAAAGTTGTGCGAATTTCTTAGTTACAGTAATGTTGATTAGAAATAATTCATAGCAAGAGTGTACCCTTCTCTGGGAAAATATTGGAAAGTCTGTTTTCTTTCCCAAAGAGAGATGCTTGATACCGGCAGCTGGGAAGCCTGATAGTTTTGCATTTTGCAGACATGGAAGTCTTTACCCGATTCAAATGAGGTGTCAAAGGACTTCCCAGGCCTTGTCGTGAACAGCGTAGAAGCAACCATAGATCGGGTAGCAGCATCGAACATGTTCTTCATCGCAAAGCGCAGGCACGCAAACCAGGAGGTGCTGTATCTCTCTGCCAAGATCCCTCGAGGAATCCCCTTCTTGATCGAAATTACAGCAGTCATTGGAATCCCTGGAGTCAAGTGCGCGGTCAAAACCCCGAACCCTGAACTCGCTCCTCTCTTCTTTGAAAGCATCGAGGCTTTCCTCAAGAGTTAGTTACTTAATACTTGTCTGTGTTCATCAATTAGCTTTTCTGTCTGGTGGTGAAGTTGAAGTTCTTTTGTAATCTAGAACAGTGAGGTCCTGTTGTTATTCTGTTTGAGTCTCCATTTTTATTGTTGAGATTGATTGGACGATGTTTCCATTTCCTAGTCTTGATCAATTGTACTGGAAGAACCAAAATTTTGGTATTGTGATATACAAAGGGGAGAATATGTCTTGACTATGTTCAGTTGTCACTAATTAAGGTATGATATGTGTTGGTTTATTATAAACCCTGCTTACCGATCAATCAAGAACAGGTGTAATATCTTGAGTCAAAATAGAAAATAAAACAATGAAGCTGAAACCACAACTCACCCAAAATAGGATCGAGACAGAGATATATGTATTCGGACCCGTAAATAGATTTTACTCACAACAAGGGTTTTACCTCTAATCAATCCACCATAGATATTGGTGATTACAACTGAACCCACAAGAATCAAACACTTACAGTATTGTAAACAGAAGCAAGAACTACAGAGTACAAGATCGTTCTAAGAATGAACAAAAACAATAAATATAGTACTCTAATTACTCAATACAAACCTCACACGCCTCACGTGATTTTCAAAGATTCAAACACAATACCTGAAAGTCGATCTTACCATCAGAAGGGTTTACAAGAGGTGTCTCGCTTCAAAGAGATTAGGGTTTTAGGCGTGATGGACGAAAATAGCAAATCTGTCGATTTAGGGCACAATGCGCCCTTATATAACAGGATACAACAGGCTTGGGTCGAGAGCAATGGACATGGGCCACATGCGTGAGTTTTGGGCTGGGCTCTAGAATAATACTCGGCCCAATATAACAAAATATATAATGCAAATAATATGAAACCAATATTGTAGATCAAACATAAAATATAATTAATAATTATTTTGAATCATATAAACACAATATTAACAATATTTATTAAGGGGTAAGGGGTACTTCTATAAATTACGAGAAAATTGATTAGAAAATCAATGTGTGGGATATGAAAGGAAAATATATAAGAGAGACTTAAAATTATTTGAACATTTAGGTTAAAAAATACATTTTCTCTCTCTAATTATCAACTACATTATCCTATTTATATCATTACTAATTTAAGTATCAAAGGGAAAAATTGGCGGTGCTCGGACAATTTATTCTATTTCATGCTTATAAGTTATTTTTGATGAAAAGACCTTATGATTCAAAAGTGTGGAAGTAAAAAATTTATATTATTACTAACTTAGGCGACAAAAGGTAAATTTGGAGGTTCTTGTTATTGGATGAGTAAGATGCTGATATTAATTTGACAGATTGTGAGTTTGATTCTTATGTTATGCAAAAGTCAAAAACTTAATTTATAATTTATTTTTTTTAATATAATTAAGGATATAAATACTAAGAATGGCGCAAGAGCTATCATGTATGATAGATATTATATTGATGAATCTATTATTTCACTCAGTGGGCCTACTCGGCCAGCGGAATAGATTGGCCGACCGGAGGGGCAAAAGGGCAACTTTACCGTCATTTTCTTTGGACTGTTGAACAGCAAATAGAAACTCGTTCGGCAATTGGACTCGTTCAGTCACTGTCAATTGGAAACCCCTCTTTCCATCTCCTCTCTTTCTCTCTCTCAATCATCGTTTCTTTGATTCACCTCATCCGAATCGACCTCCCAAATCAAGGTAACCTCCGATAAATATCTATCTGAAGATGCGTCTATATGTTTTATATGTGTTTGAAAACGTGTAAGCTGTGAAATTTTGGTTTGATTTGGTTCAATATCTTGGACAGATGCGAGTTATGTTAAATTTATAGCGATAAATCTTGAATTTTCCAGTTGAGTTGATTGAAACTTGTGAGTTGATTTTCTTGGATCAAACTTCATTCAATAAAGGGCCGGAGGTAGATAGCCTAACAAGAACTGCGAGAAGTGACCGATTATTTCATTTTTTCTCAAAGACAAAATGATTATTGAGGTCCTGTTTGATTTCTTTGTAGCTTTCAGCTCTTCTGGGTCCGTTTTCGAAGTCTTGGGGAAAATAAAAATGTCGTCTGGTTGGGTGTTTTCTTTCCCAAAAATAAAAACCGAAACGGTGTTTCTTTGTTGTGCTTGTGCCCGTCTCTTCCATTTTCTGACTTGATTTTCTTCATTAACTATTCAAAATATGCAATTTCACAAATATTTGCAAATATTAAGTAAAAAATTTTGGTGTATACTGTATACAAAATAAAATTATATTACATGGTCTTTCAAAATTCTGTCACTAAAACAACACTTACCTTGCTATTTGAGTTCAGCTATATCAGTTCTAGCTTGCCAGCACTATTATGGCCTTATCTTTTGCAGACCCTTAGAACTCATATCTTCTAAAGTTTTCTTACAAAGTTGTTCTTGGTCTTCCTCTGTGGCCCTATTTGATAATTTCTTAAATTTATATCTAATTGAGATTGAGTCTCTTAGGTAAACCTAATTTGATTATGAGTACGAGATCATTTTAGGTATAGGAGACCCCATCCTACTAGAGTTGGGAGTTGTCACCTATAAATAGGCAACCTTGAGTTCAGTTGTTAATGGACACAACACTGAAAATCTGTGAGATGATGTAGGCAGATTTATTATGCTTGTGTGTATCTTGATTCAATAACCAGTCATCAGGATGTGAGTGATCAATTATCTGGCATCGAGGTGTGTGTTGGGAGGGTTTGTAATTTCTCTATGCAAAATTACTAGTTAGTCAATTATCCCATTTGTATGGGGTCGTGGAAGGAGGCATTGAGGCTGAACCACACTAAATTCACTGTGCCATATTTTCTTATGATTTCTGTGTGTGGTTTGTGTGATCTGATCCTAAAAGGCTCTACGTCTTTTGTTGGACACTTGTTTTATTCCATTAACTCTCATCAAAAAAGCCTCAATTGGTCTTTTCTCACATGACCAAACCATCTTAATCAAGTCATATCCATCTTATCTTCAATAGAGGTCACTCTAACCTTATTATGAATAATATCATTTCTAATTATATCTCTTCTCTTATGGTGACTATGTTTGCTCATCCATCTTAACATTCTCATCTCTATTACACTCATATTTTATACGTATTGGTGCTTTACCGCCCATCATTATGATTTATACAACAACGTTGCTCATATAGCTATCTTATGAAATTTTACTTTTAGCTTTAACAGAATGTTATTATCACAGAAAACGTTAGATGCCCTTTTTCATTTTGACCATCCTACATTAATTCTATGGATGACATCCTTATTAATCTTCTCATCTTTCTGGATGACTGATCCAAAATATTTGAATTGATATTTTCTTAGTGTTACTTGGCCTTTCAATTTTACTGTAATATCATCTACACTTCTTCCATATTTTGGGTTTTCAAGTTGCTTAACTTAAAACCTCTAAATTCTAAAGTATTCCTCAATATTCCAAGCTTAGTATTTGCATTGTCTTTTGTCTTACTACCAACACAATGCCATTGACAAATAGCATATACCAAGGCACCTTTGCTTGGATATGTTTACAAAAGTTCTATCACTATATGAAAGAACAAAATACAAGTAGATTCACCAAATGATGTTTTGTGTTTTTGTTTTCAATTTGAAGATAACAATAAAAATCAATTGACAAATTCATTTTTAAGTTTTCCAACTGAATGAAAATGGAAAACAAATATTGAAAACTTAAACTGAAAATGAACACACGAAAACTAACAACAAATTGAATGGGCCCTAAGAAGTCCAGTTATCTGATGAATGTTAAAACTAAAAGTTCTACTTGTTGATATTTTATATTTCTTGTCTTTTACTGAACCAATTTCATTAGGTTGTGCTTGTTTGAGGAGAAAATAATTGCTTTAATATAAATTTATTCAGTTTTGAAGGTGGATTAGTTTTTGAAGGTGAAAAGTTACAATCTTGTTTTGGTGTAGTTTTTATTTCAACATATTTGAAGTGATATGGAAGAAGAATGGATATTATGATAAGGTGTTTTCTGTGCCTTAACTTCATTTTGAAATTTTTACATTAGAGTTAACCTCACTTAGGTTGAGTACCTTTCAATTTTCACTCTCCTTTTATTTGAAGCTCGTTAATTTCAAAATTTTCTTTAAGCAATGCCATGATGATGGCTTATCATTTCTTGGGAGCATTTGAAAATCAGACTTTCATTCTCCATTATTTGTAGTTCATCTTTTGAAATCCATCTGAAGTTGAGAGCAAGAAGAAAAAAAAAAATCCATCCGAAGTTTAGAGTTTTGTTTCTTCAGAAACAGTTTCTGCTAAATTGAAGTTTAGTATTTTCATTCTTTTAATATCTGAAATTTGTTTTAGGTAAATGCCGTACCCAAGAGAAAGAAGGTGAGTTCCATTTAACGAAGAGATTTCTTTTCTTTTTTGTCGGTTTTTATTTGATTTTCAATTCTGTGTTACTTCTCTGGTATGCTTGCTTTTAGGTCTGTGTCACCACCCTATTCCAGGTCGCCTGTTAGGGATCGTCGATCAAGATCATTGTCAAGGTCAAGGAGGAGTCGTTCAAGGTACAATAATTGTATGTTGTGAATGTTGCACTTCACTGACCATTTTACCCAAGAACTACTATGCTTGAATAATCTTGCTTTTTGGCTAACAAAAATGAGCATTATTATAAACCAAAGGGACCTAGGTTGATGCATCTCTTTGTTGATTTGTATGCCTTGTAATATATGGAATATGTGAATGTGTTGTTGCAGAACTTGTTTCCTTATTAGATGTTTTCTTCCATGTGACCATTCATTTCTGTTGCTTCAGGAGTCATGATTCAGATGCTGCTGCTAATCCTGGAAATAACTTGTATGTGACTGGTTTATCTACTAGGGTTAATGCCAGTGAACTTGAGAAGTATTTCAGTGGTGAAGGAAAGGTATCAACTCTTTGAATCTAGTTCTTATATCCTGCATGGCACATAAATTCTTTTTTGTTGAGGTCCCTAATGAAGAGATGCACACTAAACTTGTGATTGAGGTTGCACTGTCAGTTGATATGACCACACTGAGTTCACCATGTTGTGTTTGCTCTAGCCTTTCTTGTATTATGCAGGCAGTCATGAAATTCTGGACAAGTGCAAATCACCTGGTGCCATGAGAATGCGCAAATAAATTGCATTTTTGGCAAATAAAACCTTGTTGCATTTGTTGTATGATTTTGTCAAATCTACAAGAGTGGATGAATCAGATGGCAATTTTTAGGATGCAAGATTTTGGCTAATCAAATTAATCTGCATATTATATCGGCCTCGCAAGTTATTTTCTGTTGTTAACTCTGGCCATGTTCCATCTAATACTTTATTGATGTAATAATTATTTAAAAAATGTCTGTTAATTTACCTATTCAAACAAAAAATTAACATAATCATTATGTTTAAACATTTGATTATTATGTCTCCAACAAAGATAGGTAACTGTTGAATAAGAAATTGGATCCATTAAGATTTTCTCTGTCCTTCAGTACAGGTAGAGATGACCCCTTAGAGAGAACCAGATATCTGCATACAGCAAGTTGAAGAAGCTTAGCAGGCAAAACTACTAATGCTATGAAGAACTTTCTCGTTGAATCATCTTTTTTCTTCTAACTAACTGGAGAAAATAGCAGATACACAATTATAGAAATTGTGGAAGATAGAAAGTTCTACCAGGTTGAAGTCTCAAAAACTTCGAGAAATCTTTTTAGACTAGCTTTTGATCTCAAGGCAATTTAGAAAGGCTGAATAGCTTTCTCCTTTAGTCGTTGATTTCTAGGAAATCATTTAGTACAAATTGGTTTTTCTAGTTCTCTTCTTATGAATTTTGGTTCAGGTTTATAAAAGAAAGAGATTTTGAATATCCAGATAGTTCTGAGTACACATGGAATGGTTTAATCAAAATTCATACGTAGTGGTTATCACACTGTTATGCTGTTGGATGTGGAAGTTTAATGGAACAGGAGCATCCAAAAATTATTTTTGTTAGTTGTGGCGCAGCTCAGTAGTCCTGTGGTCTTGTGCAAAACTCTATCTATCTTTATTGTTCTGAAAGCTGGAAATCATCAGGAATGTAATAGATGATCTCTTTAAGATTTGTCTTCTGTCTGTTTATTCATAATCAGGACAAAGTTTTCATTTTAGTACCTATTGGAGATTAATTGCACATTCCTCTTGTTTGCAGGTGGTTGAGTGCCATCTGGTTACAGATCCTCGCACTAAAGAATCTAGTGGGTTTGCTTTTGTTACTATGGAAACAAATGAGGATGCAGAGCGCTGTATTAAGTATTTAAATCGTTCTGTGCTAGAAGGACGATTAATAACTGTGGAAAAGGTATTTCCCCTGCCCCCCCTTAAAATGGTTGCAACTAATGCACTGTAAACTGAGCGTAAATTGTTTCAATGTTTCATGTAACAATTTTACTATTCGGTTTAGGTTCTGCTCATCTTCAGAAATGTTGCCTGATAAATTTTGGCAGCAGGTCTGGTCTGTGTAGCTCCACCGAATTCACTCTAAGCTCTAAAGTCTAAACAGTTGAACTTACCCCTTCACGCTATGAGCTCTGCATCGACAATTCAATTCATCGATTCAAATTCAACTATTTTGCGGAGGGTTGTACGCCCAGTAACAGTGTTAGACACGGTTATTTTATTTCTTTTATATTCTGGAAAACTGTAGAGGTACAATGAATTAGTTTTATTTTATATGGCCTTTTTAGTTTTTTTTTTTCATTATCAGCCTTTTCCATTTAAGCTGGGTGCCTTACAAAAGAAAAGAAAAAGAGAAGAAAAGAAATGCCCAGATTAAGTAAAAAGCAGACCCAGGAAACCATTGGCCATGGCTCTTTTATTACCAGTAACTTGTTTCTTCTATATGTTTTGGGGCCTTCGAGACAGCAAACACTTCTTGTTGCATCAGTTCTTTTATAGATGATTCTGGAAGGGGAAAAATAATTCTTGGATTTTGTTCGACCTACCTCTATGTATATTGATCTAGTTATCTCATGGATGTGTCCTTTTTATTTCTTATTATCCTTGAACTTTGTTTAAACATGTTTTGCCTGAGCTTATGCTGTTCTGCCTATAATGTAGCTGTTCCTTTCTATTTGTCATGAAAGTTATTTTCATTTTTCTCTATCTGCAGGCCAAAAGGAAACGTGGGAGAACACCAACTCCTGGAAGGTACCAGGGTCTGAAAGATAGGCGAGGTACATACGATGGTTGCTGTTTTATTCTTTTTCATTTGACATGCACTTGAATGTTTCTAAACACCCTGACTTGAAGTCTTTATGTCTTTACCTGTTCATGTCTGACTTCTTGCTTTACAGTAGTCTAGCTGACATTTTTTATTGTTGGGCTCAGGTCTGTCCTTAAAAGTTGACCCGAATCTAGGGGTGGCAATTTGTGTTAATGGGTCATGTCAACCTATGAATATAACAGAACAGAGATTAATCCAAATAAACGACATGACGATTACCTAATGATGTCAAATACCAAACCCAAACACAACCTATTTATTACATTGATAATGTGACAACTTGTATAACCCATTTAACTGTCAACATGAATTGACAAGAAACAACTCATATAATCTGTTTAATAAAATGAATCACAGCATAACACGACCTGACACCAATAATTAAGTAAACCTATTTTCATTTAACATAACCTAACATGTCTACTTAAATGCATATACATAAAGATAAACATACAGCTGCAAATATAATTTAAAATTTACTTCATACATGATACATGAATTACAAAATGACAAATCATTATAACATCCAACATGAACTCTTTAACTCTAAATTTCCATCTATAATGTGGAACAATTTACATAAAAACTAAAATTCAAATTATATTAATTAACAAAATAATTAACATCATTCATTACATGCTAACATTTATTTATATGTTTTCTAATTATTATAAATATTTTTAAAATGGGTTATATGGTTACCCAGGATATACGGGTCTTTTCAGGTTAAGCTGGTTAATTAGGTCACTGGTAGTAACACGGTTTGTCACAATTAACCTGTTTAATTATACTTGTGTCTTAGAGTTAAAAGGTCAACTGAACTTGACAAGGTTAGTTTCATGTCATGTCTGGATTGACCTAATTTTGACACAACCTCGTTTAAGCCAAACCAAACCAACTAATTTGGTGTCATTTTCAGGTCATTTACCTATTTGCCACCCTATCTTAATCCTCTCCATGTGCCATAAAGTTGGTATGAAGCAAAACCTAGGATGGAAGGACTAACTACTTTGACATTTTAGGCTTGAATGAATGCTTTGTCATGACTCCCAATCGGAATGGGGAAACATCATCCATCACTTTTCTTGGAACTCAATTTTATTTGCTCTCTCTAGCAAATTTCTACTTGGCATGGTTACAGGTTACAAGGTTATCGTGGCATCCAAGTAGTAAACAAGTAGTTCATTTAGTAAAATTTGACATTGCCATCCAACTAATAAAAAAGAACATATTTGTACACATTTGTGGAATAGATACAATGCCTCCCATTTATCCTGCCTCTTACCTTCAACGTGTGATTGTGTAGGACGTGATCGGAGAAGGTCTCGTAGCTACTCACCCCGCCGGAGGTATGACAGAGATCCTTATTCCAGGGACCGCCGGGGAAGATCACCCTCCCCATATAGAAGGCGCCGGGAACGTTCCTTGTCAGCGGGGGGCAGTGGCTACACCAAAGCTTACTAACTCGATCCCCACCTGTTTTCCTCAGGCGGTGGTTGTGGCTTCTCATGAACCACGTAAGTTGCCAGCCCTGCTTACTCCATGTATCTCATTAAGCTTAAAACTTCTTCTGGATTTTGGCTGTGGAACTGTGTAATTGCTAATACTTTCTACCTTGAAATACCTTTGAAAACTAACAATCCTAGTAAAGCATTTGTCTCCAATTCAAGTTTCGTGCGTGTGTATAGAGTTTGGCTTCACCCTGCTTCCACTGCCTGTGTTGGTATTTGTAATGCCATTGGATGTTAATTTGCATCCAAATGTTCCAAGGTAAAGATTGCTCTTTTATGACGGAAATATCTTTAGTGTTTTGAGTAATGATAAAGTTATATACAAAAATGACCCTTTTCCGGACACTCGCGGACCCTACATGCCCTAAACGTTGACAGCCAGTGGATAAGTGGATAAGTTCTGTTTGGAGTTTGGCCCACTTAAAGCTTTCAGTCAAGCTTTTTCTTCTGGGCCCATTTAGTTTTTTTTGACTTGGGTTCCTTTTTGAACCTTTCCAGTGTATAAAAGAACAGTAAATAAATAAATAGAGGGCGTGTTTGGAGGGAGCCCAAAGCGCTTTGAATCCGGAGGGCGGGCTCTCATTCATTTCAATTAATTAATTTAATATCATCCATACCGGACGCCAAACCCAACTTCAATTTCGCACATAATTTATACTCTCTCTGTTATATGGAATTTGTTTCTAAAATATTTTTTATTTAGAAATTTTAAATAATAATTAATTTAAGATTTTTGTTTTTTATTAAGCCCGCCGCCAGCCGGCTCCTGCTCGGCTCAAAGCTGAGGCCGTGGTAGTCGCTACGTCGGCTGTAAGGATTGAATCCTGGCCGTCGGTTGCGCTGTCGGACATGCGGCGTACAATAGATTTTTCTTGCAGACTGTTACGTTTGTCATCATCTAACCAATCACTGCTCAATGCTCATGGCTTACGTATTACCATATAGGATAATGCTCGACGATCGAACGCTTTGACGCACGAGTTGATAAATTCGATTTATCGTGAGATTTTAATGTCAAAATTTTACGATAACCTAGTTTTAATTTTGAGTAAATTTTATATTTATTCGCCTATTTTTAAATTCGCTCTCTTTCTCTCTCTTTTCTCTCAAAATCGTCATTTTATTGTCTCTCCCTTTCTCTCTCAAAACCACCTCCCCTCAAACCCAATCTCTCTCAAATCCACTCTCGCAGGTGCGGCGTCCACCCTTCACACCGTTCTCACACCTCTGTCGCCGTCAACCTTGCCACTGTTACTCGCACCGTTGTCGCCCAAAGATGACTCTACCAAAATGAGAGTTAAGGACTAACTTATAATTTTGGTTGAGGATTAAATTTGTAATTTAAAATAGTTTGTCAACATGTTCGTCCATATGTTCGTTCGTATAGTATTATCCTATTATATATCAATCTATCAGAATTGTTATCTTTGTCCGATATACGGACAACATCATAATAGTTGTCTGAGACAAGAAATAATTTGAGAGAGAGAGAGAGGATGTGAACCCTATGAGAAGGTGGTGAGGCCCATATCCACACCCTCTTCCTAGCCCATGTGGGGGCAATACAGCCAACATATCAATTCTCATCGATCTATAATTGAGTATTTAAATAATATTTTTGTATCATATTATACTATCCTAGAGAGGCGTCAAGTGTTAAAAGAAGACGTGAACAAAATAAAAAAAAGGTTAAAGTAAATAAGTGGCATTTAATTGTAACTGTTTAAATTTTATTTTCTAAGCAGAGTTTTAAACCAAATGAGTGCTACACATTATGATTAGGGAACATGACTCTGGTACCATTGGAAAGAGGGCCAGGTCTTGGTATAGGATATAATTGTTTCGAAAGTAAATTATTATTTAGTCACGAGTTTAGAATAAAATGGTCGTACATTTTTTAAACATTAATTTATTATACATTGGTATGTTACGTCGTATTTTAACAATGTCTAATGAGAATAGATAATTGTTTATAAGTAGCATTAAATAAAAATTTGATGTTACTATTAAAAAAGTTAGTAAATTATCTAAATTTAAAAATGTGTAAAGTTTATTTTTTTATATAACAATATCTAATGTGTATTTTTTTTAGCCCTTTTATTAAAAAAATATATATGATTTTTTTTGTAAATATAATTTTTAGAAATAAATTTTTTTCTATATCTAATTTCTTCATGAATTGCAACATGTTTTCGATATTTCTTAATATTACGTAATGGTTTTGAAATATTTTTAAAATTGTATAAATGGTCCATAATTTTTTTTTTTTTGTGTTTCTCGATATTTTTGAACAAGAAAAGTTTCAGAAATGTTGAAATAACACATTCAAAGCATTTTCGTGTATCATAAAGTGTAAATATACACATGATGCTCTAAAAATATCAAAGAGTTGAGTTGGTTTACTCTCGTTAAGGTAGTCACTTTGCTAGTCGAACCCTTTTAGGATTTGTTGAGAGAATCGTTGCCTTGATGCATAAGCCTAACTCAAATTGGTTCGGTATGATTTATTTTTTTAAGTTATTTTTATTTGAGTGCTTTTTTGTTATTCTTCTTAAAATTTATATTAAATTCTATGTCTTAAATTATAGGATTTTAATATAATTTTGTAAACTTTAAAAGTAAAATTGAAACCAATTTTTTTTTTAAATTAAATTTTACTTAAAATTTTAAATTTAATCGTAATAATTTAAACACTGATTTCTCTCCCCGGGAAAGCCTGCCTACACATCGCCTGACAGCAGCCGAGCCGAGCCGCTTATTAGCCAGGGCTCAGCTCCATTAACGGACAAAAAAGTCAGGATTTTAGCCTTCCCCCCCACTCTCTCTCTCTCTCTCTCTCTCTCTCTCTGTAGTTCGATTGATAGAATTCGGTTCAGAGCAGAGCACACGCGGGCTGCTCTCAAAACTCGTGCATTTGATTCCACTGCTGTCCTCCGATTTCTCTCAGATCCGTCGCGTTTCGCCACAATCCGACCACAAATTCCGATTCCTCGCCGCCGGAAACCTGTGGTTCGGTCTCAGTTCCTTCTCCGGGAGCTGCCTGTACGGGTACGGAGCGTCTACTGTTTATGATTCTTCGTACATTGGGTTTCGTTTGGTTCGGGAACGCTCTGTCTTGTAATTCGCTGTCTTTTGCTTGTCTCTGCTGTTCTACGGTGCTCTTTGGTTGATTTCTAGGGCTTATTTGGTTCCTTTGTAGTCAATACCTACTGTCGTTGAATGCAGTGAGCTTTCTAGTTCTTCTGTTATTTCAGTTTGTCATTTGGCTGGAATAATTCTTCGAATCAGTTGGAGAAGCTTGGACGTGGAATGTGTCTATGGGGTTTAAGCCGTTTAATGAGTTTTGAATTGTTTTAGTTTGGTGAAGGTTTAGGGAGCTTCGACTAAGAAATGGAATACCATGGAGTTGACTTCATACTCCAATCGCAAATAGCTGCTCGTTCCTTGTAGTCAAACAGAGTCCTTGAATTTGCGGGGTTTTATGTCTGATTGCTTTGAGAATTCTCCTAAAAGTTTGGTGTCAGCCCTTAAAAGAGCCTCTCTCTCTCTCTCTCTCTCTCTCTCTCTCTCTCTCTCACACACACACACACACACACCCCAACACACACTCAACTTCATATTGGTTGCTATAAGGTTCCAAATCCTTTCTCAATTTGCTTTTTCAGGGACTTAAAATGGGTTTCTGGGATTTTCTGCTCCAGTAGCCATAGCTTGATTCAATTGAAATGTGCCCATAGCTCCATTGCTGCTCTCCAAGTCACCGTGAATAGAAGAGATGCCGTGAACTCAAGTCGATGGGTTTTTGACATTTTAACGTCTCTGTGTGCTGAATGCTGAAGGCCAAGTTCTCTTTGTTTTTTGTTCTTCATGTGAATTGTGGTTATTTAATCTCAGCTGCTTATGAGATGGAAGTGCAGGATGGGGATAAATAGCTGACCTTTTTTAAAAAATTCTAATTAACTATTTTCATTTCTTTTTGCCACTTGAAATTCTCAAGGAGAAATTTAGTTAGGGGAACCAAAATGATGGAGCCTGAGATATGTTCTTCTCGGGTTCTTTCTCCTTTTAGGGAGGAAAGCGGCGATGAAGAGCTTTCTGTCCTTCCCAGGCACACAAAAGTTATTGTAACAGGGAACAACAGAACAAAGTCTGTTTTGGTGGGTCTGCAAGGAGTCGTCAAGAAAGCTGTTGGTCTTGGTGGATGGCACTGGCTGGTAATTCTTTCTACATCCCCTTTTCCTCTGTTCATCTGTCTGTATTCACACGATTGATAACCTTTTAGTTTATTTATTTTGTGTGTCATTTGTTTCATCCCATAATGATGAAATGATGCTTTAATCAAGTATTTGTTGTCTCTTGAAAATCTAGATCAATTTGTGGCAAGAAGACTTCTAAATTTTGATTGCATGGCTATTCTAGCTTCCAATAGAGGATGGACTTCGCTTCAACTGAAAATTTCTATATTTAAATTTTAGTAAGAACCAAATAAAAAAAATCTCTGAGGAAATAAATGAAGCATGTCAAGCATAATTTTCTATATTTTTTCAATGCAGTGACTACATTATTAATTACTAAAAAATGCATGCTAAGATTAGACTTCCTTTTCCTGTTTTCTTGGAATCGTACTTGTGTTCTTCTGCAGGATTTTATACTAAATTATTATATATTGATTTCCTTCACTGGACGAGGCCATCTTTATGTGAAAGTGAGGGCTAGGGTTTACAAACTTTTGACCTGTGAATTCAGTTATCTCCTTTACAAATCTGGGTGAAAAAAAAAAAAAAAGGAATACTGTTACCATCTTTCTTGGATTTCATGTTCAGTTGATGTTGAGTTCTAACAAGCACCAAAAGACTATCTGTAAGTCCACATGGAACTGGACCCACAGGTCTACTTCTCCAACTAATGACTGTTCATGTTTTTTTAAACTTTATTTTTTGCTTCCCCTGAAGCCTAGACTCTTTATTCAAATTTTCTGACTACAAAAGGGAAATCAAATTAAGAATATTTTTGTGCCCTAGTTTCTGGATTGCTATATCTCTAGTCTGAAATTTTCAACTTCAATATTTTTTTTTAAGAGGATGGACTTTCCTTTTGTTTGTATCTTTTAGTTTCATCCAATTTGTTTGACCTATTTTTCTTGGATAACTTGAGTTTCTGGAATGTGGAATAAGTTGCATCTTTTCAAAGGTTAGGTTCATTTTTTATATTTGTACTCTGATTCAATTGCTTTGTTTCATTTTTTGTATTTGGTTAAAGTGGATTATTTTAATATTAATTCCATCATAAAATTAAGGTTGCAGAAAGTGGGAGGAAAATGATTGACTCACTGTTTTATCTTTGAGATACATTTTCATTGGCAGCCTCTCTTGGTAGTGGGAGTGTATATATATCTATTGAGTTTCTAGGTGCATTCTCTAGGAATTTCTTGTCTTTTTTTTCGGTTCCCAAGTCTTGCTGTTTCCATGTTAGGATGGGTGATTAAGGTTTTGTATGCCTTGACGCCAGGTTTTGAAAAATGGGGTTGAAGTGAAGCTGCAAAGGAATGCTCTGAGCGTTTTGGAACCTCCCACTGGGAATGAAGAAGATGATTTTAATGACTCCTATAATAGCTCTGACATTGACGAAAAGGACAATCAGTTCTGTAAGTTTCTGCAATTATGTCCTCGTGAAACACTGAAAGTAGTTTCTGTAAACAATTTTTCTGCATACCCCTACTAACAATTATTTTCAGATTCATCACTTGGTTATAGTTATCGTGTCTTCTTTGGCAGCCAGTGGAGTTGAATTCAGCAAACTAAGCAAACCAAGAGTTCAATATACAAGGCCATGGGTTTCGTCTACATCCGTAAAGTCAGCCAATCGTTGGAACTACAAAGTTCAGTCCACCGTTCAGACATCTCAATTGGTAAGTGAATGACTGGAGATTCATATATAGGGTTACTGTAACCTTATCTGCAAATTGAACCTGGGAGAAGTCGACTATTGACAAGAGTGGGTGTGGCACTCTGTTTGTTTAATTTGGGGACTCATCTAACTTGTAGGAAATTTTATCCTGGAACTCTCAAACAGATAAGCACTAATTTTAGAAATTTTCATGGGGAGTTTCTCCTTGTCTTAACTGTAAGTTGTTTACTCATCTTTTATGTCCATACGATTGATCAGGGAGTCAACTTGGCAAGATTAGGAACCAGCTCACTATGGAGATATTGGCGAAGCTTCAAATTGGTGGGTCTAAGAAGGCCTTCTTTCTTTCTTGTGGCGTATTTTAGTAACCTTTGATTTTGAATTGCAGGGAAGCCCAAACCCTAATCTTACCAAAGAACAAGTGGTTCATGCTGTTCACAAGCATTTGGCTTCACAGGTCTCTCTCTCTCTCTCTCTCTCTCTCTCTGCACAAACAATCAACAGAACCCAAACTAATATGTAAATATTTGTTCTTGTTCAGCGAGTCGATGAGTTCCAAGTGATTGCAGAATTTATCCATGCAGCCAAGAGACGGAGATCAGCTGAAATATAGAGTGATTGGACTCAGATGTTTAGAGTGGTTGTACAATATGTATCATCCTACTACATTAACTCCAATCTTGTACTCCTAATCCCCTAGAATCCATTGCTAATCATGTAGTACAATAGGCTTATATATGACCTTCACTTGTATGTCATATGTTCTTATCACTATTGCTGAAAGCTATAGGTCACGGGTTTAAGTTGCAGAAATAGTCTCTTCGCAGAAAAAGCGAGGGAAAAATTTCCTTCAACTTAGGCCATGTTCATGAAGCAGGTAAAAAAAGGGGACCTTTGTGGGTACAATAATGGAGGTGTGTACCAAATTTGCAATAGTTCTTTTAAGAACTGGAGTGAAATTCGTACGTTGCAATTGGGCCCTTGGGTAGAATGGGCAACCGGCCCCTACACAGATCGTGCAAAAAGCCATTGGCCTGGTATTGGAGATTTGTTGCAGATTTGAGGAATCTTGTCCCCTCAAGAATACATGTTTCTCAAAGAGTTCTTCACTAATGTTCATAACCATTATGCGTTAGACTCGAGAATTGGACGAAACTTATATTGGTTTGGTTCATCTTAGTTTTTTTGTCCCAATTCGATTTGCTCATGGGTGCAATATATTTACTCAATTGATATCGGTTTGGTTTTGAGATTAAACCTTTGAATTATTAGTTTGGTTCATCTTAGTTTTTTTGTCCTAATTCAATTTGCTCATGGGTGCAATATATTTACTCAATTGATATCCGTTTGGTTTTGAGATTAAACCTTTGAATCTATAAACTTGACTTGAATTTATGTATATAAAAAAAATGTGTATATATATATATATTATGTTGTATGAAAGATGATCTGTTGCTCGATGTGGATCACATAAATTAGGCTAGCAAGGGGGTCGGTGGGTGGGTCTTATCTCCCATGAGATCTATGCCCCCCTCTTTTCTCAATTTGTCTGCACATAAATTAGGCTAGCAAGGGGGTGGGTGGGTGGGTCTTATCTCCCATGAGATCTATGTCCCCTCTTCTCTCAATTTGTCTGTCTTAGGTAAATCTTGTGTTGCTCGATATGGGCACATAAAAGTTTTGTGTGTTGTACATGACATAATGAAAAAAAAAAAGTAATAAATAAGTAAATTAATTAGTTGTATTTCAGAATTTGCAAATACAAATTGTTGTTTCCAGTATCTTACACATGGATTGATTTTGTTCCTTTTCTTAGATGGCTTTGTTGGAGGATGGTATTCATAGTACAAAGACACACCAATACTTCCCTTTCAATGACGGCAAATGGTCATTCTCCTGGTGGGAAAGTTGGTAGGTTTAGGGTCAGAGCCGGACCAATTCGACGGCCAGATAGCGGCTGCCTTCGCTCCCAATTTTGAATGGCCTCAGTTTTAAAATTTTATAATTTTTTATTTTTTAATAATAAATACTTTATTAAAAAAATTAAATACAAAACACTAATTTTATATTTTTTCCTCATGTTTTTTGTCTAATTTTACAATGTGTTCACATTTCTCAATTCTTAAACCCACCCATTAAACCCATTTTTCATTTTCCCTTCTTTCTCTATTTGAGACTCTTATTTCCCTTTCTCTTTCTTGCTTTAGCACTCAACAACAATAACACATCTTTGTTCTATAAGTTACATTCTTCTCATTCTCAACCCCTTTGTCTCTCTCTCTCTCGTTTATTGTCACTGTTAGGCCTGTTGTTGACGATCACTTCTGTTCTTTTCACTTGTTGGAGTCTTCAAGCTTTTATCACTTTAGCAACAATAATCAGCATTTGTATTGTTTGTTCGGTATGTATTTTGATTTCTTTTTACTTTGACTTTTGTTTCTGGGTTTGTTATTTTTTAAGCTTTTTAAGTGTTTTTGTATGAGTATTTTTTTTGCCTTTGATTTATTATGAACTTGTGACTAGAATCATTAGATAGAGAGATGACTCAATGAATTTTGATGGATGAGCTTTGAGTGTTTACTATTTAGATTAGAATCATTAGATGCTATCCAATTTTAAGTATTTTTACTTTATACTTTTATTATTTTACATACTCATTGTCATTTGATATAGCAAATTTGGGAGATAATTATTATTTAGCATTTAAAGGCAAAAACATATAACATAATTAGCATTATATATGATATTAGAGTTGAACAGATTTACTTATGAATGATAAAAAATAAAAATAGTATATATAATATAATTAATATTGTATATTTTATTTTTCGTCAAAAACATGCATTGTCATGGAACTAATATTGGCTCTTATGATTCAAGCTACTTTTCAACAACATGATTGGCTCAAATTCATTTAATCGACTATTTTTTTTAAATAATTCAAACATAAATAATAGAAGAATAACCTCCTATAGAGGGATTATCTTATTTTATAGTTGATTGAATTTTAATTTTTTTAATTTAATAAAATGATAAAATTTTTATTAAAAATGTGTATTATTTATTCTTTTATAGAAAAAATTAATACTCTTAAAAAGTTCTCAATAATTTCTTTTTTTTTTTTGGCCTAAGGTCCCAAAATATGTTGAGCCAACTCTGTTTAGAGTGAACATCTAATCAGTTTAATTATTGAATTAATTAAATTATTTAAACTTAATAGATCAAATTTGTGTCAAAGATCAAGCTGAACTGACAAACTAGATTTTCAAACTAAACAAACCGAAAAGTCAAAAAACTCCGAAATAACAAAGTGTAAAAATGTAATTTTTAACATTTTGATTGATTAAATTATGTTGATTTTTTTAGTACAAGAACCAAAATAACTTAAATTGTCAAATTTGAAAACTAAACCAAACTGACCTATAGCTTGAACTGAACTGAATCAACAATTTTGGCTAATTTGATTCAGTTATTTTGGTTTAACCAATATATTGTTTATCTCTTGTGTAGGTCACATGTTATTTGGTCATATTTTAGAGTCCTAAATGATAATTCTACTATATTATATGCCCAAAACACTTCCGTGTTGATTTTATAATCACTCTCATATTAACAATCATTGTGATTGTAATAGTTCAACTTTAAGCAATGGTAGTTCCATTGCATAGATGACAATAATGAATGCATTATTGTCTCTTCCTCTTTTGCTCTTTTTCTATCACATTATTTCTTGTTCTTATCCGTGACGAGTTCAAAAATATAGTTAAATTTTCATTTAGTTTGTTGTCGGGTTAGAAGATTTAACATCCTTAGTTTAGTGGTGGCTGAACTTTAATGGACTTTTGCGCCTACATATTTTACAATTATTGAATTGGTTTAACAAATATTTTGAAATTTGCAAGTACAACATCGCTTTCTCAAGATTCAATCATTAAACTCCTTCACATGTTATATATTTAAATTTTAAAAAATATTTGTATATTTTTGTAAGAGAAAGAGAGTTTAAATTGTAAGGGTAAAAATTATCAATTTACATAAATCCTTAATGGCATAGGGACATATTCTATTTTGAAAAATATAAGAGTGTCAACTGTAATTTAATTTTTGTTTTAAATCTCTTGCATAGCTAGGGTTAAAGGTTTTTCGAACTTTTAAAAGTTTGAAACTTCACTTACAAATAACACTTGTGTTTGCTTATTATATAAAAATAAGTTAAATTATCTTCAAACCCTATGTAATTTAGGTTATTTTGCATGGGAGATCGTTTGCGATTTATTTTTGTCTCTAAATATTCCCTATAGTTTTCATCTTTTATAATGACACTACATTTGGCATGGGGAAGGTGTTAGGTTCGCACACTTTTAACCCCAATGTTGCCTTTCCCTTGGAGTTTGACAATCTCTTTTTAACCTTAATCTCAAAATTTAAAGGAAGAATGCATAATATCGTCATATGATGCATTCAAGGGTTTTAGCTCTATTTTGGAGGTCCAAACTATGCATCTCTTACATATGATGCAAAATGAATATTGTTCTATCTTTGATAAGAGATTCTTCTATGAAAAATACGAATTAGAAAGGAAATGATGGAGCAAACTATAATCAAATCTATTCATTCATACGAATTGATAAAACTATTGAGTCAATCGAAAGATTAAGATTCGTCAAGAATTTGTATGAATTTTATCAACAACTCTATTCGAGTCGGGAAGAAGTCTAATCTAAAATTAAATCTATTCATTCATAGTCAATTAAAAGGTTATAAATTATTTTTCCTTATATTGATACTATTATCATTTTTATTTCATAAAAAAAATTACTTTTATAGTTAAAATTAGGAACGGTCTTTTCCTTATTATTATTTTAGTATATTCCAACAGTAGTAAAACTCGTCAAATATTGAATCACAGGCGGCCAGTTGATTCCACGTAACGTGGGCCCCACTAGGAGCAAATAAAAAATCGCCACGTGGGTTTAGGTGGCCGCCAGCCTACCCAACTTGCTTGCGTAGCAGACTCTACCTCCCACGCGTCCCAATCGGAGCGCCGCACGCCCATTGCCTCTCCTGCTCCGGCGCCTCTCTCCTCCCCTTCCCACCACCACATCAAGAAGAAAACGATTACGTTATTCTGACTGAATTCCAGTTTTCCAAAAGTCGCACTCACATAGAGGCGAAGAGAGAGAGAGAGAGAGAGGGAGTTCCGCTTTTCTCCTCATCCAAATTGCGAAGAAGCCAATTCGAGGCGGTTGTCTCCCTTCGATCGCTCGCTCAGGGCATGTATATTTTCCGCGTGTTTGTTGAATCTACTGGATCCGTTGATTGCTTGCTTGCTTGCTGCTATGCAGTTTCATGTGTGTATGTATCTTTGCTTTTCGCGGTTTTATTGCCTGGTCTAGGGTTTTATGCTTGCTCTCTTTACTTTCTGGAACTTGCTTCGTCTTTCTTTATGCGTTTTTCGTGATTTCTCGTTGTGTTGTTTGCGCTTTGAAGTTCTCAATTGGTAACTAGTGTTGCTTGTTGTCTCGGACGGATGTTCTGCCGAACATGTTGCGCCGAGAGATGTAGTTGTGGATTTTGGTATCGTTGGTAGCTTTCTTATGTGGTGATGATGTGATTAGGATAGCTAGAGGCTGTGATTTTAGCTTTATGAGTGATGGTGTATTTCAGTGGATTTTCGCATTCCTAGAATTTAGAGACGTTATTTCATATCGTCTATCTGGTTGTGCTCTGGTTTAAACATTTACTGGGAGTTGGTTTGGCAGCAGTAGTCTTTGAAGATAAGTTCATTTTCCTGCTTATGAATATACTGAATTTCTTTTGTTCTTATTCCTTTTGTTTGGTGGATATTTTTCGTTTTTTTGTTTCTTCAGGTGGTTTGGGTTGGGGGGGGAGGGGGGGAGCTTTTTGTTTAGTAAATTTTATTAGTTCCACCCACGTAGGCTTGGTAGAGATGAACAAAATATACATTTTCTAAGTTCTGCAAGTAAGGGCTCCTGGCAGTAATTTGCTATTCTTTCTAAACTTGGGAGTTGAGCTCAGTTCAGGTACTTCATATGTTGCAGCCATTGCAACTTAACCCATGATCTATATATGATTAATCAGAAAATGAAGGTATTTTGCTTGAACACAGGAATGTTGGACACCCAACTCTACAGATTCTAGTCGGGGCTACATGAGTGTGTGCATCCATCTCAATGTTGAACTATTATGTCACTATTTGGTTTGCAAAAGTATAATACCTTGAAATTATGAATACAACTGGTTATTTGTCTGGTTTGTTTACCCAGGTCATGTTTAATTTAATTGAAAACTTAGTTTTTGGATTATTTCCATGCTCTCATTGTACTCCAGTTGTTCATGTATTTGGGTGTATCAGATTTTACTCATCTTAGATGCACTCCCGGTTGCTATCCATTGATGTTTGTTGAGGCTTACTGCTCTTGGTTATTGAAGTATTAACCAAGCAACTTTTGGTGCTTTAAAAATGATATTATTTATTTTTCATCTGATAGGATATGTTTTCTCATTCCAGATTGAGGGGATACAATGAGTAAAGTACCAATAGCTTCAGGTGGATAACTGAGATAGTCAAATAGAAATGGGAGGCTGTTGCTGTTGTTCTTCTAAAGGAGTGGGGCTGAACAGATCACCAACATACTATCATGTTAGTAATTTATCTTCCTTATTCACAAAGCTGTGTCTGATTGCTCTTTCCCCTTAGGATTGAGCAGAATTTCTCTTGATTGTGAACCAAGTTCTTGTGGCATGGTGGTTTTGTTTTTCATATAAGTAAAATGCTACTTCGCTAGAGTTTATTTATTTATTTATTTTTGGTTTTTCCATTGTTTCATGAGATAACAGAGAAACTCTAATTTCTCAATATTAATGCATTGATAAGTTGAACCCCTCCCAACTTGGATGAAGGAAAGATGCATCAATGCTTTGTTTTCCTTTTTAATCAATGACTTAAAAAAGATTGTTAGTTGTGATTTTGTTCATCAGGTTGTTATTTGTGATGCACCAATGTATTTTCATTTCTTTTATTTATATATTTATTCATTTTATTGTGTTTTGTGTGTGTGGGTGGGTGGGTTGGGGGGGGGTGTTGTTTAGGGTAAGTCTGTTTATTGACTGGAGACGTGAAGGATCTCTTGATCTCAAATTCAGGACTTTGACTTGTTCTTGAAATTTGAGAGTAAAATATCTGTTGTAAACCAATTGAAGGACCTGGTGAACATTCTCATTTATTTTCTTTTCTGTAGTAGTTTATACAAATTAGCAAAGTGTGAAGGAGTTGAGCTTGTATCAAGGCGAGCAAGTTGTGATGTTGTCTTTGCACCATGTGATAGCTCAAAGGTTTGAGCAATTGTTGTTGAAGAGAATTATTGAAGATGAAAACTTGTGTATTGCCTTGCTGAGAAGGCTATAAATTTACAACTGAATATTGTACTGGATTATGTGGTCAACTATGGAAATAAGTATAATGGTATTCAAACATATTATGGAACTTAAAGGGTCGGCTTAGAGGTTCGTGTTAGAGATATGCCCCACAAGCCAATTATATTTACATGTAATTGATCATATTTTACATTGTGACTCTTTTTCTTTAATCAATTATTATTGCAAGGCATTATGTTTTTTATTTGTCATTACTCCGCCAGGGGATGTTATCCACTGCCGGTCCCAAGCCCGGATAAAGGAGGAGGGTTGCGTTAGGTAGCCGACAGCCAGCGTAAAACCTAGTCGGATCTAAATATGAATTCTAAACAAACTATCTGTTGGGATGTAACCCACATAGAAGTCTAGAATTCATATAGCCAACCTCACATAGTGGGATAACGGCTGGATATATATGTTATTGATGGTTGTCTTTATTATTTTCATATTTGACAAAGTCCATAGATCAGATAGGCTCATGGAATATGGTCGTGCATAGAGATGACGATCATGAAACATATTCCTTATAAGCCTTGATCTTAAATGTTCCTAGTCGTAGAGTTATTGGGATTGGACACTAATAACTCGGATAAACTAGCATATATGATGCATGCTCAATTAAGAGAATGTCTTGTTTCATGGATATTGGTGTGTGGACACTAGTGCATATATGTGGGTGCTTATTATAAGAATAAGTACATTAAACTGACCTGCTACAGAATTCCTAATGGTAATTGTTTATTGTCGAATTGAAATTTTTGTGTTGCAATAGTACAGATTGGTCCTTAGACTTGAGACATCATGGTAGTCTTATATTTGACTGGTTACGCTTTGGTTCTTTTTGGATTCAAATGGAGTCATTAACAAATTATCATTGGGCATAACTTTATCACATATGAAGGCTTGTAAATGTCGAAATAGGATTCATTACTTATCGATAAGATGAGAAGATGTCCTATGTATTCCGATGATTTCATGACTGAGGAAATCCTTGGCAAAGGTGAGGTGGAAATCAAAAGATGTTTTGATTTCATCGAATAAGTCATAAATCTGAAATGGATACATAGTTGTTGAATGACTAGTGTTTCGTCATAAAACCATACCTTAAATTCAATCGGGACATAGATTGATAAAAGGATTTTACTGTACGATAATTGTAATTGAAAATGTCCGTTTTTCATCGTTGGCTAGGCGTTCATGGCATGTTGCTAGACATTAACCATGATATGTAGGGTTTTAGAATTAATATGATTAATTCTAAAACTATTAATTAAACAGTTTAATTAAGAAGTCCATGAGATGAGTTAATTATGAAGCCCATAAGTTTAATTAAAGAGTTTAATTATTCTAATGAGTTGGGCTTTCATATAGCCCAATAGAATTGGCCCTACATCTAGCCCAATGGTGGACCTAAGGGGTCACACACTTGGGTCGAGTCCGTTCCACAAATTAAAAGAGAGATACGGCCCAATATGATTAGGGGCCGGGCCTAAAACGTTTAGGGGCTTTCCAAAGGCACAATTAGGGTTTTTTAACTCTATAAATTGGCACACTTAAGAAGATGGAAAGTAAGGAAAATTTTGGATCTCTCAAAAGCGCCTAGGGTTACTAGCATTACTCGAGGCGTTCGTGGAAACGGTCGATCGTGTAGACCAACTTGGAGGAGTTCGTGTTTGCGACTCTACGGATCAATCAAGGCAGAATCAAATCTTCACGGTTGCCCGGTTTCTAACAGTTTGTACCTGCATTATTGACTTAAAAGCTTGGGAATTAGTGCCTTCACTACCAAAATGTATGAAATGAGAACAATTGCTGTAAAAAGTTGCTTAATGCATTGGTGCCTTGGTGAGTTTTTTCAAGTGTGAAAAATTCTGTAATAGCAATGTACTATCTGCTAGATTCTTATGTAGGAGCACTGAGTATGAATCTCAAAGACCCAAAATGATAATGAGAATGAATCTCAAAACTTGACACTCAGAACGAACCTTTGTTTGAAAACAAGTCTCTGCATATCAATTCAATATCTAATCCCAAAACTGCCTTCAGAATACCGTAAGAAATGTTTATATATAGGGTGTCAAGAAAACCTATGTAGAAAAAAAAAAAACAATTAAAAGTAGGAAATAACACTATTAAGAAATCGAATCAAATTAACAATTTGCTAATCTCCTAATTTATTCCTTGATTTGGTTTTCTTAAAATCAAGAGTAGACGTGCTTAAACATACCAAATCCTTAGATTTAGGTTTTCTATCATTCTTTTTCAGCTAAAAAGAATTCGACGCTGGTGAGTAAGACTGCAAGGACTGTTTGAAAAGCTTTAGATTGAAAGAGTTCAAAAACTGTTGCAATGAACTAAGTAGCAGCTGAGTGGAGACGTTCTTTCCAACTGAGTAAGAACCTCTGGAAATTGTAGATGAATCAATAATCTCAGTATTGAGCGCAACTGTAATGACTTTACTGTGCAGTGAAAGCGCATCTAAGGAGCCTGATGAGTGATGACTTGCAAGAAAGAAGGCTAGATTTGCATTGAGAGGTGACAAATTCTTTACATGTAAAACAGGATTAATATTCATGCCACTAGGTAAATAAAGCAAATATGTTTTAGGTCCAAGTGTTCTTAAGGTGAGAAATGATCCACTAGCTCGCACATATATTATTTTACAGAATGTTTGGTGTATATCATTTAGGATGGATACAAACCAACAACAATAGCAACAATCACAAATCTAATCTCACTAGATGGTGTTAGCTACATGAATTCTAGTTCTCTAATAATGCTCTACCCATGGCCACATCTTTTGCAAGGCCATTATATCATGTCATATCTAAGGGTTTCCCATCAAGTTTTCCCTAATCTTTCTCTCCTTCTTTTACTATAAATTTTATTCATTTCACCCACTTTCCTCATGGGTGTTTCTGTTGGTCTTTTTCTTACATATTCAAACCATCTTAATTCTAACTCCTTTATCTTATCGTCAATAGGGGCAGCCAGTCCAACCCTATTTTTGATGATCTCATTTTTCATTTTGTTTTTTCTTGTATGGCTGCTCATTCACCATCACATTGTCATCTTGGCTTTACCCACATTTTGCATATGTTGGTACTTAATTGCCCAACATATTGAGCCGTGCAATAAAGATGGTCTTATAGCTGCCCAATAAAATTTCTATTTCAGGTTTAAAGGGATTTTACAATTGTACAAGATGTTGGATGCACTTCTCACTTTAATCATCTCATATTCATTATATGAGTAACATCCTCCATAAAATCCCTCATTCTTTTTGAATAATCAATCCCTTTTGGGAATAACTTGATCTCTAAGTTTCATAATAATGTCATCCATACTTATATTTTTACTGAACTTACATTCCATATACTCAGTTTTTGACCCATTTAGTTTAAAACCTTTGGATTCTAGGGTGTTTCTCCACAATCCAAGTTTATTTTTCATGTTTTGTTTCACCTATCAAGACAATATTATTTGCAAATAATGTACACCAAGCCATTTCTTCTTAGATGTGTTTTATGAGTTCATGAGTAAAGAGGTAAGGGCCCAATGCAGATCCTTGATATAATCCAATTGTAACTGGGGAAGATATAGTATTTCCTCCACAATTCCTAATGCAGATTTCTTCTTGATGATATATTCCCTCAATAAGTTGTATACAAGCAATCTGTACACACACTTTCCAACATGACTTCTGGAGCTACTTTGTCATGGGATTTTTTCCCAAGCCCTAATGCACAAACAAATCTTATTATTGGTTTTTTTCGTTGGCCAAAAAATGCTCCTTCTCTGATGCATTTTTATGCTTCTATTGGAATATTATTTGGTCAAATTGTTTTTATTATTTTTTTATCATTTTCAATGCTTGCTTTATTTGTTCAAACAAATATGACTATAAAACATGTAAACCATGTCTTTTTTGGAGTTACTGAGATTCCCTAACATAATATTTGTTTCTCCATCTTCATTGAATAGTTTCGAGAAATACTCCTTTCATTTCTCCTTGATCACCCACTCATTTACTATTATCTTTTGATTTTTGTCTTTTATGCATTTTCCTTTATTCAATTTTTCCTCCTCTTATTATTCATTTATTTATACATCTTTTTTTTTTTTCCCCTCCAAATATACTTGTTCAAGTTTTTTCTTTACTGCATGTGTGTAAAGTCTTATAGCATGCTCTCTTGGTTTTCATTTTTCCTTGTCATGGCTTTTTCTTGGTTGAAGCCTTTCCCTTCAACTCTCCTCGAACCATTTTACCTTATTTTGGATAATAGTAGCTATCTCAATCCACCATCTGATTCTTGAGCTTCATTCTATATCATTTTTTCATTTCCATTTTTTTTTATACAGAGGTTAGGACTATAAGCCTATGTTCAGTGGTTAGGCATTCCCCTAGTATAACTTTTCAGTTCTTATAACATAAGCACTTATTCTATTTCATTAAAGTAGTCTATTTGAGTAGTTGATAAGTCATTTTTATATTTGACTAAGTGTTCATCTAGTTTCTTAAACTTAGTGACTATGATGAGTTTGTATGCCATAGTAGTATCCAAAAATAGCTTTGCCCTCATTCTTTCTTTAAATCCATAACCTCCATCTACCTCCCTATACCCATTTCGTTCTATACTCACATGACCATTTAAGTTGCCTTCTATAATGAACTTCTCTCCTCCAAGGAATTCGTTGCACCAATCTTTCTAAATTGTACCAAAATTTTGTCTTAGTCACTTCTCTGATGGTACATATGTACTAACAATATTCATAGTTTCTTCTTGCAGAATGTCTTTTTGCTGCAATAATTTTGTCTCCTATTCTCTTCACAGCCACTACCCAGCCCTTAAACTCTTCTGAATAATAATCCACACTTTCATAATCTTTCCTTGAGTACTGAATTTTATATCTGGACTTTGTCAACATTTTAGCCTTTCTCCCCAACCTATCTTGTCTCTTGGAGGCATATAATTTTAATTTTTCTCCTAAATATCATGCCCCCTTTTTCTATAGTTTTTTTTTTTTTGGGTCAGATTCTCGATATTCTATTATCCAATTCTTAATCTATAGTCCATGATCTTTGCTTCATCTATCCATGAAAATGCAAGAATTCTTGTAAATTTGACACTACAATGGGGCATCGATGCGACAACCCAAGCTCATTTTTCACTACACTCAGGCAATGCAGCACATGCTAAGAGCTCCCAATATTTTTCTCATTTGTCTAGAATTCATGATGCATTGATCCATTGAGTTTTCCACTGGCTTTTAGCTATCTAATGATCTCCTTTTTAACTGAATTGGGGCAAGACACATCCTTAAGATTGATAAGTTTGGTTTACTCATGTCACCCAAAATAATTTAAAATGTTGCTCTTCCTTTTCAATCTAATAATGGCAGACTCAAGAATCACGGTTATAATACTCCTTTCATCAATGACCAACTTGCAAGTTCTCTCTCTACTCGCACACATCTAAAAAATGCTGGTTTTCTTCTTCTTGTCACTGTCTATGATTTCAGTCAACACAGTTTACTGCTTGGATAGGGTAAGCAGCTTTTTCAAAACTTTCACCTCTTATTCATGGAGTACTCTTGGTTAATGATTTGATCTCCACCCTCAGGTAGATCAACAGACTTGCTAAAATGGAAAGACTTAGTTAAATCATCTCCCAAAGTTTGTTTACCTAATTGTTTGAAGACTCATGCTAAATGGGTAGGAAGTTTTCCAACAAAAATTTAAGAGATTGCTCATTTTGGTTGAAGTCACCTCATGGATCAAACAATTTTAGCCCTTTCTCTTTTACGGGCTTTGGCTTTCTCTCTCTCTGTCTCGGTTGGTCAATTGATTGAGTTGCTTTTGTGTGCTAACCCTGGATTTTCGCTAAGATGCATGTATGCAGTTTGTGTGATGTGAGAGAAGATTGAGTGATGATGTGGTAATCCTTTCTGTCTTAGTTTGATGGATGGTGGAGAGAGATGGTATATATATGGAGAGGAGAGGTGGGTATATATAGAGCATATTTTGAGTAATTCATAAATATTTTGCTTATGGCAGTGAATTGTAATGCCCCGTCAATTTGGGAGATGACCTGTGTTTTGGGCCTGGTTGACAAGGGGATGACCAAGCCAAGCCAATTCGGGAGGTGGCCCATGTCTTGGCCAGGTTGATAAGGGGACGGCCAAACCAAGAAGAGACAATGATCTTAATTCAATATTCAACCCCAAAGCTGTCTTAAGAATACAATAAGAAATGTTTACATGGCATGTGAAGTGTGAACCCTAATATGGGAAAGAGAAAACAATTAGGTGTATTTTCACAATAGCAAGTGCTTAAGGATTTTGGTGAAGCATACTTTTTTTTTTCTTTTTTTTTTCAAGAGCATGAAATATTGCCTTTTGCTGTTTTTGAGCATGTTTATTTACAAAATAATGTAAACTAGATATTCATCACTCCCAAAGATTATCCTATGATGCTTACAGGAAATCATGGATATGTTGGTATTTGATAAGGTGATCACAGATCATGGTGCATGACTACTGATGGACATATGGTATGGATACCCCAGGGTCCCAACATTCATCACGAAGTACTTGGTCACTTCTGACTCTCTGTTAATGTTTGTGGGTCATCTGTATTCTTGTGGTCATAGCCCAGTATGGCACTGTACAATGAGAGGTAGAGTCAACACATGATAATACCTCCACAAATAGCAGCCTGATCTATCTCCAACTCACAGGAGAACACTTCATTTGCTCAAGGAGTCATAATTTGATAATTCTTTGATTCCAAATAAGTGAGAATTATGGAGCTCCACCATGCCTCAATGCTGACAAATGCCTACCTCCACAATACCCTCCAACAACCAGGGGCATACTGCCTCAAAGTCACATCCTCCTTTTCTTGTCCCTCTCTTTCTCCTAGCCCTTCCACCACTGGCATTTAAGGAACCTCTTTTCCTATCATCTCTACTCTGCTTTCTGTGTTAATGCCATCATCATATGCGTCCTTGGTGGTGTTGCATACATGCTCAGGGATCCAATATTACCAAGACAACCACCTGGTCTCATCCTGCCACAACCACTCATTGAACCTATTGCCATGACCTACTATCATCATATTTGGAACACCATTTTGTTCAGTGGTAGGACCTATGCCTTGGAGCAACACCCCCCACTTCCCCCCCCCCTCCCAAAAAAAAAAAAATCCACGAACAATGTCATAGCTGCAGAGAGCCTTGGCACCTTAATTTTTCGAATCAAAGGAAGCACAAGAATACTGTGATATAGCCACACCCAACTGCCACTACCATCACCATCCCCACCCATTATAGTGGACTTCTTACAAGTATACCTACATAAGAGACCGGGATTCTGAACGCATATATGTAGAGAGGGAGGGGGCAGATATGATTTGGGTTTGGTATTAGTTGCACACTCAAACTGCTGCTGGGATTGGTGATTTGTTGTTCGTTGAGCGGGCTTTATGTGATTGTCAGTTCAATGAGATTTTATTGCTGGTGGGTGGCATGATTGTCAAGAGATGAACTGATGTAAAGAGAGAATGGTGTGAAGAGTATTATTGTGGTTTGTGAACTGCTTGGGCTAGGACATAATGTGGCATTGGATTTGCTTTTGGATGGTTTGTTGTGTGGACAAGCACAAAATGTAACAGTACGAATTTTTTTTTTTTTTTGGGTGCAATTCTTATGATGTATTGGAGGCTTTGGAGCTTATTGACAAAAATAAACAAAATTAGATGCCCTCATTGTCAATCATGTTCAATTTTAGGGTACATAATTCACTTAATTGGTTATTCTTTCTTTGTTTTGCTGGACTTCCACTTCATCCTGCAGTATCCAAGAGTGTCAGCGGAGCGTGAGCCTTTGTCATCACATCATGGCATGGTGTCTGCTCTCTCTACGGGGCTCTTAGTTGATGTAAATCTGGAAACTTCAATTCCTGACACTTATAGGCCACCTCCAGCGCCTCTGCCATATGATACAAATCTAAGACATCCTCTAACTCCAATTACTGAATCTGCTGAAGAAACAAATGCTGGGAACACGCTGGCATCATCACATCATGACCTGAAGGAATCGGACTGCAAAATACAGAAGGGTTCTGATCTTGCCTCCTTGGACGACGTGGAAGTTGACTTTGAGAAGTCTGTTGAAAAGAAGTCCAATGAACCTCTTGCTTCAGCATTGGAGGAAGAGGATGTTTGTCCCACATGTCTTGAAGGTATGAGATTGTGTACTCTCGTGCAATCCTGCTGAATGTGTCTTTGGTATTCAGCATTGAAATACCATTTAATTTGGCCTTCCGTTCTCTGCAGAATACGATACTGAGAATCCAAAAATTATCACAAAATGCGAGCATCATTTTCATCTTGCGTGCATTCTTGAATGGAAGGAAAGGAGCAACACATGCCCTGTGTGTGATCAGGTGCCTCGGATCACTTGTTTATTCATCTTGCCATTGATGTGCACAGCTAGCTTTTCATTTACATTCCATATCGATGTATCAAAGTCTGATTCTCTTCTCTCTCTCTTTTTTTTTTTCTTATATATATATATATATATATATTTGCAGGAAATGATATTCAGTCCTACTGTTGATGGCTAGCTTTCTGCAACTCTTTGATCGATTAACTTCTTGCAAACTAAATTCTGCATATAAGGTTGTGGGCGAACAAGGTTTTTCAGTTCCTATCTCAGATTTGGTAGTGGAATGGTGCCATTTTGTTTCTGAAGAAGCATCTTCGTGGATTCGTGGTCGTCTTGAACTTGGAAGAGAAGATATAGAAAGAGAAAGAGAAGCAACAAAGAAAGGGATATAGATTAAACAGAATACAATTCTCTCGTGCTCCATTTCAATCTTCATTTTTCCTGTAATTCATCCTTGTAAATGTTTTTTTATCACCAGATTGTAGGTGACGTGGTTGAGGAGTTGCATAAAAAGCCAGGTGGACACCGCCTCGAAAATAGAGGCACATAGGTTTGTTTGTCATTTGCCATTCTTTTTACATTTTTTGTTTTGTTTGTATAGCAGCTCCATTTGTCTTTGATTCCTAGTTGTTTGTAAACAACTTACTCAAAAAGGAGGTCTTTGATTCCTAGTTGTGTGTAAACAACTGACTCGAAAGAAGGGTAAGCCTGCAGACAAAAACCAACTCTCTCAACAACCTTTGCAAAATGTGCACTAAACGTACTTAGCGTTGACGTGCTATCGTATGAGGTTGAGTTGGTCCTTGGTAAGAGACTCTCTTATGAAAAATTTTGAGCTCTCGAGAAATTGTTGTAGCCTTTACTTTCTTAGATGTGGTTTGGTTGAGTGAGGGTATGCAGAGCATATTGTTGTTGAACTTAGGGTTAAGGTTAGGGTTAAGGAAGAGTAAAAGTTTGATGTACTCAAATTAATTAAATCAAATTAATTGAACATGTTGGTTCGGTTTGTTTTTTTTTTCTTGTATCGGTTTGGTTAGGTTATTTTTTTTTTTTTCAAAAGTTTGGTTTTTGGTTCAATTTTTTAGTTAGAAGAATTGAAGTAATCTTAAAACGATATTTTGATGTTTATAAGGTGATGATTTTTTTTTTTTTTTGATTGTGTTTTTTATTAGTTATTTTTTTGTGTGTGCATATTTTTAGTTTAATTGATTTAATTCAATTTATATGATTTGGATTTGATTTTTTTTATTATTGATTAATTCGATTTTTTGAGTTAATTGACAATTTAGTTTAATTTTGTTCTCAGTTGAATTTAATTAGTTAGTGAATTTTGGTTGATTTGATCATTTACACAATCTTACTTAAGACTATTCATGGGTTTGATTTGGTATAATTTTTTTAATATATCAATTTGGATTTAGGTCTAAAAAACCAAACTTGATTAAGATTGGTTTAATTTTGAGTCCAATTTTTTAAGACCTTGTTTAATTAATATACATAAATAAAAATATTATATATATATATATATCATAATTTTCCAAAATAGAAGTAACGGTAACAAATCCAAACTGTTACTCCATCCGCAATGTTAATTTTTTTTATCTCTTCCCTACTAGCCCCCAAGTTATTTAGATTTCGTGGCAAGTTTATATCCAATTAATTTTACTTGTTTTCAATTTTGTTGGTTGTTACAAGTGAATATTAAATATATGGACTGGGGATATTCTTAAAGGTTTGATTGAGAGTTTGAAGGTTGATCATCTATTCATTCCTAATACGGTTATAATTTTTTTGGGTTCTTTGTGGGCCTGAGGCTGTCTAAATAATTTTTAGGCTCTAGCAGCTCTTAAATTTGCTCAGAAATGGGGGTAGGGTTTAGTTCTCTATAGATTTTTTTTTAAAAGATTCATGTTAGTTATTATTATTAAAAAATGATACAGTAGTAATATAAAAAATATTTAATAAATGTTGTATTTGAACCCTTAAACACTATGCTTTTTATATAGGTGGATTATATAGTTAATGTTATTAAGATGAGATCAAGTGGTTGGATCACGATAAATTGAGATTCGCACTAATAAGTCGTGGGTTCGATTTATTAGCCTGCGTAATAAAGGAAAGTCTCCATCTACGATTTACCTTCTCTATTAAAATTGAGAATGTGAGCGACGAAAAATCACGTAAGAACAATAATCTTAAAATAAGACGAAGTGACTTATTGAATACAATCTTTTAGATAGATCAAATGGATTAGTTATGGGTATAGTATAACTTTGGATCTTGGCTCACCTTTGGTGCTATTGCAGGCTTTTTTATGTCAGACTTTAAGGTAGACTCAATCTTTTGGACCTTCTCTTATTTGGAGACTCAACTATAGATTTGAGTTATTCTAAATTCTTCTTCAATAATTAGAATGTTACATCATTTTATAAGATGATTAAGTATATATAATAATTCACCAAATGGGAATATTGAAAATAATTTCAAAATGCAATCTCTCTCTCTCTCTTTGTTTTTTTTTTACTTGAAAAAATGTACTCAAATAATTCCAAAGTAATTATTAGTTATAATTTGAATAATCAAATGATTCCAATATGATATCTATGATAAACGTTTAATTTATTTTCTATGGTAACTAAATATTAAATACATGTAATAATTATCTTGTAATGAGATTATTCTTAAAGATTAATCAATATTATCTTGTCACATGTCCTTATTGATAAACAATATGAAAATGTCATGTCCTTCTATTTAAATAATACGTATTATGTCTTTCAACATAGATTTAAAATATAAGCTTATAAAGTTTATTTTTTGAATTTTTATTCCAAATAACTCGATTCTTATTAGCATGCATTGATATGTTCGAGCTCAAAAATATTAGAAATAACTCTCTATTTGGTTTGACAATTTCATTAAATCTATTTAATTTGATAAATTCTCTATCAACATGAATTCTCCCCTAGTTCGAGATAATAAAGTACAAAAGTATTGAAGATAACTTTAAATATCTTGTCTCACTTTATCTCTAAAAATTTAAGTCCAACGTTAACTTCATCTGTTCTAATGGATTTGCCTCTAGAATAAAATTAAAACAAAATACAAATTTTGATATATTATTAAAAAAAACTAAAAAATCATTACAAAACTAAAACTAAATACAAAGTTAAGTATATTTTTAAAACATTAAAACCTCATTATAAAATTAAAATTAAACAAAAAGTTCATCATTTTTTTTTTTGGTTGACAATTTACCCTACAAAGGAAAGAACATATAATAGCATTAGAGCCAAAGAAAAAAAAACATAATTAATTTACCCTACAAAGGAAATTTAAATTGGACCGGAAGTTCAAATTGAAAATAAACTTAATTTTAGAAATCAAGTCTCCCATAAATTAGAAAAAAATAAAATAATATATACATATATATATTATATTAGGAGAAAACTTTAGAAGGATTGAAATTGATTCTATGAGATAATTGAAACATAAATAAAAAATATATAATGATATTATCTTTTTCTTTTTTAGATAATGTCTTATCACTAACGCTCTCACCTACTGATCACAAAGTATGGTGAATGAGTTATATCAGGGAACTTGGTGGCCCTTGATTTTCATCACAGAGCAATACTCAACTTGGTGGCCCTTGATTTCGATCACAGGGCAATACTCTGATCATGACGGAATAAACTTCAAATGAAATCATTAGGACCACCAAGTTATGCCCTTGGGGCAATATGATATTATCTTAATATTATTTGACAAGGATAAGGATTAAGATTAATTAAGAAATTATAAACAAATTAATTCTTTGTAGAGAAGAAATAAACATTAAAGATGTAGATTTCCGGAGTAAATTAAAACAAAGAATTATTTATTATTTTTGGGTAAATTATATTACTCGTCTTTGAACTTTGCACTCTATAGCAAACACATTATTGTACTTCAATTTTTGTCATTACAACTACTAAACTTTAATCTTTGTTATAATTTAGTTATTTTTTTTTTATTTTTTTATCAAATTTTATTAACAAAAAATGACTTAATGTACATTAATAAACCCCAAAATCACTTAATATTAAAATTAATATGAACCTCAAAATCAAGTGATTTCAAGGGTTATATTAATGTATATTATGTCAGTTTATATTAATAGAGTTTGACATAAAATTAAAATAAAAATTGAATTTTAATGAAAATCAAAGTTTAGTGATTGTGGCGACAAAAATTAAAATATAATAATCAATTTGTTATGGAATACAAAATTTTGGGATTGACGATGTATTTACCCTATTATTTGATTAAGATGTGATAAAGATTATGATTAATTGAAGAATTAAAAATGAAAGAAAAATTGAATCCAAAATCAAAGAGGAATTGAACTAACCTTAAGAAACTTACAAATCAAAGAGGAAGATTAATCACAAAAATTTTGTTGGGTTTTGGGGTCCTAGCATCCTTCTAGCCGTTCGCGAGACTAATTGCCTAGAGCTTAACATCCCAACTCATTGGCACCCATATTGGTGCAACCCCTCAAGTTCGCCTGCGTTCTTAGCATGGGGCTTTGCGCTTCCAAGGTTGTAAAAAAATAAAGTTATGTCTCTGTTAACAACTATATATAGTTTTTTAGTTACAGTTTGACCTGATAGTAAACCCTTGATCCTAAAAACTTTGCTATGGGAATTAGTGAGTCCTTATTCTTGCATTAATACGCTTTGAAACTTATTCTCATACATGTTTTTGAAATCATTTTGACATAATATAAGCTCTTAATCCAATTACTTGACATACATACATGAATTATTAATTTGAAATTTAAATTGAGAAATATATATGATTTTTTTTTTTGACTAAACATAATATAAAGATCATGCGAATATTTATACAATGTTTTGAAACTTTGTATATTGGTAGATTCTAGAAAAAAAAGATACTGAATATATCTAGAATGAGTATTTGATTACTTTGTGTATGCTAATCTAGGAAGAAATGGATATTAACTAGATCTGAAAAGAGTACTCAGTTACTTCATACAAATACATGACTTCAAGAACTAAGTGTACTAGCTAATTATTGGTTAGAACTAAAAGAGTACTAGATCCCTTTATTACATTAATGAATCTAGATTATATTGCCACTAAAGTATTTACTGAGATGATGATTTATTTATATAATGAAAAATAAAGCATAAACTTTAAGTCTTTTAACTTAAAAAGTGACACAAAGGGTGTGACACTTTCAATACCATTATTCCTATGTCAACATCCACTACAAACGCCAAAAGAGTCATTGGGTAAGTTGATTTCTAGGATTTTCTCATGGAGTTGCTCACATGGGATACAAACTAGTAAAAGTGGAAAATAGTTTATTTTGATTAATGTTTTAATTCTTTCAATAAATAACACTATAAAAGTCGAAGCACAAGTTGATCTCTAATGTCAGTTGCAAGTGAGAATTTAAATTCTAGATAAATTATGCTTTCGAATTACCGAAAGCCATGTACGAAAGTATTTTATAAATAACATGGCTTTAGTGGGAAGAAAAAATAAAAAAAATTATTTGGTGACATACTTGTTATGTGGGTCTGAAATTTATTGGCAAGTGAGTTTGATGGAACATTAAAAGGTAATGCAATAAAAACATCTCAACCCACTGGTAGATGTCTACCCTTTTTTTGTCACAAGTTTTTGTTACCCTTTTTGTCACGGCAAAATATTATTTTCTTTATAATATATTTGAAGATGGCTTGTGTTGTGTATGTATAAAAAAAATAAAAAAATTTGAACCAACTAATCAAGTGGTGGTTATATGTGCTTTCAAGTATCTTTCATGATCCATAGAAGTTTAGAGAATTATTTGTTCAGAAAGTGAATTAAAAGAGTTTTGATTCAAATTTGAGCTCTAATAATATTATTAAAGCGTTTAATATATTTTTCTATTGTCATTTTAGTGTGAACGTAAGAGGTCATGCGTATAAGGAGTAAAAATGCAATTTAAAAATTCTAAAAAGGTTGTCATAATTTTAGAAATTATGATCATTATTGTCTTCAAGTATTGATTAAATCTTCTACAAATCCTTTATGATATAAGGATTAAGTCATATAAATAGATTGATAAAGTTGCATAGCATATAAATGAGTTTGCAAAGAACACCATTAATGCATATTGCACCTTTTGTACCATTAATGCAATAATGTGCAAACTTAGTTTTTCCCTCTACCTTATTGATAATATTCGAGAAGTATTTCCCCCTACCTTATTGATAATATTCGAGAAAATAAAGCGTGACATTGTCTACTAAGTAAGCCAAATCACCCAAGCCATGTCACCAATCAATGCCTAGTTAGTTATCAATTTGACTTTGATTACCCAATTCAATGCCAAGTCAACATAGATAAGTCAAGATAGGAAAATATAATCAAGGTAAAAGATGAATACTATAATATATTCTAAATAGGATAATGATAAGTGATATCGTTCTAACACCATGGTAGGATTATTTGTTTTTTGTTTATGTAAATAGTATAAATCTAACACATTAAGTGCACGTGGTATGAGTCTCGAGATAAATTAAGAAAATTTTTCATAGTAATTGTAGATTATCCAATCAGAGATTCGCTCGGTCAATGCCCGAAGTCCTCCATCATTACTTTGGGTTAGTTACATTAATTATTAGTCAAGTAACTAATTGATTCAATTAGAAATTGAAAGCATAAACCCAAATAATTGGGAATTTTATTTTTCTATCTTTTAATCAATATTTCTTTTCTTTTTTTTTATTTAAACATGACAAGTAAAGTGAACTTAGAGAAGGACCAAAAAAATTATTGGATAGAGGGAGAACCAATGCCCAAATTTGGGTACCCTAGGTTTAGTAATAGAGAAAATGAAAAGATGAATGGGGGGAGATAAAGAGAAAAGAGAGAAGAGACAGATAGTTACAGGTAGAAAATTGCAAAAATCACATAGGAAATGACGATATTTCTTACACTTATCCTTTCATCATTATGCCATTGCTTCTTGAGAATATGAGAGAAAAAGCAAGGGCAAGAAAGAGTATGATTTCTTACTCCCAACCGATCCCTCGCCCAATATTTCATGAAAAGTTTATGGCTAGTTAGGCCATAGTTAGAGTTCAATGATAGGTTTAACTTGCTAAACTCATTAATTATTAATATATAAAAATTAATATATCTCTATTATTTTTTTGTAATTAGAGAAAAAAGAGAAAAATAAAAAAAATGAGAGAAAAAGTAGAGATACATACTCGTTTTACCTTATTTTTTTTAATAAGGAAGAGGTTATTGTGATTTTCAAAATTGGGTGGTGGGGGGGGGGGGAAGAACTATCATGGGTGTTTTTTTTTAATGAAGCTATGAATGGTGGTTAGTATAATTTACTCTAAATTTTAAGCGGATAGCTTAATTTTAATTTGTAACAAATTAATTATTGAGCTTCACCATCCATCCATACCAATCCAAAAACATAATTATGGATGTGAAAATTTTGCTTGGTTTCTTACTTGATTATTGTCTTTCATCTTTTATACGAAAAAATATTACATGGCAAAATATTTTCAACTATAAGTAAGCTTTTTATTAATGTAGATTGCAATATTATTAGAGATACATTTTTTTATCTACGACAAATTTAGACTATCTAGGATGGATGTGAATCTAAAATTTCTTCAATAAAGGGGTAACAAATGAACACAATAATTTTTAATCAAATACAAGTTAGTGACACATATAGTTCTGAAATAGGATAAACCATATTATACCAATTGAGCTATGTCACGATGAGCCCCCAAAGGGAGTCATCCTAGCATAACAGCTGAGACAAGTTGTGTTGGGTTAACCCACAAGCCTTCTAGGTGAGTTGAATTCCCTAAGGCTACCAAACTAGTGTTTTTCTTTGTTATTTTATTTAAAATATGTTTTTGTATATACATGCAACAGGATGAGGGGCTAATTGGGCAATAAGCCTCGTCGAGCCAAGGCTAAAAGCCTATGCTAACCAAATAATGTTGTGTTAACCCTAAAGAAGGTTATTTAGCACAACTTATTGATATGGCACATGTGAGCCATGTTGGGCCAACCCATAAGCTTTCCAAGTAAGTAAAATGACCCAAGCCCACTAAGCTCAAACATACTTTTCTTTTATTTTTATTTTTTAAATGTCTTTATGCATATATATGTAGCAATGTGAAAGCCCAAGTGAAGAGTAGGCCTCACTAGTCCAATGCTAGAAACCATGTTAAGTTGGCCAAAATAGATGTCAAGCACAACCTAACAAAGCCCACAATTGTGGCATTTTGAGCCCAATGGACATTTGTAATGATATGAATCAGTACATACTCAATCTACATATAAAAAAATTACACACGATACCTTTAAGATTTAAAGTAATTGGATAAAGTATCTTTAACGTTTGAGTTTCTTTCTCATTCTCTCTCATTGCAACCGACCAACACCCCCAAACTATTTCTCCTTTTATCTCTTAATGAGTGACTATGAAGACAACAACAACAAAGGTAAAGGAAGACAATGAAGAAGATTTGGTTCCTATAGAGAAATGATTTGACATGTTTTTTAATGAAAGGAAGAGAGATTCTGGGTATGCTTCAACATCAAATGGCAACAATAATGCCATCTTTTACCAATAACATAAGGTTTAACCCTAACTTGGTTATTCAACCATTTTCTCTCTATCGTTGGGGTTCAACAGATGACTAAATCTTAGTTTAGTTTTTTGATGATGATCTTTGATCAATAATAGTGGGTGAGGTCTCTTCTCTTTTAATTGGCAACAAGAAATAGCGACAATTTGTCTTTCTTATGTCAATGCCCATATTAGAGGGTTCATTTTTTTCTTCGATCAATGATGGGACTCTTTAATCAACCACAATCTCTTTTCTTGTGTCCTCTTCCACTAGATTTGTGTTATTAATGGTTGAACAAGTTTTTCCCAACTGGATAGTGATCTCCTCATCCATTAGGTTGCGATAAAGTGAGGAATGTTTTGTTGTGAAAGACTTCTCTTACGGTATAAGACTTTATCATTGACTTAATTTTTCGATGGTTTGCTCAATTTGGGTTTTAAAAATTTTGCTAACCATTACTAAACACGATCATTTTCAATCTCTCTTTCTTTAGTAATCAGTGTTAACGATAGATTGCAAATGATGTTAAGCGGCGTTGAAGATGGGTGTTTTGATAATTTTTTTTAAAATAATTTTAAAACAATTATAAATTAAAAATATATTTCTAAAAGATATATATTATATATATTTAGTTTATATATATAGAGTAGAAATATACTTTTGTGATTAAAAATATTTTTTAATTTAAAAACATATTTTCTATAATTATGATTTTAATATATTATATATTTTTGTAAAAATAAATGAAGAGAGATAATAGGAGAACATAGGGGTAAAATAGTATTTTAATACTATTTTTTTAATGTTAAGGGTAGTTTTTGTTATTGAAAAGTTTCCTACCATTAAAGCAAATTTCAAAAGTGATTATTATAATTTAAATAAATATTTTAAATTCATTTTATTAGAATAGAGTCTCATTGACACAATTGCATAAAAGAATTAGTTAGGCATGCTCTCATGACACTTTGTGAGATTAATCATCCTTAAAATTTGATTTAATTTTAGAAATACCCCTAATATTTTGAAAATAATATAAACAACTTAAAAATTAAGGTAACTTGATAATTTTGCCCCTGATTTCTCTCTCATCTTTCTTTTTCCTTCTCTCTTAATTATTTCAAATAAATTTCCTAATTACAAAAAAATTCAAATTACAAAAAAAATATATTTTCTAAAATTTATATTTTAATTACCTTTTAGTAAAATTAAAAAAAATCTGAACCCCTTTAGTAGAATTTAATAGGTAAAGACAATAAACGAAATAAACAAATAAATGCGAGAATAAAGAGAAGGGTAAATAAGACTTGCATTACATCATTTTTGACATCAAAAACTCTTATCTCCCTAACTCTCCATTTCTCATAAAATATAGAAACCCCATGATTTGATGTCAAACTTTAAAAGTTTTTTTTATTTACATTTACCTTTTACCAAAAGAGATAGGGAATTAGGTGCTATACATAAATCTATTCAATTATAATGACGGATGAGTTTTCTATGGTACCACAAGAGTTAAAAAAAGAAAAGAAATGAGATGTGATATTTTGGGTATTTAAAAATTTTGATGATAGCAAATTAACCACATAAATTTTTTTAAAAAGGGTTAGACAAGAAGGATAGTAGTAGTTGTAATTTCTCATACCCTAAAGGTACATTTTGTGTTTGGGCTAAACTAAAAAATTATTTTTTTATATAAGTTAAACAAATATGCATATTTGATAAAAATGAGGACATGGAATTAAATATATGACCTAACAACAATATTGGTATAAAAAAATATATAAGAGTAGAATCAAAGAGGAAAAAAATAATATTTGTTTATATCTAATCTTTATTAGTTTTAAATATTAAGATATAAATATAATTTTAGTGATTAATTTATTATTTATTAAAAGTTAAACAATATACTTTTAAAATTGACCTCAAGATTCAATGAATGTAAGTGCCTCCTACCATTAAGTGTAAAGTATAAACCTTTAACTTACCTAATATTCATTTGGAGGCTATAAATATCATTATCATAGAAACACACATAATAAAAATTAGGGTTCTTGAATTGCTTTCTAGGTGGTCACATATCTCAATCTCCTGCTCCCTGTCATGATCAGAAGATTCTTCTCTCATGCCCATCTCACTTGTATGTGCCCTAATCTTTGCTTCTAATTTGTGCTTTCTCTGTATTTTTACTTTCATTCCTTGGTTATATATGCACAGGTATATACATAACAATTATACATTCCTTTTTTTTTTTTTTTTTCAGAAAAATACCCTACACTTCACTTTCCAAGCTCCCCTCTTCTGAGGAGCTTCAAAAACCCATAAACCTTCAAAGCCATGGCTTTAGTTGGTCTCACTCTCATGGTCTCAGACCCCTTTGCCTCCATTTGTTGTTGATGAAGAAAACAGATAAAGGTAAATCCTTTCATATAGAAGAGAGCTTGTCCGTAGATTGTATCGCCTTCTTTTTTTTATTTTTTCCGTGAAAATTAATGAAAATTGGTTCGATTAGCTAATTGCCCTGTTGATTTTTGTCAATTTGTCGATTTTTATTTTTTGTTTTTCTGTTGCACCATAATCTAGAAACGAGGGTAAATGATCGAAGTTAATGGCAGGATGGTGAACATCAAAAGATGGATTTAAAATTGTTCAATACGTTTGAGGGTGAAAACAGATATGGATCTTGATTCATCAGCAAAAGGTGGTCATGGTGGTGACTGTAAGGAGCGACTGAGGAGCTTGTTCGATCAAGTTCTTATGGTTTTTCTGAGGGATGTGTATGGAGGGAAATGTATTCGGCCCATTCCAGCATTGCTTGGGGACGGGCAGCCAGTGGATTTATTTAAGCTTTTCTGGGTAGTGTGGAAGAGAGGTGGGCATGATTTCGTCTCCCGGAATGGTTTCTGGGATTCTGTGGCTGAGGAATGTGGGTTGGATGCTGGACTAATGGCACCTATAAAGTTAATACATATGAAATATTTAAATTGGCTGGAGAAATGGTTACAGTGGGCCTTTAAAGATAACAACGGGTTTGAAAGTGGACAGAGTGAAATTGATGGGACATTAGGTTCGTTGTTGTTCATGTTGCAGAAAGAATTTAGGGATGTGTTGTATGATGAACAAGATGTGAAAAAAAAAGATGGTGAACTTGTTGGACTAGAATGGCAAAAGCATGGGAAATACAATGATGTGAGTATTGATAATAGAGTGATGCTTTCGCTGTCTACTAGAGACACTAATGAAGCACATTTTGACGCAGAAAAAACGGCCACTGATGATGATGGAAAACTAAGTGTGAGTTGTGAAAATGAAGTAAATGTTCCACAAGTGGTTGTTGCTAGTGAATCATCTACTTCTGAGAAGAGAAAACGGGAACCCCCGCCTGTATTTGGATGGCTGAAGTGGGTGAAGGAAGTTGCAAACCATCCTGATGATCCTGCACTTGGGAGAATACCTGAGTGCTCAAAGTGGAGCAGTTTTAGCAAGGAGGAGGTCTGGGTCCAAGCTTTGCTGGCACGCGAGGCCCTCTTGAAACGGCATGATGATTCAAGTGTCCAAGAACCTCTCTCGAAGGCATGGTCCTTTCCTATTCTTTGTTTTATTTGCTCTGATATTTCAAGTTCTCCACATATTTTTAATTCCCTTGGTACAACAATATTTCTGCTCTTTCCTTTTCTGTAAGTATGTTACTGTTTGTATTTGGTCTCAATCATAGCTTTCATTTTTAATGTTAACAAGTTTGAATAGCTGATATTCAATGACTTGACACAAAGGAAAAAGAGATACATATAAACTGGCTAAAACAAGAGAAAAATAAGGGATTTAAGCAAGTAGAGTATGTAAACGATGAAAATCACAAGGCGCTAATAAATAAGAGGGCAATCAAGTAGAGATAGTATTTAATAAATGTGGAGCAATAAATATTACAATTGAAATATCTTACCATAAAAGTAATTTTTCTGCTGCGGAGAAAAGGCTGAAATTTGGAGTTTTTGTTGTGAAGTAAAAGCATAAACAGAAAATAAATGGTTTTTAGTTAAAATTTCCTCTTTAAAATTATAAATATTACCCTCATCAATCATTATCAAATTCTTGTTCTATTTCTTCACAAACCAGTCAACATAGAATTTATATCCCTACAAATTACTCAGTACAAAATCACATATAAAGTTCATCCCACCAACTCTCACTGTAGTTTTTCATAATTTTTGAAAATTTTAGATTTTCTCTATAAAAGTTAAAGAGTTATATATTTCACTATAATCTTGATTAGGATACTTGTATAGATTTAAAACCATCCATCACTTTTGTTTTATGGCAATTTCTAAATTGTGTGTGGTAGAATTCAAAATATAAGTCTCATTATTGTGTTAAATTCAAAATATTAATTATATTTTTAATTTTAATAATTAGATAAATAATTTTAGCACATAAAACAGTAAAACATTTTTGTAATTAAAAATAACACTAAATCACAAAAACTAAAAAATTGTTAGAAGCACCTTTATATCCAGACAGTATTGGCTACAAAGCCTCTTCTGTTAATGCTTTTTTTGGTAATTTGATGACTAAATCTACTTTTTCTTTTTTTTAATCATTTATTAAACACATATAACAACCCCAAAAACATTTACAAGAGAAGAATTCATAATTAACCAAAAATAAATGGACACAATCGTTTTTAAACCCTTCCCTGGAAAAGTTAAATTGCTTCTTCTTGAAAGTGATTATTGCAAAAATTATTTTTGTTACCAAAGTGATAATGGTAAATACTAGTTAGTAATTTTGAAAAATATAGAAGGTACATATTCTATAGATGTATTTGTCCGAATGAAGTGAAGCAAGTCATGAAAAAGACGATGGATGATAGAACAATATACCAATAAGCACGAAAATGCATTGGAGAAAAATGCATTTCATGGTTAACAAAATTATTTATGTGATCTTAGGTTGAAGAAAATGTTTGATAATAGAAGAAAGAGTGTTTTAATGCCCACTCATAAGAACAAAGAATATGTTCAAAATTGTAGAAATTACAGAAGGGTCAATCTAATGAGCTGTCATTGTATTAAATTTTGAAAGAGGGTGATTGAGCCAAGATTAAGAAGAGAAACCAAGATCTTTGAAAATAAATTTGGTTTCATGTCTAGTAGGTTAACGGTGAAAGCTATTTACTTTTTGAAACATTTGATGGAAAAGACTTATGAAAGATCTTTAAAGAAATCTTGTTGAGGGCTTTACAGGAGAAGGGAGTCCAAGTTGTTTATATGTAGGTTAGTAAAGACATGTTATCATAAAGCATAAATATGTTTTAGGATTGCAATTTTTTCAATAATAATTTGATTATATCAAGGGTATACATTAAACTCTTATCTTTTTTATTCTAGTAATAGATGAACTCACAAAATACATTTAAGAAGAGGTGTCTACGGTATTTTATCTGCAGATGATATTATTTTAGTGGATAAGATAAAGAAGGCATGAATTCCGAACTCAAATTATGGGGGTACCCTTTAGAATTTGAAGGCTTTAAATCAAACATGTTGAAAATCAAATATATAGAATATATGTTCAGTAAAAATAGAAAAGGGCATATTGTTGTGATGAGTTTTAATGATCAAATTATTTTAAGAAAAAATAAATTTAGATATGTGAAAGCAATTATTTAAAAAGACCATTGAATAATTTGATTCAACCACCTGGTAGGATTAAGGCTTGGAATGGATATTGACATTTTGAGGCCCTTGTAAATTATCTCAAAACTTCTAAGTGCTGGGGAAAAATGTAGTTTCTATAAAAATTTTAGAGAAAAACATGGGATTATGTGGATTAGAAAGGAAGTTACATTTCCTTTTATTTTGGGTTGGGAATAGGGGAATTTGCTTCCCTACGACAATTTATGGGAGCAGTCGAAATCGGTTCAAATATCTGCATGTCCATGAATAGATGATGCATTAAATGCAGACTCATGCACAAGTGGGTGCATGTACTCCTACATGCATGGTGTTATAAAGTATTTAGACAAGAAGCCGGAATGGATTATTAGAACTTGAGCATTAAAACTGTAAAATTCACCAGGACTAAGTACTAGGTTGAGCCATATCAAAATTTCTTGGTCCAGCTTCAAGAAACTTGTGAGCCATGTTGTTTTATCTAAGCTTTTATCTTTACTGAGTTGTGTCGCTAGAGAAATTTTATGGTTTTAGAGAACAAAGGAGTCCAGATTGCTTGTATACATGTTATTAAGGAAATATATCATTAAGTAGAAGTGCATGTTAAGACTTGTGAAGGAGATACTGAGATTTTTCCAATTACAATTGGATTACATCAAGGATCTTGGTGTTTGCTATTTGTAAACCATATTGTCTCGGTGGATAAGACAAAAGAATGTGTGAGTATTAACCTTAAATTATAGAAGATAACTTTAGAATCCAGAGGATTCAAGTTGAGAAGGCTAAAAACTGAATACAAGGAATTCAACTTCAGTAAAAATAGAAATGTGGATGATGTTATGGCAAGACTTAAAATACCATGTTATATCTAAAAAAGACCATTTTAGATATTTTGGATCCATTGTTCAAAAATAAGAGATTATTGAATATGTTACCTATAGAATCAAGCTAAGATGGTTAAAGTAGAAATATAAATCCTACTTTTCATGCTATACAATCTTTTTAACGTTAAAAAGTAAAATTTTACTGGATGATATAAGAATATCTTTGTTGTATGGTTCAAAATATTGAGTTGTTAAGTAGCAACATGTGCAATATATGAGTATAATTGAGATGAGGGTTTTACAAAGGATGTGGCCCAGACAGGTATACAAGAAAATATATAATTAGAAGCAAGATTATATGTAATAAGGTTTGAATGTTACCTATTGAAGATATGGTGGGTGGGACACGATTAAGATGCTTTGAACATTTGAGAAGAAGATCAGTAAACACACCTATGAGATGGGTGGATGGAATGGAAGAAGTTTGTAGGAAAAGAGGTAGAGAAAGATTAAAAAATAAAAAATAAAAACTTGGTGAGAAAATCTGAAACGTGACAGGGTTATAATGACCTTATAGAGGACAAGGCCATGGATTGAGATGATTGGAGAGCTAAAATTTATGTAGAGGACTTCACCTAATGGGACTAAGGCTAGTGATGTTGATGATGGAATATGACATTGTCATACTTCCGTTAGTCATTCAAGTTTGGCCAAATTATTTGCTAGACTTATCATCTGTTTATTTAGAAACTTATCTTATCCTGCTGATTCTGTAAGCCTGCCTTTATTGCCCTGCAGTCCTTGCAATAAAGCGTCTAATTTATTCTATATACCTTGACACTTCATAATTTGTATGTGTTGTCCCAGGTATTAATTTTTTCCTGTCTTACCTGTTGCACTTGCACCTAGATGTAAACTTCTTTTGTACTGCTTACCACATTCCATCGTATGAGGAATCCATTGCTTTGTAGGAACATCTCAAACAAAGCTTTCCATGTTCTATTTATTGCTATTGGAAATGTTTGGTGGAGCCTATTGTTTGAGAAACAATTTAACTAGTGACAGTCGTTTCCTGTTTATCTGCCATGTGTGTCACGTTTGACATCTACTTACTGCGGCCCTCCTGCTCTTTCCTATTAAATGAAAGCATTGTCCTGTGTGGCTTAGAACCACTATTAACTCTGTGGAGCACCTTTTCTGATTGTTAACTTTTTCTACTTCTATGATGCAAAACTAAAAGAGTTTATGATATCTATCATTCAGTAAAGTTTCTAGAGTAAATTGAGAGGTTCTAAATTCATACGCTTCTACTGTTTGAGAGGATTTACAAGGTTCAGAGTCACTGGTTTGTTGTGATGGTATTACATTAAGGTCTGAGATAATGAGTGAGGTGTTATATTCATTTCTTCTCGAAAAGGTAGAACATTGATGGAGAAATCCAAATGGTGCCTGGGATCACTAGATCCTAGGTGATCAAAGTCCTAGTTGACAGTGGTTTTGTTTCATGTTGCAATGTGGTTTGATAATATTCTCCCACACTTTTTAATTGTCAAAATAGGAAAACGCCTCACCTTCTAATTCATCCATTAACAGTACGAAGTTCATGTCAATAATTAAGGTATTATTATTGAAAGATCATTCTTTTATTTTTCCTCTCCAATTTTGCCCCAAACCTAGCAAGGAGGGGAGACTCGTGCACCTGAAATGCCCTTTTCAGATCATTAATCTATTGCCTTTTAGAATTATGGCATTAATTCTTAGAGGGATAGGGGGGCTTTGAGAGACATAAGCCCCTATTTTCAAAACTATTCATCTGATCATAAATGCACGAAACCATAGGAATCTCTAATGAAGTGTATCTGGAGTCACAAGGTTTATATTTAAAATTGGTAATTTTTTCACATTCTATTACAAGGAATGCCAGTCCAATTAGGTCTGGAAACAATTGCAGGAAAAGTTTGAAGATTTGATTGCCCAGCTTCAAGCCACTTGTTTGAATAGACTGATGAATGTTTGGGTATAAGCTCTCTGTAATTAATCAGGACTTTTGATTGCCATTTCATCCATTAGAACAAACTGGTATCTCAATTCTCAACACTTTCAAGCTTTTGGATTTTCACAAGGAGTACAATCCTCCTCTGCACTTGAACAGCCTTGCAAACCATCCAAACTGAGTTCAAGGATCCAAATTTCAGCTTTTAGACCTTTATGCCCATCTTTCCCTCGCTTAATCTTCTTCCATAATATCTCCTCTAAGTGCCTACAAGATATAAACACTTGGAATTTGTATTAAATTCAATACAAGCGTAAATTATCTAGGATAAAGTGATGCTACCTAACATACATAAAAGTATTCATCTTCTCACAATTATCACTTGGATGCCATCTGTCAAAGGCTCTTTCCAGGTTGGTATGGAGGATTCGTCAGTGCAAGTGCTACTTCTTGGAGGAGAGGAATCTCCAGTCTTGAGCATTCAGATCCCTCCATTCTTCTCAAGTTGACGCAAATTAGGTTGACCACTCCTTGTTTTCGGAGTCCATGGAATCTTATCCTCTTCTCTGGATTTCTTAAATATTATTCTTCATTCAGTGCTCACTTGAAGAAGACATTTTATGGTTAGCAATTTTTTTTTTTTGCTTTTAGTATACAAGTTCATCCATTATAAGAGCAAAGAGGTAAGGGCTCAGTACAGATCTTTGATGCAACCCATTTGTAATTAGAATAATCTTACTATCTCTTGCACAAGTCTTAGTATTCATTTCTGCTCAATCTTATATATCCTTAATAACATGTATATAAGTAATTTGAACTCCTTTTTTCCTCTAAAACCTTGTATAAGACTTCTCTAAGTTTTACCATAGCTTTGTTCGACTCTATAAATATCATGTTAAATTCCTTCTGTGTATTTTTTGACACCCCTCAATGTCATAGTTTCCGTTGTTGACCAATCAAGCATAAAATTAGATTGGTTTGAAAAGATCTTGGTTTCGCTAAGCACCAAAAAAAAAAAAAAAAAAACTCTTAGCAAAAAGAAAAACCTTGATTTCTCTCCTTTTAACCTTTACTCAATCACCCTTTCTCAGTGTTTCATAGAATGTCACATTAGCTTGACCCTTTTATAGTTTTCAAAAAGTTGAAAATCTCCATTATTCTTGTAAATAGGCATTAGAGTGCTCTTTCTCCAATTATCAGGCATCCTTTTTTATTTAAGGATCACAGTAAACAATTTTGTTATCTGCAAAATGCCCTCTCTGTGCTTTTATCAATATATTATCTGATCTAACTACTTCATTGGTCTTCACTTTTCTTGTGGTTTGCTTTATTTTGTTTGGACAAATACATCTATAGAACAAGTAATTCCTTTTTCTTTTTGAAGTTACTAACATGTCCCCATGTAATTTTTATTCTCCACATGTATTGAATAACCTTAGTTTTGATATCTTAGATCAATTGTCCAAAATAAGGGGTATTATTGAAAATGTTACTCATAAAATTAAAGGATGATGCTTGAAGTGAATATATAGTATATTATCTAATCCCACTGTTAGGACCTGGGGCATAATTGTAATAAAGGCTTAGGTAGTTAAATAACTAATGGGCAGAGAGATGTATTTGGAGGGAAGGCATTGTTAGTTACTGGGGAGCTAAGCCTAATAAGTAGGTTATTGTAGAAGAAGTAAGTAGTTTTGGATTGAATAACAAATTCTCCCACCTTCTCTCTCTCTCTCTCTCTCTTTCTTTCTCTGCTTCTCTTCTTATCTTTCTGTTCTAGACGGAAATTCCTCTCGGAATTTCAGCCATTGTCAAACCCTAAGTCTAGAGCTTGACAATTTGGTATCAAAGTGGTGGGTCCTTGGCGGCTCTCCGATGAAGGAATTTTGGGTGGAAGACTGATGTGCGGCATGGCAGAAGGCACTCGTCTCATACAAATGTAGGCGCGTATAGAGGCCTTAGAGGTGAGCGTGACACACGTGCAGGAGGACGCGACAGCCAACAGGGAGGATGTTGCGACCATTCGAGATAGCATCAAAGAGCTGGAATGAGGCCAAGAAAGGGCAGATTTTTACGGCCAAAAGATCAACAACATGTTCAGTATGCTGTCGGCATTGCCACAGTTCAAATTGGCTGGAGAATTTCCTCCAAGATCAGGAATCGAGTCAATCTTGGAGAGGGATGGAATCTTGCCTAGGCTGGAGGGAATTAGAATATTGGATGAGCGAGGAGTTTATGAATGCGAATCGCAGGGTAGGAGCATGGGGTTGGCAACTCATAGCCACACACTCGTACTAAGATTGGACATTCCGATCTTCGAAGGGGAGAAGCCGAGGTGGTGGGTTCGCCGCTGTGAGCGGTTTTTGAATTGTACCACGTAGGGGAGGATCAAAAGGTAGTGATGGCGGTGGCATATCTCAACGATGTTGCCGATGCCTGGTATCAGAATTGGAGGCAGTCAAAAGGGCCACAGGTGTTGTGGGGGACTTTTGCGGAGGAATTGTGTGGCCGGTTCGGAGAAAAAAAATATGACCGACATGGTAGAAGAATTCAATAAACTGCGGCAACAAGGGTCGGTAGAGGAGTACTTAAAGAGGTTCGACGAGTTAAGGGCGGTGATCGGAATAGCCCATCCTAGCTTGTTGGAGGCTTATTTCATTTCAAGTTTTATTAGTGGTCTAAGGGATGACCTGCGATCTGTGGTGAAAATGTTGGCGCCCGCGACAGTTAAACAAGCGACGGAGAAGGCCCGCTTGCAAGAATTGATCTGGGAAACAGTATTCAAGAAGAGTAGGTCGTGGAATCACTCAGGGGCACAACAGGGAAGGGGTATGAGCTTTCTTTTGGGGGAACATTCTAAGTCGGAAATGGGAGTGGTTGGCCAAGGAAGACCCAAGATTGGTATGAATTCATGAAGTAATAAGAATTCAACAATGGAACAGAGGCGACAGCTGGGTTTATGCTTCAAGTGCAGCAAAAAATATAGCCCTGGACATCAGTGCCAAAGATTGATGCTGAAGATGAAAGGGTCGGGCGAGGACGATGAAGCAGAGGAGGAGCTGTTGGAAGAAGTTGTGGAGGAGGAAGGTATAGGAGAAGAAGATCACGGGGATGAAGGAGGCCAAATCTTCTTTCATGCCTTAAAAGGTGGCTCCATTGGAAGGATTATCTAGGTGAAAGGTCAGGTGAGAAAGAAGAGATTAGCGGTGTTAATTGACAGCGACAACACTCATAGCTTCCTAAATAAAGCTACTGCCGTAGGCCTCAACTGTAAGATGACAGAGACGGTCCCTCTATAGATGACCGTAGCAAATGGTAATAAAATGTATAGTCACCACAAGTGCTGTAATTTTACTTGGGTCATGCAAGGAGTGGAGTTTGTGGCCGATCTTAGGGTGCTGGAGTTAGGGGGATATGACATAGTCTTAGGGGTTGATTGGATGAAAATTGTCAGCCCGTTAACATTTGACTTTAATAAGTTGGAGGTGACAGTGGAGGTTGAGGGAAGAAAGCTGACTTTGGTAGGGAATTTGGAACAAGGAGAATGCAAGCTAATTTTAGGAAGGAGATTATCGAAATTGATGCAGAAGGATAATGGGCAAATCACCCATCTGTACTCTATAAGAGGTGTGAAGGTGGAGGATCAAACAGCCAATGTGGAGGCCGAGTTTAACTTAATGCTGAATGAGGTAACCACTTGTGACAACTTACACTTATTATTGACTGAATTTAAGGACTTATTCCTGGAACCTACATTCCTACCACCCCAAAGACCTTTTGACCATTCCATACACATTAAACCCAATGTTGAACCTATAAATGTTCAATCCTATCGTTATGCACCAGTGTAGAAGACCGAAATTGAGAACCAAGTTAAAGATATGTTGGCCCATTCTCTAATTCAACCTAGCCACAATCCATATGCTTCACCAGTGCTCCTTGTTAAAGAAAAGGATGGCACTTGGCATTTCTGTGTGGACTATAGACAGTTAAATTCCATCACCATTAAAAACAAATTACCTATTCCCATCATTGAGGATTTACTTGATGAACTCAATGGTGCAGCCATTTTTTCGAAATTAGACCTTCGAGCTGGGTATCATCAAATCAGGATGCACCCATCAGACATACCTAAGACAACATTCTGCACACATCAAGGCCTTTATAAATTCACTGTTATGCCGTTCGGCCTCACTAGAGATGGCAAAATGGACCCGGCCCGGCACCAGGCTCGGGCCAGCATTTTGCTGGCCCGTTTCAGGCCGGGCCAATTTGGCCCGGCCCGTTTGGCCCGGCGGGCCAAATGGTGGCGGGCTGGGCTGGCCCGCTTGGCCCGCGGCCCTCTCTCAAAACCCCTCCCCCCCCCCCCCCCAGCCTCGCCTCTCGCCCAATCGCCCTAGCCCTAAACACCCCTCCCCCCAGCCTCGCCTCTCGCCCAGTCGCCTTGCCCTCTAGCCCTCGCCCTCGCCCTCTCGCCCTCGCCCTCGCCCTCCTCTCGCCCAGTCGCCTCGCCCTCTCGCCCTCGCCCTCCTCTCGCCCTCGCCTCGCCCTCGCCTCGCCCGCGGCCCTAGCCCTCGCCTCGCCCTCGGCCGCACCTCGCCCTCGCTCGCCCTCACCTCGCCCTCGCCCGCCCTCGGCCCTCGCCCGCGCTGCCCGCGGCCCTAGCCCTCGCCTCGCCCTCGGCCGTGGCCCTCGCCCTCGCCCGCGGCCCTCGCTCTCGCCCTCGCCCGTTTGGGCGGGCCCGCTTGGCCCGTGGCGGGCCGGGCTAGGGCTAGCAATGTGCTGGCCCGTTTTCAAGCGGGCCAATTTGACCCGGCCCGTTTGGCCCGCGGGCCGCTTGGTGGCGGGCCGGGCCGGGCCGGCCCGGCCCGTTTGCCATCTCTAGGCCTCACTGACGCTCCAGCCACATTCCAATCCTTAATGAACCACATATTCAACCCTTATTTGTGGATTTGCGAAAATTTATACTTGTTTTCTTTGACGACATACTTGTCTACAACCCAAATTTGGACCAGCACTTAACCCACCTTCGATCAGCCTTTGAAGTCCTTAGGTTTAATCAATTATATGTCAAGTTGTCTAAGTGTACATTTGCCAAGAAAGAAGTGGAATACCTAGGCCATATTATTTCTGAACATGAAGTTAGCACTGACCCGGAGAAAATAGAAGCAATGGTGAGTTGGCCAAGACCTGCAACTGTTAAGGAGTTGAGGGAGGCCTGACTAGATATTATAGAAAATTTATCCAAAATTATGGAATAATCAGTTGGCCTTGAACGGAGTTGTTGCGTAAAAATAATTTCCATTGGAATCCTAGAGCGGAGGCAGCTTTTGGAGCTCTTAAAAAGGCCATAACTCAATCTCCAGTGTTGGCACTACCAGATTTCTCGAAGACTTTTGTGATGGAAACTGATGCATATGACAGTGGGGTGGGGGCGGTGCTGATGCAAGAGGGGCGGCCATTGGCTTACATTAGTCAAGGGTTGGCTCCTAAGCATTTGGGGTTGAGTGTATATGATAAGGAGTTAATTGCAGTGTTGGTGGCAGTGGATAGGTGGCAGCACTACTTGGAAAACAATCCTTTTATAATTCGCACCGACCATGAGAGTCTACAGTTTTTACTCCAGCAAAGACTGCACACCCATTTGCAAAGGAAAGGGGTCTTGAAGCTCCTAGGATTGGACTATACAATTCAGTACAGGAAAAGGAAGGAGAATATGGTGGCGGATGCCCTATCAAGAAGAGAAGAAAAGGGGTCTTGTCAAGCTGTCACAACTGTAACTCCGGAGTGGATTAAAGAAGTTGTGGACAGCTATGTCAATATGGCTTGGTTGCAGGAGTTACTGTCACAATTGGCTGTCCATCCCCATAATTAGAACCGCTATACACTAACCAATGGAGTAATTCGCTACAAGGGCAAAATTGTGATTGTAAATGATGAGCATCTAAAATCAAGAATCATGCAAGCCATGCATGATTCATTAGTAGGTGGGCATATTCGAGGGTGCAGACAACTTATCATCGGATCAAGGGGTTTTTCTATTGACCAGGGCTAAAAAGGGAGGTGGTAAGGTATGTATTGCAGTGTGAAATTTGTCAGCGTTGTAAACATGAAACAGTGGTTGTGCCAGGGTTGTTACAGCCACTGCCCATACTGGAGCAAGCGTGGGAAGATATTTCGATGGATTTCATCTAAGGGTTGCCTAAATTTGAGGGTAAAGATATAATTTTGGTGATTGTCGATAGGTTGACTAAATTTGCCCATTTCATCAGCCTCACACACCCTTTTTCAGCTTTAGAGGTGGCCAGAGTGTTCTTGGATTCAGTAGGGAAGTTCTATGGAATTCCTAAGAGGGTGGTGTCAGATAGGGATAAAATATTTACAAGTTCCTTTCGACAGGAACTATTCAGGAGTATGGGAGTGGGGCTGCACTTCTCAACTGCCTATCACCTAGAGATGGATGGGCAAATGGAACGCGTGAATCAATGTTTGGAAGGTTATCTCCGATGCATGTGTTTTGCGAGGCCAAGGAGCTGTCATAAGTGGTTGTCTCTAGCCTAGTGGTGGTATAATTCGACCTATCACACAGCTATTAAGCGCTCTCCTTTTAAAGCTTTATTTGGGTATTGTCCACCCCTACGGCCAACTACTACAAGGACCTCAACTACTTTCAGGAACGGAGAGAGGTTTGGACTGAATTGAAGAGGGAGCTTTTGATAGCTCGAAATCGGATGGAACATTCTGCTAACAAAAGGAGAAGTGCACGAACTTTTGCAGTAGGAGATCAAGTGTTCCTTAAGGTGAAGCGTTTTTTACAGCCTGCTTTCACCAAGAGTTCTGTGTCTAAGTTTGGGCTAAAGTATTTCAGACCCGATACTATATTGGCTAAGGTCAGTGAGGTGGCATACAGTCTGCAATTACCTGCGGAAGTTAAGATCCACCCCGTATTCCATGTGTCATCATTGAAGAAAGCAGTCAGTCCTCATGTGTAAATCAATTCCTCGTTACCTAATTTGGAGGGTGAACCTGAAGTGGAAGTCAATCTGGTGTTACCAACTATTGAAGAGAATGAAGTGGCAGTTGAACCCCAGGCTGTTGTGGATAGAAGGGTGATATATCAAGGTACAACTCCTATTACACAAGTATTGATTCGATGGTCTCACTTCCCTCTAGACCAGCGTACTTGGGAGTAATTAACAGATGTATTGAAGCAGTTTCTTGGGGACAAGAATTATTTCTTTTTTTTTTTTTTGGGGGGGGGGATTTTGTTAGGACCGGGGGTATAATTGTAATAAAGGCTCGGGTAGTTAAATAACTAATGGGCAAGGAGATGTATTTGGAGGGAAGACATTGTTAGTTACTGGGGAGCTAAGCCTAATAAGTAGGCTGTTGTAGAAGAAGTAAGTAGTTTTGGATTGAATAACAAACTCTCCCGCCTTCTTCTCTCTCTCTCTCTCCTTCTCTTCTTATCTTTCTGTTCTAGACGGAAATTCCTCTCGGAATTTCAGCCATTGTCAAACCCTAAGTCCAGGGCTTGACACCAACTGCCTTCCCATTCTTCATTCTTGTAATAGGTCCCTTATTTTGTCAAAAAATACATCTACAGAACAAGTAATTCATAAATTTTTCAAAATTTCTAAAACGTCCCAACATAACATTTATTTCTCCACCTTCATTGAATATTCAGCTCGGATTTCTCAAATCAGTTGTTCGGAGAGTGAGAGATTATTTAGTATGATTATAAGGGAAGGTAACTGAAGTGGGTAAGTACTTTCTTATATGAGTGTAAAACCCCTTTAAAACTAAAAGAGAAGTTTTAACTGTTAAAAAACTAGATTTGTTATACAAAGTGTGATTGAGATAAGGATGTCATGATAGATACGTGGCTATACAAGGAAAGACATAATTAGAAATAAGGTTAAAGTGGTGATAAAATGCTTAAGATGGTTTGAGCGTATAAAAGACAACCTTTTTGTAGCAAAAGCGGTAGAGGAAGACAAAAATAAATAAAATAAAGAATACCTTTGTGAGAAACTCTTAAGCATGAGATAGAGATATAATGCCTTTAAAAAAGATATTCATGAATATTCCATGGATAAAGATGAGTGGCAAGCTAAAATCTTACCTGGGCTTCTCTAGGATTTACTTAACTGTTTACTCCCTCGGAAGAAAATATGACTTTCATTTAACAAGAGGGAGGGAGATTTTTTTGCTTGTTTATAGTTTCTGCCACATCAGATTGAATGCCTGCTTGTGTACAAGTCAACACTTGACAGCTGAAACTCATTGATTTATCAGCATCAAGAATGAAACGGTATTGATTATTGGAATTTGTTACTACCTTTCCTTTGAGGTCTCAATTTTTCATTTCTCCAACAACTTTTTCTCGCAGTTTGTTGCCATTATAATAGAACATGTTTTGAACTTGCAGAAGAGGCTGAAAATGCATCCCATGATGTATGAGGATAGGAATGTTATCAATCACCAACAAGCAGAGAGATTACGCTGCAGCGAAAGACTTCCTTCTTTGGCAAAACATCGCTCGTGTCCCTGTTGCAACACGTGCTCAACTTCCGAAAATAAAGTTGTAACTGCCCACAAAGAGGAAGTGGAAAGTAGCCTTGAGCAAGTACCTGTAAAAAGAACCAATGATCAGTCCCTCCGGAATCATGTTTCCGTGGGCTGTCTCTTTCAAGCTGAAGTACCTGAGTGGACTGGGGTAGTTTCTGAGAGTGATCCAAAGTGGCTAGGCACAAGGATGTGGTCTCCAGAAAATGGGAAACACAATTCCCTTACTGTATTGACTTCTGTTGGCCAAGGGAGACAGGCTTCGTGTAGCTGTCAATTTCCAGGTTCTGTCAAGTGTGTCAGGTTTCATATCACTGAGAAGAGGATGGAACTGAAGCTTGAGCTTGGGGGGTTGTTTAATCAATGGCGATTTGATAGCATGGGTGAGGAAGTTTCACTGTCATGGACACTGCAAGAAGAAGAGCGATTCAGAGATATGATAAGGACAACGCCCCCATCCCTGGACAAGAGCTTTTGGAACAGGGTATTGAAGTTCTTTCCTACCAAATCAAGGGAAAAGCTTCTAAGTTATTATTTCAATGTATTCATTATCCAGCGCCGAGCATATCAGAATCGAGTAACACCAGCAGAAATAGATAGTGATGACGATGAACGAGAATCTGGGTGTGTAGGTGGTAGTTATGGGAGCAATGCGCTGGTCATTCCAGGCCCTGAAGTACTGACATGCGCTGAGAATAAGCAGTGCACCGATTTGTAGTGTAACTTTAAGGAGTTGGTAGCTATTTCTGCACCTTTTGTGCTGGACAGTTTTGATGAGCCAAAAACCTAGTAGCTGAGAGAGATTGGAAGAGGGGTTGGTACATAGTGGTTTCGTGAGGCATGACCTAAAGTTTTGAATTTGCAATGGTTTAGCATCTATAGTTCTAGTGAGTTCAAGTTCAACTGTCTGCAGGTCCGGCTGGTTTGTGAATATTACTGAAAGACAGCCAGAAACCAGATTTGTGAGATGCGACAATTTTTTAAAACTAGATAACCCTATGAACTCATTAGGTTCGGGTGGAGAATGTTTGCAACAGTGTTCGAGGTGCGCTTATGTTGATTTTTTCTGTTTTGGTTGTGGGTTCTTCTCTCGCGCTGGTATTTTACAATTTTGATCAGCCTTCACCTCCAGGGGATGAACACCCTTTCCCCTCTTTCTCTGCTGTGGACTATTTGGGTTTTTTTCCTTCTCTCTCTCTGTGTGCTGGGGACTATCTGTTAGAGTCAGTTTGGTTTTTGTACACAGAAGGGGAATTTGTCCCTTACATTGTAAAGAGCTAGGGTTTTTGCTCTCAATAGGGTTTTGGCAAACTGGTATGCCTTCATGTCCAAACCTGAGCAAATGGTGGACAATAAATATGATGATTGATAAAGCTCTCAGTTCTACCATTTCATTGTTGCGTTCATTTTGAAAATGATTACTTTTGAGGGGTTTGTTTGATAAAGTTGGTTTGTTTTTTTTTTTTCTTTTTTTTTTCTCTTTCCCTTCTCTTCGCCAATAACAGTAAAGTTGTCGGCATTTGACAACCCCATCGAAGGTTGTCATCGGCAACTCCTAGGCCCTCAAGGGTTCAAAGTTCTCGGCATTTGTTTTCTCTTCTTTTTTTGATTTTTTTTTTCTCTTTCCCTTCTCTCTGCCAATGATAAAGATGCTGGCGTTTGAGAAGTCCATCGAAAATTGTCATCAGCAACTCTTAGACAAGGTATTAGGGTTCAAAGTGTCGGGGGAATGTAAAAGAGAAACAATAAAGAAAACAAAATGAAAAATGTGAAAATATTTTTTATTGTTTTTATTTTTAGAAAAATTCAAATGCCATTTTTTGTTTATTTTTTATTTTTAAAAATAATAACAATGAAAACAAAATAATTAAAAATAGAAGCCATAAATTAATTTTTTGTTCAATTTTTTAACGTTTGCTATCAATTGGATTAATTTGACACATTTGTTTAAATTTAGGAAAATTTTGTCTAAATTGGAACTAAAAAGCCAAATTAAATTATAAAGAATAGTATGGCACAACTAATTTAATTTATCATTTAATTACTTTAATTTGCTTTTGCACTAATAATTACGAATCGTTACATTCTTTATGAGAGTAATTTTGTACAAAAGTTACAAAAATAAGTTTATTTTGCCTACGGGTTGACAAAATAACTCGAATCTAAGAGGACTTGTCCCAACTAAAATAGGGTGAAAGATTGTTTAACTAGGGTTGAGTTGGGTTTAGAAAATCTCCAATTGTTTTTGTTAGAACTCTTCTCCTGGAGAAGACATTCTTCTATGAGAAGTTCTCTTAAAAGAAGTCAACGTGGAAGTTCTTTTGAGGGACAATAACGATAAGTTCTCCCCAAAAGGCATCCTACATGCCAAATTACACTTGGTTGTGTCATTTTTTCGAGGAAAAAACAAGGGAAACCTTTCTCCAAAATAATTTTGTCCTACATTATCCCAGACAACGTAGTCCACTTTTAACAAGCTCTCCTTACTTCGAGGGACCATTCTTCCAGAGGGGTTTCTCACTAGGCCCTTTTCTGATTTTAACCCTGAGACAACATCGTGTAATTGCTAAGACAACACACTGTCCCCGTACACGTGTGCCACTTGTCCCAATCACCAATCGAAGGGTATAAATACCCCCTAAGCCTTCGTCTTTAGGGACCTTTTTTCCCCAACCTTTGGACTTTAGCTCTCGCATAATTATAGTTCTCCCTAAGGGTGTTTTGTAACGACCCATTTAATGAGTCTTAGATGATATTTGCATTATGGTGTAGAGCATGTCATGTGGACCTTAATTGTTAGTTGCAATTAAATAAATAATAACATTTTTGGTTAAATTTTTCTTGAAAGTAAATTATTTTGAGTGTGAAAAATTAAAGTATAAATGGTTATTATAAAGTGGGCTTGGGTCAAGTGATTAAAACCCAATGAAGGTGATGGGTTAAATAGTTTCATGGGCCTTTAATGAATTGGGCCTTGTATGGGCTTGGTCCATGTAAACAAATGGGTATTGATAATGAATTTTGTATATATATTTTTGTGTGTAAAATGTTTGATTAAAATAAAAGAGAAAGAAAATGAAATAAGAAGCAAATGTCTAAAGAAGGCATATCTTTTGTATGGGGTGAGAGAAAAAGGCAAGGGCAATGAGGAAAATTGCATAATGAAGTGAATAAAGAAATTGGAAAGGAAAAGGAAATTTAATTAAAAGTCCAAAAGAGGCTTGATAAAGTGTTGTGTGTGTGTGATATGTACGTGGGGCAAAATTGGAAAATGATGTAAGGTTAGTGCGGGTTGGTGATGGGCGAGAGGGGTGGCCTTACCCTCTTGCTCTCTTTTTCTCCAAGCTTCAATCTTCATTGTTCTTTCTTTCTCCTTCATTTCTTTTCTCTCGGCAGCCCTCTTACTTTTTTTTCTTTATTTTCTTCTTCCTTTTTTATTCCAATAGTGGTGGTAGAAGCAAGCTCTCAAGGTGGGGAGATTTAAAGCTCTTAGAGTGCTTCTCCTTCTCTTGGTTTTATTCATAAAAAAGGCAAGCATCTCTCTTCATTTCTCCTATATTTTGATGCAAGATTATACCTTTATGTTTAGCTAAGTTGATATGTTCATATTTCCAAATGATGTTTTGGAAAACTTGAGTTAAATGGGCCCTGACAGTTTGGTATCACAGTAAAGGTTGGGATGAGAATAGAATCTCTGTACACATAGGCAAGTCGGGTAGAGTTAGGACTTAGTTGATAGTCTAAGGGAAATAAATACCTAGATGGTGTTCTAAGATAAGATGATTTGTTGTGTAGAAATGAGTGGACGTCGAGGTAGACCACCTACTCAGGCCCGAGGTAATAGGGCTATTCCTGTCCCTACTCCTGCTCCACCACCAGCACCTATTACTCCAAGGGAGCCCACCATGGAATGGCATCAGGAGATGACCGAGTTGAGGGGTGTAGTGGCAGGCATGATGAGGCAATTTGAGGCGTTTATGGCTAACTAGAGAGGGCAAAGGCAGGCACCATGAGAGGCTGAAGGTGAACTAGTCCAAAATGAAGGCAACGTGAGGCAGTCTTCAAACCCGATAACTCGGGGAGTGGAAGTTCAAGAGGTTGAGGGTAGTGCGGGGAGTCAGTTGCTGAAGAATTTTATGGCTCTCCGATCCCCAGAATTCCATGGAGGACCTAATCCATTGGCGGAAGAAAATTGGATGGAGTCTATTGAAAAGTACCTATTGGCTATGGAGTGTAGTGATGCCCAGAGAGTCAGATTGGCTACGTTTATTTTGAGGGGAGATGCTGAGAGATGGTGGGCGACTATCCGATAGAGATTTGTTGCCAGGCAGCCAACATGGGCGAAATTTCAGGAGTTTTTCAATGGGAACTTTTTCCCGGTGTGGGTCCGTGAGAAAAAGACTTACGAATTTATTGAATTGACGCAATGGGACATGTCAGTGGCGTAGTATGAGGCAGACTTCCTTTCCATAGCCAGGTTTGCTCCTGACTTGGTGTCTACTGAAGATAAGAAAGTGATAAAATTTCATAAAGGGTTGAATGTGGAAATCATATATGCGATAGGCGGTGCCAGATTTTCAGACTATGTCACGGTGGTTCAGAGAGCTTATACCCTTGAAAGGGAAATGAGTGAGTTAAGAGTAGCATGGTCGGTTTCCCAAGGGGCAGGTTTAGCTCTGGGAAACAATAGCAATAAGAAGAGAAAATGGGAGGCAGGTTCTTCAAAGAACATAATAGAAATACCACCCTGTAAGACTTGTGGGAAGAGACACAAAGAGCCATGTCGCTTCATCAAAGATGTATGCTATTTATGTGGACAAGTTGGGCATTTGCAGAAAGATTGCCCTCAAAATTCTAGTATGACTGTCAATAAAGATGCAGTATGTTATCGATGTGGTAGGAAGGGTCATAAGGCCAATGTTTGCAGCCAGCCACAGCAGCGTGGAGGTCAGAGATTTGGGGGTTAAGGATAAAGGCCAGGGTAGAGACCAGCAGCACCTTAGATTCAAGGGACAGCTCCGCCTTTGGCATTACCTCCAGCGCAACATTCTTCAAGAGCTGATAGGCCTCATTTTCAGGGGCAAGTGTTTGCTTTGACTCAAGCTGAGGCCGAGAAAGGAAACGACACTATCCAAGGTATTCTTACTTTGTATGAGATTAATGTGCGTGCTTTATTCGATACAGGGTCTACACATTCTTTTATTGCATCTCGGGTTACATGCCATATACCAATCCCTAAAGTATCACTACCATACTATTTGATTATGACCATGCTCGGGAATATAGAGTTAGCAGGTAGTGAGATTTGTAGAGATTGCAGGATTAAGGTGCATGATAGGAAGTTTCCATGTGATCTCGTGGTGTTAGATATGAAGGACTTTAACCTTATATTGGGTATGGATTGGCTATCCAAACATCATGCTAAGGTTGATTGCTATGGGAAGGTGATTCATTTCGAATTACCTCAGTAGGCGACCATTGTGTATAGGGGCATCAAGCCAATGAGTGCAACTCCCATGATTTTAGTAATGAAGGCAGAGAAGCTGGTGCATCACGGTTGTGAGGCGTATTTGGCCTTTGAGATAACAGGTAAGGAGAATAAGATAGAACTATCAGAAATTCCAGTGGTTTAGGATTTTCTCGATGTGTTCCTGGAGGAGTTACTAGGATTGCCACCTCCGAGGGAGGTTGACTTCACAATTGAGTTGGTGCCGGGAATGCAACCTATTTCTAAGGCACCTTACAGGATGGCCCCGAATGAATTGAATGAGCTGAAAATGCAACTGCAAGAGTTAATTGAGAAGGGATTCATTCACCCGAGTGCCTCGTCTTGGGGTGCTCCAGTGTTGTTTGTGAGGAAAAATGATGGATCTATGAGTTTATGCATTGATTATAGGCAGTTGAATCAGGTGACATTGAAGAATAAATACCCTCTACCACGTGTTGACGATTTACTGGATCAGCTTCGGGGAGCCTCAGTATTTTCAAAAATAGATTTGAATTCGGGGTATCACCAAGTGAGGGTCAGGGAAGAGGATGTGCAGAAGACAGCTTTTTGCACTCGGTATGGACATTATGAGTTTGTAGTGATGCCATTCAGGTTGACGAACGCCCTTGCAATTTTTATGGATTTTGATGAACAGAGTTTTCAGGGAGTATTTAGACAATTTCATCATTGTATTTATCGATGATATATTGATATACTCGCCAAATCTGGAGGAGCATAAAGCTCATCTTCGAATAGCCTTGCAAAAGCTTAGAGAGAAGCAGTTATATGCGAAGCTAAGCAAGTATGACTTTTAGCAGAGGTAAGTTGGTTTTCTTAGGCATGTTGTGTCTGAAGAAAAGATTGCAGTGGATCCAAAAAAAGTGAAGGCAATAGTGGATTGGCCGAGGCCAACTTCAATGACTGGCATTAGGAGTTTCTTGAGATTGGCGGGTTACTACTGAAGATTCATTGAAGGTTTTGCTCTCTTATCATCGCCCATGACTAGATTGACTTAGAAAAGAGTCAAGTTTGAGTGGAATAAAGCTTGTGAGGAGTGCTTCCAAGAGTTGAAGAAAAGATTAACAATAACTCCAGTGTTAGCAATTCCAAGAAGTAGGGAGAAGTTTATTATTTATAGCGATGTTTCCAATTCAGGTTTGGGGGGTGTGTTAATGCCAAATGGGCAAGTTAATGCCTATGCCTCGAGGCAACTAAAGAAATATGAAATGAATTAGCCTACACATGACTTGAAGTTGGCAGCGGTAGTGTTTGCACTTAAGATTTGGAGGCATTACCTACACGGGGAGAAGGTGGAGATTTATACAGATCATAGGAGTCTAAAGTACCTTCTCTCCTAGAGGGAATTGAATATGAGACAGATGCGGTGGATTGAGTTGTTTAAGGATTTTGACTGTGAGATTTTATACCACCCAAGGAAGGCCAATGTAACGGCCAATGCTCTGAGCCGTCATGAAGCATCTATTGCAGCTTTGATGGTCCAAGAGTGGATCTTATTGAGACAGATAAGTGAGATGTCTATCTCTTCTTTTGAGGAGAGCCTTATGGTATATTGTGCATATATGAAGGTGCAACCAGATTTGATTAAGCATATTCGATCTCAACAGCCTAAGGATGAGAAGCTGGCTCAAATTCTGTTTGACGTGGAGAGATTTTCTTTTGTGGGATTCAGTCAAAGAGGCGATGGCTTATTGACATTTCGAGGTCGTGCTTGTGTGCCCGACGATGAAGGAATAAGGCGGGAGATTTTATCCGAAGCTCACAAGACTCATTATACCATTCACCCTGGTGTGACAAAAATGTATTAAGATTTACGTCGACAGTTTTGGTGGGATGGAATGAAAAGAGATGTAGAGAAAATTGTATCTTGTTTCATGGTGTGTCAGCAAGTCAAGGCTGAATATCAAAAACCAGCAGGTTTGTTGCAATTATTGCCCATTCCAGAGTGGAAGTGGGATAACGTTTCTATGGATTTCGTGACGAGTTTGCCTAGATTGAAAAAAATGAAATGATGTCATTTGGGTAATAGTGGACAGGCTAACGAAGTCAACCCATTTTTTACCAATTAAAAAGATGTATCCCTTAAGTAAATTGGTAAAGATGTATATTGAAGAAATTGTAAGGTTACATGGGATTCTAGCAAGTATCGTGTCAAATAGGGATCCTCGATTTACATCTCATTTTTGGGAGGCGTTGCATGAAACTTTGGGAACAAAATTGAAGTTCAGTACTGCATTTCATTCGCAGATTGACGGCCAGACAAAAAGGACAATCCGAACGATGGAAGATATGTTGAGGGCGTGTGCATTGGATTTTTATGGCAGTTGGGATTACCACTTGCCATTGGTAAAGTTCGCTTACAACAATAGCCATCACTCTAATATTAGATGCCGCCTTGTGAGGCACTGTATGAACGACTGTGTAGGTCACCTATTTGTTGGGAAGAGTCTAGAGATAGAGTATTATTGGGGCTAGAGATAATTGAGCAAACTTTAGAGAAAATTAAGACTATTAGGGCACAAATGGAAGCGACTTAGGATCGGCAAAAAAGTTACGCAAATAGGAGAATGAGTGACTTGGAGTTTTCTGTAGGAAACCATGTATGGCTGAGAGTAATGCCCATGAAAGATGTGCACCGATTTGGGATTTCAGGGAAATTCAGTCTTAGGTATTTTGGGCATTTTGAGATTCTAGAGCGGATTGGCTCTTTGGCTTATAGGTTAGCCTTGCCACCTCAGTTAACCGACGTTCATAACGTCTTCCATGTGTCCATGTTGAGGAAGTATGTGTCGGATCCCCAACACATTATCGATTATCAGACCATGTGTCCATGTATGCCAGTTAGCATCTTGGAGCAAAAAGAGAAAGTGTTGAGGAATTGGTTGATTCCTTTCGTGAAGGTGTAGTGGCAGCGTCGCTCCCTAGATAAGGCCACTTGGGAGCATGAGGATGAGATGTTGCATCTCTTTTTCTAACTATTTGCTTGACCAAGTACGAATTTGGAGGATCAAATTCTTTTAAGGGGGAGAAACTGTAACGACCTGTTTAATGGGTCTTAGATGATATTTGCATTGTAGTATAGAGCATGTCATGTGGGCCTTAATTATTAGTTGTAATTAAATAAATAATAATATTGTTGGTTAAATTTTTCTTAAAAGTAAATTATTTTGAGTGTGAAAAATTATCCTCGAGGTTAGTCAAATGCAAAATATCCTTGAGGTTAGTCAAATCAAAATCCCAATCAAGACCATGAAAATTTAGCTTTGATACCAACTGTAACACCTTACTTTTCCAAATACACAACAACGTGAAATATAAGAAAACATCACATACAGGCGTTATGAAAACCCTTACCAACGAAAACATTGGATCGAACCTGCAAGCTTAACCAAAACTAAATAAAAGGGTTTCCACTAGAATTCCTTTACAAGAATAAGAAATGCTTACGGCATCCAATATTCCAAAAATGACTCAACACATAACCGTAGATACAATTGTAGGACACCCATATACACACACCTCTTACAACCTTGAGTACCCTAGCTGCTATTATAATATATCATTGTGGTACAATTACATGGGTACGTAATAAATCAAAAACTCCAAAGCTAGCCAAGCACCACCTCCTTACCCACGCTTGAACTGGAACCTGAAACTTGGCACTTCTAACATACTTGGAACGTTGAATGTTCCAGGGGCATCAACTCAAGTTAGATCTTACATCTAGGTAAGTGAATCAAACAATGAAGTACATGCATGCAGATGCAATAATGTCATTATAAAATCCACCCTTGTGGTAGCAATGCCAAGGTGTTGCAATCAACCCCACGGTCATCATAGTCACTCATTGGCTCACTGTAAGAGCACGAGATCACCCATGATGTCCCAACAACTAGCCACAGTAACCACAACGAACATGATATATGACAAAGCAGAAGGAATATGCATAACCAAGGGAAAATATGACATGTAAGCCTTAAAGGCATGATATGCAAGTTAACACCCACACCCAATGAAGCCAAAATGATCGGGATGTAGTAAAAGGATGCAAGAAACACTCACTTTGCTAGTTTGGATGCGTTAGGGCACTGTTCACAGGGTTCGGGAATAGTTTTTTGCAAAAATCACATACTTTCGTAACTCAAATCTAAAATATTTTTATGTAGGGTCCTAAGGATAAAATAGGGGACCAATACTGCAAAATTGTGGGCCAGGGGGGCCTTACACGCGCCCACACGCATTGGGGGAAGGACCCCCACGTGCCTGCATGCGCAGCAGGCAAGTGGCGCGTGAGCTGCATGCGCCACCTTTCTGTTTTAGCCTCTTGCTATTTTTTGACTCATTCTCCCTCGTCCGGACTCCGATTTGCCCCCCGTTTGAACTCACGGAACCCTTATTCAATTCTCTATTGAACTACATAAAGAAATTGAACTTACCTCGTTGTTTTTATGTTGTTTGACTCCTTTTACGGTGGCGGCCTAACTTTTCCGGCAAAGTGTTTCTTCCTCTCGTTCTTGGGCAGAGTTTTTCCTCTCAAACTCATCTCCTTTCTCTCTTGTTTAATGGTAAGAATGACCCTTCAAATGGCTTAGTATTTATAGACATCCTCGACTAATCTGAGCACGCCACGTGTCGCTTGGATAAGATAAGTCATCATTACTTTTGTAGGATCGCGCCACGTGTCCCTAGAGATTTGTGTCTTTTCATGCTCTTGCGAGAAGTGTCCCTTGAGATGTGTCATCACATGTTTAATTAGATTTTCAAGATTCCCCATCATTACATCTCACATGGTTAATTACATTTTCTACATTTCCCATCATTGCTCATGATTACATTTCCAACTAGTTAGCTCATTTGGTGCTCTTAACCACTTAGTTACAAGATATTTTAAATTTCTTACAAACAACTCCTTAGTCCAAAACTTCTTTGCACTTTTATCACTTGAGTCCCAGAATCCCTTAAACTTTCCAAAATCCCTCAAGATGATGGTCCTTTGCATTAGTTCCCATGATCTTTCGAAAAATCCTTCATTTTTTCCTTGAAAATTGCCCGAGAACTACACACGTGTCTACTATATCCTTCGACTTCTAAGGAAATGCTTTATAACAACTCCCCAAAAACCTCGGGTATTACACATACCCTCTTGCTCTCTTCTTTTCCAAGCTTCAATCTTCATTCTTCTCTCTTTCTCCTTCATTTATTTTCTCTCGGCAGCCTTCTTGCTCTGTTTTCTTCATTTTCTTCTTTCTTTCTTCTTCCAATAGTGGTGGTAGAAGCAAGCTCTCAAGGTGAGGAGGTTTAAAGCTCTTGAAGTGCTTCTCCTTCTCTTGGTTTTATTCATAAAAAAGGCAAGCATCCCTCTTCATTTCTCTTATTTTTTGATGCAAGATTATACCTTTATGTTTAGCTAAGTTGATATGTTTATATCTCCAAATGGTGCCTTGGAAAACTTGAGTTAAATGGGTCCTGACATGTGCAATTGGTTATAATTGGACTAAATCGACTGAAAATCACTAATTGAACTGAGGTATATAACTGAACTGAATAGATTGAGTCATCTAAACTAACCGAAATAACCAAAATCGAACTAACCAAAATTTGAACCATTGTAACCAAACTGAAATTCTTACAAAAAAAAAAAAAAAAACCAAATCTAACCTAATAAAAAAGGTTGGGTTGTCGATTCGATTTGGTTTTTCCGTTAATAATATTAAAAAAACCCAATCAAATAATCGAAATTCTTGAAAAAAATAATTGAACCGAATTGAAGCTAATAACCAAAAATTTTGAGGGAAATAATCGAACCAAACCATTACTAGTGAAAAACCAAACTGAACTGACTGAACTTGTCGGTTTGGTTCGGTTTACCCGAACTCTTACTTGCCCATAATTATCCCAAAGAAACCTCTTTCTCCCGAATAACTAAAAATTGCATATCCATACATACTCACACATATGTCTTCCCTATATCTAGACAACATCATGACTTCTTCTAACTTGAGCATCGTAGGGTCTGCACAAGAAAAATCTCTCGTGACTTTTATCTTGTAGAAGCTTCCCCCAAAAACATATCAACTCTCCTAAATGTACATTAGCTATCCTGGACAATGGATCGAGCTTTTCCTGGATAACTTTGGCTCTTCTCTCAAATTTCTTTTGAACAACCTCATTCTAAGCTTGCCCCTACCATGACTAGAGCTCTCTCGCACTACAAAATTTAATTGTTGTATCCCGAGTAACAACAGTTTTTCAATAGGGATTTGGAAAATATCCCAACTAGTAAGGGTGTGCAAAATTTCAGTTTAACTAAAATAATCGAACCCAACCAACTGAAATTGTTGGTTCGGTTCAATTTTTGCTAAGGGTCGGGTTAATAGGTTTGATTGTAAATTTTGGCAATTTCTATTATTTCAATTTGGTTCGATTCAATTTTCGTGTTAAGAAAACTAAAATATCCAAACTTGACCAAAATGAAGAAATAACGTCGGTTTTTACCAAACTAAAGAAAAGAAAAAGAAGTGAAGAACATAATGAAAGATTAGAAGAAGAAATATAATTTATTCGTCGAACCAAATTGCTCCCTTCTCATTCGGGACTTTCCTTTCTCAAACTGCTCACTGTCAACCCTCGTTGTCTCAACTGATACGCACACATCTTTTTTGCTCACATTCTCTTTGTTCAGTCAATTTATTTCATTTTTTCTAATATTTCGATTTGTTACCAAACTGATCAAATACTCATCACTACCAATCAATACTCTCTCTCTCTCTCTCTCTTTCTCTCTCACACACACACAGTATATACATATATATATTGTATTTATATATAAATATATTATCTATTCTATATATATATAAACATATAAAAATATATGTGTGTATGTAAATATTATATATTCTACTAATTAAGTAAATAAGTCATTTTGAAGTTATGAAATATTATCAATAAAGTAAAATTTAAAATATCTTTTTTCATTGTACTTACAAAATGAAAACTTATGAAAATATAACTTAAAATGCATTTTTCTATTTACATGGGATATACTTCTAAACTCTAAACCATTTCAAAAACTATTTACACATATATAACATGGCATTTAGAATTTTTTAGCAAAAAGATTGAGTTCAAGGAACCCTGACCCTACTTTGCATCTCACTAGAGCGAGGTATGGGGTGAAAACCCTTTCCTCATTTGAGAGTACAAGGTGAGATATGAAGAAGGTGCCGTGCTTGAGATCAATTCCAACACCATTGGTTAGTGTTAAATACAATACAAACTTAATATTAAAATTTTTTTAGGTCATTTGATATTTATTTATGTATAAAATATTAATAATTAATGTCTCATTGATATCCAAAAATAGTTTAAACTTAAACTGTTTTTATTGGGTTTAGATTTATTTTATGATTTTATTTAAATTATTTTATCAAATTAAATTATTAATTCACTATAGTGATATATTTATCAATAAAAAAATTAATATCTTATCATATACAATATTAATAACTATGTTTTAATGTAGTATACTTTAAAACATAGTTATTAATATTGTATATGATAAGATATTAATTTTGTTGTTTAAAGAACTAAATTTCAACGGAGTTTTAATTTCATTAATCTCAATTACAAGCAAATTCACCTTAACCAAAACCTTATTTAAAGAATAGTCACAAACACTCATCTCAAACCCTAAGTTCAAATTCGAAAAACTCCAAACAATTGTAAACGCCTCACAATACAAGAACTCTAGATCATGAATACTCTCATATCCAACACATTTAAAATCTGATTTTTAGTCTAAGTTTTTAATTAGAGTTTGATTAAGGATAGAATTGACGTCATTAATAAAATTAAAATATTATTAATAAAAATTATTATAATAAATAATATAGTTCAAAATTTAAAAAATATAGTAACTTATGTGACACTTTACCCAATCACTATATACAAAATTTATTAAAATATTTTAATGTGGAATGTTTTTGCTTAAAAATTATTTTCTTCATTAAAATCATTTTTTACATTGAAATATGCATGGTAATATTTGAAGTCTTTTTTTTCTTTAGTAACTTTAATTGTGATAATGGTATCTCTCAACTGATTCACATGCGTTGTCTAGTCCATTAACATCGTATCCATAATAACCCCTATTCTCCATCCTTTACCTGATTTATTTTTTTCTTAAACACTCGGGTGTGACACTCTTATATTGACATACTATACACTTGTATTTGTTAGATACATAGTATAATGCATCAATACATGAGTGTTACACCAAGTGTCAGTCCTAAATGTATAAGAAATTTTTTTGTAATTAAAATATTTAAAAAATTATAATACTTTTAAAAATTTCTCTAATTTTATAATACATATAAAAAAATTTATCTATATAGAATATATTTTTACGGATCCCAAGTTACTTTCTTAATTTCCTAAACATTATATATAGAATCGGAAAAGGTATAAGTTTGATATTTATAGTAATATTTTGTATTAATATTTTATCTATTTACATACATGTAATATAAGATATTAATATAAAATATTTATGCAAATATTAAATTTAAATATTTAAACAAATTTAAGTCTTTAACTCCGATGTAACAAGTACCAATATTTTATTGGATTTCACATGGTAAAGGCCTTCAAGGATTCCTTTTTTCATGTCATACCGTACGTATTTAAGAATTTGTATTATTATAAAATTATAAAAGTGAGTATACATTTAAATGATTATTGATAATTTACATTTATTCAAGAGGTTAAATTCTGAGTTTTGGCTCATGACAATCTCTCCATTTGCTCAGACCATAAATTTTAGAGAAAGTAAAATTTTACCATAAATAATTTAGTAAATAATCACCTATCAATGGCTAATTACACATAATTTTTTAATTATTAATTGTTAATATATTGTAATCCTATACAATCGGCTAAACCAACCAAGAGTAAGTGCAGTAAAATAGAAACAGAAACAAACTCAAGAATACAAAGCTTTTACGTGTTCAGATCAATAGATCATATTCACGATAGAGACTCCACCTCTAGTCAATCTTCTATGAATGGTTTCGATTACAAGAGATTACAATGGCTTACAATAAAGAAAACAAGATCAATATACAAGTACAACGGTATTGAATACAATACTGAAAACAAATATACTTTCAAGAACAAGAGAGAATCTGTTCAACCTGATCTCGCGATCAAGACAAGTGTCTGAGTTCTTATCATTTTCAATCCCTCACGCCTTAGGTGATTTTCAACAGAGATTAAACAATACCAACACTTACCAATAGATCTTACCAACAAGTCGATTAATCGAACAAGAGAAGGATTTACAAGCGAGAGAGAGTCTCACTTCAAGTGCGCCGAACATAGGGTTTCAAAATGAGAGCAATAGTAGATCTGTCACAACTAGGGCATGAAGCTGCCCTTATATAGCAACAAGCAACTGGGTTGGGCTGAGGCAAATTGCCTGAGTCACATGAAAATGGACTTAACATATAAAATAGATCTCGACCCAAATGGCTAATGACCCATAAAATAATTAGCAGATCATATACACATTTAAACTTCAATTAAATGTAAATAAGATGGAACCCAAATGCATATATCAAAATATAAACATAATGCACATAATCAAATATATAAAAATACACTTTGAATCATAAATTATAACAATAATATTAAATATAACATAAAATATCAAAATTTTGCATCTAAATACCATTTCGATGTAAAAGATGGTGCTGGACTTAACCTCTTTAATTGAGGCCAAAGAAACTTTTTCACGCCTCAAGACAAGCAATGGATGAGAGATGCATGCGCCGCCACCCAGTCTTCAATTCACCCAATCCCTTTTGTCATGTTCTCCTACAACTCACCATTTTCATCACTTTAACCTTGGAGTCTTAATTTGGAATTAAGACTCCAAATGCGATTTGAACTTTTATTTTTTAATAATTAATTTTGTAAAAAATTTATTTTTACAACTTGAAACTCATAAATTTTGTTATTATTATTAAGATTATCTCTCGACTAATTTGATTTATTTTATATTTATTATAAGAGATGATATATTCTTTTACATGATATCGATCGTGAGTTATTGACGCATAAAAAATAAAATTAACTATATTCGTTGAATAAAATATAAATATAAAATATAAAGTATGACGATAATAACTCGCTTCCAACCATAACCGATGTATCAAAATTTCCGCAAGAATACTGGGACTGAGTTTCACTACCACATATATAAAATATTTGAATCCATATTTCAAGAGAAATTCAATGGTACTGATTACACGACGTCGTTTGGGGGCCCTGTCTTGCCACTAACAGGAGTTGCCTTGGCCGAATCGCACTCTGTGAAGGCTATTTAGCCCCCATTTCACCGCGTGCTGTCTGAACCGCCTCTCTTCCCTTCAGCTCTTCAGCAGAGCACAAATCTCTCGCTCTATACATACACATTAACATATAGATATAGATATATATATCTGTTAATCTGCGAAGGAAAATTAAAAGGAAAGTTAACAATCATGTCTTCCCCAAGCAAACGCAGAGAGATGGATATGATGAAACTGTAAATCCCCAAGTTTGTTTATGCGGTAGTGGGTTTTTCACCTAAAGTGTTAGTTTTGATTCGAGTTCTAATTGTTGGGTTTCGATTGCTGAAAATAGGATGATGAGTGACTACAAGGTGGAGACGATCAATGATGGCATGCAAGAGTTCTTTGTGGAGTTTCATGGACCCAACGACAGTATATCTCTATTGCGCACCTCCTGTTGTTTGTTTTATATCATTGATCTATGTGCATCTGGATATTTTTGAAGTCCTCATGCTGCATCCCTTCTGGGTTTTTGGTGTCTTGCAATCGTAGTCTGTATTTGAGGGTTATGTGTGTCATCTGTGGTTTTAGATATGCCTTCATAATTTGGGGTGAAGATAATCTGAGTTGCCAGGCTTTTACTTTGGCATTTGGTTGGATCATTTTGACAGTGAATTAAGGTCAGGAACTGAGTATGTTAACTTTGAGGTCTTTTATGGTATTATGAGCATTTTAGGGATGGATTTCTGTTTGATTTTCTTTCCATCACTTTTCATGAGTTATTTGAACGCAATCTACCGTGAGAATCACTTTTAGTCCTTCTCTGATTTTGTTGATTTTTATTTAAAAGAATTGCAAGGATGTTATTCATCTATATATTTCTGAATGAAGATGAACAAATGAGATACATGGTTATGAGTGGTCTCAACTTCTTCCCCTGTTTTTCTGTTTCCTTCATTTGCTGGTTTATTACAGGTCCTTATCAAGGGGGTCTGTGGAAAATAAGGGTCGAGCTACCTGATGCTTATCCTTATAAATCTCCTTCTATTGGCTTTGTCAACAAGATTTATCATCCCAATGTTGATGAGATGTGAGTTATTGTAATTATACATTAGATGTCTAGCTTCTTGGCAAACATCTTGCATATTCCTTATCATTCATAACCTTTTGCTTGTGTTGACCTGTTTTCGGTTCTTGGGTTTCAGGTCAGGCTCAGTTTGTTTAGATGTGATTAACCAGACCTGGAGTCCCATGTTTGGTAAGACAACTCTCTTTCCATTCTAATTCCGTATCATTAGTTATTTGGTTTTTGTAGAGCTGCAAATAAGAATTGATGGTATGTGTGCTTCACCTGCAAATTCTTTCTTTCTTTTGCTGTGAATTTGTTGCTGTATCCAATAGTTAACTATGTATTGAATTTGCTTGATTTTTTCTCCCCCAGATCTGGTGAATGTATTTGAAGTCTTTCTTCCACAGCTTCTTCTATATCCCAACCCAACTGATCCGCTTAATGGAGAGGCTGCAGCACTAATGATGCGTGACCGGACTGCTTATGAACAAAGAGTGAAAGGTAGTGTCTTCTCATGACTTCTGTCTTCCCTGGCACATACTTCCACTAATGGCTGACACAATCCACCATCACAACATTCCACTGGGTTTATTTCCTCTCTTAGAGTGATTTCTTGTGGTAAGTGTTGTATTTCAGTAATGGTGAAAAAGTTTGGACATAAGCCCACATATACTTTCAAAAATATATTAACTGATTGTGGTTGGTTGTGCTTATGTGATCACTTCTAAAACTATAGCATGTGGTTTTTTTTGTCTAACATAAGTAGTCTTTAACCAAAATTAAGTGTTAACAGAACATTCGAACTATTGAAATATAGTTTCCAAGAAAAATAGCCTTTTCAAGGTCTCTATCTTATCTCAATTTGGTCAAGTGAGATGCAAGTTGATTGGAGGTCCTTTACATTCTAAATCGTGCTCCAAATCTGCCTACATTACTCAATGTGTAATGTAGAATTCTCTATTCATTTATGGTTGTAATGTCCTTTCATCATAAACCATCTAGCAGACTGTTGGCCCACTTGGTTTTGAACTCTATCTAATAGTGTATGAATCAACAGTTTTTACCAATAATAAGGAACACTGGAACAGAATCATCTGTGTTCTGTCATTAAAGTCATAAATTAATGACAGAATTAGAATGCAAGTGATGCCTCCATTATTTTCAGTTATAGAATAGAAGTACTACTTCCTTAATAGATCTAGGGGCTCACTTTGATAAGTGTTTCGGAGTGTGAAAGAGTAACTTTTCAGCAAGAGTCAAAATTAATGCAATGCATAGTTTGTGGAAAAAGAGTCCCATTTTATTTTCTGTAAATAAAATGTAATGGCATTTTATACAAAATACAGATGTCACTCTTGTGACATCTCCTGACTGGTGCAAAACCAAGTTCAAGTCTGTCCTTTTTTAATCTTTTTCTTTCTAAATTTGGACGTTTAGTGGTGGCACATGTTTTGTCACTTAGGCACCCATAAGATACATTACAAGTTTGAGAAAGGAAGAAAAGAAGAAAAAAATTGTATAAAGATAAAATAACAATTTTTGGAATTCTACCTTTTATTGCATCTCTAGTTCTTCAATTTTAAGAATTCTAGAAAAGATAACCATGTAATTTGCTTATGAATTCAACTTCTAGAAAGGATAGTTGGACTTTTATTCATACTTTTTCATTTTAACACAGTGAATGTGAAAATTGATTTATGACTGTTTTAGTGTCTTCTATTATCAAAGAAAGCAATTACTTTGTCACTAGTATGTTGACCATAAAGTCATGGAACACATTGATTTGTTATCTTTTTTTTTTTTTTTTTGGTTAGGTTATCTTATTTTTCTTTTCTTTTTTTATCTTTGAATCAAGAACTGATATTTGTGACATTATGAAAAATGTATATCAAAACACATGCTTCTGTCATGTGACTCATGTCATTTCTGCATTTATTAATAATGTTGTGATGGCATGTCCTTGTCATCATGCTGTATATGTTTTCTTAGATGAGTCACTTTTGTTACTTTACCTACAACTAACAATTCATAATATGCTATTGTAAGATGGGGGTTCTAGGGCAAATAATAGCATTGAACAATTTGGTTGATTATGAGTTTAACAATAGAACAATCATTAATTACATGAACTACTGAGAATTTCTAGAGCTTCAGAGAGAAGAAAGTGTAAATCAGTTGTGTGTTTCTGAGTATATTGCCAGTATGATCAAGCATGAGAAAAATGGAGGGAGATGATTTAGGCTTAAGTTGAGTGCCAACATATGGCCCTTGTGTATTACATTATTTATGAAAAAGCTTACAAACACATGGGCGTGTGTGGTGGGGGACCTTTGGATTTATTTAGAGTGCTTTCCGGCTTATTTTGTTTGTTATAGGCTACGAGACTGGTTGGTCAATGGCTAGTTAGGCATAGGCCCTTGTGTCTGGTTTCTTTGTGCCTTTTTCGGTCCTCCAGTAATTGGAATGTTTATGTGGGTGATGGATTCGTTATGCCGTGAGTGTATCTTCTATTTCTTGACAATATTGGATGAACTCAGTATTAATAAGTGGAATTACCAAGGTTAAAGGCAATACCACAATACCACGTGTGGAATGCTTCCGTATATGGGACTAAATAATCCTCAGATTGGGGGACAAATTTATACCTCCGCCCCAATTTGGATCAGTGTAGGCTTCTATTTGTAGGTGTCCCCTCTTTTTGAAAAGTAACCCCTTTCTAGGAGTACCTTTTAGGTATCTCAAAATTCTAAACATAGCTTCAAAGTATACTGACTTGGGAGAATGCATAAATTGGCTTACAACACTAACTACAAAGACAATATCTGGCTGTATGTGAGCTAGATAGATTAGTCTCCCTACTAATCTTTAATACTTTTCCCAGTCCATTATCTCTTTAGTTGTAACCGGTTCTAGTTTCAAATTAGGCTCATCCCTATTTCTTTTAGTAAATCAAGGACATCTTTGCGTTGATTGACAGAAATTCCTTCCTTGGATCTTGCAAACTCCATTCCAAGGAAGTATTTTAACACACCTAAGTCCTTAATTTCAATTTCAGCCGCAAGTTTCTCTTTCAAGTTTTGGATCTCAACATGATCATCTTTAGTTATGATTATATGATCTACATACACGATTAGAATAGCAACTTTACCTTCTCTGGAATGTTTGTAGAACATAGTGTAGTTGGCTAGGCTTTGGCAGACTCCATGTCTTTTAATAGCTTTCCCAGACCTCTCAAACCAGGCTTTTGGAGATTGTTTAAGGCCATACAGGGATTTCTTCAGCTTACAAACCTTGCCAATATCAAGTTGTCCTTCAAATCCAGGTGGTAAGTTAATGTAAACTTCTTCCTCCAAATCTTCATTTAAGAATGCATTTTTTACGTCTAGTTGATTAATGGCTAGTTGGAGTTCACTGCCAAAAGAGAGAAGAACTTAGATAGAGTTTATCTTAGCAATAGGAGCAAAGGTTTCTTGGTAGTCTAGACCATATGTTTGTGTAAACCAGTTTGCCACAGGCCTTGCCTTTATCTCTCTACTCTACCATCAGCTTTACACATTATTATGAACAGCCATTTGTAGCCAACCATTTTTTTATTTGTCAGTAGATCAACCACACTCCATGTATCATTTTTCCTAAGAGCATTCATCTCTTCCATAACTTCTAACTTCCAATTTGGGTCACCTAGTGCTTCCTGAATAGTTCTTGGAACAAACATGTTAGAGATCCTGGAGATAAATGCCCTATGATTATTGGATAATTTTTCATATGATAGATTTAGCAATGGGATGTTTTATGCAAGTACAAACTCCTTTTCTAGTTGCAATTGGAAGGTCTAAGTTGGAAGGGTTAGCACTAAACAATTCAGTTGAATAAGATGAAATAGAAATAGGAGAGAGATTACTTTGAGTGGTTGCAGAAGGACCATTACTTGGCAGATTTGATTGATCTTGTGTTAAAGGATCTAAAGGAGCTGTAGAATCTTTGTGAGCCTTCTTTCTGGTATAAACCTAAAGCTCAAAATTAGGATTGCCATGATCCTTTTGTAGTACTTCTACCCTTGTCTCTAACACAATAATACTTGGCAATTGTGAATTAGAGTTTTCCTCATTTTCCACATTTTCAACAATTTTTTCCTGAGTTTGTTTATCAGAATGGATTGATGACTCAAACTTAGTTGGTGTAGGTACCACATTTGGCAAGGGTAAAGTTTTCCAAAAAATATCTTACTCTTCTCCTTTATTCTCCCCCTGAAGATAAGTTTTGAGGAAAAAAAGGTTAATTGTCAAAGAAAGATACATCCATACTTGCAAATTTAGTGATAGGATTGAAACACTTATACCCTTTTTTATTAGGTGCATAGTCAATGAAAACACATTTTTCAATTTTTGAATCTAATTTTTCTAATTTTGGCCAAAAATTGCTAGGTATATGTCAAGCCCTTGAATTAGGGTTGGCAATTCAGTAATTCTGATTGTAGAACGAGAAAGAGAGACAAAGAATAAGAGGGAGAATAGAAAGAACAGAGAGATCAAGAGGGAGGAAGTTATCCATTCAATCAATCGGTAATCCCTCCTGAGTGTCGTAGGTCTTTTATTAATAGGACCTTTAGCCATGCAAGTATTTCTTCTAACCGCCTAACAACCTAATCTAGCTGTTACTACAGTCATTTCCGCTTTCTAACCTCCTAACCTCCCCAATAGTCTATAAGAGGTAAGGAATTACAAGATAATCCCCAGGGTCGTAACAATCCCCACCCCTTGAAATAATTCTTGTCTTCAAGAATTTAGAGAAGTCCCATAGCTCGTGGAAATTGCTTCAAAAGATTTGTGAGGTATTCCCAAGTAGTGTGGTCTGGATGAAGATGAGACCATTGGACCAATACTTGAGTTATATGTAACTTCCCTTGGTACAATACTCTTTTCTGCACAATAGCCTAGGGTCCAATTACCTCTTCTGCCTCTTCCACATTTGGTGGTAAGTCTGTCTGAGTAGGATCAGCTGGTTCTGTAGCTTTCTTCAACAGCGAAACATGGAACACTAGATGGTTGGTCACCCCTTCTGGTAGTTGCAACCGATATGCTACTGGCCTTACCTTGGCCACAATAGGGTAAGGTCCAAAATACTTTGGACTCAACTTAGAAGTGGGTAATGAAGTATAGGGTTGTTGCAAGAACCTCTTAACCTTGAGATAAACCATATCACCTGTCTCAAAGATCATGTCACTCCTCCTTCTTTCTGCCATCTGCTTCATCCGGTTATGGGCAGTAGCCAATTCCCTTCTTAATACTGTTAACAACTGTTGCCTCTACTGGAAATAATGCTCCACTTTAGCCATAATATGGGAAGACTCTGAAATGGCAGGCAACAAAGTGGGCTTATACCCAAACATGGCTTTGAAAGGACTCCTCCGAATAGCATTGTGGCAACTGGTATTGTACCGCCACTATGCTAACGGTAACCACCTATTCCAGCTCTTAGGATTAGTGAAGCACATACACCTCAAGTATGCCTCTAGACACTGGTTGACCCTTTTCGTTTGGCCACCCATTTGAGGGTGATAGGCAATGGACAGACATAGGTCTACTCCAACTTCCGAAACAATTCCTGCCAAAACGAACTTGTGAATACCTTGTCTCTATCCGAGACAATAGTTTTAGGAACACCATGTATGCTGACCACCCTATCCAAGAATGTCTGTGCCACCTCTTGTGCAGTAAATGGATGAGAGAGACTAATGAAATGCCCAAATTTTGTCAAACGATCTACCACCACCATAATTACATCTTTGCCTTCTGATCGTGGTAGACCCTCCACAAAGTCCATGGAAAGCCCCTCCCATGCTTGCTGGGGCACTGCCAGAGGCTACAATAATCCAAGGTAAGCCACATGTTCATGCTTACATCATTGGCATCTGCCTTTTGCTTAGGCCAAAAGAATAATTGCTTGACCTTTTGATAAGTAGCTCATATCCCTGAGTGACCACCTAAAGGAGAACAATGAAAGGCCCGCAATATTTTATCCTTTTAAGGCACTATCATCTCCTACTACCAATTTGCCCTTGTACCTGATTAGCCCATTGGACAATGTATAATCTGCCATTGCAAAAGGTTGCATTGCCAACTGTGCCATAATACCCTGAAGCCACTCTGATTGCTCATAGCTAGCTTCTAACTCCGTCATCCACTCCGGCACTACAGCTGTAATAACTTGGCAGACGGCATTTTCGTTTCGTCTTGACAGTGCATTAGCCACTATGTTTTCCTTACCTCGTCGATACTGAATAGTATAATCCAACCCCATGAGTTTAGAAACACTTTTTCTCTGTAATTGGGTATGCAACCTTTGTTGGGCTAGAAATTGCAGGCTCTCATGGTCTATGTGGATCACAAATGGTTGGCTCTCCAAATAATGACGCCACTTATCAATTGCCTTGAGCACTACCATCAATTCCTTGTCATAAACACTTAACCCCAAGTGTGCTTGGCTTATAGAAGCCAATGGTCACCCTTCCTGTACCAACACAGCTCTCACACTGGTTTCACACGCATTTTTCTCAACTGAAAAAGGTTTAGAAAAATCTGGAAGAGCTAATACCGGGGCCATAGACATGGATTTCTTAAGGGCTAAGAATGTTGCTTCCACCTTGGGATTCCACTTAAAGCCTTCCTTCTTTAGCAACCCAGTGAGAGGTTTACTAATAATGCCATAGTGTTGCACAAATTTTCGGTAATAACCTGTCAATCGCAAGAAACTCCTCAACTCCTTCACATTTTTAGGTCTAGGCCACTTCAACATTGCTTCCACTTTCTTTGGATCAATTCGTACCCCTTCTCCACAAATAATATGTCCTAAATACTCAACCTCCTTCGCAGCAAAGGTACGTTTTGAGAGCTTAACATACAATTGGTGAGACTTAAGGATCTCAAATGTAGTGCGGAGGTGTGTGAGGTGGTATTCAATAGTGGGACTGTAAACGAGGATGTCATCAAAGAAAACGAGGATGCATTTCCTCAAATAGGGTAGGAAAATTTGGTTCATCAAACCTTGGAAGGTGGCAGGGGTGTTAGTCAAACCAAAGGGCATAACAGTGAATTCGTATAGCCCTTGATGGGTTCTAAATGTTGTTTTATGAATGTCAGATGGTGCCATCCAAATTTTGTGGTAACCAGACCTAAGGTCCAATTTAGAGAAGATTTTGCGCCATATAACTCATCCAATAGGTCATCAATCAAGGGTGTAGGAAACTTATTTTTGATAGTGTTGGAATTAAGTTGTTGGTAGTCTATGCAAAACCTCCAAGTTCCATCTTTGGCTGGAACTTGGGGGCTTTGGGTTGAATGATGGTTGAGTCTAGCATTATTTTAACTTGCTTCTCAATCTGTGTTTTCTGAGAAAGAGGGTATCAATAGGCTCTAACATTGACAGGTTCTAAGTTTGGTTTAAGGTGAATTGAGTGGTCCAAGGGTCTTTAGGGTGGTAAAGAATTAGGTTCCGCAAATAGATCCTTAAATTCAACCAAAAGTGAATGCAAGTCATCTGAAAAACATACCTTATTTGCAAGTTGGGAATCAATGCTAGCATTGGTAGGCTGAAGTTCTACCTTCGATTGACTGTCACTTTCCATTTCCATAGCCTGTATAGAATAGAGTTGGGCTATCTACCCTCCCTTCTTCAACATCATCTTCTGCAGCCTTTTCCCTCCAATTAGCTTACTCCCTACTCCAAGCTGCCCAACAAAGTCAATTTATTTCCTTCAATTACCACAATGACTTCTAACTTGTTGAAGTCAAAAGTCAGAGGACTCATAGTTCTCATCCAGTCTACGCCAAGTACTATATAACATCCACTCAATTCTAAAATTTGCAAATCGGCTGCAAATTCCTGACCCTACATGATCCATGTAAATCCTATACATTTATAGTGGTTGTACATTTTACTTCCGTTGACTACAGTTACAGACAAGGGGGTTGTGACTGTCATGGGACACTTGAGGCTTGTAGTTGTGGCTTCACTAAGGAAGCTGTGGGTGCTTCCACTGTCGATAAGCACCATTAATCTTCGTTTCCCCACCTAACCTTTCACTTTTATAATCTGTCCCATAGGGTTTCCTTTCAGTGCATGGAAGGACATCTCCCCTCCTTTCTCTCTTTGCATTTCTTCTTCTTCTTGCCCTAACCCTTCTTCGTCGCCACTACTTCTTCTTCTTCTACTTCTGCTTCTGCTTCTACTTCTTCCATCTTTTCTCCATCAACTCCCTCCATATTCATCAGCTACCTTTTTCACTGGTGATCAGGACCATATTTTTCTCCGCATTTGAAGCACAACCCTAACTACTTTCGTTGCTCTATCAAATTCCCCTTACTTCCATTGTTAATCACTGGCGCCTTGGAAGCTGGTTGATTATGCCACGTGAGCAAGGGCCTTGCGTTTCCCCCTCCATATTATCTTGCTAAGATACTTGGTTTATAGGGAATCTCGTGTTTCTTGAAGATGGCCTCTAAGGCCAATTCTTGAAGTCTAGCCTTTTCCGTAGCTTGTTTCACGGGCGTAGGGGTCATCATCTTCTCCATTGGTCCCAATTCTTCCCTCAATCTGCTAATAAAGACCGATACCAAATATTGCTCTGTGAGTCTTGGTTGCACTATACTCACCATAGATCTCAACTCCTCAAATCGAGCTTGGTACTCAACCACAGTCGCTTCTTGTTTTAACTTGTTGAATTCTTCAACTACATCGGTCTTGTTTTTCTCCTCGAAACGATCACATAACCCCTCAACAAATTCTACCCAGGTTCCATGCATTCCTTCATCTTGTACCCATCCTTGATACCAAGAATCCGCCTCTTCATTAAAATAGGTTGATGCCAGATTTATCTTTTGATCTTCAGGGATTCGGTAGAATTGAAAAAATCTTCCACACCTTCTTACCCACCACCGTGGTTTCTTTCCTTCGAACATCGGAATCTCCAATCTTGGCATCGGAACATGGTTCTGAGTCCATTGTTGTTGATTCCTTCCAGTAACTTCTTGAACTGCACCCTCATCTACTTCGTCAAGAATCCCTTGTGTGCCCGAACAATTGCCTTAGTGTGGAAAGATCGGGTCAGAGGTCTGTCTTGGGGGATATTCTAGCGACAAACGGAATTGGGGTAGGGAAGACAGTTGCTTAGCACACTGTCGATCCTTCGTCCCTACAATTCTATTGTTTCTTGGCACCAGTTCATTGCTTCTTGTTGCTTTTCTATGGCCGCTTGCATGGTTTCTCTCCACTCAGCCAATTCCTCTCACGTTTGGCGTAGGGTTTCTTGGGTATGGGTCGCCCCAAACTCCATTGATTCTAACCTGATCTCCAGCTGCTTCAATCGTGTTCCCTCGGCCATTGCACCCTGCTTCGTTTTGCGCTTTTCCGTCGTGGCATGACTTCCGTAACTCTTCCCACAGTTGGATCGTCCAGCTCTAATACAACAATTGTCAAGCCCTTGAATTAGGGCTGGCAATTTAGTAATTCCGATTGTAGAACGAGAAAGAGAGAGAGAGAGAGAGAGAATAAGAGGGAGAATAGAAAGAACAGAGAGATCAAGAGGGAGGAAGTTATTCATTCAATCAATTGGTAATCCCTCTTGAATGTCAGAGGTCTTTTATTAACAGGACCTCTAGCCATACAACTATTTCTTTTAACCACCTAATCTAGCTGTTACAATAGTCCTTTTTGCCTTCTAACCTCCCCAACAGTCTATAAGGGGTAAGTAATTACAAGATAATCCCCAGGGTCGTAACAATATATAAAAATAACACGTGCAATCAAAAAATTTTAATGAAAGATCCAAGTTCAAACGAAGTGTGGGAAAAAAAATTTAAAATAATTTAAAGATATCCCAAACTTCAAAACCCGTGTTGGCATTTTATTTATCAAATAAGATGTAGTTAAAACAATGTCATCCCATAGATATTTATGAATATGCATGGAAAACATAAGAGCACGTTACTTCAAGTAGGTGTCTATTTTTTTATTCAACAATTCCATTTTGTTGAGGTGTTTCTTGGCATGTGGATTGATAAATGATACCTTTTTTTTTTTTTCAAAACATTTCCCAAACACTCATTAAATATTCAGTTCCATTATTAGTGTGAAGAATGTCAATTTTTGTTTGAAATTGGTTTTCAATCATGTTGTAAAAATCTTTGAAAAATTGTTCAACTTTAGATTTTTTACTTAATAGATATACCCAACACAAACGTGTATGATCATCTATAAAGGTCACAAACCATTTTTTTTTAAGCAAGTGTGTTGACTCTGGAAGGCCCCCAAACATTACTGTGAATCAATTAAAATGGTTTTGATGCACAATAAGATTTCAAAGGAAATGCAACACGATGGATTTTTGACAAGTGGCAAATTTCACAATGAAAAATTGAACAATCCGTTCCTTTAAACAGATTAGGAAACAAGTGTCTAAGATATGGAAAACTTGGATGTCCTAATTTACGATACCACAACATTATTTGATCATAAATTTAGATTGAAAGGGTACTACTAAAGCCCTGAGCTGTTTTATTACTGAAAGCAATCTCATCAAAGTAATAGAGCCTATTCATTACTCTTAACAGTGCCAACCATCTTCCCCAAGCTCTAGTCCTGAAAGGTACAAAATGAGGGATAGAAAACAGCACGACAATTAGAATCATGAGACAATTTACTGACAGATAGAAGAGTGCATGCAAGCTTAGGAACATGAAGAACAGATTTATGGGTAATATTCTCATACATTCTAATTTGGCCTCTGCTATCCTAATCTTTTTGGCACCTAAACAAGGAGAATAGGTACTGAATAAATGAGAGACACTTGTCATGTGGTAAGAAGCTCCTAGATCAATGATCCAAGGAGCAGACTGGGAAAAAACTGAGAATGCAAAGGGATTACTACCTGTGTGTGCCCAAGAACCACTAGGAATACCAAGTGATGAATGGGACTTTAGCAGTTCTAGAAGATGATCCATCTACTCCTTGCTGAATGGACTAGATTTGGCTTCATTGGTAGTAGGACGGTTAGACTGCTCACCCAATTTGCTTCCCTTTCCGTTAGGTGATTTGCCATAGATCTTCCAACATGTCTCCCTAGTGTGTCTTGGCTTGCCACAGAAATCACACCTCAGTTGGGATTTATCATTAGTTCTATGCTGATTTTGGGTGTTCTTGCAGCTAGCATGAGCTTCGGAAGTCACAAGTGGCAAGCTCTCCACAAACCCGCTGGTACTAGGTGTCTTCTTTCCCAGCATCACGTGTCTTCGGCTATTTTAAGAGGATTTTTTTTCATCCCGGCTTCATTCAGAGCAGCCACGAATAAGGTTTCTGGCTCTATGACCATATAAACTGATGAACAAGAATGAAATAAGCTGAATAATTTGGTAACCTTACTTGTTCATTATTGAATTCAAGTATGGGGGTATTTATACACACAAAAATCTTCTTAAATATATATCAACTGAACTTTAAAATTGCTGGAATTATCTTTAGCAAACTGCCTCATCCCTTTAATCTTAGAACCTTATCTTATCCCTTTAATCTTGGAACCTTACCTTATCTCCTTAACAACCTTATCACCTTATCCCAATCTTGTAATCTGATTTTAAAAATAAAATCAGGTTTCTCCAAATATTTCTCTCTTTCCCATTTTCCAAGCAAAATTAATTTGAATTCTTCAACACTAAATATTAGATCTGATTTCTGAATTTCCAAAATAATTTGTGTTGGTGATTTTTACTGATTTTGTTTCCATATTTTCAGATCTGATTTCCAAGTTGTTAAAGTATGAAATAAAATGAGATTGATTTGTGTTAGTTAAGGGGTAAATTGGTCATTTGACAATACATCATCACTAATACCTCACTCACAACTTAACATGCCAAACATGAAACAATTATAACTTAAGCTAATACATCTTTTTTTACCAAATGGGAGGCAATATTATTTAGTCCTATCAACTAATTTATCACATCCTTAACTTTATCCTATCACTATTTAGTCTGGATACCAAACGACCTGTGAGTTCTTTGTGTTATTCAGCTCTTTTATACAAGATTCACCCCTTCCTGCCTGCTTCATCAGTGATTTTTGGATAATAAGGCCGAAGATAGAAGAGGGGGCTTATAGTGTCAAGAAATCCAATTAAAATTCTAGAATAGTAAGCTTTGTGCACGGGGGACTAAGAGCCATACATAAAAAATTGAAAAATAAAAGGGGTATGTTACACATAAAAGAATAATAATTACTAATAAAAATGATTTTGTCATCAGTAGGATGGTTGTTATGCACATTTCTTAGGATGCGTTTTGTTTGTTGAATACCAGTAAATCATTTTGAAATCTGCTAAAATATGATAAAACTCACTCTTTATACAAGGTAATCACAGCTGGCTCTAGGATCTTGAGATGGAAAAGTAGCCTCACAAAACAAGATTGGATGCAAAATCGGTGTGTTTTGTTTCGGTGGAGATGGCCTCCCAGTGAGAGAAAGTCAACCAAGGATAGTTTGATCCACCTGCAACAAATGCTAAGTATTTAGTTTTTATTACATAAACGACTAGTATGTTTAAACTAAAACTAGCTATGGACATAAGTCGATTGAATGCAGCTGCTATCTTTGTGACAAGAACGTAGTTAAGCTGGGAGAAAACATGTACATGAATACTAACACTCTTTCATATGGCTGATAACACATCTCCCCGTAACTGACTCAAAAGGTCCTGGTATTTGAGATGTAATGTTTCTGTTTGTCACAGAAAAAAGTGACGTGTAGTATGTCCTGTATATTAATAAGCAAGTTTTGGGAATCTCTGGTTGATCGCAGTTCAACTTAACTGGGATGTGTGCAATTTAAGATTCAATTTGGTATCTTTGATGTTGAAATCTGGCGAGTAGCTAGTTCTGAAGTAATAGAAGAAGAGGATATAGTGCCTGCAGTGCAAGATGTTATAATGCAAGTTTGAACTGGTAGGCTGGTTCCTAAAAGCTATGCATTTTCCTAGTCAAATTAAACTTTTCTTGTCATTGTGAACGACGACCTTCAGTGACTTGAAGCCCACCTTCGATACTTGCTTTGTGTAATCAATATAGCTAACCATTATCTGCTTTGCTATTTTGTCCTCGTCAGTTTTCTGTTGGATCACCATCTGCCATTTTATTCTCTCGAATACATACGAATGTCAACTCCCTAGATAACCTAACAAGATCAGCATTTCGCTTGCCCATCAACTTTTGCTCACAGTTTTCATTTCCCAGAGTACTGTGAGAGATATGCGAGACCAGAAGATGCCGGAGCTGCACCAGAAGAGTCTAGCGACGAGGAGTTGAGTGAAGATGGATATGCTTCTAGCGACGATTCAGTCGCTGGTGAAGCTGATCCTTAAGGGCCCGCCGGTTGTACCTGATCAATTTGTCTGTACTTTGTACATGATAAAACTAGACTTCGATAATAAACCTGGTCCTGCATGAAGCTCAATTGCCGGAAAACCCCATTCCCCCCTTGTCTTTCCTTTCTGTTGGGTATGGTTTGTATTGATTCTTGTTTTGTTGCTGTAGCCAAACAAACAGTGGGTTATTGGGATTAAATCAGATTTGAGCATGTTTTTTGCATCAAATTATGAGGGGGCTGGTGATACTTGATGTGTTTGGATTTTGGTTCCAAAAGTGAGAGATTCTATTTGCATCATTCTTGAGATAAGGTGTTAGAAATCTTATTAATTGAGCTAGTTTTTGAGAAGTAAATAGACGACATGTTCGTTGATAAATTAGACAGAAAAGTTTTATGGGTGAATAGTATATGTTATCTCTTATTGATGCTACTAAGTTAATTACATCAAAAAAGTGGCAGGCCATGGGCCATGCAATACAAGTACAGTACAGTCAATATTAATATAGTACAAGTATAATATAGTAGCTAAACTACAATTATATACACTATCCTAACACTTTTCCTCAAATTGGAGTATATAGATCATATGCAAAAACCTTGTTACAAATGAAACTAATGTGAAGACTTTTGAGAGATTTAGTAAAGGTATTTGTCAATTGGTCAACTGAGTTAACAAAATTAGTAACAATATATCTTGACAAAATCTTCTTTCTTATAAAGTGATAATTGATTTCAATGTGTTTGGTTCTCTCATAAAAAAATAAATTAGAGGCTATATGCAACGCTATTTTATTATCACAAATTAACTTCATTTGCACCACCTCTCCAAATTGTAATTCTTGAAGTAATTGCCTCAACTATATAAGTTCACATGTTGCTAGAACCATGGTACGATATTCAACTTCTGCACTTGATCTGATAACATCTTGTTTCTTATTCTTTTAAGATACTAAATTACCATCCATAAGAATATAGTATCTTGAAGTAGAGCATCTATTTGAAGGAGACCTTCAGTCTGCATTAGAATGCCCAATCACTTGAGTATGCCCCTTATTTTAATACAAAAATCCTTGGTTTGGTGTTCCTTGATATATCTAAGGATGTGAATCACAACATCTCAATGACTATCACACAAAGACTGTAGGAATTGGCTAATTACACTTACGACAAGAGAAATATCTAATCGAGTGATAGTGAGATAGTTCAACTTTTTATTTAATCATAAATATTTGCATCATATTACAAACAACAACAACAAATACAGTTCTAGATTATATAGACAGTCACCATATTAAAGCAAGTAAAGTTCAAAAATAAAAACCTCCTAATTATCAGTTAATTCACAGGCAGGCAGAAGCCATTGAGAATAATCCAACAGTGTCATATGCAGTCATTGTTTCTCCCTCAACATAGGTTCCAACTTCCCCTGCAGAACATTGCTTGTACATTTTTAGTACATGCCTAATGAAAGTTGCCTACTAGACAAGATCAAAGGGTGCATTTAATTGTAAATATAGAATTTGTATAAAAAATTAAATTTTAAATAATTTAATTATCTAAAAATTATCAATTAAGAGTATTTAATTAATTTAATTTTTAATCTAAAAATTATTATATTTTTTAATTTTTGATATTTGATTATAATTATTTTCCATAAAATTCCCTCTCCAAACCCAACTCCGTCTCCTCCCTGCCTCCCCCCCTGTCCCCCAAAACCCACTTCACTTTGATTGGTTATCGTTGTTGTTGCCATCGTCGTTCAGCCACTGCTGTTATCACTGGTTGTCGCTGCCATATTCCTCCTACAATGTGTCCATTCGCCGATAGCCAATCCTCACTAGCCACCACTACCATCACTCTCCTGCAACGCGTATGTTTGCGATCCTCACTATTTGTCGATGGCTTCTGCAACCATCGAATCTGGTCGATCCTCACTACTCGCCGATGGTCGCTGTAATCGCCAGATCTGGCCGATCCTTCTCTTCTCTTCTCTATTGATGGGTGGTGGTGGAAGGGAAATCCTAGCTATGTGGTGGGTGGACTTTTTCATTTCTATGGAAAATTGCATCTAACCCCCCCCCCCAAATGAGAAAATTAATTCCAGCAAAAGTGAGAAAATAGACCACAAGTTGAAAAATATTTTTCATAAAAAATTTGGTCAATCAAACATCTCAAAAACTGAAATTTGAATGAAAAATAGTCATTTTTTATAAAAAGGATGGCCAATCAAACAGACCCGAATTAAAACATCAATGGAAAACAAAAACTTCCTACTAGACAAATGCATGCACCTTCTAAATATCAAAGCAAGACAATTAAGATGAAAGAGGCAGAGATACTACCTTATACGGTATCATTACAATGTCAACCGAAGAATTCATGCACCCGACTTCATGCCTGTGAAGCTAAAACGAGCAAACTGCCAGAGGCAAAGAGCACGCTAACGCTAAGCATGCGAGGTTGAGTAAAGGAAAAAAGACAGATAACCAACTAATAATGCAACTCAGAAAACCAAAACTAACTCAAAGAATTTGGAATTGAAAACTCTTCTCTTTAGTATCGAAAATGGTATGGAGAAAAAATCCTCTAAATTGTTGATATCAGCCTTTTTATTCTGAATCTATGTATAATTCTACTGTAAGCTCTGCTTACAAGAAAATTTAGACTCTATGGTGTAGCATGAATCTGAAAATTAGCAAGAAGCCTTGTGATCTTGCCCAGAGTTTCACGAGCAGATACGGTGTCTGGATGATCCTCACTGTAGATTGAAGTTCTTATGAAAATTGCCTTTCTAATTAGATCATCCCCGATGTCAAACTTTCCCCCTCTTAACATTAGCTTTGCCCTGGTTTCAAGCACATTGGCCCTTGATAAAGCCAGCTCCTGCCAAAGGCAAGGATTCAACTGGGCATTCGTCTGGATGGGCTTCCAACAGAGTGATTTATCCAACCACTTCTCTGCAGGGGTAACAAATGCTTGCTCTGCTGCTTCCAATGCATTCGTGCATAGGCGAAGGAGTTCTAGCGCGGCACTGCACCGCGACAATGTAATGAAAGTCCTGATAGCAAGCGGCAAGATCACTTCTTTCACAAGAAACAACAGCTCCGACACCTTCAACTTAACAATTATACGGTCACTGCTAAAACCAAACAGCAGAAAACATGCAGCCCATATATGTTCGGAGTGCTGGGAAATGGACCCCCGAGTAATGACAGCTTGTACCATGGCTTGTGCTGCTGCTGTGATTCCTCTCTTTTGTGCATAGAGCTTGACGAGTTCATTGAACTGGATGTAGCCATCCTTTGTACAACTTCTTGCAAAATTAAATCTTAACAACATTGAAGATGCTTCCGCTTCTGATTTCCTAATGTATGATGATGTAAACCCGCAGGTTAAGGAATGCAAAAACTTTTTCCATAACCGGGTATGGCGGTGTTTCTCAGGTATCTTGTGAGCAGCCAGAGTTAAAAGAGAAGTAGGAATGGCTGCCGGTGCAAACCAGCCACTAGCATGCACCATTCTAGTTGCTAAACTTCTTGGCCCATCCGCATGGTCAAATATTGAGAAACAAACCTCAAAGAGCTGTAAGAGGAAATTGTTTCTCCTCAATAAATGACCATCCCTGCCACTTGCTGTCAAGTCCCTTGAAGGCATTCGGTTAATGGTCTCCAAGAGTCTACTTGGATTTATGGGAAGCTCGGATAGAATTCCTCCTACAATGGCCATGCCCAGTGTTAGTCTTCCAAGTTTCTCCTCAATAACCCGGAGAGCATCAATGTCTGCAATTGGGTAATGCTTGACACTTCCCTGCATCAAAGACGTCGCCTCAACCCCGGATAGGTAAGAAAGTTTTAAAGGCTCCAGATTCATTACTCGGGAAAGACGAGTGGATATTAGTATGTGGGTTTCTCCACCAAAACGGGGAAGAAGGTCCATTACTAGTTTGTGATCCCACCAGTCCTTTTCACTCTCTAAGTTATCGATCACCACCAAAAATGGAATGCTACGCATAAGCTCCTTTCGGACTCTGCCTACAGCTGACTCTTCCTGCTCTTCAAAGCTCTTGATCCTGCTTTTATCCAACCCGTTCTCTACCCCAACATCAACCTCCAGGAATGGCCACAGGTTCAAGTAGTTATGTCTGATATATCTGCTTTCTCCTCCCACCCATAAAACCATCTTGTATCTCTGGTGGAATCGGTATGCAAACTCAAGAAGTAGTTCTGTCTTGCCAATTCCAGAGTCTCCCGTTACACAAGCAATCCCTTTACCATAGGCAACTTTGATCGATCTCCTCCTCCTCCCATGTCTTCCACCAATCTTCAGGTTTGGTGCTTGGTCCTGCATCTGAGAAATTTCAGTGCTTTGCATCTCTATCTCCTTTTCAGACTCCTTCCATACAACTGGTTCTTTTCCCTTCCTTGTACTACGATCTGTTTGCCTATCTCTCCGCCTTTCCTCTGCTGAGCTGCTCCTACCCCAACCAAGTGTCACATTCTTTCGCCTGTTTCCAGCCTTGAGTTCAAAATAATCTCTTTCAGCATCACCACTAACATCACCGAAAAGCATAAACTCAAGCTCAGAGAGTTCTCTCTTCCTCCCGATGAAGTTCTCATTCTGAAGGAAAGGGAACTCCTCTTTCTCCACCTTTTCCTTCCATTTCGTCAATCTATCCACAACACTTCTCCTTCCCAACCTCAAGGCCAAAAGGGTAACTGCCCGCATTATACAATCTCTCCAGTTACCATCATGAGCCTCCAGTTTCCACTCATCAACACGAGAGAGGGCACCAACAGCATCTTTCCATTCCTTCTCCAGTCCTCCATATAGAAGCCAAAGTTCTCCCCCATATTTTTCCCACGGCTCCCCCCTTCTCTCAACAATATCCCTCACATGACAATCATCCGGCCCCAAATCAAAGTATACTGGAACCAAATTCTTCTTGCCTGAGAAGAACAGTAGCTCCTCAATGGTATATGGATTTCTGAAGGATTTTCTAGTCAAAATCACAACTCCAAAAGTGCAAGCATCCATTGCTCTCTCAACAATTCCATGCTTTCTGGAGTTCCGACACCTAGCCCTGTCTGTCACGAAACAACTAACGCCTTGAACTTCCAGCTCTGCTCGAAGCCAATTAGTAAATCTCAACAATAAAGGTTTCCGGCCAAGAAAACCTATGTAAACATCGCAGCTTCTTAGTCTGCTCGAGGAAAACGAAGTTGAATCCACAGTGTACGAGGTACCACGGAATCTCCCAAGCTTTTTTCGCCTCTCTCCCTGCCTGAAATAGTCATTGCCATAGCCCATACCATAACAGGAAAGGGTGTTCTTAGAAATTCCAGCTGAGGGAGAAACATGGTCCAACTTCTGAAATCCACTTGAAGTAGATGGTGGTGGCACAGATGAAATGTCTGACGAAGGAAATCTGATATTAGCTAGAGTTTCAGAATCTGGGATTCCTGCATTAGAACTACGGGGATCAGTGCTTGTATTGGCATTATCACATGGAACATCAGAACGGCTTGATTGACATGTCGGCGATCTTGGGGAGAAGAATGGCGACTGATTTGCTGAGAAGAATGCTGATGATGAAGACGACAAGTTTCTTAGTGTTACGCCACCTATCGACCCAAATCTGGAGCTGTCCTCCTGGGGATCCATACTTATGCGGTTACTGGCTCCTTTAAGGCATGACATTCCACAACTTTTACATGTAGAGAGCCCTCTGAAATGGGGAGAAGAGTTTGAAAAAGTCTTAGAAACAGAGATTGGATTACACATTCATAACCATCTGTGAAAGTTCAGAAAGCAGCATAATTTTCTAATTTCAAAGAACAGGAGAAAAATACTTTCAGAATTCAGAGGGGGCGGCAAGAAGATGAAATATCAGAAACCAAGAATTTCTATCTACTCCTACACTGTTGCAGGATACATTCAGTAACTCAATGGAAAATTAGAAGAATCCAGAAGAAATAAATAAATAAAGAAGAGTAAGAGCGAGCAATGGAAGAAACCAAATCCAGTTTGAGCATTCAAAGTAGAAAATGTCTGCTTGGAGAAATAGCTCGAACTAAAGAATCTAGCATCAAAAATGAAAATGATGATAAAATCCAAAAAATCAAAGTATTGCGAATAATGGAGCTTGAAAATTAGGGTATTACAGATCTAACCAAGCACTTCAAATCACAAGAAGGTCGAAAACCTAGAGATTTTCGAATCAAACATGGGTTTCAAGTGAATTCAGATCCAGAAAACTTACTTGCATCTTTTCCCTTCAAACCTGGCAAACCCAGTTCCTCAAATCAAAGGATGCGCAAGAAAATCAGAAGAAAAAGCTAACCCAAATCGAGAAATAAACTTCATCAACCTGTCATAGGAGTAACAGAGTGAATAGAGATACATAAAGAGACAACTGGAAGGATATTTAAATATATTCTCATATACATATATATGTATGTATGTATGTATGTATGCATCCAAAGCTTGCCATATAGAAAATGGGTTTTTGAAAGAGACCCCGGATTTTTGAAAAGTGAGACCAAGAAAGTAAGAATGAGGGATTCCCTTTTGGTAAAATCAAAAAGGTTTCAGATTCAGAGCTGTAAGTTCACCAAATCAACTCTCTTTCTCTCTCTCCGAAGTCCCTTCCCTAAAGATGTCTTTTGTCTGAGAAATTGAGAATTTAGGCTGACAGGGAAAAGGAGCACCGTTGGAGCCGGAAATTTATGGGACCCAAACAACCACAGAGCGGACGGATCTAACGAGGTTTCGGTGTTCTGTGCTGCTGTTCGTGTTGGGTCTCCCTATAATCTCCTCCAAAACAAACGAAACCGCTCCGATTTTTGAACACAAGAACCTCTGCGCCTGCCTTCTTACCTTTTGGTTTGCGTTCCCACCCAAGACCCAATTTTTTTTGGGGTAAAATCTCTTCTTTTGGAAATTAGATAACTGGGTTTTACGGTTTAACTCTTGTCTTGAAATGGGTCATCATTAGTTTCATCACCCTTCCACTCATGCGCCCATCATTTGTAGTAACTTGCCACGCTCCAATTGAACTCTTTCCTTCACTTTCTTCTCTTTTCTTGGCTAGTGCATCAACGCATGCATGTGAAGACGATCTTACACTACAGCCACGAGGTGGGTAGCCTCTTGTCTTTCACCGAAATGAAAATGAAAAACGGAAATAAAAATGAAAATAAAAAATATTTTTAATAAAAAATAAAAATATTAAAATAGATATATTTTCTTAAAAAATAGACATAAATAGAATTCGAAACGAGACTGAGAAATATTTCAAAAACGAGAAAATTCCATGCACCATAGGATAACCTAATGTACATGTGATTGTGTGTTTTGAGTGTTGGGTTTAGATCATATATATTTTAAAATTTATGTGATTTTTATTATTATTAATGGATATTAAGAAAAACGATACCATAAAAATCTAACGTAAAGTGTTTTTCTGTCTTAAATGAATTTTAAGTGCAACAAAATTAAGTAATGCCACCACCGATAAGTCAAGTAAGTCGTGAATTATGCTTAATCTTAGGCCAAATTCATATTTTTGTCTCGTACTTTTATGTGTTTTTTCATGTAATCTCTTGAATTTTTTGTTATTTCAATTACATTCTTAAATATGTATTTTCGAGTGAATTTAATCTATGTATTTTTGACATTTTTTAGTATAACAACTTAAATTTTTTGTTATTTTAATTATACCCTTATATTTGTATTTTTTAATTAATTTAATTCTTATACTTTATCGTGTAAAAAAAAAGTGAGATGAGTCAATTTAACTCTTTTTTTATATATATCAAAGTACAAAAATTAAATTAACTCGAAAATATGGGTATATAGATGTAATCAAAACAACAAAAAATTTGATTTATCACATGAAAAAAATATCAACATACAAGAATTAAATTGAGTCGAAAATACATGTAATGAAATGCAATCAAAATAATAAAAAATTCATGTGAACATACCAAAAGATCATAAAAAATACATAAGCAAAAATATAGATTTGATTCCTGATCTTTCGTAAATATGAGAATCTCTTAAAACTCAATTTATCTCTTTTAACATAAAGGAAAGAATACTCTTATATTATTTTGAGACATGACTCACAATATGCATCATTAATCACCAAATGAGGAACCCTAGCCCTCTCAAGTCTCAAGGCAATCAATAAGCTAATAAGGCATTATTCACACACAAGAAAAGGACGAAGCCCATGTTGAAGATGAGGAAATTTGTACCATAAAGTGATTGATGGCAACTACCAACAACCAATACATTAAATAAATCAATTGAATGAGAGTTAATTAAAAGAATTAAAGCAACTTAAATTTGGAAGAGCTTGGGTTGTTGTTACAATGTTAATGACAAGTTCAAACCATTAATCTATTAAATCCATTGATAGAATGTAGTTGAATTAATTGAGCTTATTGGTTCGACTTTTTATTTTTTTGTTTTTGTTATTAGTCTGATTTGATTAATTTTTCTTAAAAATTTAATTTTTTATTTTGTGTTCAATTTTTTGTTAGAATAACTGAACTAACCAAACCAATCAAACTTTAAAATAATATTGTTTTGATGTTTATAAAACGACATCATTTTCTTAAATTTTATATATTTTTTATTGGTTACTTTAATTTTCTTTATTTTTTTGTGTTTCTTTGATTTAATCAATTTGGTTCAGTTTATATGATTTGAGTTCGATTTTTTCAATTATTGATTAGTTCAATTTTTTGGGTTAATCAGTCAATTTGGTTCAATTTTACTCCTCAGTCTGATTTAATCGATTAGTAGATTATTGAACCGGTTGTTTGCATATCCCTAACTTATATAGGTGAGAAAATTTCTTTTATTAATAAAAAAAAAGGTATACGTTGTCTTTTATTTTTTATTTAAAATAAAATAATCTTAAAAATCCATTAAACACAAAAATAATTTGTCGTGTTTAATGATTAATAACCATAAATTTAAAAATTTTACGATAAGACAAACTAAATTATACATAATTTGGGGAAGAGAAATTAAATTACATTTTTTTTTCTTTGTCAAAAGCATCCAAAAAAATTTGTGGGAGCTTGGGGGACATGGCATCAATTAAACACAATTTAATTTGATTCCCACCTCATGTGTTTGTGCCCATGATTTTGACATCTAAATGTGTTTTCCTTTTCAAATTGCTTCAAATCTTCTTCATTGATGGAATCTCAACCAAATGGTCCAATCTTTCAACTTCATCCATATATAAGAGCATCTTCATTGATGGAATCTCAACCAAATGGTTCATATTTCACTTTCATCCATATATAAGAGTTATGATGGGATAGTGATATTTTTATAATTATAAATTATTTTTAATTTTATTTACGAGTTTAAGTCATGAAGAAATCGTCTTTTGCTAAAGAATAATATTATCATTTTTTGAGTTTCGAATTATGAAATTCTTCATGCATAGAAAATGTTAATAGAACATCTTTCACAAGGGTTCTTGACTCACATTTTTTGTTAGAAAATAATTTTTAGTTTGAAATCAAATTGAAAATCGAGCTATATATCATGTGTCAAATAAGATTTTAACTTTGCTCAACTTTTGTCCACATGTGCATAGTGAAAACCCATTTAGCCAAGTACATGCACGATAAAAATTAAGATCATAAATGAGTCGAGTTATTAGTAAGCAACTGAGTATTCGGTTTAACAAAATCTCTTTCGACTCCGTTCATTAAGATGAACGAATTGAATTTGAGTCTAATTTTAAAACTCAATTTGTAAATGAGCTAACATTGAGCTTAGTACAATTCGATTTATTAAAACTCGAAAACATATTTAATTAGAAACTCATATATATTAATAGTCTCGATTAAAGACTCGTAAACATACTCAATTAGAAGTTTACAAATAGATTGTGAACATATTAGTTTATAAATATATTAATATATTTATTTATAATTTTATAAATATATTATTTAATATAAAATTATCAAACTTCATATTACTATAATAATATAACTAAAGTAAATATATTTAAAATTATTATATATTAATTTAAATATTTAACATAATATAATATAATAAAAAATTAAGATTAAACAAAATAAAAAATTCTAACGAACCCGAACAAGGTTCTAGCCAAGATCGAACCTAACAACTAATTTACGAATTGAGATTGAGCTCGATGAAATTCAACTAAGCTCGATTTGATTATAACCCTAATAAAAACTCATTTAAAATATGAATTAACGATATATGTTCAGTTCAATTTTAAATTAAATATCAATATCATTTCAATTAATACACTAATAATTTTTTCAAAATAAAATATAACTATTAAGATATAACAAGCACTTGCAAACCAAAGGTCGACTTTATTTGGAGAGGACAGACACTGTTGCAGTTGACTTTATTTGGATTTGGATTTTGATTTTGGTTCCCTTTTCTTTCCTCTTCTTCGTCTTCTTTAGCACCAACAGTCCAAACCACACACTCTTTTGGTGCTTTCCTGGGGGAACGTGCCCCCATGTGAGCCCACACGCTCCTATGTTCACACGCCATCTTGTACTCTATATTCATGGATGTCTCACATTTTTTAAAATTATTTCTATAATTGAAAGGATGAATAATATATATATATATATATGATTTATCTTAAAAAGATAAAGATATTTTGAAACAAATATTAAGAAGGTCAGTATCATAGATTTATAAAATATATATAATTCATTATATCTGTGTAAAAGATTAGAATTTTTGGAGTTTGACTTTGATAAGTATGGCGATTCACATTAAGTCGTGAAATTAAGGGTGGATCCAATATTTTAGGGTGGATTGGGTTGGATTGAGGGTGGACTGAATTAGATTTGGACTACATTTTTATCTTAAAATTTTAATTTTTATTGTGGATTGTCCTAGATTTTAGCTCAGGACAGCTCACATTTAAATCTGTCCATGTGTAAAATAGACAAATTTTGGATTTTAGAGAGGGTAAGATAAGTCCGGCCCAATACTAACTATAATTGAGAAATTTTTAGAGTTTCTCATGATATACCAAAAAAAGCATATTTATAAGAAAAACTTAAAAATCATTAAGAGGATTCATCATTTATATGCTTTTAAAAAAATCAATATCTATAAGGAAAAACATTATATAGAATAAAATAAAATTTTATTTATAATTATGAGTCAATTCGGGACTTTATTTTTGTCCTTGATTAGGGTTTTTTTTCTCTCAATATCTTTCTTGTCGAAAAAAAATAAAATTTATGTCTAAACTCACATGTAATTGTAAGGATAAAATAGAAAAAAAGTTTTTTAGTTGAAATTAGATCAATTATATCTAATATGTAAAATGTGTTTATTCTAACTTGATATCTCAAATGTGATATAATAATAATATTTATAGAACCTACATATACATAAAAATAAACAAAAAATGTAACTTGAGATCTAGGTTATATTTTTTCTTTTTTTAACTTTTATATACACACGAGTTTTATAAATATTATTATTATATGACAATTAAAATATTAGATCAATATGAACACACTATCTCTAAATCGATTTTACATATTGTATAAAATTATATTCAATTGAGTCAATTTATATTTAATTGTCAAAATTAAAAGAATTAAATAAAATTATAAATTTGTGAAAATAATTAAAATATTTTCATAATTAACCCTAAATTCAACCAATTAAACTCGTGAAATAAATATTTAAACCAAACTTTACACCCTAAACTATTGAAAGAGACATTTTTTTTTAAAAAAAAATTTTGAGATCTTAAGAGATTTTCTAGTTGGGCCCATAACAATTTAGACATATATATATATATATATATATTGTGTTGCATCTAAGTGGCCATTTGGGATCAAGGTTTGAGAATACTTGTCCTCTTTTGGGCAACATGTCCATGAATTTATGCACGTCAAACCCTAATCAAATGGGACAAATGCATGTTGGGCTACAAGCCAACATCAAAACATTGTATTTTCATTGGGGGTAAACTCCAACCACATGTTACAATATGAATCATCTACTAGGCCTTGCTTTATAAGAGTGGATTGTGCTATGAATTTGTCAAAAATAAAATAAAAGTATTTTAAATGACTAAATTTATATATTTTGTTTTTGTACTTTTATATTTTTCTTGTATGATCATTTAAATTTTTATTATTTCTATTATACTTCTAAACTTGATTTTTGAGTCCACTTAACTCCTATACTTTAACATTTTTTTTTCTAGTATTTTCGTGCATAAGAAATTTTAACGTAACAAAAAAAGTTGTTTTTGGGTAAAAAAAAAATTAAAAAAACCCAAAATACTAAAAGAAAAAAAATCATAAGGGTCTATAAAAAAATCAAGATTTAAACTTTAGTCGAAATAAAATTAATAGATAGAGTTTTTGTGTTCATTCAGGGTGAATTCATTTATGGATTATTAAAATAGTTATAATGTGCAAAAAAACAAAAAACAAAAATAATAATTTTTTATAGACATTAAGAACATATATGCATGGATGGAGGGGATGCACTTGGAAGCTCCCTGGAAAGTGCCCTTCCTAAGGGCACACTTTCCACTGCTCATAATGAGGCCCATAAACAGGAAGCTGCCCCTTCTTTATTTACAGAAAACCACATATAATTAAATAATCATAGGTACCAAGGCACATGCACCTTCCCTGCAAGCTAACAGTCCATTATCCATTGTTTTAAATGATGAAATTTCTTCCTCTCATTTACGAAAACATGTATGGTGTTAGTGTTTTTGAAACGTTTTTTATTTTAAAATATTAAAAAAATAAATTTATGAAAATCTAAAAAGGTGGGAGGAGAGAGAAATTTGGCTGTTTATAGAAAACAACAAGGCCCATGGAAGCCCAAAAAGGGGGGAGATAATAGTTGGCCTTTTATCTAAAAGAGCAAGGCCCATGGAAGCCCAAAAATGGAGAGAGAGAGGCAGAGATTTGATAATTTATCTAAGACAGCAAGGCCCATGGAAGCCCAAGACACAGGGAGAGAGAGAGAAAGAGCAAGGCCCATGGAAGCCCAAGACACAGGGAGAGAGAGAGAAAGAGCAAGGCCCATGGAAGCCTAAAAATGGAGAGAGAGGCAGAGATTTGATAATTTATCTAAGAAAGCAAGGCCCATGGAAGCCCAAGACACAGCGAGAGAGAGAGATAGAGACAGCAAGGGCCATGGAAGCCCGAGAGAGAGAGAGAGAGAGAGAGAGAGATAAGCTGTGAAAATCAAAATCACAAGGAAGTTGTTGACGATTGGCCCAAAGAATTTCCTTCAACCATGCTGCTTAGCCACGCAAGGTACCTTTATATTATGTTATAGTTAAAAAATTTTATCTTTAGGTTCTTTTTCCTATATAAATATATAAATATTGATCCTTATCTCCATCCATCTCTCCCCAAAAAAATCTTTTCTTGGAGGGTCCCTTTGTTCCATCTTAGGTTTCCGGGGTATTCACACTGTTCTGTTCCTCTGATCAGTTGAACCAAAGGTAATGCCTGCGAAGGGATCTCTTTCTCTTTTTGCCCATATTCTCTGTATAGTTTGTACATATATTATGTCTGTTTTATTTTTTCTGAATTTTCTTGTCCATGATTTGGATTATCCATATCTTTACAAACATCTTTATAAAAACGCAAACTGCCTGTGGGTTCACTCGGTTTCCTCTTGTGGGGTTCTTCGATCTGGGGCTTTTGGATATCTCTGTGGGTTTTCAGCAACTGGGTCTCTTTTCTCTCTGGTTAAACATTTGAAATGCAGACCCTTTCACTGTTTGTAGAGATATTGATGTTTGAATTAATAAAGCAGTGATAGAGGTTACTTGGGATTGATGGCTCGGTTGATTTTGCCTTGCAAAGGTTCGGGTTTGCCGAAGACATGCATTTTGGGTTTGATCTCCTCTGCTCATGTGATTACTCAGCCTTTCTAATTGGTAGCTACTGTTTTTTCGTAGTTTTAACATTTATTTGTGGTTGATTTTCGAGAAAGCGGATGAAAGTAAGTGAAATGATAGAAATTTTACCGTGGAGGGTGACGGTTTGCAAATCATAATGATTTTCTTGTTATCATGCTATACATATTTTTACCACGCGTGGTAGCTTTTGCGCGTCTTCTTTGAAACTGCTAAAGTACGGAATGCACTCTACTGAATTTGTTGTCATTGTTGTTTTAGGATGCACATTAAACATACTCTGGTAATTTGGATATGGACTTTGTTTGTTCCTTGCTTCTGCTCATGGAAAATGATCTTTTGTCCAGGCTTAGGGTTAACTTATTTAGACTCTTGTTGTTTCTGTCATCAGTTAAATCTGAATTCATTATATACTCAGTTTCAACCTTAGCCCTGTCCCTGCAAAAGAAAATGAAACAAGAGAAATAGAAATAGGGTCTATTCCTTTTTCTCCTTTCATTCCTATCCATGCATTTCAAGGCTGTAGATCATGTGTTTTGATACCTTAGTATTTTCGCTGGGAGCTCTATGTGAATTGCAATTTTCAGTAGGCAACTTACACACACCTCTGCTGTTATTACAGTTTCCAGCCACTTGTGGTGTTAGTTCTATTGGGCATACAGCTAAAAGTATCTCCAGATATAGGCATTGCCTTAGCTTGGAGGTTTGTGCATTTGCAGCTGTAATTGTTCATTTATTTGTGGTATTTTTGGATCTGTGATTTGAATTAGTCTTCTTACTAAAATCCTCTCCCTGTGTTATTAGGTTGCACGACGGAAAAATTTTTGTTTTCATCATCCTTCATCACAAGTGAGTTGTTATGAACTTATGATTGAATTTATCACTACTATTATGTCATTTTCATGCTCATTAATTAATTAAGCAAATTTCAACTGTCATAGAGGGTCAAGCAATTCAGCCAGAGGCTAATTTGTTCAGTTGCAGCAGAACCCTTACCGAAGCAAGTTGAAGAACAGAAAATGGAGATGCCCAAAGAAATTTTTCTAAAAGATTACAAGTTGCCTGACTACTATTTTGATACGGTATATATGTACTCACTGATGCATCAACTATAAAAGAATAGTCTCATACATGTATATAGGACTGTTAATTTTGATACTGACATTTTGTCTCCTTAACTATGAATGTTCAGGTGGACCTAAAATTTTCGTTAGGCGAGGAGAAAACAATTGTTTGTTCCAAAATTTGTGTCTACCCTAGGGTTGAAGGTAATGTTGTAGCAATTGGCACTGCATGCCATAAAATATCTTCTACCGGATTTTATCTTTCTGAATAGTGTTCTGGTTTAATTGCACAAAAATATTGGACTTAAACTTCAAGTGGTGTACTTGTTATCTTGAGGATAGGTTGCACTTCTCCTCTAGTCTTGGATGGGCAAGATCTGAAGCTAGTTTCAATTCAGGTCAATGGAAAGGAACCAAAGGTATGCAATAAGTTTCTATAAAGTTTTGTGTTTCAGTGTCTTAACTGCTGTGCATGAACATGAATTTGTTGGTGTTGCTTTCTCATTTTGGTTCACTGCTCTGAATTATTACCGTGTAAAATATTAGTTTCATTTCACTATCTTTTATTGCCCTCTATGACATTTCAGCATACATGCATCCGTGCATGTTTGTAGATATCCTACGTAACATACTTGTGTGCATGCATGCGTGCGTGTGTAGGTATCACAGTTAAACCAAAGTTTATACTGCATGTTTGGGTTCAAACTTCAGAAGGTTGCTCTTTCCAACTGTAGATCTTTGATGTGTTTCAGGAGGGAGATTTCCACTTGGATTCACGCCATCTGACTCTCTCATCACTGCCAAGTGGTACATTTACATTGGAAATTGTAACCGAGATATATCCACAGAAGAACACATCATTAGAGGTGAAACAGCATATTTTATCTACACAATTTTACACTTGTGCATGTGACTTTTCTTCCCCCCCTTTTTCTGTTTTTCCAATTTCCACTCTCAACTGCAGGGGTTATACAAATCATCTGGGAATTTCTGCACACAATGTGAAGCAGAGGGTTTCCGGAGAATTACATTCTATCAGGTTTATAATTTAAAGAAACCATACATCCTGACAATCACATATTAGACTCCAATCTGTTTTTACTTGATAATGACTTCATTTGCATTGTCAGGATCGTCCTGATATAATGGCAAAATACACTTGCCATATTGAAGCTGACAAGTCATTATATCCTGTGTTGTTGTCTAATGGAAATCTCATAGAGCAAGGAGAACTTGAGGTTAGTTCTTTTATTCATTAAGAATAGATGCCTAACTATTGTATTTGCCGAACTGTAAATTTTTGTTCTGCTGCAGGGTGGCAGGCACTATGCTCTTTGGGAGGATCCCTTCAAGAAACCTTGCTATCTCTTTGCTTTAGTTGCTGGACAGTTGAAGAGCAGAGATGACACCTTTACCACTCGTTCTGGTCGTAAAGTATCTCTTAGGATCTGGACTCCAGAATATGATCTACCCAAGACTGCACATGCCATGTATTCCCTCAAGGCGGCTATGAAATGGGATGAAGATGTGAGCTTTCCTTTCTCTCTTTACCTTTCAAGCTGTCCCTTGGATGCATTCTTTGATCTATCTTCTTGATGTTGATGCTAAAGTATGCTTCCTCATCTTTGATGTTTGCATACAGGTTTTTGGTCTCGAGTATGACCTGGATCTCTTCAATATTGTAGCCGTCCCTGATTTTAACATGTAAGTTGCAACATTTTCTGTGCGTCTAATGTATGTTCTTTCTCCTGATATATGCTGTGCTTTGCAATTCTCTCTTATTTTCTTTTTCTAAATTACCAATCGTGTTTCATGTATTGACTGCCAGGGGAGCCATGGAAAATAAGAGCTTGAATGTATGCTTCTAGAAAACTTACTAGCTTTTTGTTCACATCTGCTGTTTCAATTTATTTATGTTTGTCTGCCTTGGTTTTTAACAGTTATTCAATTCCAAGCTTGTCTTGGCTTCTCCAGAAACTGCTACAGATTCAGATTATGCTGCAATTTTAGGAGTTATTGGTCATGAGGTTTGTCATCTATTTCTCAGTAATGTGTGTGTGTGTATCTTTTGTTTCTTTTTGTTCATTGTGTGTCTAATTTGGGTTTTATTTCTTTTGCATGTCGCAGTATTTTCACAACTGGACGGGCAACAGGTTACCTTATATTCATACTCTGAATTTTTTTACTCCTTTCGTACAACCTTTTGGTGTTCTCTTTTCTAATCATTTTACCTCTTCTTATTGTAGAGTGACATGCCGAGACTGGTTTCAGCTTAGCCTTAAAGAAGGTCTAACTGTTTTCCGCGATCAGGTATGGTTACATTTTTAATTATGAAGCAACTGCCATAAATGTGTGTATATATATATGTATATATCTTGTTTGGTTGTGTTTATGACTTTAATTTCTGTTTCTCTGGCAGGAATTTTCATCCGACATGGGAAGCCGTACAGTAAAGCGAATTGCCGATGTGTCAAAGCTTCGGAGTTATCAGTTTCCACAGGTAAATTTCATTTATTGGTAGATTTGATTAAAATTATGAATATTGCTTCCATTTTGTGGGTTTGCATCAATTGCTACTTGATTAGCATAACCATCGTTTTAATTCCAAGTAAAAAAACTGTTTTATTTTACTCTTCATCTTTAGAACTAGGAAAAGTTATAGTGAAGCCTTTACCTGTGCAACATCAGTTGCTAATGGCATAGTTGAAAACATGGAGAGTCGATTTGTTAGGTATATTTGCTCATTTCATCTGACTACTGCTGTTCTTTTTTTCATTAGCTTATTCTTGTTGCAACTGTGTTTGTCTTGCTTGCCAGGATGCTGGACCCATGGCTCATCCTGTACGACCACATTCTTATATTAAGGTCTGAAAATTTTCTGTTGAATAATTCCTCTTTATTCTAGAGCTATTGACTATATTCTTAGAAACTGTATTTATGTTGGTATCATTTGTCTTGTGACAGATGGACAACTTCTATACAGGCAAGATCCTGTCTTGTGTATTATGAAGGGGGATTCTTTTGTTAAATATTCAAATAAGTTTTTGTTTGGTCTTGGAAACTATAATATGCTATTGACTTGACTTGTTTGAATATTTGTGCCATCTCTTCATGCTGTAATATTGGTTATGATGTCTAATCCGGGACATTCACTGCCACAAACTTGCAGTCACGGTAGGGTTCTATAATTCTGCCTCACTTCTTATGCTCATTCTCATGTTTCCTTTGGCAGACCTCTAACTGTTTTCCTTTTTTCTTTTCTTTTATTACAGGTGTATGAAAAGGTTTGGATATTTTTATTCATGTACTCTCTATCTCCCTACTTTTCTGTGGATGACAATTATTGCAACTTACTTGGTGTATTGTTTATCTTTCTATCAGGGAGCTGAAGTTGTGAGAATGTACAAGACCCTATTAGGGAGCCAAGGGTTCAGAAAAGTAAAAACTAGCTTAACCTACATGTACACGATTCTTTATTTTACATGTGACACAGCTGTTTTCTGCAAACTGGTAACACCTTTTTGCTTTTCAGGGCATGGATCTATATTTCAAGCGGCATGATGGGCAAGCTGTAACTTGTGAAGATTTCTTTGCTGCCATGCGAGATGCTAATGGTGCAGATTTTGCTAATTTCCTTTTGTGGTATGTTACCAACTAGTTTTCATTTGTTTTAAATTTATATTTGTTTTATCTGATGCTTAACACATGAACTCTAGATAGATGAGAAATCACTTATCTGTTGCTTATGCTTTTGAGTGATCCCCCCCACCCCCCCCCCAAAAAAAAAAAATAAAAAATCAGGTACTCCCAAGCTGGAACTCCTCGTGTGAAGGTCACTTCATCCTACAATGCCAAGGCTCATACTTATTCCTTAAAGTTTAGGTATACTTCCAAATTGGATTTATGATTTGTGTGTCTGCAAACGTTGGGTTATGATATCATAATGAAGTACTCTGTTTTGGGTTTCCATAGGCAAGAGGTGCCACCAACCCCAGGACAGCCAGTGAAGGATCCCATGTTCATTCCTGTATCAATAGGTCTACTGGACTCAAGCGGCAAGGACATGCCTCTTTCCTCTGTGTATCATGGTGGGAAGTTGGAGTCTTTTGCACATGGTGGTCAGCCTATCTACAGTACTATTCTTAGACTAACGAAGGTAAGCTTTGAAAAGATGCGAATTGGTTCATGACCATGTTTAGAAAGCGAACCAGAGTTGACCCTCAGAAACATAGGCTGGTTTGAGTATTTTGTTGCTAAGTTACCCAAGCTTTACATGAAATGACATCTAAGGGACCTGCATGTAGCATAATATGATCTGCCCAGTGCAACCTCGTAATCATTAAAGGGGATGGAGGTTATTTATATGCTACTGGAGGCATTTCTATCTAGTCAATGCTCACTCTTATTTTGTCCTTGACTATATCTCATTGCATTACATGATAAAAAATCTGCAGATGAAAATTCATCCTATCCTGTGGTGAATTCAGTGAGGGAGGCATTCCTACCTAGTCAATTCTCACTTTTATCGTCCTTGACTATATCTCATTGCATTACATGATAAAAAATCTGCAGATGAAAATTCATCCTATCCTTTGGTTGAATTTGGTTGTCCTTTTACCTACCAACTAGCTTGTTTGACCTTCTGTGGAGAAAAGAGTCCAGTAAATCAATTTCAAATACCAAAGTTAAACCCATAATGTTGGGGTTTTGAGATTGACCAGTCTTGAGATTCTGTTTAGTGCCCATAAGCTACTACAGGGACGGATATGGGTTTCATTTACAACTGTTCTCATCTTTTCAATATTCTGCACAGAGAATGATTGACACTGGTTTCTTCTAGTATTTTAATCAGAAATCTAAAACTTACAAAAGAAAACAAAATGCATCCATGGTTCAAGAATACATTTATTAATTATGTGAGTAATGTGATTATCTTTCACTTAGTGAGACCATCTACATGAATGAAAACTGAGCAAAACCTTTCCTTATAGTAAAGGAATTCATATAAGATAAAAAGTCTTCTAATCGTTGCTTCTAGATGATTATAAATGTAATAATTTAATTTTTTACCTGGAATTGTTTGTTTACTATTACTATTGCTGGTACTCAGAGAGAAAAAAGTAACTTTTCAAGTTTTCCTTCTCCTACAAGCAAATTCCATTTTTTGTTGAACCTATACATGGTACTTTAAGACACTACTATCCAGGACTGTTATCCTCCTACCAAATGGGATCACAAGAGAGGTGTAAGACACAAATGTTAATGGAGAATTCTCTAGAGCAGAGAAACTCACGAAGTACATTTCCTGGAATTGGGTGAACATCTGAAATTCCAATTAATTAATTTGATTAAAGGTGAAATACTAAATCCCAACACATCTTTGTTGGTTTTGAAAACAAATTCTGAATTTATGATATAACCAATGTCTCAATAGACATCTTTGTTGGTTCTCCATAGCAAGAGAAATGCCAAGATTTCATATTGAGACTGAGTCTACATATTGCACAGCCATATTGCACCATAATTCTAGGATGGGAATCAGTTGGAATCTAAGAAATAGGACCTATCAGGGATATGCTACTGCACTAAAGTGACGTAAACGTCTCCAAGCAAACAATAGTTGGAAGCTTATCTTTCCACTTCTACTCTCTTAATAATTAAATGTTTTTTGATGTTGATGAGCAGGAGGAGGAAGAATTTATATTCTCTGATATAGCTGAGCGGCCAGTTCCATCTATCTTACGGGGCTACAGTGCTCCTGTCAGACTTGACTCAGATCTTACTGAAAATGATCTGTCTTTCCTTCTTGCTTACGATTCAGACGAGTTCAATCGGTAAGTCTTAATCACAATATATCATTCCCTTCATTTAGGAAAAGGGAGCCTTTTTGTTTTCTGGCTGTGCAAACTAATTGTTTGTGCTTTTAGTTGGGAGGCTGGACAGGTATTGGCGAGGAAGCTGATGCTCAGCCTGGTTGCTGATTTCCAACAGAATAAGTCACTGACAATTAATCCACAATTTGTGCAAGGGATTAAAAGCATACTTTGTGATTCAAGCTTAGACAAGGTGTTTACTGTTTTTTTTTTCTTTTTCGGTTACTTCAATTCAAGGAAACAAAAATGATTGCACAAACCAGCTTAAATTTTTGCTATTATCCAGGAATTCATTTCAAAGGCAATAACTCTGCCTGGTGAAGGAGAGATAATGGATATGATGGAAATTGCAGATCCAGATGCTGTTCATGCAGTGAGAACTTTCATCAGAAAGCAGCTTGCTTCTGAACTGAAAGAAGAGTTTCTCAGCACGGTATTCATCTGTGTTGAAGTTATCTAACACTGCTGTACTTATCAAACGCACATACATATGTACACACACACACACACACACATATATATATATATGATAAAACTGCCACACTTTTCCTCCCCTTGTGGGTAATTTGGCTTTGCATGTTACAGGTGAAAAACAACAGGAGCTCTGAACTGTATGAGTTCAACCATTCAAATATGGCGAGGCGGGCGCTTAAGAACATTGCACTTGGTCTGTTTTATTTAAGAGTATTCTTTTCAAGATGGCTTCTTTAGGAATTCATTAACAAAGATACTACATTTTTTGCCATAAAAATTTGTTAAAGAGTTTTGACATTTATATTTCTCTTCTCTGCAGGATATCTTGCGTCACTTGAAGATCCGGATCTGACTGAGCTTGCATTGCATGAATATAGAACTGCCACAAATATGACTGAACAATTTGCAGCTCTTGCTGCCATAGCCCAAAAGCCTGGAAAAATACGCGATGATACTCTGGCTGACTTCTATAGCAAGTGGCAGCACGACTTCTTGGTGAGTCACTTCCTGATAGTGCTTATAGTTATTTGTAAGTGTTTATTTGGTGTAAACTATTGTGGTTCAAAAATTACCTATATTGCCTACTTGAATGATTTAGTTGGTTGTGATACAAACGGTGGTCCTCTGAAGCAGTTTTTGCCAGAGTTGCTGCTAAGAGTTTCCATCTAAATTTACATTAAACAGACTTGTTCTAAATTCTCTAAATTCTTGTGTTATATACTGAATTTGTAGTTAAAAGCGTATTGGAAATGTGCAATTTGTGCCCAAGAAGTATGCCTAGGTAGTAAAATGCTTTTGTTTAATTGCAAGTAAAAGAAGCATTCAAGAAATACAAATTTAGTTGCATCACGGCATCCATAGAAAATTATTTGAGGAACCCAACCGTAAAACTTCATACCCATATTTGTGCAGTAATGTAGTGTCTTGAAACAATAAATTTCCTGACCCAAGTCTGATTGTCGGGATTTTTGTACTTCATTTCATCAATTCTTGCTTATAGTAGTTGCTTTGAAGTGCCATTAGGGAACTAAAAACACCAAGTTTAATGAGCATCATTACCTTCCTTTTATGCAGGTGACCCTATATAGTGGGATTAAGGCTTGATATGTTGTTGTATTTACCTATTTTTCTTTCCTCCCAAGAATCTCTTGGAAGTCATTGTCACGAACACTCTGAAAAGTTTGAAGCGTAATTTCTATCAAACATAGTTCATCAAGTGGCTAACTATGTTCCTTAGCAATTATTCTTCACCATCAAGTCTCTAACATGCATCAACATTTGGAGAAATTGTTTCTTACAAGTGGATGTTTCTTGTCACTTTTCCAGAATAAATTTTACTAATGCATATTTGAGTCGATATTGTTGATCTCTCTCGTAATTGATCTTTGTGAGAAAAAAAGTTACATTCCTACTCTTTTGGTTCTGCCATATGCTAATATTTATAGGGATGGTAAAGGTGAAGGTGGCCCCAAGCTTCTGCAGTTCTGTTGCTATAATTCTGTTTTACTTTTCTCCAGGTTGTGAACAAATGGTTTGCTCTTCAAGCTATATCCGACATTCCTGGGAATGTGGAGAACGTCAAGAACCTCCTAAACCATCCCGCATTTGATCTGCGCAATCCAAACAAGGTAGATGCAAGTTCTCACGGCGCCAAATGCACATGAACGGCACATTTTTGGACCAAGTTTATAGAAGTTGTACTCATTTTAGGATTCATTTGTTGGCAGGTATATTCACTCGTTGGCAGTTTCTGTGGCTCTCCTGTGAACTTCCATGCCAAAGATGGCTCGGGCTACAAATTCTTGGGCGAGCTCGTGTTGCAGCTGGACAAACTGAACCCCCAGGTTTGAGTCTACGGCTCCCTCAAATCATCAGCATCTAGTTCTAGGATTAACTGCACTTTATCACTGACTAAATCTCCCTGAATTGCAGGTGGCTTCCCGGATGGTATCAGCCTTCTCTAGATGGAGGCGGTATGATGAAACCCGGCAGAGCCTCGCCAAGGTATGAAACTCTGAAAGATGATTCTCCCTATACTGGCATTGCTCGATTCATTTTTGAGTTTTAACAAGGTGCAGCCCCTCCTCGATCATCTTCCTCGTCGTAAAAACTGAACTATTGCTTGCACTTGCAGGCTCAGCTGGAGATGATTGTGTCCAGCAATGGACTTTCAGAGAACGTGTTTGAGATTGCTTCTAAAAGCTTGGCAATTTAGAATGGTAATTTGCCTGTTCATGACAAGGACCTCCATGATTTTGTGTCTTGAGCTTTGGAACTGGTTTGCCATGTAGAAATATAACTTGGATCTTCACATCCTCCAGTGGATTTGAATAAATAGGGTTTGTTCTTAGATCACAAGATAGAAGCAAAGTGGTTTTGGATCTATGGTGAGTGTGCATCAACTTCATTTAGGTAATGTTTTTCTTTTATTTTTAATTTATTTTTCTTCTCTTTGTTTATCATTTATTGGGTGGCATAATTGTTGAGAAAGTCAAAAGGCTAGAATGGCCACTTAAGCATGGGGATGAGAAAAAGATGGGTCCAACCTCTGTTAGTAGTTCATGTGATAATGTCAAAGGGGACCATTAACTCAAAATGTCTCAAAATTATTTAATAATTTTATTGATAAGACATGAAATAATTCAAATTAAGTACTAATTAGGAAGTGTTGTTTGAGAAAGATTACCAAGTATGTTTTGAGTTCAAATTCTCTTGTAGGGGCAAGATTTTAACTTTTGATATAATCTCGGGGTGAATCACTCTCAAAAGTTAGTTGTCAAGGGAAGAATATTTAAGAGGTTTTAAACTCCACATTAAGAGTCTAGGTTTTTGATGTGGGATAAGTTTCATACTTTGCAATAAATCATAACATACTATCATACTTTGTAGTTTGATGCCTACGACAATTAGTTGTGCATTAACACAGTTAGTCTCGGACAAACATTGTAATATTGATGTCATTTTCATCATTGTGTGATTACAATTGGGAGACATGTGTCGTTTTTTATACTACTGTTATATTTTTTTGGGTAAAATTTACCCTTAAAAGTAGGATGCTCAAGAGTTATAAATCCTACACTAAGAGATTAAATTTAAATTTTTGATGTAAGACAAGTTTCATATCTTAGTGGACTATAATATAATCAATTTAGTATTTAAAAGTAAGTGAAATAAGTAGTATTGAATCTCTAAACTTGAAATGCATTTATCTATGGAGATTTTGCTCCACATTGACTATAATATAATCAATTTAGATTTATATTAATTTTCAACGTAGTGAGGGACCCAAAATAATTTTTCAAAAAAAGCTAAGGCGGCTAAGGATGAGCCTTTTGATGGATAGAATAATAAGTGTCCTTTAGCCCCAATTGGCAGCCCTACACAAAGATATGCACTCAAGTGGTAAAATCAGCAAAAAGGACTCTTTCCATATATGGAGCCATGAAATTGATGAAAGATCTTCTTTGCTTTCAATCTAATCCTACTCAAAGATATGCCATAATTAGGTTAACAAAAGGGTTTACTTCCTCTTAAATTATTTTTTTGCTTAAAAAATTAATTCTAATATAACCCCCCCCCAAAAAAAAAACTTTCTAAAATATACATATCTAATATTTAATTTTTTTTCCAAAATTTCCCCACTCAATAATATGAAATGTGGGCTAATTTTTTAAAAATTACCCTTAAAATTAGGATTGTGTAAATTTTGGTTCAAATTAAATAAAAAATATTAGTCTCGTGTTCGGTTTAGAAAATAGTAATTTTCAATTTATTTGAAGAATCAAAAATTGAATGTTAAATTGTTGTTGATTTTTGCTTGGATCCATGTATATAAATGTATATTTTTTAATTCATATTAAATAGTGATAGAAATAATTTGTTAATATTAAGTATTAATTAGATCTGTTAAGTAACCAATTTGATTTTTAGTATTTAAATTAAAAGGTTTTTAATCTCACTCTAGTCCAATCTAAGACGAGGTCTACACTCTTCCTTAAAATTATTAGATTTCAAGTTCAAACATCTTATTGTTTACAAAAAATGGACCTCACAAATAAGGGTGTACAATCGGTCCGTTCGATTACTGAACTGATCGAAATTTACTAACCGATTAAATCGAATTAAGAAATAAAATTGAACCGAATTAATTAATTAACCTGAAAAACTGGATTAATCGATAATCGAAAAAATCAAATTCAAACTATATAAACTGAATTGAACCGATTAAATCGAAGAAACGCGATAAACAAAATGAAAAAAATCGAAGTAACCGATAGAAAATATATGAATCGAAGAAAACGATGTCGTTTTATAAATATTAAAACAATATTGTTTTAAAGTTTGGTCAGTCTGATTAATTTGCTTATTCCAACTGAAAAATCGAATCAAAAATCAAATTTTTGAGAAAAATTAATCGAACCAAACCCAAGCAGGAAAAAAGCCTAAACAAAATCAACAAATTCGATCGGTTCCGTCTATTAGTTCAAATAAATCGAACTTTTACTCTTCCCTACTCATAAATAAATTTTTTATTATTATTATATTATTTATATTATTATATAAGTAAATAATAACCATGTCAATAAAATAAAATTTTAAAATATTCTTTATAGTTTTTGTTTTAAAAAAATAAAACTTAATCACTAAGATTTGATCTCAAGACTTTATAAGTGTAAATATTTAAATTTGTCACTTTGCTAACTTTAATCTTCATTTAAACTTGACCTTTAAAAATTATAAAATTAGAGTAAAACTATCTATTGTCAATTAGGAGTGAGCAACATTTCAATTAAATCAAAATAGTCGAATTGGTCAAAATTGTCGGTTTAGTTCGATTAAATTGTAAGTCAGTTTAGTTCGATTTTCAAATTTTTTAATTTTAATTATTTAAGTTTGATTCAGTTTTTGTATTAAAAAAATTAAAATAATCAAACCAATCAAAATATTAAAAAAAATGAAGTCATTTTTTTTTATTTTTTGGTTTTTCTCTTTTTCTTGATTTTTTCAATTTGTTCAATTTTTTAATTATTTTTCTATTTATTCAATTTGAGCATCTAATTTAGTTGATTCAATTTATTTTTGACACAAATTTAGTCTATTCAATTTTAATAATTTAGTTCAAATCGGTCTTCGCATTTAAAAAATTAAAATAATTAAACTAATAAAAATTTCAAAAGTGACGTTATTTTTAAAACAAATTTGTTTGTCTTGATTTTTTTATTTTTTCAATCTATTTGATTTTTTATTTTTTAATTTATTTGATTTGAATATTTATTTACTCGATTCAATTTAATTTTTAACTCATATTTAATTTAAGCAGTTCGGCCGGTTTAGTAGTGATCACCCTTGCGTCAATTAATAATAAATCTTTATTTAAAATATTTAATATTTTATTTAGACACACGTAACGTAACTTATTTTAATAATTTAATAATATTTTTAGCGCACCGTACAAGTTAGTTCGTGGCGGGGCCCAGCTATCTATCCAACAGGAAAGCCGTCGAGAAAGTAGACGGCAACACCCACACGTGCACCCATTTGACAAAATGCCACATTATAATACGATTTCCTAAGTAAAACAATAATTAATTATTAATTAATTACCCCCTCCACTGCCCTTTAATTTCCATTTCTATTTTACTTTTCACCCCTTCCCGCTACATTTACGAATCTGCCCCTTCCCAGCCCACCCACCATCGCCTAATCTCCAAGTATTAATTTTTTTAATGTACAAAACACGAAAAATCTCTAATTAACATATAATTTTTATTAGAGATCGTCTTATTTTTTAACAAATCTACAGTCCACTACACCACTACTTAGACAGGTTAAACAGGTGGATTCCGAATCAAAATTAGACAAATTATCGCCTCCAGGGATACAACCAAGTAATAATAGAGAGGGTTATAAAGATGCAGTCATACAAAAGACTATTAGTGTAAGATTGATTCTTAAGAAAAACAAATCCTTTTAGGGGTAATTTTTGGTAAGTATTAGTGAACGCAACGTCAAACTCTGATCACTTGAGCATATCTCTCGATTTATCTCTCTCATGATGACTCGGGAATGAATTCATGAGGGGCTTGAGTGATGACACGTAATCTAAAAAAAAAAAAGACAAATTATCTATTTTTCCAACGGATTCTATCCAACAAATAGAACAAAATTGATGCACCGCAGATAGGAGAGACCTGTAAATTGATGTGATCGCGAGGCTATTTACGTAAATTGGCACAACCACAGTTTTCGATAATTTCACAGTAATTATTAATTAACAATGATTTAAGAACAATAACAGTAGAATTATGAAGTCCTTGCCGTGTTTGACCTCAAACAAGGGGGAGGGAGAGAGAGAGAGACGTTCCGCTTCTCTTCGTCTCTCTCATCAATTTGATATAAATCCACATTTCTCTCGCCTGCTTATTCGTCGCCTTCGCAATCATCTGTGTGCTCCGCGTCTCTGGTCGTCGCTCTCACTTTCGCAGTTCGAGCATCCGCTTTTCCGGAGAAAGTTACGGCGTCGAGATTTGATCGGCGGAAGTCATGAAGAGGAATTTCGGTAGGTGGAGTTAGGTTAATTGTTTTGTTTGATCCGGAGGAGAGGAGCGAGCGTGCGGAGATGAGAGGAGCGAACAACCACCACGCTCTGGAGACTATAAGCGCCGCCGCGACCGCCATCGCTTCGGCTGAGAATCGTGCGCCTCAAGCTTCCGTTCAGGTGACGGAATTTGATTTTTGTTTTTCTGTGGCGTCGGTTGCTTGCGGTGTTTCGTGATTTGATTATGTCATCGAAGCTCGAGATTGTAAAGCCTGATTCTCTAGATTCGGGATCTGTTGATTGCATATTCACTTTGTTCGGTTCGTGTAGTTGTTGGAAATTTTGATTGTGTTCGCGTTTTGATTCGTGTAGTTGACTTGTGATTTCCAGGCTGTTTTAGTTTGGTGTTGGCTTCGTATTTGCAGTTCTCTGCTTTTTGAGGTTGAGGTTTTCATTGGTTTGCACGTGATTTCTAGTGTGATTCTGTATTACGTGGACGAGCAAGCTTTTTAGTGATTCTGTATTAGTATCTCATGATGACGGAACAAGTTGCTGAAATTCCAAATTTTCAGTAGCAAAATTTGTTTGTTTTGCAGTACAAATATGTGACTTGTTTACTTAAAGAAGCTCTGCAGTGCGACATGAGCGTCTGCTTGGTTCCGTCATCATAGGCTAGGTTGCTTTATAGGTTATCTTTTAGTGTTGTCTGTTCGGCTAGGGTGTTGGTAGTTATTCTGTGTTGCAAGTTCAATTTCAATTGCCTGCGTCTTTTGATGTTTTCAACATGATTTGCGAGATCCTTGCATCCAGATTGCATGGTTATTAAGTTGTCAATGATAGCATAAATTCCTGTATCCCACTTGCTACAGTTGTAAATTTTCTGTATGCTTCATTTTGGAAAGAAGTTTTTGGTACATCTATTGAATGCTTCCATAAATGGTGTCGGTGTTTAGGGGAATTTGATATGAAGCTGTGTTTGGGAGGATAGACTTTTACATCTACACATTTTTTACTCAACCTTGCATGATATTGTTTTGAGCAGACGTAACTTTTTATCTTTTGTTTTTTCTTTTTGCCCTTAATTTCTGTTATGAATTTGCCTATTATGTTTTGCCAACTAATAATGTCAGCAGAGTGCAAAGTGTATGGTGGTAATATTGTTGAGTGCATTTTTCCCCGTTATCTTTTCTCTGAGGTAGCAAATTTGTTGTTGTTTGCTCTGCTTAAGGTTGGGCTAGTTTTGATGATAGCAATTTTAATATAATCTAAAATCTAAGACAACATTATAAGTTTCAAGTTATATAGCAGATCCACAGTCATCACAAACATTCTGACTCTGGCTTTATATATTGCACTGGTTTTTGTGGAATCAGATTTTTTTTTTCCATCCCCGTGCACTTCTTTTTCAAGTTGCCCTTGGAAATAGAAGGCTGCTTTCTTATAGAAGGATAACATTTGTCTAAAATTTGTAGTTGCCTCGGAATTAGATGTAGGCAGGGAAATTTTCACTTCCTCCAAAATATTGTTTGATTCAGACAATGATCAGTAATTGACCAAATATTGTAATTTCAAAGGTTAATAGGCATTAGTTATATGGAAATATGACTTCTCCTCTCTTGGGACTCTTCTCTTAAATTTACTATTTCCGCTGAACATGGAAGAAAGCAATGTTTTGGCTTGTGCTGTAAAGGTTCTCTTACCATGGTGACTTGAGGTTAATGTGTTGTGCATCAACTCTTGACCAAACATGTCAATTTTGCACTCTCATTTGGCTCTTGTTTCAGAGATCTTGACAGATATTCTGAGGCTTTTCATTTTAGTAGATACTTGCAAATTAGTCCTCCAAAAGAGCTAATTCATGATCTGTGTGCATTTGAAACCAGGTCAGAGTTCTAAAAACCAAAGAAGATAGTAAGCGAGAAGGGGGCAGAAATAGATAGGCTTTGAAAATTGAAATCTAGCCATCTACTAAGCCAGTCGCATATCATATAGGGCACTTAATGTTTGAAATTTCCATCATTCTAGGAAAGAAAATAGCCTTCAGATAGGTAAAAAATAAACAAATAAATAAATATTTTTGTTTTTGTAATTGACTAACTAGCCAAATAGGAAACTTCCAAAATACTCGGTTCTTGTAAACAGCTTCTCCTATTCTTGTGCTATAGGGTTGTTTTTCATTTGAGCTGTTCTGTACTTGTCCCTTTATTGCTGCTTATTTTTTTCCCATAAGGATTATCTCTATGCAGGGACATAGACCCACAGCATTATGGATGTACACTTTACTCTCTTTTATTTAGTGTGATATGGAATCCAAAAACTTCCTATTTTATAAATAATCACACTAATAGGTTTTATCTTTTCCAGTTAAGGCAGATTTTATAAATAAACACATTGATGACTAGATCCATGATCAGACTAGCAAAACCAGAGAGAGATGCCTGCGTAACTTCCACTTCACAGATAAGTCATGATTCAATTTCACAAGGTTATCCCTGGGATGGATGACTTTCATCCCAGGCTAATGATTAATTATCAACAAGTGCAGTTTTTATGGAAGGCACTAGGTACCAAATCTGTACCACATCAGATTTTCTTGAATCCCATCCAACTGACATTCCATGCTGGGATGTATTGCTGCTTCTAATTTGGAAAAGGTGTGTTAAGTAGAGAAGCTCCAGAAGTGTTGGTCAGATGTGCATGAATTTCAATATGAACGAGTAAATATGTTTTTAGTTGTCCAGCAGCCATCAGGATTGATCAACTCCACAGATACTGATTTTTACACGTACATAGTTGTGTACAGGGTGGTGATTAAATATATTAAAATAGAGGCGCTGAAAGTGTTTGAATTTATGTGTCTGCTTCAATACTTGGTTTATCCTGTGCTGCGATTTGCAATCATAGTAGCTACACACTGGAGATCTAAATTCTATCTGCAAACATTTAGTTTCTTAAATATGAGATCACGGTTTTTTTTTTTTGGCTCTCTTTGTACCATGCCTTATTGACTCCAGAATGATGGAAATTTCTTTCAGAATGACTGGATGTAATTGTGTGATTGGGATTACTCTGAATTCTAATAGTTGCCTTCAATTTCTTGCTAGATATACAGAAGAAATGTGGCAGCACTGGCTATTTTACAAGTGCAATGGTTCTGATATCGTTTGGTTCTGTGCAGAAAAGAAGATGGGGAAGCTGTTGGAGCATATACTCATGTTTTGGATCCCACGGACAAAGCAAGAGAATTGGACATGCTGTTCTTGTTCCTGAAACAACTCCTCCTGGAATAGAGGTTCCAGCAGCTGAAAATCCACCTCAAACAACTAGTGTCTCATTTCCCTTTGTTGCACCTCCCTCTTCTCCCGCATCCTTCCTTCAGTCCGAACCACCCTCTTGTACACAGTCACCAGCTGGCTTTCCATCCTTTACCTCTATATCTGCTAGCATGTACTCCCCTGGGCCTGCCTCCATCTTTGCTATTGGCCCTTATGCCCATGAGACTCAGTTAGTCTCGCCCCCAGTTTTCTCTACTTTCACCACTGAACCCTCCACTCCCCCTTTTACTCCTCCCCCCGAGTCTGTCCATTTGACTACACCTTCCTCACCTGAAGTGCCGTTTGCTCAGCTACTCGGTCCCAATCACCAGAATGGTGAAGCTGGTCTTAGATTCCCTATATCCCAATACGAATTTCAATCTTATCAGTTCTATCCAGGGAGCCCTGTTGGCCACTTGATCTCACCAAGTTCAGGTGTCTCTGGTTCGGGCACTTCATCTCCTTTTCCTGATCTGGAGCTTCCTCCCGGTGGGGCCCAGCTCCTTCAGTTCCAAATTGGCAATCCTCCACCGAAGCTTTTGACCCTTGAAAAGCTTTCTGCCCGTGAATGGGGATCGCAGCAACGATCTGGTTCATTAACACCTGAAGCTGTGGGACATAGGCCTCTGGACCGTCAAAATTCTGACATTGCGCCGCTCACAGATCAATTTAATGGACTCCAAAATGAAGTAGTTGTGCTTGATCCCAGAGTATCTTTTGAGATCACCACTGAAGATGTTACGAGATGCATGGTAAAGAAGCCATCCTTGGCCATGACCGCATCACCATCTCTAAATAATGCAGACATCGCTGCTGAAATGGATGCAAATTCATCTGAGGCAGCTAATAGCCTCAAGGCCCATCTTGATGAAATATCCGATGACAAGCCCGAGAAAGCTTCTTCAGACGGGGAGGACAGGCAGCAGCCGCCACCTCAGAAGCATCGCTCCATCACACTCGGTTCTGTTAAGGAATTCAATTTCGACAATGCCGATGTAGAAAACTGCGATAAGCCTAATACTGACTCCGACTGGTGGACCAATGATAAGGTACTCGAAGTTGAATCAGAGGGTGAAACCAGCCACAACTGGTCTTTCTTCCCCATGATGCAGCCAGGTTTGAGCTAACTATAGCACTCTTCTCGGGCGTTACAAGTCCTGGCCTCTGCACGAAGGAACACCTGGGGCTTGGTTTCGACTATCCAAAAGCCAGATGGGCAGTATGTCGGATTGTGGGGATTGAGTTTTGACTCACTGATGAGAAACACAAGAAGACTGTTCTGTTACCCATTCCAGACCCGCAGAAAGAAGACAGCAGCAGGAGGTAACCAACGTCGTTTTGTTTAGTTTTTTCTTCTTTAGAAAGAAGCATATAAAAATGAATTTCAGTTAAAACAATTTGCTCAGCCGCCTTCCCATTCTGTAACATCAGATGATAAAAAAGATTAGATTAGACCAGTGGTAACATTTGACTAAAGCTTCTAGACAAATCCTTCTGCCCACGTGTTCAAATTCACCTAGCACGTTTCTTTTTATTTCCTGTCAACTTGATAGAAGTTTCCTCTTTTAAGACACACACTCCCTCGTCAATCTTTTCAAAGGTACCTTTGACTTCTTCCATGGCGTAGGAGGTAGGACGAGGGGAAGCCCCTTCTGATAGCACACGTCAGTTATATTGTAGAACAGTCTTTTGTTTGCTTGTAAGAGTTTGCGAGGGAGACCTGAAGCTGTTCTTTTGGCCCCATCTGGTGCATTTCTTGATATTATCCGAAGATTAGAACAAATACATTTTATGTTCCTAATTATTGAATTACCAAAATGAACATAATTTGGATAAAATTTAATTAGCAAACAGAATTATTGATTTTTTGTTAATTTGATTCAATTTCTTAATCATTGTGTTCGGTTTGATTTTATTTTTTTTTAAATTCAATTTTAATTATTTGGTTTAATTTTGTATATAAAATTTCAGTTAAAACTGAAATAATCAAAACAATATATGTATGTAAATATATACTATATAATTTCAGTTACTTATATGATTTTTTTTCCTTCAATAATAAATAATATTATTTTTTTATTATGGTTGTTATTTTGGTCATTTCACTATAAAAAGTGACATTCGTTAGTTCTACAAATTGCTTCAGTTTGATTGCCTTATAAATAATTTTGATTTTTTATCAAATTATAAAGCTCCCAAAAACTTAAGGAAAAAAAAAAAGAAAATCAACAATTAATATAAGTCCACAAAGTAAAAATAAAACTCTTTGAATTTCGCCTAATCTTAAGACGTGTGCAAGTGTAAGTTACTTTAAATTTAAATTAACAAATAACATCTAACTATGTTATTATATTACCCATTAATAACAATAACAACTGGGCATTTTTAATTTCATTAAATGATATCCATTATATAAATCCCACACCTCCCTACAATTCTATCATATTCTTTGAAAGTCAATACTATCTTATATCAAAAGATAAAAGTGCAACCAACATTTGATTTAAGATTAGGGTTGTAGTTGAATCCAACTGAGATTTGTTGAACTTAGACTTGGTTCGGCGAGTTAATTTCTAAACTTGCGTTTTTAAAAGTTAGTTTCTAAACTTAAATTCGAATTTAATTCATGTGAATCAAGATGAAGTTTGACTCGTCAAAAGATTGATGAGCATAGCTCGAGCTCAAGCCCTTGCTTAACAAGTTTCTAACAAGCCCGAGCAAGTTCAAATTTGTTAAAATTATTTTTTTAAAATTTAATATTCTAATATGTAAATAATTAATAAATATAACTTTAAATCATACATGATAATCAATAAATATAACATAAACATGATAATCAATTAATAAAAATTTTAAATTATAATAAACATAATATCATTTTTCATGTAATAAGAAAATAAAAATTGCTTGTCTAATTATTTTCAAAATGCAACATAATCCCAATTACAACAAAGATGTTTGATAACTTTATATTAAGTCATATATTTATAAGATTATAAATAAATGTATTAATATATTTTATAAACGAGACTGTTTTTATTGAGTTCAAACTTAACTTATTTATAAATCGAACTTTAAAATTAGGTTCAAACTCGATTCATTTTATTTTAATGAATGAATTCAAATAATCTTTTGTCAAGTCAAACACCGAATCACTCGTGAACGACTCGACTCATTTGTAACTTTACTGAAATCGCTATTAAAACCTAGTAATAAGAAAAATTTATTAGAGGTGTTCGCGGTGCAATTTGGTCGATCTGAACCATTTTCAGTACATTAAACTCTTGGTGCAATTTTTCGATCAAATCAAACCACTAGGTGCGGCTAAACCGCACCACATTTGCAGTTTGATTTGGGTGCAGCCAAATCGCACCGCATTTGTGGTCTGATTTGGTGCGGTTTACCACGGTTTGAAAATCTAGTACATGTGAGTTTTAAAATCATTAAAAATATTACTTAAAAATGGTAAATAAAGATTACCAGTGATTACCATCATGATTACCAGTGATATAACATCAAATAGTGCATATCATCATACAATGAATATCCAACATACAATTATTTCCAAATATATATACGTACATGTAATTTAATAATGTACTGTCCAAACTAATTATTTCTAAAATAATTATTTTCAATTATTTTTTAGACGATTCGGTTTAAAACTGAATCGCCTACTGTCCAAACCGCGAACCGTGTGGTTTGGACAGCTTTCAAATCGTTTCCGACCGTCAAAAAAAAAATTTGACTGATTCGATCTGGTTCAGTTTGATCTGATTGATTTTTGTGATGCACCGATTTTTTTAAACACCCATCAATTTTATATTACTCATGCATATCAATACCCTATATAATATAAAAAATTATAACATATAACACATAGAAGAATCTATTACAATATGCAAGAAGTACACTGCACGACCATATTATTATATATATGTTATACAATGTACCATTCATATTCTACGTCACATTACTTATATGGTATAAGATACCAATGACCCAATGATCAAGAGTGGAACCAGACTTAAAACCTACTCAAGAATAAACAAAAACTAAAATTCCCCAACCACCCACCTACCCACCCACCCCCATGGTTGACTATAATATGTTCATTGTGGTTGGTTGTGATAAATTATGAGTTAAAATTCTTATTTGTTTGTAATTGAATTTTTTAATTTGACAGTGATTATAATTTTAAATTTAATTTTAATTATGATATTATTAAATTTAATTTTATATAAAATTTATTTTATCTAAAAAAATATCTTTATATATTATTTTTTAATTAGGGGGCATTTGTTAATCAAGATATAAGGTGGAAAAGCCAAGATATGAGATGTATTCCAGACTTTTATCATTTCCAACATGTTTGTTAAGTTTATATAAAAATTTTTGAAAAAATTATTAATAACCTCTTATTTTGATCTTTCAAGATATGCTTATCTCTCTCTCTCCCTTAAAATAAGCATATCTTGGTCTTTATATATAAGAAAAAAAGACATTTGTGTCCTCTAGTACATTTTAAAAAATTTAACAAACAACTAGATAAAAATCTTAGAATACTTTTTAATCTTATCTTGATCATTCTATATCTTGATCCGGAATGTATTCTAACTTTATCTTGATACCTCTTATATTGCTCATTTTAACAAATCTCTCATAAGATAAATTTTTTTATATATATCTATAAATAATTTTACGTTTATAAATATGTGTTCAGATTATATAGAATTAAACATAATGTGTGTTAATATTAATATTTGATTAGTGATTTTTTTGTAATTTGAGTTTACAAGATTTCCCGCGTGACTAATTGATTTGCTTTTCCATTAATTCATTGATTCCTGTAACCTGCCTTCCTTGACCACAAGCCTCCCCTCTTTGACCTTCTAGATCTCTGCCTTTTGACTTTTCGTCTCCCTCTTCCCACCAATTCTGACCTCTCTCTCTCTCTCCCTCTTTGTTTATAAAGTTAAATTGTCGTTCACTTTCTTTCTTGGGTTCGCCTTTCTTCTGAGCATCTTTGGTACCGTTTGACTGGGTTTTCAGATTGCTTCCTCCCCTTTCTTCAATTCAATCTCTGGTTTCTTCAATCCTTGGTTCTTGGGTTTTCAGGGCCTCGGATATGCCTCCGTTTGCAGATTCAGACCCTCCTGCCAATGGCTTGAACAGGAACAAACCCAATTCCAACTCCAGTTCCAATATCGTGACCATTGATGTGGGTGGCCAGCTCTTCCAGACCACCAAGCAAACCCTAACCCTAGCCGGACCCACCTCCCTCTTCTCCAGAATCCTCGATTCCTCCGATCAACGCACCGTGCCGTTCATTGATAGAGACCCCGAATTGTTCTCCGTCCTTCTCTCTCTTCTCCGGACCGGCCATCTTCCATCCAGGGCCAAGGCCTTCGATCTCCCGGACCTCATCTTCGAGTCCCAGTTCTACGGCATCGAGACCCTGCTGTTGAATTCCCACTCGAATCCGTCTCAGCTCGATCCTTTTAATCTCGAGAAGTCGTCGCTTTTGCCGCTGAACGGCCGGGACTCGCCGTCAGCGATCTCCACGTTGCCCCATGGATCAGTCCACGTGGCACACGGCAACAAAATCACGTCTTTTGATTGGTCGCTGCAGGGAAAATCCACGATCTTGACCCAGTTCTCGGCGATTGATTCGTTGCTCGCTTTGTCTCCGAGCTTGGCGGCGGCCGGCGCCACGGATTTCTCCGGGTTACAGCTGATTGATCTTGAGAAGGGTTTTGTTAGGGACACATTGAATTGGGAAAATGTTACTAGGTCTAGTTCAACAGTTCAGGCAATTGCGTCATCCCCGGAATATCTGTTCACTAGTTTTGAGTCTGGCCGGAGGAATTCAAATTCGATCATGGTTTATGATCTGCAAGGCAGTTTTCGCCCGGTTACAGAGATCGGTCGTTATGAAATTTTTGGTGCTGACCTTGATTCAGCAATTCCAGCTACAAAATTGAATTGGGTTTCAAATTACAATTTGTTGATGGCCTCAGGGTCTCATAGTGGACCTTCTGGAGTACTGGGTAACATCAAGCTTTGGGATATAAGGTCCGGAACTGTGGTCTGGGAACTGAAGGAAAAAGTTGATTGCTTTGCGGATGTTGCTGTTTCTGATGATCTTTCGGCATTGTTTAAAGTTGGTGTAAATTCAGGCGAGGTGTTCTTCGCAGATTTGAGGAATATTGGTAGGGAGAATTCGTGGGTTTGTCTTGGGGATGGTAGAAAGGTGACTAATGGGAAGAAAGAGGGTGTTGGGTGTAAGATTGAAACCCGCGGTAACCAAGTTTTTTGCAGTAAAGGAGGGGACTTGGCGTTGTGGTCGGAGATTCAGATAGGTTCTTCAAGGAAAGGCGAACATGGGTCAGAGGATAGAGTCTTCAGAAAGAACTCAATGGGGAGAGCAAAGGATATGGGTGGAAGTAGGATAACCCACTTGCGTTTTGCTGGGAACAAGATGTTCCTGACGAGGAAGGATCAGCAATTTGTTGAGGTTTGGCAGAGTTCAGTTCGGGGATTTTGATCTCAAATGTTTTAGTTGGGGGTGGTTAACACAATTCTATTTATCTTCTTGTTAATAAGCACATTTTCAGCTTTGTAAGTTGGTTGTCAGCTTGATTCAATTGTAGATGATGATATAAATGGAAGATTATGAATTGGTTCCTGATGTTGCCTTTTCAATTTAAATATATGAATTGTTTTCTTTGCAGTTGATTTGTTGGTTAATGTGATCTGGCATAATCATAGAGATTGAATCGCTGTAATGGAAAAGTGGGTTGGCTTTTATGTGTTTCTTCCCCATTACGTGATTCTATCTTATGGAATGAACAAAATTGAAAATACAATCTTCTTTTCATTGTAATGTTGTCGGTTGTTATACCTGTTCTAGTGAGAACGATAGCAAAGGTTGAAATTGTGATTTACTGGTTTGATGTTTGTTTGCTTGTTCTTTCATCAGCGGTCAACCCATGCAAGAATGCTATTACTGTAATATTCAGGGTATTATATATTTGTTTGCTAATATGCGAGGACATGGGAATATGATGAATGAAACTTGTTGAACTATTCTAACAACTTCTAACAGTTACATGTCTCATGAGATGAAAAATTAGAAGAATATCAAGGAAGAAGAGTCGTTGGAAGCTTCCTGAAACTTTTGAGAGTACATCAACTAGGTATTTAGAAAGTAAGCTGCAAAATCATAAAATGCATGGTTGTTTCAAAGTTGACATGATTATTATGAAACAAAGGTGTGATCCATCTTGCTGATTGTTGCTTTGACCATAGGTTATTATCAAAAGTAAGTTGTTTGCATCAACCTGGAATCAGCAATATGTTGAGATTTGGCTAGGTTCAGGAAGGGATATCGTCCATTTGGATCTCTGTACCTGTTTTTGTTTCTATTTATTGTTTATAAATGACAAACATTAGCAGATAGAAGGTTGCCATTGGAATTTGTTTTTGACTACTATAGAATCTTTATCTACTATGAGCAAAAAGGGTGTCCAGTTCCCATATTAGTTTCCTTCCTTTTGACTGGGAACTAGAACTGCAATGGTATCTTCTTTTGTTGACCATTATGATAATCATTTGTCACATGTTTATTTATAAGTCCATGCCAGGAAATAACATCAAGAAATTTTCGGTCAGCTCTGACTGATTCCCAGGCATATGATTAATTTGTTTATTAAGATTATCTGTTTCATGACAGATTCTCTCATATGTCTATTATTGCATCATCACATGGATTGTCACTCTACTTAAATCTACTATAAAATCTACAATACAGAACATAACAGATTGCTGCTTTGTTTGTGATTAGAGGATATTATTTCAACTATTGCTCTTTGGATATCCAGCAGTTGGATTGAATTCCTGTGATTCAAAAGCTGATTGATTTATTTCTGAGTAATTGATTAATGTGATCACATAAATGGAGCCGTCTTTTCGTTTGGAGTCAGGTTGGTGATCAGAGAAGCCACCTGAATCAGGTAAACTATCAGTTTGGTTGTATCCATGGATATAATACTTTTTTTGTCTTTACTTTCTTCTGCAGACCCTTTTGGCGACTTTGTTCTGGGAAAAAATTTAAATCACGGCCCCTGTGACTTGTACCGGAATTGCAAAATGGTTCTCTATTTGTGATTCACAATGCTATATATTTTCTGTGTTACAGGAAGAAGTGTTTCCATGCAAGCATGTAATCAAGTTTCAGACAATATTCGATATGTTCTCCACTGGTTCATGTTACGATCTGGAAATACAGTTGTCCTTTTGCAATGCCCTGCAGTTATAAGGTTTACTTTTTGAGTAGTTTTAATACATATCTGTGTCCTATTGCCATGTCATGTTTAAATATATGTCATTTAATTTTTATACAGATCTACGTAGACAACCTCACCTGGTGGGATTAAGACTTGATACTACGTGATTTTATTTCACTGTCTTGTTGAATCCAGACTTTGATATTGGCTTTCATATGCTGTTGAGATTGTTGTCTGATTTCAAAGTTTCAATAAATTTTTACATCGATATTTTCATTTATCTTCACCCGTATTAACAGGATTAAGACTTCTGATTGTTGTTGTTTTGTCGTTACTTAAATCTCCAAAACAAGCTTGCAGTATTCTGATCTTCAGACGAGGTACAACTTCCTAAACATATATGGCCTTGAGTAAAGTAATTTCTAGGCTTAATTGCTTTTGCAGTCTTCTCAATTTAGCTGTTGTTCCCTTTTTCCCCCAATAGAAATGACTTCAAATTCCTCAATTTCTCCATTCTTCTGCAACTCCAGTTACCACTTCCAGAACTTGATCATCGCCATTCAAGCATCATATTTGGAGTTCTTCCTGCAACGTTTTCTTGTTGGCATTGTCGTGACTGGTGATTTGATTTAATGCTTCTGCGTTTTTGCTGATTTGGAGGAAGATGAAGAACATGTTCTCTACTACATTTGAAATCTCTGAATTCTGAATCCAGAGCAGATGCCATCTTAGTCCAGAACACCCTATGCCAAACAGTCATCGATGCGCTCTTAGAAACAGAACAAGTTCGACTGACAGACGAAGGGGCAGCAATGGTTTTTCTCAAACCTTGGGACAGCAAATAGTGGTTTGAATGGAAGATGAAATTACTGGGCAATCTATTGAATAGGAGGGGGAAGCAAAGGGGGGTTTCTTTGCTATACATGCACAAGGTATGTGTACTGATTTGGCTTTTGCTGGGTAGCTTCCTGTTCCTACTTGTAGATGGTTGCATAATTGTAGTTTGAAGTCTTTGGTTTCATGACAAATTGTTATTTCCCAAAGTAATGAGTTTGAGGGCTTCACTTGGCTGCATTTTCATCTACAACAAGCACAAATATCAAACATTAATCTAACTATAGGTGATGTTGCAAGGGACTCGGATAACACCACACACTAGACTTCTGCAAATATGGAGCTATCGTTCCCTGGAATAGACTCTGATGGTTAAGTTAGTACTTGGTACACAAGGAGCAAGTAGTTGGGCAGAATAGTGACAAGATTAGTATCTGAATCTCCTTACTTTCTTGAGGGATTAATGCTTATATAGTTCAACCGTGGATAGATCGAGTGTGATCTATGGTGGGATTTCCTCTGCGATTTCTGGGTGTAGTTTTCGGCTGTACCCAATCTGCAATTCTCTGAAAGTCCAAGAGTCCATTACTTTGGTAGTCAAAGAGATCGTGACATGTGACATCTTTCGATAAAGAGCACGTGTCATCTCATGATTGGTCAGTTGCGCAAAGAGAGATAAAAAAAGGACTCCGTGAGATCAATCACATAAATTTTAGTTTCTCAATCATCTGTATGCATAATCATATCTTTCTAAAAACATTATATCTTAGATAATGTGCAAGAGAGTGTCTTCCTTTATGTCCTTTGCTACGAACTCTTTATCATTCTACCTAGTCTCCCCACAACTACATCCATCGGTCTTCTTCTCAAATGTCCAACCCGTAAGCTTTCATCTTTTAGTCGTATTCATTCCATGTGTACTATTTTCAATATTATCTCTTTTTTTTTTTTTTTTGAAGAATTGAATTGAAGGGGTAATGCTAATCATTGTTAGGGCAATGGAAAATGCTGGATAATATGTATTTATTATATTTTATTTTTAAGTCTAGAATATGGTATATTTATCGTCAATCATTATAAGTGTTTACATAATATTTATCTATTACCCTTTAACTATTACCTTTTTTCTAAAAAAATAAAATAAAAGAGTTAATTCTCTTCATATTTTAATTTTTAGTTTTGAATTTTATATTTTGAGTGTCTATTTTAAGATTATTAAAAACACATTTTTTTTGTCTATAACATTTTTTGCGTTTTAAAAATTTTGAACGTGTTTGTGATTAAAACAGTCAAAATGATTTTTTGTTATTTTAATTTTTTTAATTTTTAAATATATTTTAAAAATATAAAAATAAATATATTTTTACTATTTTAAAAAATTAAAAATAATCTAAAAAAATAAAAAAATCATGACCTTAATTTTTGAATTCTACTTCGGAAGTTTAATTTCTTTTTCACTCCTTATAATCTCCCATATCATAACAATATCATATGCAAATAAAAAATAGGTAAGAGACAAAGAAACCCATCGGATAAGATCAAATCTTACTTCTAAAATTAGGAATGATATGATAAGTCAGGGTAACGTCACCACGGTCTAGATAAGTAAAGATATATATATTTTTTAAATTTCATAATTATAAGTTAGAATTATTCACTTATTGGAAATATAAAAATATATTAAAGTATACTTTAGTTTTTTTTTCTTTTAAATTTATGGACTTTATAACTTTTAATTTACTAACATTTGGATAATAAAAATAATTTAAAATATTATTCAATACGATCAAATCAATATATTATGTTTTTACTGTAAGAAAGATCAATTTATACCATCTTGACTCAATTCAGCTTCGTGTATCCGTTTTAAGAATACCAAGTTGGGCTTGTCTTTTTCTTATTATGAACAATATTTCGATTACATCAAAATAATTGAATTGAATTGTCTAAAATTATCAATTTAATTCAATTCAAGTTGTAGGTCACTTTGTTTTAATTTTTAAATTTGGTAATTTGGGTTATTTTAGTGTCTATATTAAAAAAAATTAAAATAACCAAACTGATTGAAATGTCAAAAATAATGTTGTTCCTGTACTTAGTTATTTCGATTTTTACGTTTTTTTTTCAATTTTTTGGGGTTTTTCAAATTTTGGGGGGTTTTTTTTTTTTGAATATAAACTATGTCTATATTCAATTCAATTTTTGTTTTAAACTTTTATACATTCAAAATCATAAATTATAATTTATGCTTTTTATTTTGAAATAAAGTAATAATATAAAAATAATAAATAAGGCCCAATGGACCGGCCCACTGGCAGGCAATGACACAACCAGTGACGGTTGGTGGTGGTGGAATAAATAAAAGGAGAGAGGGGAGATCCCCTGCATGCGGGACCATCACGAAACAGTAGACCTCCCCATGGTGCGAAGGATCCAACGGCAGATGAGATCACCAGAATCATAACGTATAGATCACTGTCCCCGAAGGACGTTACAATCATACATCATCGGTACGACGTGTAAGTCTTCGCTTTTTCTAATAATAATCATATCAAATCAAATCCATCATTCTAGGCCGCGTTTGGATGGCCCACAAAACTACAAGGTGAAATACATATTCAATATTTTACCCGTGCGTAAATCACATCAAAAGTCACAAAATTTTGATGTCTTTTTTAATTTAGTTACTAAACTTTAATTTCTTATAAAGTAATCACAAAACTTTAAAATATTTTGTAATGTGATCACTAAAGTAATTTTTTGATAGTTCTTAGCCAAAATTACTGATGTGGCGATGATGTGATTATTGCCACGTCAGCAATTTTGTCAATAAATTATCCAAAAATCACTTTAGTGATTATATTACAAAATATTTTAAAATTTTGTTATCACTTTACAAAGGAATTGAAGTTTAGTGATCAAATTGAAAAAAAAGATCAAAATTTTATGACTTTTAATGTGATTTATCCTTTTACCCCTACTTATTTAAGTAAAAGGAATATATATATATATATGTAACATGTAAAACTCGATGAGTTTTTAATATATAGATGATTTTTTATTCGAACTATTTCACTCTTTTTAAAACTCACAATAGACCTAAATTCTATCTAAGTGTACAAATAAATTTGTCACGAGTCAAAATTCAGAAACGAATCCCTTAAATAGACACAAGTAATTATATAATTTGATACAAAGATAATAAAATTCATGATCTCATTGTATCTTGAGCTCTTAATTGCGACATGTTACCTACGTTGCCCCCAAGAGATTAAGGAATCTATATTTGGTTAATTAATTTTTAATTATTCGTCAAAATAATCCTAAAAATTAAAGAAAATATATATTTGTTTTAATGCAATAATATCAAAGTATCAGTCAGGGTGGTAGTAAAAAGTACAAAAATGTTATCGCGACACTCAATTGTGATATTTTAGTAGCACTCGTAGATTATTATGTTATATTTTATATAACATTAATATATGTGTCACAAAAAAATGATATAACTAAGTGCTTAAATAATATTTTTTTAGACATCACATATTTAAATTTCATAGTAGATTTGGGTTTTGATATATAATTTTAATAATATTTAAATAATTGATGTAGATATAATCTACACGTCATCAATAGGTTAATATGAACAAAAGATATGTCATTAATTCTAAATAGATCCATGAGTCGGTCACGCGAAATGAATGAAATTTAATCAACGAGTGACATCAACTTATAAATATCACATAACAAATTAATTTGACATCTCGATAATTAAGTGTCAAAATAAGAGTGAATGCATAAAAATTCATGCGATGCTCGTAAATTTTCAAAACGTTTCGTTAAATATTTTACTCTAAAAATTATTAAACATGAGAGTTTGTTTGTCTTATCACTTGAAAGTTAATGTCAAAATATAATTTTATTAAATATATCCGAAGTGTCTTTAATAAATTTTTTAATAAAATATAAGAAAATCAAATAGGGAAAGAAAGTTAATTGGCCAAACCCGCCGTATACTTATTGAGTTTCTCTCCTATTTCTTTGGCTTTTTCCCTTTTCACAAGTTCCAAACAGAGCCTCTCTCTCTCTCTCTCTCTCGTTCGTTTCATCTTCCATCCCTTTCTTCTCTGTCCGCCTTACAGGTTGCGCTTCGCCTTCTCTGCGGCAACTGACGCCTGGAGCAGACGACGAGTTACGTCCGGTTCTTCTCCCTCTCGCTCCGGTGAGTCCTTCGCTCGCTGAGCTCGATTTCAGTAGCTCTAAAACTACGAATTGCATGTATCAAGGCGAGGTTTGTGTGTGTATGGTTAATGCTTTGCTTAGGGTTTTGTATCAGTGCAGAAGTATTAGTCACTTTATCTGGAGACTATTTTGATGCTTCTTGGCTCCAATTCGGTGAATTTCGAGGTCCTGCGAGCTACGCAGCTTCGACTTCAGGTGAACGAAACACTTTTAGACGTATAATATGATATCTATCGGTCCTAGAGTGGATTGGTTGGAATTGTATATCTATGAGAAGATACTGTGCTATGGATTCTCGAGTTTGAGTTTGTTGCCGTGCTGTGTAACCTGGAAATGGATGCCAGAGTTTGGATCCGTTTCGGTTATGATTCACTGTTGCAGCAGAAGTTACAGTTTGGAAGACATGCGCTCTTAGTTCAGCTTTCTTTGTTACAAGTAATGGAGTGTATAAATTTGGTTGCTACAGACATCTGTCATATATAGGTGGATAATGATCGCGCTGACACTAGGGATACGTGGATTAAATAGATCTGGAGGAGTTGAATGTGAAAATGAGAATCTTGAGTACTTATGTGTATGGCGGTGAATCACGTTGAAGGTTAAGTCATGCATTAGTCAATAGCCGTCAAACTTTACTTGAATAATGTGGTGATTTATAGTTTAGGTTTCAGGATTGGTGCTACTTGACTTGTTATCATAATTTAGTGCAACTGAAGAACCAACTTGAGCTTAGTACGAGTTTGAGGAATTTAGTAGACCTGCATTTTAAGTTCGTTATGTACTTTGTAGAACATATTGTATTTTTGTGATATAACTGCAAAAAACTACCTGTAGTCAATCCCACCTAGTGGGATTAAGGGCTGTAGTTGTTGTTGTTGTAGATGCAGAATCTACTTCGCTGTTTATGTTAGCATTTGGATCAGGGGTTAAATGTTGTAGCAAATTGACATTCTTCCGAGAAACATTTTTAATTACCTAACCAGGTTTGGGAAAGGAGTGAGTTCTGCATTTGGAACTTCATTCAAGGGGTCATTTCAGTTTGATATGTTTTAAACTTAAGGATCTTAGTGTTCATCCATGCTTGTGTCAGTGATGGCACAAGGTGGTATTTAGTCAGTTGATTTGTGAGGTAAAACCCATGTTGCCAATCTCACCTAATGAGATTAAGGCTTGGTTGTTTTGGTTGTCATTTTATTTTATGCCAAGAGAACCTAAGACATAGTCTAGAGGTAGAACCCATGTAGCCAATCTCACCTATTAAGATTAAGGCTCGGTTGTTTTTGTTGTCATTTTATTTTATGCCAAGAGCACCTAAGACATAGTCTAGAGGGTGAGCCTTGGTAGCACTGCAAGTTTGCTTTTTTGCCACTGTAAAGTCACTGGTTTGGGCTTCTTTTGTACTGGAAGATCATGGATTTGAATAGTGAAAACAGCTTCTTTGCAAAGTAAGAGTAATGCTATGTACAAAAGCGACCCTTTCCTTGCCTTTGCAAAGTAGGGAACCTTGTGCACAAGAGATGCCCTTTAGAACCGAAGACATACTTTGGACTCATAATATTATGGAGTTGCCCCAGTCTGAGCTTTACCTCATAAAAACAACAATTGCATTATCCAGAAGGCTTTTGGTTATACATTTAAAATTATCTCACCTAAATGCGACTTTCATGGACTTGTGTTATGTCGGTGTTGTTACACTGAGGATGCACTTATGGCATGTTATGCACTAAAAAACTTAGTGCATCTCTTGAACAAACTTCATCTCAAAGTGAAAGGACTAGCAAGTTTTGTGTAGCCAGACACATATAAATTATTAGAAATTTTCCTTTATTGTAACTCTTTAATATGAATATGTTTTCTTTGGTGTATGCGGAGATGTTTGTATGGCTGCCATGAATGTATGCCATAACAACTTTAGAAAATGCTGCCTTTTTTGGCTTTTATATGATCAGTTCTTCCTCCTCTTTGTTGTTGCTAGTGTTTTTTTTTTTTTTTTTGGTGGGGGAGAGGGGGTGTTTAGCCCTCTATTTAACAGTTTAAGCCTTTAGATAGAATGCTAGTTAACAATTCAACATGGTATCAAAGCAAGGAAAGGTCTTGAGTTCAAACATCACACCTAGCCCAATATTTAAATAGTTGCACGTGTTTGGACCAGTTTTGCAGAATCCCAGCCACGTGAGAGAAAAAATAATAGTATGAAAGATAAAGTTAATCCTTTATCTACTACCAGCTTAAGCTTTTAGATCATTTGATGGTTAACAATTCGACGTCTATAATCTCTTTATTTCTTTCTCTTTTTTTTTTTTTTTGCTGGATATTTATTTTCTGTTAGCAACATGGATTTTCACTCTCATTGCTGATCTCTTTCCTTCATAATAGATATCTTGTGTGAATAATTAATATTTTCATGTATTCTTGTACAACCAAACTAGTAGGGCATTTTAATTTTATTGTAGACTAATTTATATGTATTTTCCATTTTCTTATCTCATTGCTATTAAAGATAATTTTGTATGACTTATGTGTAGGTCCTCCATGCACAGGAATTCTTGAATAAATCATGCTCTGACACTTGAAAGGAGTTGTTGACTTTAAGTTGGATTCTTCCTTATGTAAACCCGTGGACAAACCTGGTGTTGGATCTCATTATTAAACACAAGTTCCAGTGCTAGTTACTGCTTAATGTACATGAGATAAATATCAACTATTTGCTCAGATCTAGTTCAGGTATACTTGAGGTTTAGTTTCTGCTTTTACTGTAATTTGATGCATAATCATGCCATCATGGTGGGGAAGATCTTCTTCCAAAGAAGTGAAGAAAAAAGAAAACAAGGAAACTTTCATTGGCACCATCCACAGGAAACTCAAGATTACTTCTGAAGAAAAGTCCCGAAGTTGTAAAGATTCTCGCAGAAATTATAGTGACTTTACTCCAGAAAAGGGTACTTTGTCACATGTTCAGCTGCAATCACCATCTCTCTCAGCACAAGTATCACGCTGTGAAAGTTTTTCTGAAAGTCCTCATGCTCAGCCGCTTCCACTTCCTGAGGATCACCCAACTAGTATAGGGCATACTGATTCTATAGTTAGTGCACCAGAAAAACTAGAATTTTCCAAAGTTTCCAAGCAGTCCCTTATTCTGCCACTTCCTAGACCTGAGAATCTCTCAAACAAGTCAGAACCTGCATATGCTTATGGGGATTTTGTGACAGCTTCTGTTTCCAGTGATAGTTGCACTGATAGTGATGATCCATGTGAATCACATCTCTTGAGCCCTCAGGCATCTGACTATGAAAATGGGAAGAGAACTGCTATAAACAACCTTCCCAGGTGGGTTTACTTGTATGCTAATATTAGGGTTTATTTTCCGATGCTACATTGTTCAATGTATTTTATCCATGTATGTCTGTGTTACCCTTGTCCCTTTGGTGCATTTTTTTCTCTGTTTGTGCCTAACTAAATCTTTTTGCAATACTGAAGTGTAAAGCTGAATGAACAACCCAATGCTCTGAACCGGAAAAACTCAAAGGACATGTTGAAATCATCTAATGTTTTGTTCGGTAGTCAGGCTCACTTGACATCTGCCAATCAAGGATCTTTAGGCATTCATGTGCCAAATTTAAATATTCCCCACCGTGTTGCTCCCTCCAGTGCTCCAGACAGTTCAATGTCGAGTCCTTCTAGAAGTTCAATGATAGTATTTGGTCATGAACTAGTCACGAACTCAGGTTTCTGGGGAGGAAAACTCTATCCAGATGTAGCTTTGCTTGGGCCTGGACAGTGCTCTAGTCCAGGTTCAGGTCAAAACTCTGGACACAATTCAGTTGGAGATATGTCTGGGCCGCTGTTTTGGCCTCACAGCAGGTGTAGCCCAGAGTGCTCTCCAATTCCTAGCCCAAGAATGACAAGCCCTGGGCCTAGCTCAAGAATACATAGTGGTGCTGTCACCCCTCTGCATCCCAGAGCTGGACTAGCTGTAATGGAGACATCCTCAAACTGGTCTGATGAGAAGAAGCAGCAAAGTCATCGATTGCCCCTCCCCCCAGTAACAATATCTAATTCGTGCCCCTTCTCTCCTCCATTACCAAGAAGTCCTGGCAGCGCAGAAAATCCAACTAGCCCTGGTTCACGCTGGAAGAAGGGGCGGCTCCTTGGCAGAGGTACATTTGGGCATGTATATCTTGGTTTTAACAGGTATGTACTATGTACACAAAGGCTGTAATCTTCTTTGTTTTTTGTTACTATTTTTTATAGCTATTTTTCTCAGAAGTTATGGTACAATTCTGGGTTTGACTCTCATGCTGAATATTGGTCTTTATACTTTTTAATTTGGTAAAGGTTATACCATCATTCATATCTGTTGATTCATTTTATGATTCCTATACTATTTTATTGGTGTTTGTCTATGCCTTTGAATGTCCAACTTGACTTTACTTCTCATTCTGTAGTGAAAGTGGTGAGTTGTGTGCAATGAAGGAGGTTGTTCTATGTTCGGATGATGCGAAGTCTAGGGAAAGTGCACAACAACTCAGACAAGTAAGTTCCCTGGAATTTAGCAGTTTGAAGAATACAAATGATATTGAGATATTTTTTTCACATGAAATTGCCTTTGTGCATGTTCTGTAATGAACAAAGAAAAGTTCAGTTATGTAATTAATGTAGAAAAATTCATTCATGAAATTGGTATTTGACAGGAAATTGCACTACTGAGTCACTTGCGCCATCCAAATATAGTGCAGTATTATGGATCTGAGACGGTATCTCTCTGTGCTCTTTGTTGTAGTTTTCCTATTTTTCATTTGATTTTATCAGTTTTACATGCATGCAATTTTTAGCATTTCATTCTAAAGGTCTTTGCTGCTGAATTTTTTTTGGAGATACCAGTCTTTTCTGCCCATTGATGCTGTTCTCCAGATTTGTGCATTGCGTGTTATGACATTCAACTTGAGAAAGCTTATTGCTGACAGTTTCTGTATGATTATTATTATTTTGCTGACTACATGTATTGTATACATGAGTGTATGCTATGAACAAGCTTAAAGTGCTCAATTGTTTTTCTTTTTTTCTAGTAGCAGCAGTGATTTGTGTGAGATGTATATAATTCTCTTGAATGATTTGTACCATGTAATATGTAGGTATATTCTATGAACAAATTTAAAGCGCTCAATTTTATTTCTTTTTTTTTTTTTTTTAGTAGCCGCAGTGATTTGATTTGCCTGACATGGTGTACAATCTAAGGCTGATTGTCGCTATGATTTGCATACCTTTATATTGTGATTGTTGTGCAGCTCTTCTAATGTTTTTGTTGAAGCTAGTCTTTATATTATGTTGATTTGATGACATCGGCCTTTTTTCCAGTTTCATTTCTCCTTTATTTGTTTAGGCACTATATCAAGTGTTATTGCAATGCAGTATGCCTCAACTTGAAAATTTTACATGAATTAATATGGACACAAACTTTGTTAAGTCTTATCCTTGCGTTCTTTCAACAGGTAGATGACAAACTGTACATATACCTGGAGTATGTATCTGGTGGTTCCATCTACAAACTTCTTCAAGATTATGGTCCACTGGGTGAAATAGCTATTCGTAGCTATACTTATCAAATATTGTCAGGGCTTGCATATTTGCATGTCAAAAATACGGTTCATAGGTAACCTTATTTTGTTTTGATTACTATTTGCTTATATTATTGGCTTGCCGATTTGTTATTCATCTCATAACAGATATTTCTAATTCAGAGACATCAAAGGAGCAAATATACTTGTTGACCCCAGTGGCCGCGTGAAGTTGGCAGATTTTGGGATGGCAAAACATGTGGGTTCAAGCATTTCTCTGCATTTTCTTGAATATTATTTGGTTCTGCATGTTTGAACTTGAACCTGGTCCACAAGTTTCATTCCAAAGTCAACATTAGTTTCGATATGAGATAATATTAGGAAAATAATTGGGATACAAAATTCTGAAGGAAAAAATTTGGAAATGATGAGAATTGTGAAGCTTCTAGCACTACTGAATTCAGGTTGAACATCAACCTGGTCTGAGGACTTCAGAAGAGATCACTCATTCATCATTCAGTTCAATCAGATGAATTATATTATATCATAACATTTTTTTTTTTGCTTTTTTCTTTTTTCTTTTTTTGAATCATGTAGCTAATATATTTTAGATAATTTGCTCTTGTCCTTACCAATCCAGATGCATGTTGCAGGGGGGAATGTTTCTGTAGGACCCTCCTATATTATGTGCATTGTGATATGATATTATTTATTGCTCCATTGAAATGTAGCACCTAGGAAAAACTATACTTGTGGTAACCTGGTTTTCACCATTTCATTCACAGACTTGATGCAACTGCATTCTTCTATATAACTTCATCAATCTAATTTGCAGATTTCAGGACAGTCTTGTCCATTATCATTCAAGGGAAGCCCTTACTGGATGGCACCTGAGGTCAGCGTGGTTGAATGGCTTTTGCTTCATCATTCTTGAAAAAGCTGACAAGTAACTTCACTCGATTGCCTTGCTTGTTTAGGTTATAAAAAATTCAAGTGGTTGCAATCTTGCTGTGGATATATGGAGCCTTGGGTGCACAATTTTGGAGATGGCTACTGGGAAACCACCTTGGAGCAAGTATGAAGGGGTTAGTGGATTTAAATACATTGTTCTTTTTTTTTTTTAGATTGGATCTAAATACAATGTTTAAAAGTTTTTATTTGTTATTGAACGTGAGCAATGTTGAATCTTTTGTAGCTCTGTATATCCTACTGGGATCTCATTCATGTTCAAAAATATGCGATTGCTTGGCCATATCTGTCTCTTACATTAGTGCTTGTGGTTCTACAAGGTTGCTGCCATGTTTAAGATTGGGAACAGCAAGGAACTTCCTAAAATTCCGGATCATCTCTCGGATGAGTGCAAGGACTTTGTGATGCATTGTTTACAGCGTAATCCTAAACTCCGTCCTATGGCTGTTCAGCTTTTGGAGCACCCTTTTGCTAAAAATGCTGCAACTCTGGAGAGACCCATTCTAATTTCTGGCTCTCCAAGACAACCACCTACAGTTACAAATTCTGTGAGATCTCTGGTGATTGCTCTTCAATTTGTGTGTTAATGTTATCTTTTACTTTCTTTACAGCTTCTGGCACTTATGCCCCCTATTGGCATCCATGAAAACTCTTCATTCAGGCCCAAAGAATAATAATTGTATCATTGCATCTGATACTTCTTGCTAGTCTTTACTTCAAAACAAAGCTTTTCTTCTTTTGGTGTAATAAGTATTTTCCACATCTGACATTTGATTTTATTAGGGTGCTGGACACACCAGAAACATATCAAGCTTGGACTTGGAAGGGGTGGGCCATCAGCCTAGGCGTTCACAAACTAGCTCAGGATTCAGGTCTCTCTCTCTCTCTCTCTCTCTCTCTCTACATGTGTGTGCGGGTGGGACACAAATGCAAACATGCATCTGTGGAATTAGCCATGTTAAGTTATCCTTGCAGTTTGCTCGTTTTGTTTTCTTGCTATTTTCATTTTGTTTGATGTATTCCTCTTAAAAAAATGTCTTAAATCATCTTACTGGTTTATTATGTCGTACTTCATCTTACCCAACTTGTCGCAACATCTGTTAACGTTAAGGTTAGCTACCAATCATTCTACTCAGGCTGTTATACTACTATCTTCATTGCCCTTGGGATCTAGATTCACTTTCTGCAGGCTGCTTTAATTCTCCATAACCAATTGGATATTTAATGTCTTAATATCTCCTCTGATGGTACCAATTAGGGTTGGTTGTAATCTCTCCAAGGTTGGTCCTGATTAAATTTCTTCTGATCTCCAGTGATACCTGTGCCCATCTCCCGAGAAATATATCATGCCCGGTGTCTCCTATTGCGAGCCCTCTCATACATCCACGATCACCAAGATAAATGAGTGGAAGGATGTCCCCTTCCCCCATTTCCAGCCCCTGCACCCCATCTGGTTCATCCACTCCTCTCACTGGAGGCAGTGGTACCATTCCATTTTATCGCCTGAACAATCTCGCCCATTTCCATGAGGGCATGGGAACAATTTCCAGGTCCCCAAAGAATATCCACCCAAATGCCAGCACCTCCTATCATGACCCCAAGCCCGACATATTTCGAGGAATGCCACAAGTCTCTCATGGTTTCTGGGAATTAGCGCCATCAGAAAACGCTTTTTCAGGACATCAGTTTGGACAACCCATCCAAGGAGATCCGATAGAACCGTATGATGGACAGTCAGCCTTGGCTGATCGTGTGTCCCAGCAACTCTTAAGGGACCATGCGAAGTTGAACCCCTTATTGGATCTTAATCCTGGTTCACCGATACTTGGTCCTGCGAATGGAATCTGATTCGCGAAGCCCATCAGTTGCATGATCTGGGATGCAAGAGTTTACCAAATTGTACAGAAGAGACCTGAAGCAAAATAAAATTTGTACTGTCTTGGAACTCGAGAAGACTATATCATGACGTGGGGTTTTCATGGTCATTCCCTCGGTAAGTAGAATTTGCTATAGAGTTTGGATTGAATTTGTTTCGTTTTTCTTACCACAGAACTTGTTTCTTCTTTCCCTCTTCTTTTATTCCAGAAGATGTCTCTTAAGAACTGTGTTTCTCATCATGGATAGAATGCAAGATCACAGGGCACCTTTGGAGCATCTGAACTGCATTGGTTTTCTCGGTACCTTTGTTTTTCCTCCTCTTTCCCTAATCCCGGAATAGGACAAGAAAATCAGCTGTACAGAGAGATTGGCCGGAAATAGCCTCTTTGCAGAGTAAAGATTAGGTCACATTAAAAAAAAAAAAAAAAAAAAAACCTTTCCTAAGAAAGTTGTGGCAATGGTTGCCGGAGATAACCCATCATGTACCTGACTGTATGACCGAACAACTGTCTCTTGCTACCAAACAAAATGCATCGGATCATTTGTATCTATTAAATGTTGACAAAACTTCAACTGTCTCATGTAAACATCCTCTACTAAAGAGAGGAGATGATGTAAAATTTTGTATAATTTTTTTTGTTAAAATGACATGGCTGTGACAATATTCTTATAATTAGGGCTAATCTTAGTGGGACCTCTAATTTTGACATCAACATGAATGGATAACATTATCTTGAATAAAAACAAAATCGTGTCAATGAATTCTAGAGTATTCAAGGGATATTGGTACTTGCCCTCTTTGTTTTTATATGTTGCATTCTCTTTATATCGCATTCTTATATTATCTAAAATTTTCAATGTGGGATAAGTTTCATACTTTGCAATGGATCATAACATATTATCACATTCTGTGGTTCGGCACTCATGACGACAGGTTGTGCACTAAATACAGCTAGTTCTAGACGAATATTGTAGTACTAACATCACCTCTATCGTCGTGCACTTGCAACTAGAGGTATTAGATTGACTCTGATATCATTGTTACAACTCTTTGGGTAGAATTCACTCCTTAAAAGTTAACTATCAAAAGAAGGGTGTTCAAGAGGTTTTAAACTCTATATCAAGAGTTTAAACTTTTGATGTGGGGATAAATTTCATACCTTAAAATAGATCATAACAAAACTCTTGTTTATTTGTATCTGATGGGTTGATCAATATGTCACATTTAGGGGAGAAGCAAAAGTTTAGAAATAACCAATATCATTAAGTCTCTTGGAGTGGTGATTTATTTTAAATTCGTAGTTTAGTATATATATATATATATATATATATAATATTAGAAGAATCTATAAAAGTATTAATTTTTTCAAGATCACAAACAAAATTCAAGAATAAGATTAAGATTAGTTGATAGAATAAGAGAATATATTTAACTTATTAAGATTAGTTGATGGAATAAGGGGATAGATCTATTGAAAATCAATCGATAAGAAGAAAGAAAAATATTTGATATATTTATCTAATTGGTCAGTTATAAGTTGATAAGATATAAAAGAACATTTCATAATTTAGATGCTTAAGACTTGTATGAATAAGAAAGAATAATCGAATTAAATTTATGAATTTATCAAATCAAGTTATAAATCTCTTAAACAATGATTCACCTTGAATATTTTTTAGTAATTTCTTATATATTAAAAAATTAATGTCACCAAATTATTTATTTTAAAAAAATTTATCATATTATATCTATCATGTGGTACCTTTCATGTCCATTATCCTAGATCCTCTCCATTTTTTATTTTATTTTATATTGGTGTTAGATTTAAATAAAGATGCATATGACCATTTGACAAACAAATATAATATCATCTGATCACATGAAAGTGCCCTAGATTAATATTTGGTTGACTTCTAAATCTAAAATAGTGGTTTAACGGTAAATTCCTTGCATCAAAACTTAATCATGATGGGTTGTGTGACCTTATATGTCATGTGTGATTATTATGGTATTTTTTGGGATGATTGTCTTTGTGCAGTCTTCGGTGCTTATGCTCTCGATTGCGTCAGAGAAGATAAATAGCAAGTTAGACTTTTGTCCTTGAACAAAACGAGAATCGAACTCGCAACTAACCAAATTAACACCGGCATATTGCTCATCCGACCGTTCGACCTATGCTTTGGAGGTATTATTATAATATTTATTCTATCACATTACGTGGTGGGGTCTATACAGACACTACATGTCCCTTGTAGCTGATGTATGCCTCCATCTACTATATGGTGAATCCGTATTTATTTTATGCAGATAATATATGAGTTTATGGGATTAGTTAGATTGAAAGCTGCATATTATAAAAGAATTTAATTCTAAATTTAAAATTACAAATTTAATTATAATTTAATGAAATAAAATTTATATATAACCTCATCCAAACTAACGAGTCTTTAATTTTGTGACATGAGGGATGGGCTGCCACTAACTAATTTGGATGCTTATTAAATGTTTAAACACTATGGTAGGTGAAGGTGGGTTTGAATTTGGGCCACCCATTAGTCAAGGAAGTGGTTTTTAAACTCATATTAGGTGTGAAATTTTAATTGATTTAATAAATATTTGAAATTATAAATTAAATATTAAACCCATCAAATAATATATAACTTGCACTTATAGAGATATTTCTATTGAACTTTTTTAGTAATATTATTATTATTGTTAAGAGTTGTAGTTTTAGTTGTTATAAAAAACAAGTGATATACTCTTACTTGAGAATATACATTTTTACTAAGTATTTTAAAAACGTTATTTTAACTACAAAAATTCTATGAGGGCATTGCTTTTATTTTGAAAATTTGATATTTTTTTCTTGTGAGATTAGATTTTATCATATTAGCTTAATATTTTAGTGTTTGTACTACACGTAAATAACTCTTAAAGCTATTGTAATTTGTAAAGGAAAATGTTATTGGTACATAGAGGGTTACATACGCATAAATGATCAAAATACCCCTTACTTAATTACAAATTTACTCTCCATCTTCTTGATTGCCTCATCTCTCTTTTCTCCCCCCCTTCCTATGGTCGTCTCCAACGATCTCTTGTTGTTGCCTTTGATTCGTTACTTTGCCTCTTTGTCGGCTCACTTACCAATCATCGTTGCATTCTCCTTGTTGCGAAGAGAATAGAGAATGCAACGACAATCAATGCGTGAGAGGTGAGGTGAGACGAGATGACGAGAGGAAGTTAACGATAAGCGACCATAGAAAAAGGAGAGAGACGAGGCGACTAATGAGAGAAGGAGTAAATTTATAATTGAATGAGATCTATTTTGATCATTTGCACGTGTGTATATTTTAAAGTATAATTTTGAATTTACAGGTAATATGATCCATTTGTAAATAACCTTTGATGGACCATTAGATTAATAGTGGTATCACCAACCTATTCACACGTAAACCCAGCAACAAGTCACCTAAATTCAAGCAGGCTACAACACTCCAAGTCTGGATTGATTCTTCTTCGAGTCTCAGTCCTAATAGACTATTATGTTAAAGACAATTTTAATCCTTTTTAATCTTAATTTATAAAATATATTCTACTTTTTAAAATGGGTGAAATTATGCCCTAATAGATAGGGAAGAGGAAAAATTTGATTTACCCGAACTAATAGAACTGAACCAACTGAACTTGTTAGTTTGGTTTTTTTTTTTGCATTGTTTCGGTTTGGTTAATTTTTCTCAAAAGTTCAATTTTCAGTTTGGTTTTTTGGTTGGAAGAGTTGAACTAAACGGACTAACTAAATTTTAAAATAATATTATTTTGATATTTATAAAATAATGTCGTTTTCTTTAGTTTTATATGTTTTTTATCTATTGCTTCAGTTTTTTTGCTTTTTTTCTATTTAATCGGTTTGATTCGGTTTATATGATTTTGATTCGATTTTTTCGATTATCGATTAGTTCAATTTTTCGATTTAATTGATCGGTTTGGTTCAATTTTGCTCATCAATTCAATTTAATCGGTTAGTATATTTCAATCAATTTGATTATCGAATTGACCGTTTACACACTCTTATTAATAAGTAATTATTTTATTATTTTTATTAAAAAAAATTAAAATTCTCAAACTTATCGTTTGCACATCACTTCTAACAAGTAATTATTTTGTTGTTTTCATTAAAAAATACTAAATTTTCTGAAAATAAGATGATTGCTTTAGGAAAAAGAACCTACTTTTCATAGTGCATGATAAAGCTAAAGGGAAAAGAGGAGAGCACAAGTCACCATCCAAACATAAAGCGGTTTGTTTCTCAAACTTCTCCACATTCAATGCTTTCCACTGCCCCTTATTGCGATCTTAGTCCAATGATTGATGCCACTTTCACAAGGTATCGGATTTGTAATTGGCACCATATCAAAATTTAAAAAGTATGACTTTTTTTTTTTTTTTGGTTCTATATCATATGTGTTAAAAATTAAAATCGTTGTTAGGTATTCATATTATTAAGTGATAAAAGAGCGACATATGTTTTTCTATTCTGTTTGAAAGACAATGACCGATTCATCGCATTTCTAATCATATTGGAGGTCTTATGTCCATATGACTTGTCTTTTTTTCGAATAATTATGGGTCATGCCTAAAAAATTTGATAAATACTACTTTACTAGATAAGGTTATTGATAGATGTTAAAATGATGAAAATATCCTCACATCAATTGCAAAATTGCATGGCCGCCTCCTCTCTCTTCATTTTCCATGATCACCTCCAAGAACCTTTTGTTGCTGCCTCGCCTCTCGCGCGTCGACCGCCACTGCATCATGTCTTTTTGTCATGGTGGATGCAACAACGGTCGGCGTGCAAAATGCGAGATGGCGAGAGGAAGACGGTTGTTGGAGGTGGCCATGGGAATGGGAGAAAGATGAAAGAAGCGGCTAACCAATTTTGCATTTTGAGTGAGGATATTTTTGTTATTTTGACGCCTCTCGATAACCTTTTTTGACAAAGTAGTAAAACTCAAGAAATTTAGAATACCCATATCTTTTTCATAGCTCAAAATCATCAAATTCGAAAATCTTGAATATGGTAATTTTGAGTATTTGGGTTCCCTCAATTATATGAAAGCATGAAACCTCCACAGGTAAACAAAATAATTCTAAGCATTCAATGTGTTTTAATGCTAATTTATTATACTATAACTTGAATGTCGAAAACTATATCAAGAGAACAAACCCTCTCCATTCTTGCAAATGCATATATCGGGGCAGAATTGTTGTGATCAACCCCTCATTTTATCATCAAACATGATATGGTATTGATAACTATGCTTTAAACTCGTTTTTTGTTAGTTTTATCGTAATGAATGTATTTGTTTTTATATTGATCGATAAAAAATAAAATTGAAATATAATAGATACACATTGTTTTAAAAATAATGCCTATATAATGCTCTTTAAATAAAACCAACTGATAACAAATGTTTAAATTTAAAAATAAAATATAATAAATATATATTATCTGAAAAATAATGTTTGCTTAGAACAATAATTAGCATTATTTTTAATTTTGTAAACATTTGAATCGCAAGTCAACTTTTTATTTGATTTGTTTATATTAGTTTGATTTTGTTTTATGATTATTTCGAGTTTAAAATTATAAATTCGATCATAATTAGTTCAAGTTATAATTTGAATAAATTGACCATACATCCTTTAAATACTGCTCTTCTAGGGGTAAATAATATTTTGATTAAAGTGAAATAATTGAATTAAATTGGCTCAAATTGTTGGTTCGGTTCAATTCAAATTGTAAGTCGGTTTAATTCAGTTTTTAAGTTTGAGTGTTTCAATTATTTTTATTTGGTTCGGTTTTTGTATTAAAAAAAATCAAATCGATTGAAACATAAAAAATGATGATTTTTTTTCATTTTTTTTGGTGACTTTTGTTCACTTTAAACATTTATTCGATCGATTCAGTTTAATTTTTAAAATAGATTTAGTTTATTCGGTTTGAGCAATTCAATCGATTCGATTATACCTAGGATTTTTTGGTACAGATATCATATGAATTTTAAAATTCACCCAACTAGTTTGTGAATTTTTTAAAATTAACCACAACATTCCTTTCAGTATTAGGTAAATTGATCATACACTTTTAAATATTGATTTTTTGGTCTAAACACTTTTTGATTTTTTTTTTTTGTAAAATCAGTTTGTGAATTTTATCTAGAAAACCACGAGGCACCTAAACCCTATGTAAAAAATGAAATTAATTAAAGTAACTTAACTTAACATTATCTGTAATATCTATTTAATTAAATTAACTCAACTCAACTTTAACACGAGATAAGAAAGTAAAACAAACCGATTCTCATATTCGAACAATGGAATGAGTTCCAATGAACATAAAGAGAGAAAGAAAGAGGCGAATCAACCATCAACAAAGTATTTTGATGAACTATAGGCTATATATTTTTAATTTAATTAAATTAAATTAATATTTGTTGCGGGTAAATCGCGTTCTATTCCTTGTGGGCTGAGTTTAACCCAGCAGGTCAGCCCAATTACATAAAACCCAATAGACACTAAACTCAGCTCATTGAAGCAAGCTCATACATAGTCAGAGCCCAAGATCAGATTGCATGTAGAGGCAAGTTTCTAGAAATACCCCTAGTTCGCCAGCATATCCGAGCGAGCTCCGAACTGTATTTCGAGTGAGCTCCCAGCCAGTCTTGCAGATACGCCAGCTTAGTTGATCAACTCGAGCGACGAAAGGGTTATATGCTAGAGAATATAAACGAGCTGGGGGTCAACTCAGCTGGGTTATTCAGGCCCCATCTAGCCCATTCGATCGGCCCATGTTAGTCTCATCTTGGCCTCTTGCCACAAACATCATTACAGTCGCGCCTAGGTTTTCGCGTGTTCATGTCAGATCACATCCTCATTAATGACAGATCCCATCCACATTAATGAGGGTCTCGTCGACACCTTGCTACTACATGGGCGCTCCTGCCAGCGCCAGATACTCCTGTCCCATCACCTGCAAGGCACGATGCAAACGGATAAGACCTTTCATCTTCTTATATGTTAGCTAGCTCACTTCAGAGTCAGGTTATGTTTTTTGTTTCCTTGCCAACTTGCTGATACTCTATCTTTTCCTTACTTGCTTACTGACTTGAGCGTCGGAGTATCACTGCAAGGGCCAGCTGGCGAATCAATAAATTGAACCAGATATCTCATCTTCTCCTTCTCGGATCTACCACACTAGTATGACCCAACGAATCACTATCGATTAATTCCGAACGTCGACAATATTAAAGATAATTTAAACTTAATTTAACTTAATTAACATCGTTTCTTATCTAAGGGTATTTTTGTCATTCAAAAAATCTAAAGTTGATTTAACTAAAAATAAACGACTTAAATATTAAAGACCTAAAGTTCAATAGTTTCTCATCAATTTACATAATATCAACCATTAGATATTGATAGTCATCTTCTAACATTACTGACTTTTAAATATTAAATATCAAGTTTTCATAAATTTTAAATAATTATAAAAGCTCTGTTCGTTAATATAAATAACCTGATTTCTGACATCTTACAATATCAAAATGAAAAGAAAAATTCATTAAAAAAATGAGAGATTTTTCTTGTGACTTGAAATTAACCTTTCTCAATAGAGGAAAGGAATACCGATCGATTCCTATGGAGCATCCAAAAATAAGCAGATTCAATCGGATGATAAATTCTTGTATGAGTCAAGGAAATTAAAATTCTGTTTCTACAATTTTATTTATATTGATTTTTATATCATAATAGCTTTTATAGTTATAATTTAATTCAGATCATTGACTTTTAATTGATTTTTCTTTCAGAACCATGGAGAAGTAGGAATACTTTTGGCCATTTATAATTAATTAAAATTTTTAAACACTAATTTAACAAAATATAAAATTTAAGAAATGCCCAAAAATGAAAATCCAAAATTGGGAAAAAAGAATATACGCAGGGACGTCGTTTCATTCAAATGCAAGACAAAACGTCGTCGTATGGGTCATCTTCCACCGTAGATCCATTCCTTCTATCTTTCCCTTTTGTTTTTTTATTTATTTTTTTTGGGGGCAGTTAAATCCATTCCCTTCAGCACAAACAAACACATTGCCAGAAGCACTGTTACAGATCCTCTCTCTAAAAGTCACCTTTTTCTCTCTCTCTCTCTCTCTCTCTCTATGTATGCTCGCATTTAATGTATAGACTGTTCATCAGAAGCTGCTGCGATGCACTGACCAGAGGCGAATCATCATCATCATTATCAAGCTCCCGAAAATCTCATGGATTTGCAGAGATTTTTCTGCAGATGGGCGGCGGCGGCGGTTCTACTTCTTCTGCTCGTCTTCTTCCACATCCCTAATCCGGTGACCGCCGGCGACATCGTCCACGACGACGATTCGTCGCCCAAGAAGCCTGGCTGCGAGAACGACTTCGTACTGGTATATCTTTAAATCCAAAATTGTAAATCGTTGTTATCTATCTGCAATCATTAGGTTTGTGCTGTTGCTTCTGCTCCAGCAATTTGGGTAGGTTTTGGGAGTGCGACCTTACTGGAGCTGCAAATGCGTACTCTTTCTGTTATTTGTTTTATTTTCGAGCTTCAGTTTTGTGTGATATGAAGTTTGAATTTTGCGTGGAAGTGAGCTGCATCTTTGTTTCATTCTGTTTTTCTGCATGTGCTAAATGCTTGCCAGTTGTAATGATTTTTTTTTTCTTCTTCTGGAAGTCACTTTAAGAGAAGATCAGAAGTAGGAATGATGCAAGAGATTGACCTCTTTAGTATGCCTTCACTTGATCGAAACTGCACTCATTTTCTTTCATTCTGTAACTTCTTTTAGTTGAAGATAAATATGTTTGTGTACGTTCCAGCTAGCTATAACTGCGAAGCCGTTTTTTCATGTCGATTTGAACTATTTATATGAACTTTTAATAAGGCCCAACTGCAGCTTTGAAGTACATCTAGTTTTAAAAAAGTTCAATTAAGTTGATCTCTGATATCGTTACAGATGCAGATCGTTTGGTTTTTCATGGTCTCGTCTTACTTGGATTTACTCATTAGTCTATCATGGCTTTTTTCAGGTAAAAGTGCAAACTTGGGTCAATGGCATCGAGGACAGTGAATTTGTTGGTGTTGGTGCTCGATTTGGCACTACCATTGTGTCAAAGGAGAAAAATGCAAACCAGATTCCTCTTACACTTTCGGATCCCCGTGATTGTTGTAGTCCACCAAAGAATAAGGTTTTCCTTTTCCACCCTATGTTTACAATTTAAACATTTAAATGTTTTGTACACTGGTGGCTTCCATCCGTTCAACTGCTGGTGCATTTGGTTAAATTAAAATAATTCATGAGTTTGAGTGTATTAGCTTGCTGGAGATGTAATCATGGTGAACCGAGGTCACTGCAAATTCACAACAAAGGCAAATGTTGCAGAAGCTGCTGGTGCTTCAGCTGTTCTCATCGTTAACAACCAAAAAGGTAAATGCCAATCAATTACAGTAGTTCCAGGAAACTTTGATATAATCATTTTTCTGTTTGTGAAATTGATATGGATACTTTTCTTTTCTTAAGGTAACTGTTACAGTTATTCCTGACAATGCTTGTAATATCAGCTCAAGATATGTCAGACCTTCTAGAGGTTATGTTTGGAACAGAAGTATCTTGTTTAGGTGATTTGTTTGGGCTGTCAAATGCCCTTGTTGTGGCTTTTAGCCTTTTACAGTCTAGACACACTTTTATTCCAAATGCATATTCCCTGGTTAAGAAACTTGGTATTTACCAAGTTTAGAGATTTTCACTGTTAATCATTGTAATAAAATTCATGATGCTATTTTGGCTAGAACAACTTTTTTATGTTGTGTTGTTTCTTGGTGGGTTCCAATGGATTTGGCAGCTTCTTGTGAAAACTTCAGGAGTGATGCAGACTTGCCAGTTTAGCAAGTTCAGGGGTTTGTTGGGATAAAATTTACCATTATTTATGTTGCTCCTTACATGCACTTGTTAAAATGATCCCCCGGGCCAAAAAAAGGGGGAAAATTTGAAGATACTGGGAATTTATTTTTATTATTTCACTTCCACTAATGGGAGATTGTTTGTCTATTAATCACTATTGGACGTTGTAGACAGTTATGGAGAAAAGTGCATGTTAATTCCAATTTATAATTGTAGTTCATTTTGCATGTAATACATATACAAACACCCAGAATAGATAGAATTTCTATCTTTTTTTCAGGACTTCAGTCTAAGTCACTGGGGTGTCCCTAAGGGACATATTCTTCTCTGCTTGTTGCTTTTAGCTACTCCTTTCCGTTTCATGTTACAATGTATCCTTCACATGTGACAATAGTTTTGTTCTTACCTCTCCAATTAGTTGTCTTTTAAGTTTGAATCTTGTATCTGATGGAGCTGAATGAAGAAACTAATTGATGATGTTTTTCATATAAAACTTTATAGCAACGGGAAAATGCACATTAATTTAATTGCTCAGGTTGAGTTCTCTTTTTCTTTCTTTTGTTGCTGCAGAGCTTTACAAGATGGTTTGTGAACCTGATGAAACTGATCTAGATATACGCATACCTGCTGTCATGCTCCCCCAAGATGCAGGTGCAAGCTTAGAAAAAATGCTAATGAATAGTTCATCAGGTAACTTATCCACTTTATGCATACATTTGAATTAGAACTTAAAATTCCTCTTCAAAAATTTAATTTTCTATTTGGATTAATCTTTTTATGCCTTCAATAAGAACTGTTGCTTATTTTGCTCCTACTTGGAACTGAAGGGTAGTCTAGCTATTTGTTATCAGATTTAGACCCTTTATTAAATGTTGGATATTGTCTGACAGGGTTTGAGGATATAACTGCTCAATGCTTTTCAGCGTTTGATGTGTGACTAAATGCTTCCTTACAGTGTTTAACGGGAACAAGATAGGAGGGGAAAAGATTTTTACCTAAAGACAATAAAGCGTATCTTAGGTTTGCATGATATTATGCATGGTAGGAAATGGTGAATAACATATTTCGTGGAGCAACTGATCAAGTGCGGACCTAAGTGAACAAGGTGGTCCTTCCTTTTTGATCAAAGAGTTACCTCTTGTGCAACTCACAATGCACTTGAAGCTGAATATAAAACGTGTTTAGCTAGCCAAATCGTGTGATCTTGTTATTGTTTATTGATGTTAGCAAGTTTACCTTGAGTAAGGACTAGGAGTCAGTGAAGCAGTAAATGTGTCAAGCGGCTGGTTTAGTTAGGCGGTTTTGTTCTAACGGTAATTTGTTTATTTGGGGGTAAAACCGGTAATATCTAACCTGGTTATGATGTATAGATCAGTCCGCCCTTTTATAGTCTATAGACAAGAGGGCAAGGGTTAGTCGTTTGACAGCATGGTTAGACAAGTGCATTCTGTTGTGAGAGGAAAGGCTAGAAAAGTGATAGTCCTTTGTAATCTCGAAAAGATCAAGAAGTGTACTCGTGTGTAAGGCTGTGTACTGATTCATTCAATTCAAAGGAAGACTGCTCTTGAGGGGTTTGAAGGTTGGATGTAGGATTATTCAATCGAATAATCTGAACCAGGATAGATCTGTTGTCTCCGTGTGGTTTGGTTTATGTTTTCAGTATTTTTCATTACTGTTTTATTGTTCTTGATTGATCCAGTACATCTATGTGCGCGCGCGTGTTTCCAAGTCAGTCTAATTGCAATTCTAGTGCTCCCTGGTTTAACAATTGAAAACATGATGAAGTTGTATGTGTGTGTATTAATATGTTGAGGTGATGTGCCAGATCACTCCTCATCAGCTCCTTGAACCTCCACAATATCTCAGGGATCATGCCTCCATATAGATCCCCAAATGTTAGCTTATTAAGGTTGTATGTAAATTTCTAATCTATCCGTCCAAGAATTTGAGCATTTTAATGTCCAGCCTCTTCGTTGGGGATCAAACTGAATCTTCAATCTCTCCCTTCAGGGATCAACCTTCTTTAAGTCCCAACCTTGTAAGGTGACACATTAATCTTCATCGTCTCTCCCTCTGAGGATCTAGTTCTTACGATGTTTCTATTAGTATTAGCCTTTTGAGGTTTGGCATGTTACATCACCTTTTCAGAAATTGAGACTTGATTGACCTTGCAACGTATTATCATCTCAGTCAATGGAACTCCCCATCCTAATGTCTCTCCATATATCCCTGTACCATGTAGAGATGAGGTTTCCAAATGTGTCATCTCTCTCATCCTGAAGTTCTCCAGAAATTGATCTCCAACTTTGGTGACCTACATTGAGGCAACGCCTGTGTCTCCATTTGCATGAGACTATGGGTTTTATCTGGCTCTCTTCCTCCCTTGAGGAGCTTGATGTTGACCAATCATGAGAGAGAGAGAGAGAGAGTTTTGTCATTTGTAGCTGGTCTTCCATCATTCCTCAATCTCATGTGGTGTTATTTCCTTCATATTCTTATAATTGTTCATTATACTCCATTAATGGAGAGTCAGGCCATAATCAATGCCCCATGTCAACTAGATGCTTATTAAAGTCTAGATCTCCATTAGAAATAGGGGTCTAAATCTGTCAGAAACAAAGTGATCAGAATATTGGGATTTTCTCTCCATTGCCTGCTTTCTGCTCATTACCTAGCTCTCTTCCTTCTCGGCTACGATGGTCCATGTGTTGTTAACGCTTATCATAATTTCCAGCTCACTACACTAAGTTTATAACATTATTCAAAAGTGGTCAAGAGACAGAGGAATATGGCTAGCTATCAGTATTGGCAATGCATTATAACTTAATTTGAAACTCACTAGTTTTGGAGCAAGTAATAACATTAAAAAAAAAAAAAAAAAATCTTGTATGTTTATATTGAGTGAGAGTGCTCTCAGAGATTTTGAGTGGCACAATCTTTATCCTGTTAACACTTCTGCAACATAGTTTTCTAAAGGTTTCATACTTCTCTACAGTGTCTGTGCAGCTATACTCTCCACGACGACCTGTAGTTGACATAGCCGAAGTATTTTTATGGCTTATGGCAGTTGGTACTATCTTGTGTGCATCTTATTGGTCTGCATGGAGTGCAAGAGAAGCAGCTATTGAACAGGAGAAACTATTAAAAGTTGTATTTTCCCCTTCACAATATACTTTTGCTTAGCCAAAAAAAAAAAAAGAGAGTAGTTATTACTTTCCTATTAAGAAGAATTAATTAATGTTTACTCTTTGTATTTGCTGATTTATCAAGTTTTTTGTTCTTACAGGATGCTTCAGATGAGTTTCCCACCATCAAAGACGTTGGTACTAGTGGTGTAGTTGACATCAACATGGCATCAGCAGCCTTATTTGCTGTTATTGCTTCATGCTTCTTGGTTATACTTTACAAATTAATGTCATCCTGGTTCATCGAACTTCTGGTGGTTCTTTTTGCCATCGGTGGTGCAGAGGTGTGAGTTATCCCTTTCTGATCCTAATTATGATCCTTATTTCTTGCATAGAAATGGTCCCTGATTCTCCATTCTGTCATGGTGAGGTCTGATTTCAAGGTGCTTTTATTTGCAGGGCTTGCAAACTTGTTTTGTTGCCTTGTTATCAAGGTAAACTACTTCTCTTCTCAACCTTTAGCTTCCATCAACGAATGTTTGCTTTTACTCTATTAAGCTTTACTGGGCAACAATTAGGATGACCTTTTGCTTTGTTTCTGACGAACGTTAGTTGCAACCTTATGCTAATTTTTCAACATGGCAAATGTTTGCTGAAGGAAATAAAAACTTTCTCAATTCTTTTATCTATCTTTGTTTTAAGTGTTTACATAGCTCCTTTACTTAAAGAGCAGAAATATAGAAAGACCTTTTATCAAGAGAGATTTTATTCGATCTGGGAGACATCATTTCTTGAGCTCTCTATTTATAGGGAAAGATCAGACTCCACAACAAACGAAAAATCATGCCAAAATTTGCAAATCTAATCTGTTGTGCTTAACTGCTTCAGTGCTTCTTGAGAATATGTAGAACAGAGGTGGATTTTTCAAAGTAAAACCTAGTCGGATCCAAAACATGAACTCTAGACAAACTATGAAAAATCGTTGGGGTGTAACCCTTCATAATGACGCTACACTGCTCATGTGTAGTGTCAAGTGAGCCAGCGCCGCTGCATCGGCGCCCGGATGTAGTGACAAATGAGCAAGGGTCCCCGCATTTGCTTGGACGGATGTAGGTAAAGAAGATAGTCCAAAATCAAAAACAAAATCAAAATAAAAAACAAATTCAAAGTCAAGGCCAAAACCAAAATCATAGATTAAGGATTGAGTCATGGAACATAGGAACATTAACAGGCAAAGCTATGGAAGCGGTAGATGTGATGATTAGGAGAAAGATTAATATTATGTGCCTTCAAGAGACGAGATGGGTAGGGAAAAAAGCAAAAACTGTATTAGAAACTGAATATAAAATATGGTACACAGGAAATGATCGAGCGAAAAATGGAGTGGGGATTATTATGGATAAAAGCTTAGTAGATGAGATAGTGAATGTAAAGAGAATAGGGGATAGGATTATTAAGGTGAAGGTTGATCTAGGAAGAATGACTATGAATATCTTTAGTACATATGCACCACAAGCGGGGTTAGGTGAGGAGATAAAAGCAAAATTCTGGAAGAACCTAGAGGGACTCATACAAATGATATCAAAAGGAGAGAGAGTGATTATAGGAGGTGACTTAAATGGTCACGTTGGTAGAGACGAAAACGGCTATAGAGAGGTACATGGAGGGTATGGATTTAGGGAAATTAATAATGAGGGTAAGTCTATTCTAGATTTTGCTATGGCATATGGGCTCATCATAACCAATACTAGGTTCAAAAACGGGATGAACACTTAATCACATATAAAATTGTCACATCAAGCACCTAAATAGATTATTTCCTCATGAGACAAGAGGATCGGTTATGTTGTAGGGATCATAAGGTGATACTGGGGGAGTGTTTGACTACTCAACATAGACTTTTGGTATTTGACGTCCAAGTAAGAAATTGGAAGAGAAAAAAATCACATAAAACAAAATCCAAGAATTAGGTGGTTGGATTTAAAAGGGGAGAAACAATTAATTTTCAAAGAAAAATTAAGGGGTAGAAGGGAATGGAATGGAGAAGGACAAGCAAACCAAATGTGGAGGGAAATGACTACTGCCCTGAGAAGTACTACAAAGGTAGTTCTTGGAGAGACAAATGGTAGAGCTCCAAACCTTAAGGAGTCTTGATGGTGGAATGAAGAGGTATAATTGAAAATTAGAAATAAGAAAACTTGTTATAAGGTTGTATGTCAGTGCAACAATGAAGAAAACTTAAAAAATTATAAAGAAGCAAAAAAGGCAGCAAAAAAAGTTGTTAGTGAAGTAAGGTAAAAAACATATGAGAATTTATATAAACGACTTAATACAAAAGATGGAGAAATGGATATATATAAATTAGCTAAAGCAAAAGAAAGAAAAACAAGGGATCTAAACCAAGTGAAATGCATAAAAGATGAAAACCAAAATGTATTAGTGAATGAGGGAGCGATTAAGGAGAGATGGAATGAGTATTTCACAAAATTATTCAATGATGGTGGAGACGCAAGAGTTAAGTTGGGACATCTTAGTAACTCTGAAGGGAACGTGAACTATATGTTTTATCGACGCATAAGTTCAAATAAAATAAGACAAACATTAAAAAGATGAAAAATCATAAGGCAGTGGGACTAGATAATATACCAATAGAAGTATGAAAATGCATGCGAGAAGAGGGCATCTCTTGGCTAACGAAATTATTTAACGCGATCCTTAAATCAAAAAAGATGTCAGATGAGTGGAGGAAGAGTACTTTGGTTCCTATATACAAGAACGAAAGAGATGCTCAAAATTGTGAAAATTACAGAGGAATTAAGTTAATGAGTCATACCATGAAATTCTGGGAGAGAGTAATATATCAAAGGCTCAGAAAAGAAACAAATGTCTTCGAAAATTAGTTTGGTTTCATGCCTGGTAGGTCAACTATGGAAGCTATATACCTACTGAGGCGTTTAATGGAAAGGTATTAGGATCAACAGAAGGACCTGCATATGGTGTTTATAGATCTAGAAATGCCTATGATAGGGTCCCTAGATAAGCATTATGGAGGGTTTTAGAGAAGAAAGGAGTCCGAATACCCTATATTACAAGCCTTTAAGGACATGTATCACGGTGCAAAGACAAGAGTCAGAACATGTGGAGGGGATACTGAATCATTTCAAATTACAATGGGACTGCATCAAGGTTTTGTACTAAGTCCATACTTATTTGCTTTAGTAATGGATGGAGTCACTAAACATATTCAGACAGAGGTGCCATGGTGTATGCTATTTGCAGATGACATAATGTTGGTGGATGAAACAAAAGAGGGAGTGAACACTAAGCTTGAGTTGTGGAGAAACAATTTAGAATCTAAGAGATTTAAATTAAGTAGAAGGAAAACATAATATATGGAATGTAAATTTAGTAAGAATGCAAGAATGGAGGATGTTATAATAAAATTGGAAGACCAAATCTTACAAAGAAAAGACCATTTTCGATATTTGGGTTCAGTGATTCAAAAAAATGGAGAAATTCACGAGGATGTCACGCATAGAATTAAGGCAGGTTGGCTAAAATGGAGAAATGCATCAGGGGTGTTATGTGATGGTAAAATTTCATTAAAACTGAAAGAAAAATTCTATAGAACAACTATAAGACCAGTCTTGTTGTATGGCTCAAAATGTTGAACAGTCAAATACCAGCATGAGCAAAAACGAGCGTAGCGGAGATGAGGATGTTAAGATGGATGTGCGGCCATACAAGAAAAGATAAAATTAGAAATGATGAGGTATGAGTAGTGCCAATCGAGAAGAAGATGAGAGAGACTAGACTAAGATGGTTTGGTCATGTGAGAATGAAACCAAGAGACGCTCTTGTGAGGAGAGTTGATGAAATGGAACAATTAATCAAAAAAAGAGGTAGAGGCAGACCCAAGAAGATTTTGGGAGAGACATTAAAGTTTGATATGAAGTATATGGGGCTAAATGAAGATATGACAAAAGACAGAAATATATGGAAGTATAGAATTCATGTAGCAGACCTCACATAGTGGGATAAAGGCTGGATATGTTGTTGTTGTTATATGTATGTTTTGGAAAAGACTAGCACTTTTTTTTGGGTTGTGGAATCCAATTTGTGGATTTTAGCTGTTAATATTGTCTTCTTTGAATAAAAAACTTTATTTTCCATAGAAGGAAAGTATTGATACATGAAGGTTTGGAGCAGGTATGCCAACTGCATGTTCTGGTGACTTGGCCATGGCTAGATTGTTCTATCAATCTTTTAGGGCATCAATTCTCCTATATATAGAACCTCAATTTCATGGATTACTCTGAAGTATTTTTCTATATCTAAAAGAAATAATGATCTCATCAACTCCTCATGAATGAGTCAATTAATTTGCTGATGTCTATCCATGTGTTTTCTTTCAGCATTCTCTATGACTCATTCTTCTCCCCTATCTTTCTCTCTGTCTGCTAGTAAAGATCTTTATCTTAGTTTCCATTTTCGTTTTGTCAGCCCTTCCATTTGCCTTCAGCCTGTACATAAATGGGTTACATATGTATTCGATCAATCCTATGAAGAAAATGAGGCGGATTACATTTGATTTATATAGAGACTATTTTTTTGGTTAAATATTAGATTGTAGAATTTTGGATAAAATTATTCACTCAGTCAACTAATTGACTCATTTTGTTTCTAAGAACTTGTATGTCCAGTAGATTCTAATCCTTCCTGATTCTAATGCCTTGCCTTCATGCTGAGGCAGCATGAGAAACCAAGGGGAAGTATATGCAAAATTCATGAAAGCCATACCGTTTAGTTGCAGTTGGCCCTTTTTGAGCAATTGCAATATATTTTCTGAGTTTGAGAAGGGGAGTATTTATTAAAGAATTGAAGGGAGGGAGGAGGCTATTGAGTACTTGTATATATTTTCCTTTTTTGAGGGTTTAGGGGGCGGGGTTGTGTTCATATTTTTGGTATAGGTGGTATTTGTTGGCATTTTCTTAGTATGTTGGTGATAGTGGATGGGGGTATGACATGCAGGACAGAGTGACTTGTAAAAGGAGCTGAGCGTTGGTTTAGTCAGTGCTAATGTTGGCGAGGGTTTGTAATTGTGGTCATTGGGTGATGGAGATCAATAGTTCAAATTCCGGTCCAGACTGAAAGACCAGACCAGATTGGACCAAAAAACCCTGTCTGGTCTGGACTGAATACAATTTGGTCCAGTCTATGGTCCATATTAAAAAGTATGGGTCCCAGTTTTGAACTGAAGACCAAAAATGTAATTTAATTACTTTGTAATATGTATGAGGTTTATGAATGTTTATAATTTTATAATAATATTATATTTTCTTATTTTTTTGGAAGTAATTTTGTGTGAAATACTTTTTAAATGCCCACTGTAAAGATGATGACATATATGTATAGGCAACTCAAGGCAGGCAACTTTGCAAATTATATGAAGTTGTAAATTGTTAGTGCTTTAGTGGCTGTGACTTAGACTATATATATACATAATGATATATGGGAAGTTCAATTTAGAAGCATGAGAGAACAAAGAGATATTGGACTATTATTGCAAATACGAGAGAACTGGATTGTTTTTAATTTGCCAAGAAAATATGTTACTACTTTTTTTTTTTTTTAATGATAATGCACTGTTTTTGGTGGATATTTTTGTATTTTTAAAATAGTTGGACTGGATAGGACTAGACTGGACTGAACCAGTCCAGTCTGGTTTGGTCTTCTGTCCAAGAATTTTTAAAATTTTGGTTCTGGTTCAGTTTGGTTTTGACTGAATGAACACCCCTACGTTTATTGGTCTTCTTTTCACATGTCCAAATAATTGTATCTAGTGCATCTTATCTTCAATAGATGTCACTCCTACCTTATTTCGGATAATTTTGTTTTTAATTTTATCTTTTCTAATATGGACACACAGCCACTGCAATATTATCATACTAATTACTCTCATAATTTTGCACATTTTAGTATTTAATTGGCCAACATCCCATACCATACAACAAAGTTAGTCCTATAGCCATGTTTTAAAACTTTGCTTTTAGATTTAAAGGGATTTTACAATTACATAAAATGCTAGATGCACTTTGCTGCTTTAACCTTTCTACCTTGATTCTTTGAGTAGCATCCTCAATAATCTCTCATTCTTTTTGAACAATTAATCTGAGTTATTTAAACTAATATTTTCTAGGATAACTTGATCTTCAAGTCTCACAATGACAGGAATTTTAAAATTTATTCCTTATTTGAACATATGAATAGTTTGTTATGCTTTTATTTCATAATTTAGTTTGAATTTCAAGTTTGGTTTGGATTTATGAATTTATAGACATCTAACAAGTGTAGTGATTATTAACTTTTAGTTGATACTTGAATACAAGATTTGGATTTTCTTTCTTGGTTATTCTTGTTCTCTTCTTCCTCTTTCTCCTCTTCTTCTTCTTTGGTTCTTCCTGGTTCTTTGGATAACGATGGGATGTGCTGAGACAACTAAAATAACAGTTAAGAGTATGGGTCAATGAAATTTACTGCCAATCGTCATTGTTCACCATCCAATGTCTCCATAGAGCTGAGAATTTTTGTGCAATTGCAAGCCATTTTGTTTTATGGGGATGAAAATTTTATACTATGCTATCCTTAGTATCTAGCTGAAAATTTTTGTTTCATGGTCCTCATGGATTCAGATGGTTGGAAGTCTAAAATTCATGTAGTCGACTCCACCTAGAGGGATTAAGGCTCATGAAAATTTTCAAGGGCAGCCTTACTTGTGGAGAAATATACACTCTTGCATCATATGGTTCCGTCATGGAATCAAGACCTCCCCTTCTTCCTTGGACCAAGAAGACAGTGTGAGTCATGCAGCCTCTGTGGCTTCATCACTATTGATGGTGGTATTGTAAATTGCCCTTTTTTGTAGTGGATATGTGCTGTGACATAATACTTCCCTCTAAATGAAACATCAAGAAAGGTCAGGGCATAATATATATATATATATCTCAACACTACGGTTACTCTTCTGTGACTGTAAAGTCATGGTTTCAAGTTGTGGAAACAACCTTTTGCAAAGTAAGGTTTAGGCTGTGAAAAAAAAGTCCAATTGTGCACTGGGGATGCCCTTTATACCAATCTCATGGGCAGTCAAGCTAGTGAGATATAGCTATCACCTTGCTGAATTTGAAGTCTTTTTTTTTTAATCCTAAAGTAGAAATTCCCTATATTTTTCTTTTTGTGAGGCACCTGAGGGAGATTAGTTGAAGTATTCCTGAGAACAGGGTTCCTGAAAGAAAAGGAAAGAAAAGGGGGGGGGGGGGAATGCAACTGTTCTGTTAATTACTTAGTAGGCCATTTGTAGCGTTCTATGTTTTGCTTCCAGATCTAGGCTTTCAGTTTTTGTTTAATTAGATTCATGGAAAAACTGTTGGCAGTTGTGTTGTTTGTAAAACCTGTAATTTAATATCTTAGTATTCCACTATTTTCAAAAGTTAAAGGACAACTAGATGGATTTTGTCTGAGAATGCGTTACATTTTCTTTCTAATGAACCTATTGGGTTGATGTTATGATGAATTTAGATCAGATCCTTTTGTTATAGTGATGTGATTTTTTTTTTTAAGTTTTGGGACTGAGTGGTTAAATACTTTTCCAGGTGGTTCAACCGTAGTGCAGAATCATACATTAAATTACCTTTATTTGGAGCTGTATCCTACCTTACTCTAGCTGTTTCTCCATTCTGCATAGCATTTGCTGTTGTTTGGGCAGTTAAGAGAAATGCATCCTTTGCCTGGATAGGCCAAGATGTACTCGTAAGTATATGTTTTCTTTTGTACTTCTGTTGGCTTTTATTTTTCTAGTTACTGCACAGTTTTGTTAAGACCTTCTTCTTGGCTCATGCAACTGCTGATTGTTTCCCATGTGGCATAAATTACCTTTTGATCTTTTGTTTCTGCCAACAATGAGTTATGAATTCTTGAGAGACAGTGGATCATCAGCAACACCAAAATTTTCTTCTTATAGCTCTAATGAATGTATGATGGTTACTATGATTCACATTACCCAGCAATGAAATTGATGGACTTGTCAATTGCATTAATATCTCCTGCAAACCAAGTATTATGTCCATCTAATTCTCTGCAGTTTTAGTTAAACACTCTTTTAAGTTTTATTGGGCAACTATAAGACTAGCTTAGTTATATGAAATGGAGTGTTAAGCAATTAAATACCAAACATCTGCAAAATATGAATGTAATTGAGATGAGAAATCATACTGGATGTGCAGCCATACAAGAAAAAACATAGTTGTGAATGGGGTTATTTATAGTGAGGTTGGAGTAATGCCTGTTGAAGATAAGACGGAGTGTAGACGCAATTAAAATAGTTTGGGCATGTGAAAAAAAAAAAAAAAAAAACCCAATAGGTTGACCCATCAGAAGAGTGAATATTGGAAGAAATTTGTATGTTTCATTACATAGTTGATAGTGTGAAACCAACTTGCACAACATGGAAACACAACATTGATTATAATATTGTCATTGACGAAAAAACAATCCATTTCCCTGACGTATAATATCTTGAATTTGGAGGCTCACTAATTGATTGAAGTTGATGATCTACCATGTTGTCAATTTCAAAGCTTGATGTTGCTTGGTTGGGGATTCTTGATTTGCATTAGAAACCTAGAACTCTACTCTTGGTTGCTATGCACAAGGCTACGTGGCCTCCCTCACATTTCTAAAAAATGCAGTAAAAAGTATAATGTTTTAATTACTTCTCAAAATTACCCCTGCTCAAAAATATAAAATGTAGATCAATTTGAAGATTTCCCCCTATCTTTTATTTTTCTTATATTAATAGTTTTTATGCTATAATCAAACATATTTTTGAGATAAATAACTTTTAATTTGTTATAATTCTAATATTAACTGTGTCAAGTGTATTAATTTCCAATTGATTGTTTTTGATCAATATTTAGTTCTAGAGTTTTTTTTGTTAATTAAGAGAAAAGCAATATTATATCAACAACCATCTTTTTAAAAGTCTGGAGATCAAGATGATAACAAATATTTTAAAAAAATTGTATAGTTAAATAAGCTTTAAAATATTTTTTCATATAGATTCTTTACTATGGATTAATATTTTAGATTATCATTCAACAATCAGATGAACAAAACAAGTCACACGTAGAATTTACATACAAAAGAAATTTTGTCCACTTTGCCACTGTAACAATTTTAGAAAGATTAGAAAAAATTTATTAAACATTTTGTACATGCTCTTAGTTTGATGAGTTTGAGAATTGGTTAGACTGTAATATTGTAACTGATTATTTAGCTACTTTCTTATACTTAATTTTTGTTGTGTTTCCATATTGTACTTGTTGGTTTCACCATGTCAACTAAGTTATGGAACACAACTATATCAATTATCTTCATTCACCACCATCTCATGAAATTTCTCCATGTGAAGATGGTGTTCAAACTTCATTTCATCATTACTCCGCCAGGGGATATTATCCACTGCCGGTCCCAAGCCCGGATAAAGGAGGAGGGTTGCGTTAGGTAGCCGACAGCCAGCGTAAAATCTAGTCGGATCCAAATATGAATTCTAGACAAACTATCTGTTGGGATGTAACCCACATAGAAGTCTAGAATTCATGTAGCCAACCCCACATAGTGGGATAACGACTGGATATGTTGTTGTTGTTGTTGTTTCTTATACTTAATTTTAGAAAGTAAGGATTCTTTTATGTCTTAATTTATTTACTTTTATTACTTAACTAAATATATGACATAATACTACATTAAAAAACTTATCCCATTGGATCTAGGTCCTAGCTCCACCACTGGGCTATTGTAACAATTGGTTTCTTGAAGGGGATACCATGATGTGTATGGTGATCATATTGAGTTGAGACTAAATTTTCAGTCTTAACAACTTACCAAGAGCTTAACTGTATCAAAGTTTAACACACTGTAAATCAAAGTATGCATTTTATACTTGCTTTGCAACCAGCCAAGTAGTAAGAACTTTATCAGAATTAAGAGTTGTAACAATGTGATCTTATATTGATCTTGTCTAGTGCACTAGGCGTGTGTCCAATTGTTGATGCAAACCATCCTACAAATTTAGATATTATCTGGTCTACCAAGTGACTTGTCCAAGATCAGTCCAGACTATTGATAACTCGAGATAAGCAAGCAACAGTAGAGTTCACATCTTTGTCGTATGCCTAAGGTCAAAATCCCGGAACTTAGCATAGCTCTTACATTATTATATATTTGTAACACAATGTAGATAATATGAACAGAGAGAATAATGTCATAAATGGTAAATACTATTATTTACAATGGCTGCCAGCATATTAATGATCTAATGATGTGTGCACATTCCACCAGAACATTGGTCATTGTGCAACTATCTATCCTTTTAAGTCCAACATCTTAGCATTCACTAAGTTTGAGCTGGCTATATGTGTTTCTGATTCTAAGATCCAAGTGCATTGTACTAAAAATGAGCTTTTCTGCGTAGAAATGTGGCCCACCTTTAGCCTGGTATAAGAAAAACTGTGAAACAGTTCAATAATGAGCATTTTTGTCTAATATTTGGCTGCAATATTTGGTACACTGGAGAAGACCATGCCAACTTCCTTGCCATTCCCTGATATGAGAATTTGACTATTGATTTTTCCTTATTAATGTTATTGTTTTCTCATGCTCTGCCTCAGACATGGATGTAAAAAAGCTAAAATAGCCTATAGTCGCTACTCATGGATGTTGCATGTGCTACTTTTGCTTTATCATTACATTACTATACCATCTGACATATGCTGTTTAGAACCTAAATTCTAGGAAAAGGCTTTCTCAAGGTCCTTGAGCACACAAATAATGGCATTTTCTTCTCATTTATTCCTTGATCAGGGAATTGCGCTGATAATTACAGTTCTGCAGATTGTGCGTGTACCTAATCTCAAGGTAATGATTCAAATTTCTTTAGATTCTTTGTTAGTAATGAATATTTATAGTACACATGGACATTTCCTGGACTCTTTGGATTGCCATTGTCCTATTATAATAACTTGCTTTTAGTTAGGCTTGCATGTAAAGCAGCTCCTGCAAGCTTGAAGAAGTTGGAAATTCAACTAGATGTAATTTAACAAAATTGAAAGACTTGCGCTAATAAAAAATGAGTGTAATACTAGTTCTAGTCCATCTGTGTTTCTGTATCTAGACCATCCTCCAAAGCTGTGTGTGCGTTATTTTTTTAGAATTACAGGGTGTGGCTCAATCCATGTATATTACTGCAATCAGTATGAATATTTCAACCTAATTTATCACTTTAAATCACGTAACACTTGGGTATGAGCTCCTAACAACGCCTTAAGTCTTGCCTTCCCTCGACAGCACAATGAATGGTTGTTTGCATTTTGTATCATCAAATATGATGAAGTGAAATACTTGTAATGGAGTTGTATTTCATGAATGTATTCTAAATCATGGCTCTATATGCATGAATAATATGAACATACAGAGCAGAGTGCTTGTTGGAATGGACATAATATGATTCTGTAATGGGATTAGAAAGAAAATCAATTAAAAAAGAAAGATTTTGAAGAAAGAAAATAGTTCCCTACCCCCCTCCCCAAATAAAATTTCTGTTGGAAGCGTACCTGTACACAATTATAGTGTTAAAAATTGAAAATATTATGATTTTTCTTTGATTATGTCAAACTAGCCTTGAGGAATGCCTCAACTTCTATACATGCATTCTGCAAGGTCCAGAGGATGCAAAACTTTTATGAAAAACATAAGAACCTGCTTAAATGATTAAGCACAAACCTGCTCCATTCACTTATTTGGCCAAAAAGCTCTTACCATTTCTAACATTATAAATTTATCTACTTTATCAGGCAAAAAGATCCTTTGCAGTTGAGTCATACTTCCATAAGCATGAGGTTTGGGAGCGTCTAGTGCAATAGTGTCTTATGAGGATTATGGTAGAGGAAAAGGAACTGTTTGTTTTGTTTTACTTTTTTTATCTTTTTATTTATTTATTTATTTTTTTGGGGTCTTCAAAGGAATATATTAAATAGTTGGATAGCACCAAAACACCAAGAAGGGGTGTATTCGCTGTTTTCAAACAAATTAATTTTTAATATGAAGGAATGTGAAGTCATGCAGCATACAAATGATTTTGTAGTGGTTTTGCTATAAACAAGCCTACTTCTACTTCTCTAGTTGCATCTAGAGATACTTCACTATCTTAAAACGGAGGCTTTCAGGATGACCTCTTAAAACCTTTACAATCAGTGGTGTCTAAAGGTTCGCCATAAAACCTTTTAGTTTTATAGGTTCTCTACAAAAACGAGACCAAAATAACTTTGCTACACTATTACACAACTGTATCGAATACAAACCAATGACCTCCTAAAATGTCACAATTGAAATCAACTAAACAAATCAAGAACCATTAGATTGGCCTGATTGCTTTTACAAGTGTTGTAGCACGTTTACAACAATAAATTTATATATGGAAAACCGCCTTAGGATGACTCATGTGTAGATTATTCGAGCGATAGGTGACTATCAGGAGCGATGGGTGACTCTCTCAGGGGGGAGCGACAAGAATGGATGACTCTCCTGGGGGTAGCAATAGCAATTGATGAGTCTCTCGAGGGTAACAATAGCGATGGATGAATCCCTCGGCTAGGTTGAGAGCGATGGATGACCTATCCAAGAAAGAAGATTGGTTAGGGGTGCAGATGAGGATCCCCGCGCAGACCCTCCGATGCCAAAGTTAGCCTCTTGAAAATGTAAGAGTAGTCAAATGCAAGAAAAAGATGTGAATGAGAGATTGCATACTGAATGAGGGGAAGAGACTCCTTATTTATAGTGATGGGAGGGGCAGCCATGTGTCGAGTGGCCCGATCTCCTCGGCAAGAATCTCGTCGAGGCTTTGATCGAGTCTCGTGGGGGTAGTTTTGATTGATTCTTTAGGAGGTGTTGGCGCGAGAGAGCGCGGGGCACACGGATGCGATCGTGGTATCCCGAGTGACCCTCACTCGGGGGTGTGTGTGAGTGCAGGAAAGCGTAGGTGTGGGAATACGTGGGCGCAGGCATGCATGAGCAGACAAGGGGGCGGCCGAGCGCGCACACGAGCTTACGTGAGCACTCTCGCGGAGGCTCACATTGGGCACCCCTGAGGGAGGTGGGGGTGTGCAGTACCCTTAAGAGAGGTCTCTCAGGGGTAGAGCCCCCCCTCCCCCTTTTTCCTTGGCCACGCTGTTGCGTGGCAGCATGGGGGTGGGGGAAGCGGCCACTATTTGGCTGCTTTCATGCGGCTTGCCCCCCCCCCCCCCTCTTGGTCGCACGAAGCGACTAGGCGTGGGGTCCCCCCTCCTTACTTCACAAAGCAGCCAGGTGAGCTAAGGGCCTCCCATGTGGCAGGTCATGGGGCTGCCACGTGACGTTTCTTCCTTTTTGACTTATTATTATTATTTCGATTATTTTGGCAGGCGTAACAACAAGAAATATCAAAAGCAAATAAAAATGAAGTCGAGAAGTTTTTTTTTTACATTTTGATGTTAAATGTTTTTTTCTTGAGTAATATTTTAATTATTTTTTGTTATCCAAACATGAGTAAAAATATATTACATCTAAACAAATGGAGCATTAAGGAAAAAGTGGGAGATAAAAACAAGAGTAAAACTACAGAAACCAAATTTTTGTACTGAAATTTTATCTAAAATGATGTGGCATTCATACCCATACATTATGATGAAAAACTCACTAAAATAAAGAATAACGATACAAATGAAATTGTTGCATTACTTTTGTGAATTTTATATTTCAAAATTCTATTAAAATATTATTTAGAAAAACTACTGAAAGGACAACAAAAAGCTTGTCATGATAGAGGAATAACGTGCCAACTCACTATTGGGATAATAATTGAGTCACAAAGTTAATTGTTATTAATGAATAACAATAAAAACTTTAAAAATATGTGAAATTAAATATTAGAATTAGAAATATGGGACTTTGTTTTGACTTTTTGCAAGCAGTTCGTCATCCAAAGGAGGTTTTTGTAGTAAGGTATTTATATAATTGATCTGGTTTAATACTGAATGTGATTGGGTTTATCCTGACCTGAGCTGATTGTGAATAAAATCTAATGAATGTGGTCCTTGTTAGATCTGGATCAAGTCTGTATATAAACGGACTGGATTCTGTGGGTGGCAACCCTGGTAAGTAACGGTTCACTTTTGTGGGTGGTCCACGTCATCCTGGATTTAGAAGTCTATTCTGAGGAGAGCTTTTTTATGTTTTTGGACTGCTCTGTTTGGTTTATTGTCATCTCAATGCATGTTGCTATGCTATTGAGAAACTAAGGAACTCTAGCATGATTTCTGGATGATCAATTTTGATGATTTTATTAGACAATGTGAGTTCTGCAATATCCCTCTTTCTAATGACAGATTTACACGATTGGCCCAGGTGAGCTTAATGTAACGTCTCGCCTGAATGTTTTCCTTGTCTTTAGCTGTATGGAATCCTCTTTTCCTGGTTTGGTTCATGAGTTGTTTAGTGAAGTGTTCTCAGATCATTGTCATACTGTTTTGGAGGTGCGTCTAGTTAAATGGGACTTACCCATTTTGGGTCTTAAAACATTTGGTTGGTTGTCCTATCATCAGTTTAGAGTTATTGAGCCATGGTGGAAGGGTTGTGTTTACGGAGGATGTGCTGGCCCAGTGCTGATGAAGAAGCTGAGACATTAAGGAGAATCTCAAGGTGAGGAATAGAGTATTTTTCGGGATATCTAATATAGGAAGGTATCAATGCTTCTGGATATTGGGGAGCTTGAATGTGTGTTCGTCTCTTGGAGGCAAATGATATTTGATTCTTCTTCTAATCATCACATTCACCACCTCCTTAGATTTTCATGTTAATGTTTTAATGTTCCATGATCCAATACTATGCTTTTAGTGCTGAACTAACTCCTTTACTGGCATTTGTCTATGAAAATGCAAGAACCTTGCAAATGTAACACTATATTCGGGCTAGCATAGCTGCCTAGCCCATTTTTCACTGTGCTCAGGCAATACAGCACGTCAAGAGGCCAAGAGGGTTACACCCCAATGAAATGATCTTTTATTTGGAATTCATGATAAAATGATCCAATGATTTTTACACTGGTGGTTGAATAAATGCAAATCCTCCTTCAAGAGTTGGGTACAGTTATTGTAAGGAGTAACACGTTTAACACTAGAAATTTTAAGGGGATTTACTCAATCTACAGTACTAGCAGAGTTTTGTTAAAATCCCTAATAAAGGCAAAATCTTTTAAGCTAAATGATGCAATTCATATAAAACAAATCATCCTAATCAAACAAGGTTAAAGGATCTTAAAATTAATGATTCTCTAGTGAGTTCTTGGTTGTATCATGTCCTAATCAAATAAAATAAAAAAAAAACTAAATAATTATCTGTTGGGTTCTTGACTGTATCAAACGTACTTATACAAGATCAAACCTGAAGATAAATGGATACAAGATGTTGGTTGGTTATTAGCGTGTCAATATGCTTGACTAGGTTAAGTAGACGCCTGGTTGTTTGTGATGGCATTGATTGCTGAGAATCCTAGTTTCCTAGTTTATTCACCTCTAATTGCTAAGGAAAATATGAAATTGTGTTAAGACACTTTGATTGGAACAGTTTATGAATTATGCTTTTTTATGAGTATATTTTATTTTCCATAATCTTGTCTGATGTTGTGATTCAGGTGGGTACTGTTCTACTCGGTTGTGCCTTCTTGTATGACATATTTTGGGTGTTTGTTTCAAAGAAGCTATTCCATGAAAGTGTGATGATTGTGGTAAGTAATCCTCTCAATATGGTAATATGGCCATTATGATAGAATGTGATTAATTGGTCTAGAATAATTCAACTTTTGTGTGTTCGAGCGTAACTTGAGAACCACATATTTTCAGGTGGCTCGTGGCGATAAAAGTGGAGAGGACGGCATTCCAATGCTACTGAAGATTCCACGCATGTTTGATCCATGGGGTGGTTACAGCATCATAGGCTTTGGTGACATACTTTTACCGGGATTGATAATAGCTTTTTCGCTTAGGTTTGACTTTTGCAGCCTTTTCTCATTTCAAATAGTTTTATGCATATCCTTTGTCCATGAAAAAATGATCCCCCCCCCCCCCCAACACACACACACAAAAAGATAAAGAGAAGAAAAGAAGATATTTGTTTCTTATTGGTCCTTAAACCGTGTGAATAATAATTTTGCAGATTTTGAGGATTTTTTGGAGTATCTTTTAATTCAGCCATGTGTTCCTCGGAAGTGTAGGATGGCGGAATAATATAGATTCGTGTTAGAGACACAAATGCTAATCAGTTCAATTGTTTAAAGTTTGCCAGTTGATCGTGAAATATATCAGAGCTGCCATCTAGGCTAAAAACCATAACAAGTTGGCATGTTCTAGTTGTATCATTTCCCAATTTACTTGATATAGCAATGCCTGCATGAAGTAAATCAAACTAATTTCTTCTTCATTGGGTAAATTTCCCTGGAGGGTGAGCCTTGATAGGAATGGTAAGGTTGCTCCTTTTAGATCACAAGTTCGAGTTATAGAAATAGCCTTTTTGCAGAGTAAGGGTAGGTTGCATACAAAAACGATCCTCTACCAGACATGTCCATGCATATATACTTCTGCATACATATATGCATATCAGAATTACATGTATATGTATAAACATTGGATTTCTAAACATGTGCATACATATACACAAACAAAAATGTAGATACTTATAAACCATATATACATGGTCTCGTGGGGAAGGAAAGAGAAAATATTACATGTGCATACATATACACATATAAACAAGTAGATACATATCTTATATTGGCCAAATTGACATGTAGAATTTTACTGCAGCCATTGGATTTCTAAGAATTACGAAACCCAATTTTCATTTGATTCCCTTTCTGGAGTCATATTGTTTATTGTTTATTGTTTATTGTAAATCTGACAAGGCTAAAACAAGTGGTTTGTCCATGCAGGTATGATTGGATGGCAAAAAAGAATCTTCGAGCTGGGTACTTCCTGTGGGCAATGTTTGCATATGGATTAGGTAACATAAAATACAGGAATGATGCTTAGCTAGTTCCAAGGATGTGAAAGAATAGAGTAGTTACTTAACAAATGGAAGTAGTTGATGAATCATGAAATGGGAAGAACATTACATTGGCTTTTAATGCTTTATCGACATGCCCTTCATATATCTTTTTTTTTTTTTTTAAATGCAATGATGCTCAAGGTTTAATTTATCTGAAATATATTGCAGGTCTTCTTATTACCTACGTGGCACTGAACTTGATGGACGGTCATGGCCAACCGGCTTTGCTGTATATCGTCCCATTCACACTAGGTAATTTCATCACGGGGAGCAAATAGGATCCTTTCTGGATACAAAATCCAAAGAGATTACCTTATGAAAATTTTAAACACATCCATGCAGGGACCTTTTTGACACTCGGGAAGAAGAGAGGCAATCTGAAGATACTGTGGACAAGAGGGGAACCCGAAAGGGTTTGCCCTCATATCCAACTCCAACCCACTGAAGAATCTAGCCAAGAGAAATAAGTCCTCTTCTTGTAATTGTATCATAATCTGTGTAATATGCTTAGATCATCGATGTTCTGCCAGTGAAGCAAAACCTATTGCTTAGTGCAGGATGCTACGATCAACTAAGCGCTGCATTCGTGTAATGTGTTAGCGAATTCGATAATTTGTTCATTGTAAGTTGTTCTAATCATGTGTCCAGTTCCTTTGCCCCTGTAGTTCTTGGTTTTGAACTGGGAAAATGCCTGTTTTCTGCATCCTTCATTGCAAGGCCTCAATGGAAAGCGTTCAATCTGCAATTTGTAGCATAGACGGAAGTGATCTTTTATTTGATGACTTTTAGTCAATGAGAATGTGCCTCCTACACCTGAAACCAAACAGGCCAAGTTGGAGGGGTGAATTTCTTATCACTGCTGCCAAACATGACAACTCATTTTGCATTTTTAACTTATCCTGGTGGTCATACATTATAGTGTATCATATCTCCATTGAAGATTCTGCTGAGTTTGTCATCTTTTCCATGTATTTTTTGGTTTTAGTGATGCCAAATGTCTCTGGAATGAACAATGACCGAAACAGGAGGCTGAATGAGAAAAAAAGGGTCAAATTCATATTTCTAATCCTGTACTTTTATATATATATATATTTTGTGTCGTTGTCCAATTTTTTTATTGTTTTGATTATAATTTTTAATCTAATTTTTAAGTTAATTTAACTCTTATAATTTAATTTTTTTTTTATGTTTGTGACAACTCGAATTTTTTGTTATTTTTATTATATTTTTTAATTTTATATTTTTAAATTAATTTAACTCATATATTCATTTGCTCTTGAATTTATATTTTTTAATTAATCTACTTAAATAAATATTAAAGTAAACATCACATTTTATTTACATTCAAATATAGTGATTAAATTAATTTTAAAAATATAAATTTAATTATATAATTAAAATAATAAAAAGTTAGAATTATGATATAAAAAGAATGTTAAATTGATTTAAAAATTGTAAGTGTGGAGATGTAAATGAAAATAATAAAAAATTTAAGTGATAAAAAAAAGTAAAAATACAGAAAAAAATATAAACTCAGTTTCATTAAATTACTAAAGCAGGGGGAAGATGGGACTTTTATCCATTTGGCCTCCTCTCTTGGGTCCATTAAATTGGACCCATGTGTCATTGTTCTTATGGAATAAAAACACAAATTAATATATATTACAGAGAACTTTTGACCAGGAAAGTGTTATTTTATGTGAGTTCCATCGTTTTATAATAGTTTTGTGACTTTGTAACTCTCTGGCTTTCAAATGGCCGCATATATACTGATGATGGTTTTTGGGATCGACCACCACGTATTATTTCTATGATTGGACTTCGGGAATGAAATCTTGAACTTGGAGATGTCAGACCTCGGGTGAAGAACCTGCAAGACAATGGAGGGCCGGGGCTTGGATCCCCTGAAGTGGACTCCAATGCTCAAATCAGTAGAGTAAATGCAAATAGTAGTAAATGAGAGAGCTGTAGAGCTTAGGTCTACCTGGCAAGAGTCCTTGTCTTTTATAGTTGAACCCGTTTTGGGATACTCGAGATAAGTGCGCACGACTCTCGAGAATCTCAATCAAGTTGGAACGGGTCTTGCGGTTCGGCCCGGATTTCTCGGGCTCCGTTTTGGAGTGTTGACTGGCCACGTGTTGGTCTCTCAGGTGATCCACGTGGCAAGTGAGACTATCAATGCGTAGGGGTATTCTAATAATTTAAATCGGTGCCACATCACATACTTTGGTAATATAATTATATGAGTTCTTCTACAGAACCAGAAAGCAGTGCCAGACGGGTTTACAAAAGTGAAATATCGCGATATTTTGATTATCAAAATATCGCGATATTTTGGTTGGGAAGAAATTTTTTAGGGTTTACGCAGATTAATTTTCCTTCCTTCAGCTTGCTTTTGCTCATTTCCTGCTGAAACAAAGAGAGAGAGAGAGAGACCTTCATTCGGCCCTGTAGAAGAACTCAAGAAGTTACCGACGACGATCTCGATCGAGACCTGCAATCGAGATCGACCTTCGATGATCGAGACTGACCTTTCGCAATCGAGACCGATCTTTCGCTATGGAGACTGATCTTCCACGATCTCCCGCGATGGAGACTGATCTTCCGCGATCTTCCACGATGGAGACCGATCTTCGGTCTCGTCGTCGTTCTTCCTCGCCGAACTCGGAGCAAGGTAAGCCAGACTATTTCTTCGCTTTCTTCTTACGGTTTCTTCCTTCAGATTTTAGTTTGTCAAGGGCTTTTAGTTGGTTTCTTCGGACCGATCTTTGATTAACAACTTTCAAACTAAGAAACTACAGTAGTGGTTTCTTCGTAAAGCACTTGTTCATTGCTAATCTAAAGTCCTTGACAGAAACTACAGTAGTGGGATATGTCACATATATGATTTGTTAAGTACTCTTGCAAGCCATCAGAGAAGGAACTGACCGCTTGCTAGATTAGGCCTCTTGATGCAGAAATTTGAAATGGGTAGTCACCAAAATCAACTCATTTAAGTGATTTTCATGTGCAGCTTGAAGAGCAATTTGTCTCTCTCTGATCCCGACACCATAGTTGGATTGTGAATAGATTTAACTTAGAAAATGAACTGCACTTTGAAAAGCCAAGAGTAAACTTAATTGTTTAACATTAATAAATTCAAGTCTCGTAGAACAAGAAACACCATGGACGAGCATGTACCGTAATCCATGATAAAAGATTGGACAATTTTTGCATTAATTGTTAACTACCTAACAGAATACTTTTCTTTTATCCAAACACTAAAATGAGTGTGAATAAAATGAATACGTTTATTGTCTGAAGTGATTTTCTCTAAGGTAATGTTTGTTAATCAAGGTAATGATTTTCTCTGAAGTGATTTCATTCATTTGATTGTATTAGTCTTTAATATTTACAATTACAGTTGTGTTTTTATAATCTGCCCTTTATTATATCAATGATTTAGCATTATTACATTAGAATGTGGCATATATATATACAGACTTTATTAAACTTCAAACTAAATAATTAATGTCGTAAGTTTTAAATTTTGGTTTCTGATGATGTAAGTTTTTGAATTAGGGAAACTAAATTGTTTATTTAAAATTCAATAGGCTGATGAATTTTTTTCTTAGTTCAATTTCCATATGATGAAGAAGAGAATGTAGTAGTTTCCGACAATGATATTGAGATTGAAGTAGGGGCTGACAATGAATGCACATCAGAGGGCAATGAGGGCAATGAGATCGTGTCTACAGTAGGGATGAAATTTAAGGACCACAATGAAATTTATGAATTTTACAAAACATATGCTTATATTGTGGGTTTTCCTGTCAGAAAAAGGAATTCAAAAAAAGGTGATGATGGGTTGTTAAAATATGTGACATATGCTTGTAGTCGAGAAGGTCATAGAAGCAATGAAACAAGTAGCTCTTTGAAGCCTACACCAACCATTAAAACAGGGTGTTTAGCTAGGATTACAGCTGCGTCAGATGTGACAGGAATATGGAAAATTACTAGAGTAATCTTGGAGCATAATCACAAAACAAGTCCGTCAAAATCTAGGTTGTATCGATGTAATCGACAATTGAGTGAACAAGTGAAACGAAAGCTTGAAGTAAACGACCTAGCTGGTATTCCAATGCACAAAAGTTACAACTCAGCTGTCGTTGAAGCGGGTGGTTACGAGAATCTATCATTTGTTGAGCAAGACTGTAGAAACTATATTGATAGGGTTAGGCGATTAAGACTTGGGGAGGGAGATGCAGTTGCGATACAAGCCTACTTTGCAAAAATGCAATCACAGTGTCCTGGTTTTTTCTTTAGTTTGGATTTGGACAATGAGTCCCGATTGAAGAATGTGTTTTGGGCCGATAATAGGTGTCGACTGGCATATAAGGAATTCGGTGATATTGTCACATTCGATACCACATACTTGACGAATAAGTATGACATGCCGTTTGCCCCATTTGTTGGTGTGAATCATCACGGGCAGTCGATGTTGTTTGGATGTGGTTTAGTATCCAATGAGGATACCGAGACATTTGTTTGGTTGTTTATGACTTGGCTTCAGTGCATGGAGGGTCAGGCGCCTATTGGTATAATTACTGATCAAGATAGGGCTATGCAAAATGCCATTCAAATTGTTTTCCCGAACACAAGACATAGATGGTGTTTGTGGCACATACTTAAGAAGTTGCCTGAAAAATTTGGGGGCCACCCTTATAAGGGTTCAATATTCTCGGCTGTGCACGAAGTGGTATATGAGTCGCAAAGTCCGGAAGAATTTGAACAGCGTTGGCATTCATTGATTGATATGTACACATTGCACGACAATGATTGGTTATCTGGGCTTTTCAGAGAAAGAGGTCGGTGGGTACCTTGGTTTTTGAGAACAAGTTTTTGGGCTGGGATGTCAACAACGCAACGAAGTGAGAGTATGAATGCGTTTTTTGATGGATATGTCAACTCAAAAACCTCGTTGAAGCTATTCGTTGAACAGTATGAGCAGGCCTTGAGAAGCAAAGTTGAAAAGGAATTCCAGGCAGATTTTAAGTCATTTTCACAGATGGTACCGTGTGCAAGTAGGTATAGTATGGAGAAACAGTTTCAAGAGGTTTACACAATATCAAAATTTCAAGAATTTCAAGAAGAGCTAACTGGAAAAATGTATTGTGATATTATCTCTACCGAGATGACTTGTCTTGGAACAAGGTATGAAGTCCGAGAAGATATAATATTTAACACAACAAGAAAGAAGAAGATTTTTATGGTGATGTTTGAAGGAGAGATTGGTCGCATTGTTTGCAGCTGCCACTTATTCGAGTTTCGAGGGATACTTTGTAAACATGCTATTTCAGTATTAATCCGAAATGATGTGGAATTGATTCCTGAGAGTTATATCTTGAGGAGATGGAGGAAAGATGTGTGTAGAGCATACACAAGGGTCAAGATCAATTACAGTGGTTGGGTTAGCACTCCTGAGCAGGTAAAATATGATAAATTACAAAGTTTATTTGCCAAGGTTGCAAATTTAGTAGTGGATGATGATGAACGAACCCGTGAGGTAATGGAGTTTCTCGAAAATTAAATGAACAATACAAGCATGTCGAGACGAAGCACAAGTTGTGGCAGTAATCTCCTTTCCCAAGGCAATGTTCAAATCGCATCTGATTGTGGCGAAGTTGCAAGGACATCATCTGATCCCATTTTGGATCCGCATTGCGCAAAAACAAAAGGAGCTCCTAGAAAACTTCGTCAAAAGGGGCCACTAGAAACGAATACCAATAAACGGAAGGTATGTTTACAACTCTATTTTAGTTATCTATTATTATAGTATCAAATGTTCGCATATAATTGGTGATACTGTTTTTTTTCACATGTCACTTTGAAGGCGAGCAAAGGAAAGCGGTTAATTGAAAATAATGCACAACCAGCTCAAGCCATAATACAAGCAACGCAAGAAGTATTAAATCCTGTGTTGACCCAACTTACATACCCACAACCACAACAGTTGATGGTGCGTGCTTCTTATATCATATACTTCAATATTAAACTATTTTTCATTTATTTTAGTTAAACTAAAATTTCATTTCTTATTTGTAGGTGGGGCCAAATTATCAACCTTGGAATGCAGCATATGGAGTGAATTGGGTTCCGGCTTATACAATGGGTCAACCATTTATGCCATCCTATCTGCCACCTCGACGACCCCAAGAAGACAAGATGGGCATAGAGCTGATGAACCCCGATTTGCTCAAAAAGAGGCTGCCTTGAAGAGTAAGTGAAGCGGTTTGGGCGTTAATCATATTCATTTCTTATTTGATGATTGCTTCCTTAGTTATTTGTTGCTTCCTTAGTTGTTTTTATTTCATTCTGTTGTTTTTAATTGATAGGAGAAATTTGTAAATGGTGTTATGAATATGTAAGATAGAAGAATAGATAAACTGGTTTCGTTTGTATTGAACTTGAAATGCGAGATATTGTCTAAGATCAGTGAAGAAAGACAATCTCATTTCCATTTTGGAACTTCACATTTACTCGACATTATACAGGAAAACGTTTTGTTGTAAATTATGAGCAGTTAAATGCTTACTCTTATAATCTTTGAAGTTTTATGAATGCTACTAAAGAATGGCAATTGTCTTCATCACAATGAATTGGAAAAAGAGAAACCTGTAGCCTTAACTGTGTTGCTAATTATCATTCCTATCAGTTAAATTTCCTTGAATGGGTATTTTGCTGCATATATCAGGACGGAAAAATTGCTTTCTAAATGTTGTCTCTATTTATTTTTCTTGCAGTACCTGAACAGCTATGGGGGAATGACATCAGCAAGTCCAGTTCGTTGGCAGAGTGCAAGAGGGACTGTGGTTCTATGATGAGCGTCTAAGAACAACTGCCAATCCTTTTTATGTGATTAATGGTGGAATTATTGTTTATCATTTTGGTGGATTTCTTGTGAATTATCATTGTTGACGCTTGCTGGAAATGGTACTTATTAGTGTTTTACCTAAAAAATAATGAAGCAACTCTTATTATGTGGTAATGGTCCGTTTGTTTTTATTAATGATACCGATTTGGACAAAAGGAAGAATGTTGCGGTTCGCTCAATGATGGTTCTTTTATTTGACTAAATTTTGGGCATCCCTTTTTGAGTGAGACTGGTCTTGTTGTGGTCAAGCTTTGTTTATTTGCATTAGAAGCTGCTGTGGGAAGAAGTTCACTGGCAGGAGCTGAACATAGAAGGAGATTGAGAGAGGAATTGTCTTTATATACTTAATTTTGTGTATTCCTTGACAAAACAAGAGGACTTGCTGAAACTTATGAAGATACTAACACCATTGCAGAACCAGGGGGTTAGAAGAGACTGAAAGGACTTACGATTCATGTTTTGTTGAAACTATTTAAATATTATCTTTAATAATTTTATAAATAAATAACAATACAGAATATATTTAGTAGTTGAACTTTGCACATGCATTATAAAGTCTTAAAAAGTTTCTTTTAATGTAAAACATTTTACATTAGAAAATAATTTCCATCTTGCACATTATATGGGGATGGGATGTCACCTGATATAAAATTGTGGAAATTATAAGGAAATGAGGCTATGGAAATTATAGGAAATTATAGGAAAAGGAAGTTGTGGAAATTATTTTTGTGCGGATTGTATTTTTAATTTATGTACTACGAGTTGTGTTCGATGCTAGAGACATGGAGATAAAATGTACAACACAACATCAAGTTTCAAAAACAAAAATACAAATAGAAAATAGTCATGTTACTTTCCTATACTAGTTAGTACTTAATGTAAATGTACAATGTGACAAAAGTCATTTCTAATTTAACAACACGTGTTAACATCATTTTAGTAGATTCGAGATTTGACAAGCTCAAGAGGGTGCATTTCCTTTTCCCTTGCGAATTGTTAGATTGAGAGATATCTCTACATCTTTCTCTTCAGAAATGCGAGCAAGACGTTGAACTAAGCGAGCCAGCTCCACATCTTTCTCATCAGATGCTTTGGCCGAAGCACCACCACTTGATTCACCTTCGTCATACACCCCTCCACTTGCTTGTTCTCCAAAACCATCAGCTTTCTTTTGAGGGCATTCGTCAGCCCACTTGAAATATCTGCAATCAGCACTACAACAAAATAACATACGTCCTTTGTTCACCGTATTTTTCTCTACCTCCATCCACTTCACAAACCCCCGTCCACATGAAGGGCAATGTCGCTTTGTGGGACATTCCGACAAATTGTGATCAGGACGTCTACAGCTATGACAGATTCCTCTATTCTTTCCCGTCATTATCAAATTCTGCAATGTCTACAATCACAGACAAATAATAGTTCAGCAATTTCAACCGTCTAATATCAACTACTAACATAAAAGTAGATAATAACCCAAGTACTTTTCTTATGCCCAAAGAAGTGTCATTGTTTTCTAAAGGTTTACAATCTGATAGTTGACCGTTAGGTTAAAACTATTTTGTAAGACAAATACAAAATGGAAAAACCACTGGTCATGATAAAGCACCATGCAGCACAAACAGGAGAGCACATAAAGAGGGTTGTCATTCCATATTATGTCTCATGTTGCTCATAGAAAGAAGCTTCTACTTTTAACCAATTGGTATTTAGAGGAGGATATATAGACACTGTCAATTGAGCTTTCACCTAATCAAATTATCTTCCTACTATTTGAAGGCTGGACTTAAATTCCTAAAAGACCCGCTACGTTAACAAAATTATTGCAAGCCGTTGCCATTAACTTTTTACAGCATATATTTGGGCATATTCAATTAAGAACTACATGTGTAAGGATAATAATGCAAAGCAAAATGATACATTTTTACAACAAAACTCAGGATGTTTAATCTTAAAGAATGAATATCCTAACTCTACAATGTGTAACCCCATATGGAACAACAAGGGAATAGAAGTCCTGACACTTAAATTGTGTTCCGTTGAAGTCCATGCTCCATAAAATCATTAGACCTTTTTCTTTTTATTATTTATTTTGAGAAGTAAACAAACAAACATTTTACTTACCAATAATTTAACTAGTTCTTGTTATCAATCTCTCACGCTAATATAACTTTTTAACCAGCCAGAATGCCTAAAATAACTTGGAAGCCAAGAACAGAACATAACGCATAACAAATCGTGGGTCAAGGCCTTTCCCAATGCCTTCCAAGACTGCAGGAACCAGAGCATCTTCAAGAGATAAATTGCAACTACAACAAAGCATAGAGCTATGATTTGGCCAGACTTTGGGCAATACCTGAAAATGCGCTAACAACAAAAGTGAAAATGGCAGGAAATCTGAAGGGTTGAGCTGCTGCAACAACCAACAAATCTTCTCCTGTCAAGAGAATGAAACGACCATGAGTAAAAGACACCTTGACTAGACCAACAGTTGTGAGTAACAAACATGTAATAGTGCAAAAATTTAGTTTTTCAGAAACAACAAAGCTACGCAAATAAAGCACATCAAATAACTCAGGCTACGCAATTTGAAGAGTTGAAGTCCCACCACTGCTAATATTGTTTCCCACTGGAACTAAGACCGATTTTTCATTTACCTTATGTTCGGATGAGGGGGATTTATCATTTACCTCTGATAAGGGGGTTTGACGAGCGATCTTCGGCCACCACTGCTGAAAGGATGAGGAGAAGGAGGTTTCGAGCGAGAGCCCAACAGTTGATTCCGGCGGGGCCAGCACTGCTGAAAGGATATGGAGATAGATCAGAAGAAGAAGCTCTCAAGGGGTTAGGGTAGTTTCGAGCAGGAATCGAAAGATAGATCAGAGGAAGGGGGCTTCAGGTTTACCTCTGATAAGGGGGTTTGACGAGCGATCTTCGGCCACCACTGCTGAAATGATGAGAATAAGGGGGTTTCGGGCGGGACTCCAACAACTGATTCCGGCAGGGCCAGCACTGCTGAAAGGATATGGAGAAGAAGCTCTAAGGGGGTTTCGGGCAATTTCGAGCGGGAACCAAAAGATAGATCAGAGGGAGGGGCTTTCAGGTGTTCTTGGTTATGTTGGAATATTAACACTTCGTGAGGGGTACTTTTGTCAAATTGTAGTCTTCTGTAAGGTCGTCTGGCAATACTTTCTGGCTCTTCAAAATTTTCTTAATTATATATACTATTTTATTTAAATATTTAAATTTTTTATTATTTTAATTACACGCTAAACTATACAATTTCAAAACAACGGTATGTTTTTATAAATTTATTGAGGACATTAAATTAAATATAATTTATTGGTGTAATTAAAGTAACAAAATGTTTAAAAATGTAATTAAATTAATTAAAAATATAAATATTTAAATAAAAAATATATAAATATAATCATTAAAATATGTATTTTAAATTTATATTTTTACATTCTATAGTGGGGCCACCAACCAAAGACCACTAAATGGTTATTAGCTGGTGGTTCTTTCCTTGGGACCAGTGGCCAAGTCAGAATGGTTGGCACTTGGCAGTGCCCCCCACCCCCCAAACCAAACCAAACACACGGTGGTGAGCTGTGCAGCAGCATGACTGGCCTACACCCTGCTTCCATGTGCTGATACAAAGGACAATATTGAAATTGGCCCCACAAAATTCTAAGCACCACTTTTAGAAATTGAAATCAGTGGGTCCCACTCCCTCCTCTTTCATCGAATAATGACAATGAATGATGATTTTCCCAGGTCGAAGCAACCTTATTTTGCAACAGATTTTTTGTTTTAATATTAAACATATAATGTATAATATTTAAAATAAATAATATATTATAAAAAAATTAATATATTATTCGCATCTAATAAAATTGTGTTGCTCGATGCGGATTCCACGGGGGGTGGGGGAGGATGTGGGGCCAACGCGGGCAAACATATTAATTCTATATTATAAGACTAATTATGTAAATAATTTATTTTTTATAAATTTATAAATTTATTTATTTTTTTTAATTTTAGTAATTAAATTTAAATTAAATTAATTATATATAATTTTATCTCACATATATAATTGATTTAAAGAGTGTTTATATTAACTTGACATGTTATATGTCGTATAATAATAATATTTATAAAATTTATATATATATACAAGTAAAAGAAAAAAAAATTATAACTTGTTATTTTTTTATTTTATTTTTTATTTATATGTTTACGTAAATTTTATAAATATTATTATTATTATGAAATACATGTAATATAAAATTAGGTCTAAATAACATCTCAATTTAAATTATATAGTTGTAACATTAGAACTTTTGATATATCTTATTTTTTAGAGGGTTCTCTTGATCCGGCATGTGCCAAAATTGAAATAATTAAAGTTGTCTAAAAAATTAAATCAAATTAACCGAACAAATATAACAATCAAACAAACCAAAAATTGAAAAAAAAAATGAATTGATCCAAATATTACTCGATTAAATGGATTTTTTATTTAAATTAAAATAATATTATTTGATTAAAAAAATTTGTTACTCGAGTAAAAATGATATTACTTGATTAAAAAGAAAATCATTTGAGTAAAAAATGATATTAACTGATTGAAAAAATTTTCTTGTTCAAGTAAAAATGACATTATGATTGGTTCAACTATTTCAAATTTTTTCAATATAAAAATTAAATTGAACTGAAATAACTGAAATTATCAAACTTTAAAACTGAACCAAATAGACTCTTAATTTGAACTGAATTGAACCAACAATTTTGATATGTTCAATTTGGGTATTTCAATTAAACTAAAATTTTACTTGCCCTTTTTACTCTTGATATTTTAAATCGCAACCGTTGATTCACAAGATAAATCAGTAACAAGATAGGGTAAATGATGATATAAAATAATAATGTGATTGTATAATGTTATATTTTATTAGATACATGATGGTATTATTTAAGATTTTCTATTTATTATTTGGTGTGATAAAGTCAAAATGCCTTAATTATAATAACAAATTTACTCATAAAATCAATTTCTATGTAATTGATTGCTCTATAATAGACAGAAAGGCTCTGTTGCCCACTGGCGGGCAACATAACATTTGCCCGCCAGTGAAGATAGCGTGGGTCCCATGCACGTGGGCCCATGTGCAGAGGTGGGCCCCACGTGCATGGAGCCCACGCTGCCCTCACTGTCGGTCAAATGTTATGTTGTTTGCCAGTGGACAACATATCCTTTCTGCTATAATAGATATGCAGTCACATTTGTTACAATTGGTAGTCACAATCTCAAATCATTACAATTGGCCTTTTTTTCTTGTGTTTTGTCTTTACAACTACGATTGGAAGTACCATTGATGTTCTCTTTCTTTTATAAGAAAATTTTATAGACAACTCGTAAAATTGCTCTTCACAATCTACATCCTCATGAAATTCTTTGATAGTTTTAAAATATCTATTTTATCCTCACAGACCACTCTCTCTTCTGATCGCCAACCACCGCCTCGCGTCTCCCTTTCTCTCCCGTACTATATACACACATACGCACAAATACATACATACATATATATATATATACACATCATTGCTGGCCAACCCACTATTTCTCTCTTTTTTTCTCTCTGCGATGGTTGGGAGGTGGTTGGCTTCCATTGCTACGGTTGCCATGAAATCGTGTGTGTGTATATATATATATATAAATGTGTTTGTGTGTGTGTGAGGGGGGGTCGGCCATGGCAACCAACCCACTATCTCTATCTCTCTTTTTTTCTTTCTACAACGACCGCGAGGTAGCCAACCCACCGGAGGAGGGGGGAACCCCCGAACCCAGCGATGCGAGGGTTCAAGAAACCCTGCGATTCGAGGGTTCCCTCCTTTTTCGGTGGGTCGGCCATTGCTAACCCACCTTGGCAATGGTGGTGCCGACCTACCTCTCGGCCATTGCATAGTGAGAGAGAGAGAGAGAGCGAGAGTGTATGTGTGTGCTGGGGGGGTTGGTGAATGGTGGTGGGTCAGCAGCCATGGCTGTCGCCCGTGTGTGTATATGTATATATACGTATGTGTTTGTGTGTGTATAGTGCGGGAGAGAAAAAGAGAGGTGAGACGGTAGTTGTAACGATCGTAAATCATAATTTAATTTAATTATTAGTTGGTGTGTTAATTTATTTTAAATGAGATATTAATATATTTTGTTGAAATTAATAATAATAATAAGTAGAAGAATAATAAGATTTAACTATAAGGATTAAGAGGTTAAATATATATATATATATATATTTAGGTTATATGAAGGAATTGATGGCATGCGTGAGGTGCTGGGGGCTGTTTGGCTGACTGCTAGTTGCTGGAAATTATTTCTAGCTAAATGAGAGCCAAACATTGCCGCATGGAGAAGAAGAGGCTGCAGTTTGCTACCCACGTGGCGCCCTCACAGCCTTCTAATGTTTTGCTGGCTTTTAAGCCATTAATTAGCATATTTAACCAGCCCAATTGAGTAGCAATCGGCAGCCACAATAGAATTAAAGTGGAGCAGCAGAACGCGCGCGCGAGCAGCGGAAAACAGAGGAAATTTGGATTTTTTTTGAAAATCTCACTTTTAATTGCAATTTGAGAGTATCAGGTAATTCAGGGAATCGAGTACTACATTCTGTATGGTCAAAATTTCATTTTGAGTCTAATTTTATTAATTTTGACAAATAATTAGGATATTGTAGTTTGTATAATTTTTACTACTTTTGAATCAAACGAGTCTAAGGATATCTCTGTTAAGGCAAGTTCATTTTACCTACCTTGTCGATTATTTCATTGTCAATTTATTGGACCTCCCTTCGTTTGTTTCGGCTGTTAATTAATTATGAAATTTTTAAATAGTTAGTTTAAAATTTACTTTATTAAACTGCTCTCGTGGGTTTTATTCGTTGGTTGCCTACGGGGGTTTGTGCCACCCCCTGCCTGTTGGGAATGATGTCGTACTTAGCCGGGGCTAGGTTCTTAGCTGTTCGGGTATTATTATTGGATTTTTGGTTGTTTATAGGCTAGAGCGGTTGTGTAGTGGGGGCAAGGATTGACGGTTCGGTGATGGAGTGACTGTCGTACTGTCTATTTTAGGCCGCCAACTGGTCTCTCCTACCAACTGATCGTTGACCGGTGCTAAGCATTGCGGATTAGCTCTGTCGTTACATGATTATAGCATGACTGGTATCATTTATTTATTGTTGTATGTTTTGGTATGCACATGGGTACGGGCTGCATATTGGGGCTTTCATGATCTGGTTATGCTTAGACACGGACATCCTAGTTTGGTTAGAATATATCCAGCACGGGCATATGCATCGTGTGTGGTTTACTATGTGGGCGGAATATGGCCTGATGCCTGGATGTATGGGCGCTAGTGTATCACGTTGATGCTCACTACGCCATTGCATTTTTTGTGTATTGCATGGCTACTGGTAGTATTTAGTTATCGGATGGGAGTACCGTTCTGAGGGAGCCTATGGTTCGGTTGTCGGGAGTACCGACGTGGATACGGGTGACGGGAGTACCAACCCGGGATAGTGCGCACAAGTTTGATGAGGATATTTGTTGTCTTTCAGGGCAGCGGCAAGTTGGTATGGGACTTGGGTGCCAGGTGTCTTGTGTGGGCCCCAAGGACCGGTATGTGCTTTTATTATGCTGCATTGTTGGGTTGTAGCGTCTCATGGCTTGTGTGTACGTGCAGGGCTGTGTTTGGGGTGGTTTCTTCTCTATTTATAGCCTTTCATTTCGTATAAACTTGCTGAGTCTTGCGACTCACCTTGTTTTTCATCATTCCAGGTAAGGGTAAGGCGAGGGCCGAAGGCGAGGATCGTTCCACTTAGCAGTCGCCCGTGTTGGTTTGGTGTACAGTTAGCCGCCCCTGTTACTCTTATATTCTGTCGGTATTTTTGTCTTTCATTTTTTACTGTGCCGGATTATTCCCTGTATCTTTTATTTGTTAGCACAGGTGTTTGTATATTTTCATATATTCATTGACCGTTGTTCCAGCGGGGTACCTATGGACATGCATGTATATCATTTTGCTTTCCTTGTAGTATTTCTTTTTATGTATGTATGTTAGGACATTTTTGTCTTGTGTTTGTTTATCTTTCCTTATGTAAGCGCTTTCGTCTAAATAGACTGGATGATTGGGATATCCGAGCAGGGGTGCTTACAGCAGTCAAGAGTGGTCAAAGGAGATAGTGAGCTACGAGAGTAAAATATGAATTTTAAAATTAGTGAAAAATTTGATAAAGTGTGAAGAGCAATTTTACAGATTACAGATAGAATTTCCCTCCTTATATTGTTGTTCTCATATTTCAATTAGTACCATTGTATCTCCATTTGTTATGTGATGGTAACAGTTCATCTCTTTATTAGGATACTCGGATTATTTACCTATCTTTATATCTCTTATTTTGCATAATTTGAACATGTTCTCTTATTTTTTTTTAAATTTAAAATTCATTTCATATTTAACATAAATGAATGCATTTTCTATTTTTTATATTTTCTATAAAAATAATAACATAAAAATTAGAGATAAAAATTAGAAAACATTCCCTATAAATAAACATATCTTGTACTCTTCAAGAATCCTCTCCATGACCCACCTTAAAACATCCATAAAAAATGAAAATTTTAGAAATAAATTATAAATATATATGTAAGATAATCTAAAATTAGAAGAAATCAAAGTAAAAATTCACTTTCTTTTTTATTCTCTTTCGATTGATTGGGAACTAAGTAAGATATTATTGTACATTCTTTTTCCCTTCTGCCACAACAGCCAACCATTGCATCACAGGTGGACCACTTACATCATGCCACGGCTATGTAATAGGGGTAGTCCAGTAATTTCACCCTGTCATAGCAGTTGCCATGTGGTCATCCATGGCTGTCACTTTGCCAACGGTCCAAAAACGGTTACTTTCTCTGGAGCAATCGATTTCTTTCCTCCTTTTCCGGTTGTGTGGCTGTGATTTCCCCTCGCAAGGCCCATCGCCAGGCCAACAGCTTTTCCCTTTAGCTAAAGTGACCAAATGATTAATAAATAAATAAATATTACCTCCCCTTGTAATTTAGCTGTGAATTTAGAATTGTGGGTTGTATTTCCTAATTCATTATCATAAAGTATGTGGTTGAAGCAAATGGCCCATTATAGCTAATCAAACTTATCTAAGTAAAGGAGCAAATCATTCTGACAACTCTTTGGATGATAAGAGAAAGAGATAAACCATTCAGAAACCTGTCAACATCCGCTGCCCTTTCCAGAACCTACTTACAGAGTGCGATTTTGTGCACCCCATTTAACTGGGGTAACTTTACCCACGGTCATATCCCCGTCAACTTAAAAGCAGCGTAAAGAGTTAGTAGAGAATTGAAAAGAAAATATTTAATTAATTTTACGTTGCCCAATGTAGCCGCCCTCCCACCCAAACACTTCTTCCCTCACTCTCTCACGCAACTCTCTCTCTCTCTCTCACTTACTCTCTTTCCAGCATCTCTCTCCAGCAGCGGCCTTCCACTTTCGGCGTCCGTCCAACAGCGATTCTCCACTCTTTCTCTATCTTCCTCCCCAGCCGCGACGTCCCTTCCACCTCCAGTGTTCTCCAGTGTCCTCTCTCTTTCCGGTGTCCCCTCCAACAGCGATGTCCGTGGTCCTTGAGCGTCTCTTCCAGCAGCGGCCGCGAAGTCCCCTCCGCTTCCAGCGTCCCCTCCAGTAGCGGCCGCGGCGTCCTCTCTCTGCGGCCTGGGGAGGCAGTTTATCAATTTATTTGAGCTTACAGAGGAGACATAACTCATTCTCATTTTGATTTTGTTTGTTTGAGGTTTTATGCAGTGTAATTTAAACAGCAGCATATCAGAAATTATGATTTGTTTACTTTTTAAAATTTGTTTAATACTTAAACTAAACAAATTCATAAAATTATATACCAATATTTGAATACTATAAAACTCAAATAAAACCTTTTTTGCTGAAAGATATTGTTGGGTAAATATTAAACATTATATGTAATAATATATGATAAATATTATATAATATAATAATATTACAGGGCAAGATTTTATTTTAATTTTTTGTAAGATAAATTATAATGGAGAGGTAAAAGTTATGTTTTTAACATTTACAATCAAAGTATGTTTTCTTTCTTTCTATGTATTATAAGTGATATTTTATAAGGTTATTATATAATAAAAAAAATTTAAACATGTGTGAAAAATAAAATACGTATATTATTTTTAATAATAAAAAAATTATGTAAAAAATACTTATATTTACTGAAAATTACTTTTAGAATTAAGTCACAGCCTGTATATTACATACCCATCCCAAGAAACAAATTCTTTGCCTATATCACTTCCTTCTTAAGCAAATATAAGCATTTTTAAGTAATTTTTTTATTACTTTGAAAGAAGCAGGAATCTGTGGCCTTGTTGAGGGTCTGAGACCCTGGAAGGTGGGTGCGGAGAACAAGGCGAAGGCCATGGCAGGATATATATATGTTTGTTTGTATTTGTGAAGCAGAGTTTGGAGAGAGTGTGAGAGAGAGCCGGAGAGCGAGAGAGAGTCGCCGCTGGTGGAGGCGACGTCGGAGGTGGAGGGTCGTTCTCCGACGACGATAGGAGGCGGACAACACGACGGACGTGGAGATACACCGCTGGTGGAGGAGGGGTCGCCGGAGGTGGAGGGAGACTCTGAAAAAGAGAAAGAGATAGAGAGAGAGAGAGAGAGTGAGTGTGTGCCGTGTAAGAGAGAGTGAGGAGAAGAAATGGGTCAACTTGCATTGAGCCGTGAGCAATTTCATTTGCCTCTCTCTCTCTTTCTGTTTAATTTAACGGTGGGTAAAGTTACCCACCGTTAAATGGGGTGCACAAAATTGCACTCCTACTTGCAGACCCTAATCCTCTACTCAGCGCAATACTTAAAAATTTATTGCCAAGTTGATTTAATTAATCAAATTTGAAGAACTCACGAAAGTAAAGGGCATTAATCAGTACCCACTTTATCTTTTTGCAGAACGAGACTTTTCATCTATAAAGCAGCCAATACCCCATTCTCTCACTGTATTCCCTTGACAAGCTTTCTTGCTAGTGTTCACTGTTCAGTCTCTGAGAGAGAGAAGAGCGGAGGAAGAGAGAGAATATGGAGGGTAAGGAAGAAGATGTTAAGCTTGGAGCCAACAAGTTCTCAGAGAGGCAACCTTTGGGAACATCAGCACAGACAGACAAGGACTACAAGGAGCCACCACCAGCTCCATTGTTTGAGCCAGGGGAGTTGACGTCATGGTCCTTTTACAGGGCTGGCATTGCAGAGTTTACTGCCACCTTCCTCTTCCTCTACATCACCGTTTTGACTGTAATGGGTGTGTCCAGGTCACCTAGCAAGTGTGCCTCCGTGGGCATCCAAGGCATTGCTTGGGCTTTTGGTGGCATGATCTTTGCCCTTGTCTACTGCACGGCTGGTATCTCGGGTTAGTCCCCCCCCCCCCCCCCCCTCTTCCTTTGTAGGGTTTTTAGGGTTGTTGGGACAAGGATCACTGATTTCTCTTCCTATTTTCATGGTAAGAACTTTTTAATTTTTTGGCTAGTTTAAAGGGTGTTTTTAGGTTTATGTTTGTGGATCTGTCTGTGTTGGTTGATCATCCTTCAGTGTAAAGAAACATACAAGGGAAAAGTTATCATCTTAGTGCTTTTTCCTTGTCTTTCTCTATATATATGGTTGCATAGCTATTGTTTAGGATTTGGTGTATTTCATTTCTCTTGAGTAATGGCTAGATCCGTGGCTAGGTTGTGTAGTTTGTTTTGTTTTTCCTTCTCACTTGCCTGTTTTCAGTTTTGTTTTTCCTTCTCACTTGCCTGTTTCTGCTTGAATTTTTGTTTCTTCTCTTTTTTTTTTTGTCTAACTTATTATGATTAAAAACCCTTTTTGCAGGAGGGCATATCAACCCAGCTGTGACCTTTGGCTTGTTCCTGGCCAGGAAGCTGTCCCTAACCAGGGCTGTCTTCTACATGGTGATGCAGTGCCTTGGTGCCATCTGTGGTGCTGGTGTTGTCAAGGGTTTCCAGCCAACTCCTTACCAGACTCTGGGCGGTGGTGCCAATGTTGTGCAGCATGGCTACACCAAGGGTGATGGCCTTGGTGCTGAGATCGTGGGCACCTTTGTCCTTGTCTACACTGTCTTCTCTGCCACTGATGCCAAGAGAAATGCCAGAGACTCCCATGTCCCTGTATGCTTCCCTCCCTTCCGTTCTACTTGATTTACTTTACGACCTCTCTCTCTAACAAATCTTGTTTCATCTTCTTGTTGCTGTCTAGGGCTTGGATTCATTCTTTGCAGAACCTGACTTGTTTCTTTGCTTGATTTCTGTTTTTCTTTTGCTTGTGCTTTTTAACGTTCTTTTGGTTCTTGCATCATGCTAGCTAGATATTTGGTTTTTTCTTCATGTTAATTGGTGCTCAGTGCTTTTGCTGTGAACTGTTTCAGAAATTAATCTATGGATTTGGAAATGGATCATGATGCTTGCTTTGTTAGGCAGTTGTGATGTGCCTTTAGTAGAAGGGAATCTAGAGCATGGTTGGTGAGAACAATTGCTTTGGAAATATGACAGATGCTTTATTCCCCCAAGACATTATGCCCTCTTGCCTTGTAAATCAAGAAGCGTGTCTTGGTAGTAACAGTAAGGTGGTGCGACTTTGATTGATTGAAAGGTTGCGGATTAGGATGATTGCCAGCCTTTTATCTTTGAAAATTGATCCCGTTGCTTGTTGACTTTTGAGGGTGTAGGATCCATGAGGGAACCCAACATCTTACCCACTTTGCTGGGGTTCTCTAGGCACCTAAAAGGGAATCCCAAAGCATTGCTGGTGAGGACAATTAGCCTTGGAAATATGAGAGATGCTCTAGGCCAAGACACCATACCTCCTTGACCCTGTAAACACAAAGGCAAGCGTTGGTAACAACAGTAAGAAAGTTGCTTCTTTGTGACTGAAGGTTATCTAAATGCATTAGAGACACCACCCTGTATTGGTTTTGTTTTGTTTTGCTCTTGTTCATTACAAAACTCGGCACGAAAACTTAATGCGTGGCTAATCAAACTAACTTTTGGGCCATCTCACCTTCCATTCGGGCTCTAAGCTCTTCTCTTCCTGTGACTGCAGATTCTGGCTCCTCTCCCCATCGGGTTTGCAGTGTTCTTGGTTCACTTGGCCACCATCCCCATCACCGGAACCGGCATCAATCCGGCTAGGAGTCTCGGAGCTGCCATCATCTACAACAAGGACCACGCATGGGATGACCATGTAAGTACCACATATCTAGCCTTTACCTACCCCGCATTATGTGGGGAATCGACTACATGAATTAATTTTTAGCTAGTCAGTCATTTCTACCTTTAAACAAGACCTTGTACCAAACCTAATAATGATGGATGCTCAAATGCAGTGGATCTTTTGGGTGGGACCTTTCATTGGAGCTGCTCTTGCTGCTGCATACCATCAGATTATCATCAGAGCCATTCCTTTCAAGTCCAGGGCCTAGAAGAGCATCTCACCCACTTTGCTTGTTTGATGAGATGATGACATTCCCCTCTTCTTCTCCGCCTCCTCTTTCATCCTCTATATATATCTTGCTGTTCTATTTTGAGTCTCTGTTGTGGAACTTGGTTGTTGAGATATGCTTGTTTTGTGTGTAAATTCTCTGTATGAATGACAAATTCTTGAACAGCTTTTGCTATGGATAACTTCATTTTTATTTTTATAGGCCGGCCGGCCGGCCTTTAGTGTGATATCATCCTTGTATTTTGCATATAATGATAATTTAGTGTCTACTGTTCATGTCATACAATGACGTTGGTCCTACCATTGTCTTTGAATCTCAAAAAAGACTTTATAAGTGCATTAAAATGATTGAAAACACTTTCAATTCATGTACAATATTTAACTCTACAATATTTTTAATTATCATCGGCTATCAAATTTTTGGAGAGATGACTGGTAATCTAAACTAAAATTTTAAAATATTTAGTTTGATTAAAACATAAAAACATAAGAAAAACAAAAACAAATATGGTTTACTTGAGGAAATATACTTCTTGTGAAGTAAATGAAATTTTCTAAAACATATGTATATCATGTTCTAATTTGGTTTGATCAGTAAATTTTAATTTTAATTTTAATTTAATTTTTGTATTAAGGTAATGTTTGTTAAAATGACCAAGATAAGAGAGTATTAAGCTCTCAAGGGCACAACTCGTGTTTGAATCTCACTGCTGAATTTCGTAATTTACCTCTCATATAGAAATCTTGGAGTTGAGTTGTAGAGGGCCCTTAAGGTGAAGGATTTTATATTTTTGGTCGCAAAGATAAGAGAATATTAAGATAAAGTCGGAATGTTTTCTAAACTAAGATATAAAATAGTCAAGATAAGGTTGAGAAGTATTTCAAAATTTTTATTAAACTGTTTGTTAAACTTTTTAAAATACACTAGAGACACAATCGTCATTTTCTTTCTTATTTATAAAGACTAAGATATGCTTATCTTGAGGGGAGAGAGATAAGCAAATCTTGAACAATCAAGATAAGAGGTCATTAATGATTTTTTACAAAAATGATCAGATAAACTTAATAAACATGTTAGAAATGATAGAAGTTCGGGATGCATCACATATCTTGCCTTTTTCACTCCATATCTTAATTAATAACTAAATCAATTGAAAGTTTTGAGTTTTTTTGATTTGTTTATTTTTTTTTTTTTGGTTGTTCGATCTAATTTTTTTAATTGATTTGATTTTTTAATTTTTAATTTATTAAATTTTTTAGTTTATTTTGCCAATTCAATTTAATTATGTAACCTTTGATTGTGTAACCAAACTGAACAAAAGTGTGTTCTTACATTTATCTTTTTTGCTTAATTTCAAATATTTAAACAAAATATTATATACAAAAAATATATATATCTCCTAAAAAGGTAAAAGTTACTTATTTATATTTTTTATTTTAAATATATAAATTAACCACTTACCTAACAAAAAATATAAATTAGTACAGTTTATAATATAAATATCTAAAAATGGTATTATTAAAATAATTAGTCATTTTCTATTTTCATTCTAATAATGATTGGCTTTTTTACCATATCATATGAAAATGGATATGTACCCACCCATAAGTGGATTATGATGCAACTCCACTACCCATAGTTCTTTAATTATTTGCAAAACAAAATTTAGTTTTAAAATAATTTTTTGTGCAAAAAAGTCTAATTTTGCCCTCATCATCAGAGGTTTCCAACAAAGCCAAACAATATAACTTTGATCTATGAAAATTCTCTTGAGAGAGCTCTACAAAAATAATATATATTATTTATAAGAATTTTAATTTTAATAAATTTAAAAAAAATTATATCTCTATAAATAGATAAACTCCCATTTAAAAAAAAAAAATGTATCTGATACTAGTTTCAATACAATTTTTCAGTATTCAATATCTTGTTTAAGTATTAAAGTGTTTGTGCAGAATTTTTTTTTCTATTTTTTAATCGTCTTTTCTCGTAGACTTTAAAATACTTAATAATGATATTTTTAATTAATAAATTTATTGTACGATAACAATTTTTAAGGTAGAAAATAATATTTAATTATTTATTTTTAAAAAATAAAAAATAATGTAAAAACAAATTAAAAATATTAAATAATATGTTTTTAAATTAAAAAAATACAAGTTTTTTAAATATCTACCTTAATTTCACGAATTAGAATGTGTCTTTATATATCATAGTACCAATGCAATAAGAGAAAATAAATTTCATATTTTTATGCTAAAATTTGGAAGAAAAAAAAATGCGATCTTTTAAGGTAGAGTGTTGATTGTGTTGGAGAACTTCTAAAAACTTTAAACAAGAGAGATCCCACCTTTCGAAGTCTAAATCCACCCTAGGCTTATCAGGGAAACCCGCTGGTCAAGACCCCCCCCCCCCCCCCCAATACAATATATGTACATATAGAGAGAGAGAGAGAGAGAGAAGCAAACCGCGTTACTGGCTTTATATTGGTTTTCACTTTTCAGAGTAGAACACATATTGGGGAAGTGTCTGGTGATTAAATTGGGAGCAAAAAATGTGGATTTTTGGAATAAAAGGGCCATCTGGGTTCTCAGCCAGTTCCACAGCCGAGCAAGTTACCCAAGGAATTGATGCAACTGGCCTCACTGCCATCGTCACAGGTCATCTCTTTCTCTTCCTCTCTCTAATCTGCACATGTTTGATTGTTTTCGATGGACTGGTTGAGGCATCAGTCTCTATGGTGTCCGTCCTGTTCAATTTGATGGTGGTTTGATTTTTATTACATATGTTTCTGATTCAAGAAAATGGAAGCACCTGAACTTACTTGATGTAGTTTGTAAAATAGTGCAGGGCCGACGAGCTTTGGTAATATTTCTCCTTTATGATCAGATGGTGGTGGGTTCGAATTTTGAAAATAGACTCTTTGCAAAAAAGGCAAAGAAAAAGTTATGTACAAATACAACTCTCATTCAACCCTTGCAAAGCCGGAGCTCGTGCACTTTGGGAGCCTCCGTTTTATATATATCTTGTAAATAGCCTATGCCGAAAAGGATCTATTGAGTTTTGAGTTAATTATCGGTTGTAACTTGTATGAGAATTTGGTAAGTGGTGTAACAGGCCCTGCAGATGGGGTTTATTTGCTGCTAGTTTTAGGGTATGAAATCTCTAGTGATCAAGCCATTTTTCCTTTCAGAATATGAAGTTATTTCCCCCTTCTGTGCTGACATATTAACACTATCACAAAACCATACCATTTATTGCTTCTGAGGATTTGGAAGATATTCTTTTAGCTTATTCCACTTTATAGATCAACTGAGAGGACCACAAAATCATGTTGAACTTGGAAGATGGCTAAATTTCCATATCTGTTTCTCGGATCCCTATGAGACGCCACATGTACTTGATATCAGATTGAACTATTCCCAGGAAATGCCAGAATTTGTAATGTGTCATAGCCTATTTCTGGTCAATTAATCTTAAGGTCTTTGTAAGTCTCTTTTGCCCTATCAATTGAGGGTTTTTTTGGGTTAATTTTTTATTTTAATTTTTGTTTCGATTTTCCTGGTTCATGTATTTCTGAATCTTGTATTTTAGAAATGTTTTTGAGTTTCTTGTTACTTGGCAATGATGATAGTTACACGTTGGGAAGACTAGGGTTAGAATTTTACCCAGCAAAAAACCCCCCCCCCCAAAAAAAACAAAACAAAACAAAAAAAGAAAGAAAGACTAGGATTAGTTCCTCTGACACTGAGTTCAGAATTTGGTGAAATTTCATGTTTTGGGCATCTCATTGCTCTAAATTTTGTGTAACTTCAGGGGCATCAAGTGGTATTGGCACAGAAACTACGCGCGTCCTTGCATTGCGCGGTGTACATGTAGTTATGGCAGTAAGAAATATAGATGCTGGGAGAAAAGTCAAAGAAGCTATTCTTAAGGAAAAGCCCGATGCTAAGATTGATATTATGGAGCTAGATCTTGGCTCAATGGCATCTGTAAGGAAATTTGCTTCAGAATATGAGTCCTCGGGCCTTCCTCTCAACCTCCTAATGTATGAATGACAAAGCCATAATATCCTTCTGTCTGATTTAGTTTAAATGCATGAGTTACATAACTTGTTTTAGGTCTTTTCCCAGTTTACTTTATCTTGACAATGCGTGAACAGATTTTCTTCTCTCTCAGAAACAATGCAGGGGTTATGGCTCCTCCTTTCATGCTTTCCCAAGATAACATAGAACTGCAGTTTGCAACTAACCATTTAGGTAAGTTACAATAGCTGGCTGGTGTTTATTTTTGTTGGGTTAGAAAACAGTTACAAGCATTGAAAGAGTCAGTTATGGCAATGGCCAACTTTCTATAGTTTTCTCCAAGAACTAGGAGAGTCAAGTTTTACACAAGTTCATTACTTGCTGACATTGATTGGGTAAGTTCTGCTTTATCAAAATTTGACAGTAATTTCTGCCAAAAAAAAAAAAAATACTGTAAGTAGAAAAATGACCAAACACTAGTTTTTGCTAGGTCAAACATTACATAACTTTAAAGGGCTTCCTTGGCATGTGCGCTGAGCTTGACATGAAAGAAGGTTCTTTATCGTCATTGTTTCTTTCCATTGAATATTGAAGTAATGACGTTCAACAAATATTTCCATTGTCCTCTGAGCCTTTCAAATAATGACTTCCTGCTAGTCTACTGAATTACCGAAGATGTAACTTTCAGTTGACAGGCTGTTATTTTCCATTTTTTGCTCTTTCCATTGTTTGTTTTTGTATTTTAGGTCTAATATCAATAAGGATGTAATTGTTCTGTCAATCAAGCTGCCTCGGACACTGAAAATCTCCTTTACTACTACTTTTGTAAAATTTTCACATATCTGTTTGCTTTCTTGGAGGACGAGCCATGGTGGCTTTTGTTAAGGTTGGTCCTTCGTGACTAGCAAATCATGGTTTCAAGTTGTGGAAATAGTCTCGTTGGAAAGCAAGGGTAAGGTTGTATGATAAATCTGCCCTCTTTGACCCTTGCAAAGATGGGAGCTTCATACATAGGGCACCCTAATTATTTGTTCCTTTTCTTTCGTAAGAGAATCGTTTAGTTAGAGAAAAAAACTTTACCTGAAACTGGAAATAACATGGCCTTGTTAGCGTTGCATGGATATTTTTGTATTGAGAGAGAGAAAGAGAGAGGAAAACCAAAGAAAACTTGGTGGGAAACCTTTAGACATAACATATGATACAATGGCCTTACAGTTACAGACACGGCCAAGGTTAAAGCTGTATCAAGTTCTAGAATTGATGTTGCCAAGGCCACCGAGTGAGATTAAGGCTTTTGATTGTTGTTGTTGTTGTTGATACTCCTTTCCATGTATACAGAAAATTTTACTTTCTCAGGATCCCATGTTGATACCCTGCTCACTTGTCAAATTCATTAAAATTACAGTGCATGTATATTTTAACCTTTTGCAGGTCATTTTCTTTTAACAAATCTCTTGTTGAAGATCATGAAAACTACGGCACATGAAAGCCAGAAAGAAGGAAGGATTGTTAATGTCTCATCAGATGGTCATTGGTTTGCCTACCGTGAAGGAATTCGTTTTGACAAAATAAACGATGAGTCCAGGTAATCAGAAACAGCATTCTTGTTTTAACCTTTCATAAGGTGTGTCTGGGAGCTCTCTACCTATTCAGTTTTCGGTTAATGCCCTTTTTTCCTGTGTAGTGAAACTTGTTTTTGCTTTTGCACATATCATAGTATGTATTTATCTTACGAAATGCGCTTCTTCCATGTTAAAGTCTATTAAAAGCCAATGATACTCTCCAAATCCAGTGCACTATTTTTTTTTTATCTAAACTTTTTGTCCTTTAAAAAATTAATGTGCTCATTAGATTTTATAGAGTTTCCTATAGATAAACTAATTTCCCAACTTGGTTGTTTATTTTAATTTATCTTTTATACTTTTCAGTTACAACAGCTTATATGCCTATGGACAGTCAAAGCTGGCTAACATATTGCACACTAATGAGCTGGCAAAGCGCTTAAAGGTAGTCAGTGATATTCTTGGTACTTAACTATCCTGGAACTTTTATGTTAAGGCAGTTGTTTTTGATAGCCAAATCATATTTCTTTGAAGATCATGACATGAATAGGCAGCTAAGCTTTGTTCATTGCAACTGGTCCAAGTACCTTTAACACCATGTGCTTGCTGCCCTTTCAAAATTCTTTTGAGGTGGTGCCTGCCAAAGCCTCCATGATAGCTACTGCTCCTCAAAAGTTTCTTTGCTGCCAAGCGGCTGCAGTTTTCCAGGAACCAAAGCAAAAGGTTCATCCTGAACAGAAACCCCCACACTTGCCAGCAATCAGGATCAAAACAGGGCTCAACTTGATTCTTTTGGAATTTGAAACCCAACGAATTGACATTTAATCAAATTTAGAAACTCAGCTGCCTTCCTGAACTAAGCTGTTACTTATTTTAAGTCATGCTTTTTCTTAGGTCCATTCATATTACATAATATGGAAGTTCTCCATTTATGGAAAGATGAGAATCCTCATAGGAACCTTTCTTTCATTTTCTGTTCTTTTTATCAAGTCTTGTTCAAAAACCTTTTTTCCTTAGAAAGCCATAAAACTGATTAGCATTGTCAGCGGGTTTAATGATTATTTGATTAATACACTAAAGAACTAGTGTCCCTTGAGCCTTGTCTCGTGCTATGAGAATCTCTCAAACTCACCAGAGAACGACTAATTTTTCATGTAATAACAGCTTAGTTTGAGTGGTTTCTTTTGGTCATTTTGTGGTTCATAAGGACAACAGGCACAGCCTATATCTGGGCCAACATGGTTACTGTTAGAAGTGGATCTGATTAATTTGTCAAAAACCAAAAAGAAAAAGAAAAGATGGAGCTGATTTATTTTATAAAATGTTCCTTTTTGTGAATTTAAGTAGTTACATCATCTTATGTGATGAATCGTCTTCAATTATTTCATGAATGATACAGTTCATTGGTCTTAACCTCAGATGCCTGCATCTTTGCTTCGTTCTTTAGTAATGTTCATGATGGGTAATATTCTGTACAATTATCCAGGAAGAAGGGGTTGAGATAACTGCTAACTCGCTTCATCCGGGATCCATTGCCACCAACCTTACGCGTCACCACAGCTTTGTTGATGGTATAATTTTGAGCCTTTAAACTTCATTTGTCCTTGTTTGTAAAAAGTTACATACAAATTCAGATTGTTGTGTTGGTTGTGGCATAATTCCATATAAATCGAAGCAGTTTTTGAGCATTCAGGAGATGGTTTTCTGGAGAATTTATTTTAAACAAGTAGGCGGATGAACTAAAACTCTGTTGATTGAGTACCCCTCAACACGTCTAGTGTTGAAGGTATTCCTACTATTCACAACTTGTCTTAAGCTCAAATTAAGGAGGATGATTGCCTAAGATAGCTAATAATCAACATAAAAATTGCCGGATCTTGTATAATGAATTCTAGACAAAAATGGCCTTACAAAAGAAATGGCCATGGCTATGTAGACATGGTTTGAAAGCTAGAATTCATATAGCCAACTCCACTTAGTTGGATTAAGGCATGGGATCATTGTCATTATAGTCATATGAACTAAAACTAGCATTAAACATTGTCTCTTTTTATCTCTGAAAACATAACCTGGTAGCTGAAGTAAACAGGTCCCTTCTTATTTTATATGCTTAATCTAGCATTCTTCACAGAATGAACAACTGTGCTAGAATAGTTCTGTTCATGAAGTATGGTTGAAACAAAATGTGTGTTGAGTATTTGAATTCGATATATTCAGTAAGAATTGGATAATTAGTTTCTTTTATTAAATGTGCTTAAAAGTCTTCTAATTTGTCTGGTTGCAGGCTTACTCAATTTGGTTGGTAAATATTTCTTGAAAAATATTCCACAGGTTTGTTTTGTGCTCTGTGTCTAACCTAAGATGATGCCCACAAAGATGTTTGATATCTTTAAGCCAACCTTAATGTGATGATATTTTCTCAAATTTCACTAATTAATTTGATTCCTTGCTGGTATTAGGGAGCTGCAACCACGTGCTACGTGGCATTGCATCCACAAGTTAAGGGTGTTACAGGGCAGTACTTCTCTGACAGTAATATAGGCAAGACGAGTGCCACGGCTAAAAATGCAGAACTGGCAAGAAATTTGTGGGAATTCAGCATGAGCTTGACTGGTCCAAACTGATAGCTTCCTTGAGTTGATTCTGTAATGCATTTGTCCTAAACTTTCAAGGTTATGATACAGCAGATGTAATGGTACTTTAATAACCAGAAAAATTTGTATTCTGTCACCTTGTCGGTTTGAATACAGCTAAGTATATGGTCTAGTGTGCAGGTTTTTCAGGTATCTATATCGGAGAGCTATAATTTATGTAGTGAACCCCACTTACCAGGATTAAGGCTTGTGATGATAATGATGACCACATAGGTTCTGCAATCTTTTGTTGCAATAATCCTTATGGAGCCAGAAACCTAAATTTGGAGCTTGTTGACTATCAAAGAATTTTTCTCCTATTGTACCCTCTGCTCGTTTTCAACCAAGTTGTTCTAAGTTGTTCTATTGTCTTTTTCTGTCAATGAGAACCCGTGTTTCATAAATCACACGTGTAAAGTAAATTAACACACAGAAAGTTGTGTGCGGGCTCATCTTTAGAAAGATTTCAACCCTAGTCATAGAGAAAATCATGGGGGAAACTTCTATTCTATATTCAAACCAAAGTTGAATGAGTATCATTGTGGAGTTCTATGAATTCATCCCTTCTAGGAAAGAATGACAAATAAAGGAGGCACAGTGAACTATCCGTCAAGAATTTCAATTCCTTTGCACCTCTCACTGCTTCATTACTCTTACTAGGTTGTGTGCAGATTACCATCTTTCAGATTTTGGTATCCAAAAACCAGAAGTCCACCATCAGTTTTAGGGTTCATCTGGCGACACGAGTTGTCAGCAACAAAGTCCTCCAATGAAGCATGGCTTCCACCGGACAATCTTAGAGTTCCCCGTGCTCCTCAGACCGCAATTCTTACCTTCATGGGATGGATTCTCGACTGATTGGCCTACCATGTTAAGACCATTGCTCAACCCCTGATGAAGAGGGACTGGGATCCTGGTCCCTATTTTTGAGGCTTGGATGTAGTGTTGATCGAAGTAACAATTACTCTCAGAACCCATTTGAGAAAAGCTCCCAAATGGTTTGCTTGCTGGATGCCTGAGAGGTATCTTAAGGTATCTTCTATGAGTACTTGCATTGATCTGTGACTTTGTTGGCTCTAAATTCTCGCCAGTTTCATCCCCGGCTTCTCCTAGCTGAACATAGTCGCGAGAAGAATCAATCGCATGGCTTGGCTTTCAGCTCGTCGTCGCTCAGGCTGTACAGTGGCTAGGCTGATCAGAATACATCGCTTCTTCTTCTTCTTCTTCTTCATCTTCATCTTCTTCTTCATTAGATGGAGTAGTTCCAGTGGTTTGACAATGGTGAACTTGCTCTTTAGGAATGCTTAACTCAACAGCCGCCAACCGTTTCATCTCTTCTCTCATCGATCTAAACATGTTCTCTCCAGCAACTTTAAGATCTTCAATGATGGATTCTCTTAAGATCTTAAGATCATCCAGTAGAATAGGCTCATACTTGCTGCAATTGTTCTTCTTTCTGTTGCTCTGTCTCAAAGAAGCCATCTCGATCTTGTCCTTAACGGCATGGTTTCGACTGATTCATCCAATTTGCATGTTGCTGGCATTCCTATTCTACCGGGTTGACTCACCCATTTTTGAGCTTCACTAGCTTCCCCATGTTCATGCAAAATCAAAGCTGAAACAAGCTTCTGCTTCTTGAGAACAGGCTAATTACTACCAGAGCTTGATTTGGATCCACCACTTAAGCATCAAGGTTACGCCAATCCTATACTTCTGCCCCTAAATTTTCACATTTTTTTACATGTGATTACTTGAATTTTTTGTTATTTCAATTACATATTTAGATTTACATTTTTAAATTAATTTAATTCCTATATTTTGATTTTTTTTTCATGTAAGAATCTAAATTTTTTATTATTTTGATTATATATCTGAATTTGTATTTTTAAATCAATTTAATTTGTATATTTTGATGTGAATAGAGTGTGACGTGTATTTTGTTATATCACTTTACTTTTTTTTATATACGTGAAAATATGAGTTAAATTGATTAAAAAATATAGATTTAGAGTTAAATGAAAAGTTGGGATGACTATACAAAAAAATTATAAAAGTATATAGGCAAAAATATGAATTTGGCCTCAAAGTTATATTCTCTCTCCTCTCGAACTCCCATTATTGTTGGAACTTCTAGTTCTGACTCATTCTTGGGATCGGCACTCAAAATTCTCAAACCGATAACTATCAAACACTAGTTGCTAAACAAGTGAACATATGAAAATTGACAACAAAATCAAACAAGCCCTAATTATGGATATTCGCATAAGGACATGCACTAGTTGCCAAAGCTCTCAAAGGTGACCGGAAGCAACGTTGGAGCTAAGGATTGCTAATGCTCCAAGAACCCGAACTCATTTCAAATTACAGGGTTAGGAGCGAATCATGCATGCACAATCATACGTAAAATTTAATGTAGTTTGACCTTAAGCTTATGGGATAATTCATTAAATGTGTAGTAGTTTTGTACAAAAAATCACATAATCCTCCAATCATTACAACTTTGTATAACTAATCATGCATGTTGGAGATTCTAGTTATCAAGTCGTGACACACACTTTAAAAAATGATCGAGTTATGGGTTCTTGAATTTGAAATGTCCTTGAATCTCACTAAAATCTTTTTGAGTTGATGAATTATTGGTTCATTAAGTAATATTTGTGTGTAATATTATCTATATATATATATATCTAAGTATTATTAAGTTATATTCATCATCGTCAATGTTAGGAATATAATCATATCAAATCGAGCCGAGTTTTGTTAAGTTTAGGCTCGGCTTGCTAACTTTTTTTTCTAGGCTCGAGCTAGCTCAATTTGTCAAAAAGTTTACGAGTTAAGTTCACGTTTGAGCTTGACATGAGCTTGAATGCCTATTAACGAGTTATTTTATTTTATTATTATATATATTATATTATGTTAAATAGTTAAAATAATATATATATTAATTTTAAATATATTTAATTTAATTATATTATTATAATAATTTAATGTTTGATAACTTAATAATATATTTATAAACAAATTTATTCATGAATTATTCGTGATCTTTTAATCAATTTTTAATGTTAAGTTCAAACTCAACTCGCTTAATTTAACAATCGAACTCGAACAAGATTTTGTTAAGTTAAATACCAAACCGTTTACAAACGGTCAGCTCATTTGCGATCTTAGTCACTGCAAAACATTGTTAAAGGAAGATAAAAGGTCAAAAAACGGGGCGTTCCGAGAATCGAACTCGGGACCTCTCGCACCCAAAGCGAGAATCATACCACTAGACCAAACGCCCTACGATGGTGGTGAAGCTCAAAAACAATAAAATGAATTCAGGAACTAGGGTTTTTGCAGAGGCGTATAAATCGTTGCTTTGCTTTAGAAGAGTGGCTGAAATCACTTGCGCGCTCGGATCTTCGATCTCTCGCTCTGCTCTCCTCCTGTTGGTAGGTTTCTTCTGCTCGATTAACTTCCCCTTTCGCATATATAGATATATGCGCGCACACACATTCTTATGTCTGCGAATGTATGCACCTAAGCGTATTGGTTTCTTCGTAGGTTGCGCGGATCATTTTCGACTTACAGTTTTATGCAAAATGCACTTCTATCTGCTTTAATCTCGAGTGGGTTTTATGGATAAGGCTTCTTTTGAATCTGTGGTTTCTTCATCCAAGAAAAACCCTATTTTTTCTTTTATGAATAAGGGACTTCTTTTGAATTTGTGGTTTCTTCATCCAAGAAAAACCCTATTTTTTTTCTTTTATGAATAAGGGACTTCATTTGAATCTGTGGTTTCTTCATCCAAGAAAAACCCTATTTTTTCTTTTATGAATAAGGGACTTCTATTTTTCCTTCCAATTTTTCTTTTCATTTCTTCAGAAAACAGCATTAAAGGACATTTCACTTGTTGCAGAACATGTGTTCAATAGCTGGACAGTTTCTGCCATTAAGGCTATATGAAGTTCTTTGCCACCTATTGTAGCTTCTTGATTTGGGCTGTAATCAGTTGAACAAACTTATATGGGATTTGTTAATTGTATGTAGATCTGACATTTCAGAAGTTATTTAAAAATGATTTGAAAGGGGTAATGGATGGACGGACGTGAAAGATTCTCTTCTTGTCCATTCTCTATGATGCACATAAAGTTTCATCTTTTCACGTTTTGGCAGAGGGATTGAAAAATGTAATGGCTGAGACCATTAACGAGCATGCAACACTTATCTTGAATGGCACCAAATATGGTTGCTGAGTTACCTAGCAAGAATGCAAACAACACGCACACACGTAGGTGTACATGTGTGCAACAAGTAATGGCGCAAGCTAAGCATGAAATCAGCATGCTTAAGCACCATCTTTTTCATTATTTTATCAATGTATCCAGACTACAAGTAGGGGCATAGAGTAAGCAATTTCCTACTTGTACGAGAATGCAACAACAGCAACAGCAGTTTGAAAGTAACCTTGATTGGTTTTGATGCAGCGTATGGGGCGTCGCTACTTGGTTTGTATATTGGTTTGTTTTTATAGCTATCACCTGGGTTATATTCTTGTATGGCAGAAATTTTATGTTTTTTATCTGATTAGCAACTCAATTATCTCTTGAACTGTTTCATTTAGTAATTACATGCTCAGTTGTAAAGCAGGGCACTGATGGCATCAAGATTGCAACAATTGCAATCTAAGGCTTCGGTAGTTTCACAATATGTGGTAAAGCATGGAGTTCCATATTACAAGCAGTTGTTGGAAAAGAACAAGCAATACATTCAAGAGCCACCAACAGTTGAGAAATGCAACCTGTTAGCCAAGCAATTGTTTTACACCCGACTTGCTAGGTTATCCCTTCTGTACCTTTGTTGAGTTTGCAATTGGGTTTTATGTTTTGCTGAATAGATAGTATTGGCTTGACCATAAACTTTAGTGTACAGCTGTTCTCTTTTCAAAATATACATACAAAAATGAAGTTATAGTTCGTTCCTATTTGGATCTCATAATACACTTCGTTGAGTTTGCAATTGGGTTTTGTAATTGTATGAGCAGTGTTGATATACTCCTTATGGTTTCACTTGATTGTTTAAGGAGTATAAGCCTATCTACCCAACTAATCAGATGTTTATTTGTTTCTTGTGTTAGTTATAGCTGATATATTTGATAATTGTCATATAATATAACTTTTCACAGTGAACTTTCCTTGGAGTTAGAAGACTCAAATGAATGCAAGCTTATCACTTATCTGCCACTATATTACTTTTTTTCTTTAACAATATGTTTACTTTGGCATATATTACTCAAAGTCTACATGTATTTAGAAGGATGCAAAATGGCCTATCTCCACTGGCCTGAAGGCACTCATTTGCCCAAAATGATTCATAAACTTGGATTTCCAGTATCATTTACCCCAGCCACTGCTCTCTTAGTTGGAGGAGAATAGGTTTAGTGTTGAGCTTTTTTAAACGTCTTGAATGATCTGCAACTGCAATGTCAAAGACAGGGAAACTCTTAGGTGGTGTTTTCTTTGTGTTTCAGTTTTGCGTTTTAAGTTTTGAATTTATTTTGAGTTTTGTGTTTTGAGTGTTTGTTTTGAGATTTCTGAAAATGCATTCTCTTTGTCATTTTAAAAAATTATTTCTCAAAACTAAAAATTGAAAACACGTTTACTTTGTAATTTTTGAAAAATTATTTTATGTTTTTTTTTCTTTTCTTTTTTATTTCTTTCCCTTTCTTCCCTTTCCTTTTTTCATTCTCCAGCGCTGCACCTTCTCCGGCCGGCGATTCTGTTGCCGGCGACCACCGATCAGAGCCTACCATTAGAAGCTCCAAGCCAAGGCAGTCAACATACCCAAATACCAGCAAGATCCAACGGACAAATCTCCGTAGATCTAAGATCGATTGTGACGGCTTTCAATAGAACCAGCAAGATCGACAGTGGCTGCTTTCAGCGGTGGCAAGCGAGGTCGATGGCAGCTTCAGCGGTGGCGGGCGAGGTCGATGGTGGCTTCAGCGATGGCGGGCGAGGTCGATGGCCGATGCTTGCGAGAGAGAGAACAGAGAGGAGAGCGGCAGCGATGTCGATGGCGAGGCGATCGACGGCCGATGCTTGCGAGAGGGAGAGCAAAGAGGAGAGTGGCAGCGACAGAGATGGCGAGGCGGTCGACGGCTGATGCTTGCGAGAGAGAGAGCAGAACAGAGCGTGGCAGCGACGGAGATGGCGAGGTCGTTGATGCTCGCGAGAGAGAGTGCAAAGAGGAGAGAGAGAAGACAGAACAGTTTTGTCGAGAATTTGGGCGGTTGGGGGGGCCCGCGGGGTGGGGGGGGTTTGAGCGTTTTCCGCGTTTTTGAATTTTCAGTGCATTTTCACTGAAAACGCCCAAAACAACAAATGTTGTTTTGGGTTTCCTTTACAATTTTTTTAGTTGTTTTTGAAAACGCGTTTTTGAAAATAACAAAGAGAACACGTTTTCAGTGTTTTGAAAAACTGAAAACAGAAAATGGCCCGAAAATGCTAAAGAGAACAGGCCCTTAGAGTTCACATCTTTCTTTTAGACCTGCTAAATATTGGCTTGCTGAAAGAGAAGTATCTGTGTGCAACACAAGAACATTATTCGATGGGAAAAAGATTTATATAGTTCAGATACTGTCACCTAGTTAGGAGCTAGAATGTCATTTGGTAATCTTATTGGAATTGTACAATAGTCCAGTATATTTTATGAAATGTACCTTTTGTTTTGAGGATGCATTTGTTGATGCATCTCATACAAAAATTGCCTTTAGCCTAATAATGGCAAGTGTTTTACTTGGATGTCACAACCTAGATAAATTATGTAGTTATTTTTATTCTGTTATATTTTTTTATTCATTTGTTCTTTACAGTTATGAAATAAGAGTAGTTAGATGTAGTGGAGTAGTGGAAGTAGAAGTGGTAATTGTTGTAACCGCTATAAATAACTGTTGGATAGTTTTATATATAAAGCTACAATCCACAATACTGATCATATGAGAATTCTAGTTTCCCTCTCAATTCTCTCCTTCCCCATATTATTTTGTTTGTTTCTCCCTACTTTCTGTCTATTTTTCCCTCGTTTCTTCTGGTTTCCCGCTATTACTTTGTCAGTTTCTCCCTGATTTCCAATTCTATCTTCAAAGAAATCTGTAGTTAGGACTAGGGTCCTGACATTGGAGTAACTCAGTAACCTTTTTTTTTTGGCCCTTTTTGGGTCGAAGTTATCATGTTAATATGACTCTGTAACTTAGCTATGCATACACGAATTTTGCCTGCATGGTCATCTTACTTGATTACTCTTAACAGTATTCCGGGTCGTAATGAGTCATTCTGGAAGGAACTGGATTATGTCAAGCATCTATGGAAGAACAGGCAAGAGCTGAAGGTTGAGGATGCAGGGATTGCCGCCTTATTTGGACTGGAATGCTTTGCATGGTTTTGTGCTGGGGAGATTGTTGGAAGGGGGTTTACGTTCACTGGTTACTATCCATGAGAAAAAACACTTAAAGTGCAAGTGTTGTATGGGGGTGCTTGATGTCTCCACAGGCCTTCTTCCTGTCAGCTTGAGGATTGTTTAGTTCAGTATTGGCATTGTTCATTTAAGAATATGTTCTTCTTCTGATAAAATTTTTGAAGCTGAGGAATCAGTCGGTAAGGAGGGCAGCTGCCCTCAATAATCCCTGTATTTGGTAATGAATGAACTTTTCACTCACTTTCTAGTCTCAATGCTCTTCTCTTGTAGACGTTTCTGTCTCGATGACCACAGTAATGATACTAACGAGGGTCTTTCAAAATATAAGATTATAAATAAAAATGATTAGCGACAGCTGGAATTTGTGGAGCCAAGATTGTACTAACAATGACTACTCATATGCTTTCAAGGGAAATCATCTTCATTAAAGCAACCTTAAAATAGGCAACAGCAGATAGAGAATTCAAATCATTGACAATGAAAAATCAGTCTTCTGTTCCATTTCTAGGACATCCTCAGTCAGTTAGGAGGAGCCTGAAGGAAAGATGAGTACAGTACAAACATGAATTTCCACTTAAACTAGTCAATTAATAGTCAGCTACCAACCTCACTGACGAATCATAATATGCCCTTTACAAACATCGGGTTCCAATGCCAAATCCCTCAAAAAAAAGAAAGCCTCAATGTGATGCTGGTACAAATGAATAGTTCATTTGCGATGGTTTGAACAAGTTACATATATATATATATATATATATATATGAGAAACCTCGTCAACCTCTTGACATCTTCATGGCATTAAAACCGCCTGGCAGAGGAAGATTTTGTATTTATGACTTTCTGCAGATTTCTTTTGCTTTTGCAGCAAATGATTCTGCAACCAGTAGAGGAAAAGCAATGGTTGCATCACAGTGGACCTGGTTGAATCCAATTTATAAAATAAAAAATCAGTAGAGAATTAACTAAAATTGCAATTTCTGAACAGGCAAAAGATACGAGGATTTAGACCTTAATTGTTTTTGCAGTTCCTCGTATTTTTCCCCATGACACAGCTTCATCTGGGCGGGCACCAGAATCGCTGCCATCAAACTCTTGGGCAGTGTTGATGAAGACAGCATAATCGGCACCATTACGCATCATATTGGCATTGCAAATGTGATGCTTGGGCAGCCCACCTCCAAGAATTATCATCCCTGTCTTCCTTGGAGTTGCATGGACTGCTTCACCGTTCATGGCCCTAATATCTTTTTGTAAAGCTACCAGTTGTCAATATATGTCTTTTAAGTTATTATATATTGGACGTGGAAATGGCATTGAAGCAGAATGTTTACCTTGCACTAAGTCAATGACCAGACCGGGGTTGCGGAAAGAATGGAAGTACAACATGTCCCCCAGCGAGCCGTCTGTTAAGCCAGGGCAGAAGACAGGAATGCCATTCTGGGAAAGTGAAAATATATATATATATATATATATTCAATTAATGTTGTGTTTCCATATTGTACTTGTTGGTTTCACCATGTCAACTAAGTTATAGAACACAACTATATCAATTATCTTCATTCACCACCATCTCATGAAATTTCTCCATGTGAAGATGGTGTTCAAACTTCATTTCATCATTACTCCGCCAGGGGATATTATCCACTGCCGGTCCCAAGCCCGGATAAAGGAGGAGGGTTGCGTTAGGTAGCCGACAGCTAGCGTAAAACCTAGTCGAATCCAAATATGAATTCTAGACAAACTATCTGTTGGGATGTAACCCACATAGAAGTCTAGAATTCATGTAGCCAACCCCACATAGTGGGATAACGGCTGGATATGTTGTTGTTGTATATATATATTCAATTAATGGTCAATGCACAACGGCAACAGTTTCACATGGCTAAACCCTCCAAACTTGGGAGACAGAGAATAGGGAAAGCAGCTCATATCATTCAACGTCTAGAAGTATTTCTCAACTCATGGACCAGGCATCCTCAGAGGAACAAGATCACGACAAAGAAAAGAAGACAAGAAGAGGAGGGAGCATGAGAACCCTCTATAATTCACATCCAAATTAACTTCGTACTTGAAAGCCAAGTTCACTTTCATCATTCTAGCATGTTTACAGATAACAGATGACCTCTGAAACTCATAAATTCTAATAGGATAACCCTATCTAAACCAACCAAAGACCTAAATTTAAAATTAAAATCCATGAGCAAATATTCAAGTTAAGACTTCTAATAATAATGCTTTATATCCTAATTACGTCCATTGACGTTATTTTTTTTCCCCCAAGACTCATACTGTCTTGATGATTTACCTTTTACTAATTTGCAGAAGTTGGGAAGGTATACTCCTTTAAATTGTAGAGACCTTTCTCAAGAGTACATTTACCTGTTAGAACTTAAAAATCTTGTTTCTTAACCAATAAGGAAGTCCATGATGTTTGTGGCAAATGCTTTAGTGGCTTGACATAGATTTAAAGCAAGCAAGCACAAGGACAAGCAGGAAGAATGAAAATGTAATAAATTGTGTACCAGTAGCATACAGTGCAACTCAATCGAAGTAACTTATTATTCCGAACACCAAAACAACAGCTGGTCAAAAGCAAACTAAATCTGTTGTCTAAAAAATTCAAAACAAGTAACAAATTAAAATGTTTGAGTTTGTATCTGGAAATATTTAGGTTGAATTGATCAAAAGCCTACCTTATGTGCCCAGTATAGGTAAGAACTGTCATTGTTTATTTCTTTCCCCAGGCGAGCAATAACTTTAGATGGAGTCCACAATACATTCTGTAAAACAAAAGAAAAAAGGTAGGATAGGTCAGGATAGAATTCAACAAATGCTATTTTTTGATTGATCGCCTGACATCAAATTAGAGCCTCTTTATTTAGGGAATGCGACTTCAACAGCTTGGATGTCCCTAAGGGGCAAAAAACACGATCAAGTTCATTGGAAAGCAGAGTTACCAGGCCATGATTGAAAGCAAATGCCCAAGTGAAGAGAGTGACTGTAAATGCTATGACTCATTTCTTAGTGCATGAACACAATTCATAAACCACGTACAAACCGGAGAAACTTAAATAGAGTATTAACGCTTTTCCTTTGGAACTGTAGATTGGAAAAAAAATCTTATACGGTTGGATATTATCATGCATCAGTGGAAAGTGTCGTGTTTTCCAATTTCATGAGATGTTCAATTTTCCCTTTAACGAGATTTAATTAAACTTATTCATGTTACAATCCACCCACCCCCGTCCCTGCCCCCAAATATAGCATTGTTGCAGCCTAGCTGGAAAAATTCACTTTTGATAATTGAGGACAATTATGATAGAAATTTCACGGGCAACAAGCCACGGAGGTTGCAAACATAAATTTACATGTATTATATTTCTATTGGGAATGTCCTAGCAAGTCACCTGTATCATATGTACAGTGTTAAAGAACAAATAATCGGGATACCTTCTGCTTCTGCTCTTCCAGCATCTGGTCAAATATTGGGATGATCCAATCCTCAAATTTGCAGTAGTTATCATTAGGAACCAATAAGTTACCAATGCGGTTCAATCCTTTTGAGCGTAAATGAACTCCTGGTAGAGAAAAATCACCTTTATATGTTGGAGCAAGGCATTTTATAAGGTCCTCTTCAACACCACCAGCAGTTGTAACCACGACATCAACCTTCAAAAAGATCGAGCCAATGCAGTGATATAATGTGTAGAAATGATTTCTCATTCATTAACTTAGACATCCGATTAATGAAAGATTTGCCGCTAAAATATTTCATCACACACTATCCAGCCACAGTGCATCACTAAATAGTTGAGAGGCTTTAATCCTCCAATATGAAATCCATCAAGTCTGCAGTTTAAGCAGCCTGCAACAACTCAACTGTGAGGGAAAATATGCTCAAACTAAATAACAAAAACATACCAAGGCTTTATTGCACGATGTGGGGTTGACTACATGAATTCTAGCTTTCTATTCATTTATGTCCAGCCTTATCTTCTATAGAACCTTGTAATTAATGCCAAACCTAACTGCATCCCACCAAGTTTTTCCCAGTCCTCTACCTCTTTTGCTAAATACTCATTTCATACCATTCCATTATCCTCAAACTAAAATACAGACATTTATACAAACAAGTGACAGTGTGACATAACACGATCATCCTAGTAGCAATAACACTAGTTAAAATCCAGATTGTCTACTTTGTACTCGATGCAATTACAAAACTTTCATGTTATACCTCCTGTATTTGCATGTCTGATTACAACAACAATCAACAATATACGGAGCCTTTATCCCACCATGTGGGATCAACTACAATAATTCTAGCTTTCCATTCATCTCTATCAATGGCCATATCTTTTTGCAAGGCTCATATACTTATATCAGACCTAAGTCTCTCACACCAACCTTTACTGTTTCGTCTTCCTCAACCCTTTTTGCTAGCGACTTGTTTCATTCCATTCACTCTACTTGCATTTTAAATACAAAAAATTGCATTCCTTTTAAATAAAAAATATTATTTTAAACCCAAAAAGAGGACAAAAGTTGAATTGCTTTTTAAAACAGATAGCACTGGGTCATGTTTGAATCAAAGCATTCTCAAATCATTCACTCACCATATGATGCTGAACAAGATATCGAATAGTATCTCGAACCCCAGATGAAATGAGATTTGAAGTGAAACCCAAAAACACTTTGCACCTCACGGACGCTCTGTACACCGGGTCACTTTCCTCTTTGCTGCAATCCTCCGCCAATGGTTCGTCAGAAAGCCTCCAGTCTAGCTTCAATTCCCCAATCAAAAACCAACACCGCTCCATAAATTGCACAGAAATTAAAAGGAGAAAAAAACTAAGAATTGTGTTGGAGAAAGTCAAAAAGGAAACCAACCATTTGATTGACAACTTCAATGGCGTCGCCGAGGTTGGAGGCCTGAAAGCCAGTGGAGACCATAGACTTGAGAAGCTTGGGATAGTTCACGCCTTTGTCAAAATTGTAGCCCTCAATCTTGGTACAGGAACCTTCTAGTGTTTCTGATTCTTTGAAAACCGTAGAGCGTACCAAATCCAAAAGACGCTCTCCCATGGCTTCCCCCATTCTTCTACCAAAAACTGGAAGAGAAAAAAGAGTTGAAGAGGTAAACAATATACAATTCGAGGATACTTCATCGTAAGTTGCACAGATAATTTTTGACTTATAGTTTTATGCAAAATGCACCTGTATTTGCTTTAATCTCAAGTGGATTTTATAAATCTAGCTAATTTGGAACTCTCTTGGGATGATCGCCCTTGCGGTGCTCGTGACTTTGATTACGCTAGGGGAGGTAAATCACAAGTTAGGTCTTTGGCCCTTGCGCAGGGCAAGGATCAAACCTCGCAACCCACTGGATTGATACCAGCATATTTCTCATCCAACGCTCAATGTTGAGTTTGCCTAGAGTCTTTGATGCGGTAGAAGATCAGTGATGTTAATCTCTATCGGCTGGAAGATTTAGATCAATTAGGTTTTTTAATGTAAGTGTAATTACTTTGCAAGTTTGAGGGCCTAATTGTAATTTCCCATAATAAGTTAGTTATCTTGGGAATCTCTCGCCATTCTATAAATAGAAGGGCGAGGTAGGCAGTCGATATAGAGGATAGAGAGAGCTTCTGGTTTGTCTATGTTCGAGTGAAGAGTTACGTTCTTGAAGGAGAGAAAGGCAGTGCAGTCTTGTGTAATCCTTTGAGAGAATGTGTGCTTGTACTTGGAGAGATAGATGATTGTTTAGAGGCTTGGTGTACTGGTCATTGTCATCCTAATAAAGGCTGTTCTAGTGGGTGTTGATTGCTGGATGTAGGTTTGCCAAAAGGCATTCCGAACCAGGGTATATCTTGTCTCTGTTTGGTTTGTTTTCTTTTCTAATTTTCTGTTTCTGTGAAATTGCTTTGTGTTGGTAAGGAGATCTCTTTGGTTAGCTTCGGATAAATCAGTCCTAATCTTCAACAAACTGGTATCAGAGCCATCCTTCGTCCAAGATAAGTCTTCTTGATTCTTTCTTGATATCCTTCTTGTTGTTTTTATTAGACTCTAGTTCTAATTATGGCTGCAACAAGATATGATATAGAAAAATTCACTGGCCAAAATGATTTCGGCCTTTGGAGAATTAAAATGAAGGCGCTTCTAGGAAACTTAGGACTGAAAGGAGCATTAGAAGAGGAGAAGAAATTACTTGAAACTAGTACTCTTGAACAGAAACAAGAATATAGTAAACAAAGGGAAGAAACAGATGAAAAAGCATATAACACTTTAATTCTTAGTCTTGGTGATAAGGTTCTTCGAGAGGTCTCAAAGATGACCACTGCCTTATCCTTATGGAATAGGTTAGAAACCTTGTACTTGACCAAAAATCTTTCCACCCGGCTGTTCCTAAAAACTAGGTTTTTCTCATTTAAGATGGGAGAAGGGCAAAAACTGCAAGAGCATATAGATGACTTCACAAAGTTATGTTTAGATCTTGAAAATATTGATATAAAATATGATGATGAGGATAAGGCTCTTGTCTTATTGCACTCTTTACCAAGATCTTATGAGATTTTTGTTGATATATTAAAACACGGTAGAGAAAACCTATCTCTAGATGATGTTATTGGAGCTTTAAACTCCAAGGAACTCCAACAAAAGTTGGAAGTCAAGAACTCTATAGGAGATGCCCTTACAGCTAGGTCAAGAACAGAAAAGAGGGATCAAAAGACCAAAGGAAGGTCTAGATCAAAGTCTAAAAATGGTAAGAAAACAATAAGGTGTTTCTTATGTCATGAAGAAGGTCATATTAAGAGAAATTGCCCAAAGGAAAAGAAGGAATTTCAAAATAAAGGGAATTCTGAAATATCATCCTCAATCTGTGAATTCGATTATGATAGTGTTGATGTTCTAGTTGTGTCAAAAACTGAGGACAAACAGGCTTGGGTATTAGATTCCGGTTGTTCCTTCCATATGACTCCTCATAAGGATTGGTTCCTAAGCTTTAGAGTCATAGATGGGGGAAAAGTCCTTTTAGGAAATAAACAGGAATGTAAAATCGAGGGAATTGGGGATGTTAAAATCAAAATGCATGATGGAATAATCAGGACATTGGCTGCTGTAAGATATGTACCAGATTTAAAAAGAAATCTGATATCCCTTGGGGAATTAGACAAAAACGGATACTCCTATAGAGGAGCTGGTGGAGTCCTTAAGATAGTGAAAGGATCTCTCATATGCATGAAGGCTATCCTTCAAAATGGCATATATATGTTGCAGGCCTCCATTGTAGGGGGAGAGGCAGCAATAGGAGAAAGAAAATCCGATGGGCAGTCTAGACTGTGGCACTATAGGATGGCTCACATTAGTGAGCAAGGGCTTAAAGAATTGGCTAAGCAAGGGATTTTAAGTACTGAGAAATTTACAGCTTTAGACAAATGTGAAACATGCATTTTTGGAAAATCAGTAAAGGCAAAATTCTCTAAAAAGGCTACTCACTCCACTAAGGCCCCCTTAGAATATATCCATTCTGATTTGTGGGGTCCCTTCCCAAACCTTATCTCATGGTGGAGCAAAGTATTTCCTATCCATAATTGATGATTATTCTAGAATGGTTTGGGTTTATGTTTTAAAATCAAAGGATAAAACTTTTGAAGCTTTTAAAATCTGGAAAACCATGATAGAAAATCAGAAAGGAAGCAAAATTAAAATCATTAGGACTGACAATGGTTTGGAATTTTGCAACAAGGAATTTGACCACCTATGTAAACAAGAAGGTATTCTAAGACACTTATCAGTTCCAGGAAATCCCAAACAAAATGGCTTGGCTGAAAGAATGAATAGAACTCTCTTAGAGAGAGTAAGGTGCATGATTATTCATGCTAGGCTATCCAAATCTTTTTGGGGAGAAGCCCTAGTCTTAGCAGCCTATGTCATTAACAGGTCACCATCCTCAGCCATAGGATTCAAAACTCATTATGAAATGTGGACTGGTCACAAGCCTAATATAGATCATATTAGGGTTTTTGGGTGTATAGCTTATGCTCATTCCAAACAAGGTAAACTGGACCCTAGAGCTATTAGGTGTTTGTTTATAGGATATCCTGAAGGAGTTAAGGGCTATAAAATGTGGAGTTTAGATCCAAATATGCCTAGGACCTTTGTTAGTAAAGATGTTACTTTCAAGGAAGAATCTAACATAAAAGACTTTGAGGGAAAGGGAGAATTAAAGGATGCTGGAAAAAAAAAAGCAGTAGATATAGATCTATCTGAAGAACCAATGGGTAGAGGCCAAAATAACTCTCAAAATCAAGAGTTAAGTTTTCAAGAAGAAAATGAAGAGTATGGAGATCTGTCTCCAAACCAGTAGGATGACTATGAAGGATCCTCTACTGATCAGCAAGAGGATTATGAAGAATCTTCTTGCTCAGAAAATTCTCTTGATCCAGAGAGATATAATGTGGCTAGAGACCGGCAGAGGAGGATTTCTAGACCTCCAGTAAGGTATGGCTATTCTGATTTAGTTTCCTATGCTTTATTAAGTGCAGCTACAGAAGTAGGAGAAGAACCTATCTCATATGAAGCAGCTGTAAAGTCCAGAGATTCTCAGAAGTGGCAGGAAGCCATGAAATCTGAGATGGACTCTCTTAAACGAAATAAAACTTGGGTCCTTGTAGAAAAACCCTTAGGAAAACGGGTAGTTAGCTGTAAATGGCTATATAAAATTAAGGAAGGAGCTGGAAAAGAAGATAAACCTAGGTATAAAGCTAGGTTAGTGGCTAGAGGTTTTACTCAAGTAGCTGGTATAGATTTTAATGAGGTATTTTCACCTGTTGTGAGACATACCTCAATAAGAATCCTTCTTGCAATTTCAGCTCATCAAAACTTAATTTTAGAACAAATGGATGTAACTACAGCTTTTCTACATGGAGATTTAGAGGAAAATATTCTTATGGAACAACCTAAGGGATTTGAAGTAAGAGGTAAGAAAGAACTAGTTTGTCTTCTTAAGAAATCTCTTTATGGTTTGAAACAATCCCCTAGGCAATGGTATAAGAAGTTTGACTCCTTTATGTTGTCCCAAGGGTTTAAAAGGAGCTCATATGATAGCTGTGTCTATTTTAAACATATGCCTAATAATGTATCCATATATCTTCTCCTATATGTAGATGATATGTTGATTGCAAGTCAATCAACTAAAGAAATCATGAATTTAAAACTGAGTTTAAAATCAGTCTTTGAAATGAAAGAATTAGGAGAAGCTAGAAAAATTTTAGGCATGGAAATTAAAAGAAATAGACAGCATAGGCAGCTAATCTTGTCTCAACAGTCCTACCTTAGCAAGTTGGTTAAGAAATACAACATGAGTGAGGCAAAGGGTGTATCAATACCTTTTGCCCAACACTTTAAATTGTCCCATGAACAGTCTCCAAAAGATGGAAAAGACATTAAGGAAATGAGTAAGATTCCTTACTCTAATGCAGTTGGGAGCTTAATGTACAGCATGGTCTGTACAAGACCGGATTTGGCCCATTCTATGAGTGTATCTAGTAGGTTTATGGCCAATCCGGGTAAAGCTCACTGGGATGCTGTAAAATGGACCTTTAAATATGTTAAAGGGACTTTAGGTATGTCTTTGGTTTATGGTGGAGGAAAAACAGAATCAAAACCTTCCATCCTAGGGTTTACAGATGCAGATTTCGCTGCAGATATGGATAAGAGAAGGTCTTCTACAGGTTATGTATTTCAACTATGGGGATCTACCATAAGTTGGAAAACAAACTTGCAATCAGTAGTGGCTTTGTCCACAACTGAGGCAGAGTATATTGCTGTAACAGAAGCAATAAAAGAAGGTCTTTGGCTTAAAGGAATCATTAGTGAGCTTCTAGGAATAGATGTTAAGGTTAGACTAATGTGTGATAGCCAAAGTGCCATTCATTTGGCTAAAAACCCCTCACACCATGAAAGAACCAAACACATAGATGTTAGGTATCATTTCATTAGGGAAATTCTTGAAAAAGAAGAAATAACTCTAATAAAAGTTGCAGGAGAAGAAAATGCAGCTGATATGTTTACCAAAGCTGTCCCTAAGTCTAAATTACAGCATTGTTTATCCATCCTTAATGTTGTTTGTTTTTAACATGATCAGTGTTTCATCTTCATCCAGGATAAGAACAGGTTTTTCAGGCTATCAAGTAAAGATCTCAAGGCAAATGGTGGAGAATTGTTGAGTTTGCCTAGAGTCTTTGATGCGGTAGAAGATCAGTGATGTTAATCTCTATCGGCTGGAAGATTTAGATCAATTAGGTTTTTTAATGTAAGTGTAATTACTTTGTAAGTTTGAGGGCCTAATTGTAATTTCCCATAATAAGTTAGTTATCTTGGGAATCTCTCGCCATTCTATAAATAGAAGGGCGAGGTAGGCAGTCGATATAGAGGATAGAGAGAGCTTCTGGTTTGTCTATGTTCGAGTGAAGAGTTCCGTTCTTGAAGGAGAGAAAGGCAGTGCAGTCTTGTGTAATCCTTTGAGAGAATGTGTGCTTGTACTCGGAGAGATAGATGATTGTTTAGAGGCTTGGTGTACTGGTCATTGTCATCCTAATAAAGGCTGTTCTAGTGGGTGTTGATTGCTGGATGTAGGTTTGCCAAAAGGCATTCCGAACCAGGGTATATCTTGTCTCTGTTTGGTTTGTTTTCTTTTCTAATTTTCTGTTTCTGTGAAATTGCTTTGTGTTGGTAAGGAGATCTCTTTGGTTAGCTTCAGATAAATCAGTCCTAATCTTCAACACTCAACCTATGCCCTGGGGGCTAATTTAGAACTCTCTTAAGGCTATATGAAGTTGTTTGCCACCTAGTGTAGTTTCTTGATTTGTGCTTAAATCAATTGAATATACTTCTATGGGATTTGCTAATTGTACGTATATCTGATATTTCAGAAGTTATTTAAAAATGATTTGAAAGGAGTAATGGGTGTATGGATGTGAAAGGATCTCATCACATAAAGTTTAATCATTTTGAAAAGGGTAATGGGTGTACGGGATGTGAAAGAATCTTGCCTTCTCCATTAGCTAATTTGTAGATATATATTCAATTTGGTAGAAGAATGGGGGAAGCCATGAAAGAGCGTTTCAGGATTCTGTATGCTCTGCGATTTTCAAACAATAAAAAATGCTCTATGGATCCTATACCAAGATCGAGGGCTACAATTTCAACAAAGGCGTGAACCATCCCGAAAGTCTCAAGTCCATGGTTTCCACTGGCTTCCAAGCCTCCAACCTCAATGACGCCATTGAAGTTGTCAATCAGATGGTTGGTTTCCTTCATGACTTTCTCCAAAACCCACATTTTTTTTTTTTTTTTTGTCCTTTTCAATTTCTATGCAATTTATGGGGAGGTGTTGGTTTTTGATTGACGAATTGAAGTTAGACAGAGGCTTCCCAACGAACCCCCAGCGGAGGATTGCAGCAAAGAGGAGAGGGACCTGATACAGAGAGTCCATGAGGTGCAAGCTGTTTCTGGGTTTCCCTTCAAATTAGCTAATGGAGAAGATGAGATTCTTTCACATTCGTACGCCCATTACCCCTTTCAAATCATCTTAACATAACTTCTAAAATATCATATATACATACAATTAGCAAATCCCATAAAGTTTATTCAACTGATTACAGCCCACATCCAGAAGCCTACAGTAGGCGGCCAACAACTTCATGTAGCCTTGATTGCAGAGACTGCCCAGCTATTTAACACATGTTCTGCCGTGGCATTCCCAAAAATCAGAGAATCAATCACAAGTGAAAAAGATATAATAAATTCTATGCAAGAAGTGAAATGTCCTTTAATGCTGTTTGCTGAAAAATGCAATGAAAAATATGAAGAAAAAATAGAAGTGAGAGAGAATGGTCCAGGCCTTCCCCCAAACATTGACATGGCCTTGTATTAGTGGACTCCGAAACAGTTTGGGAATTCCACTACTTTGCCAAATAGTTTTGTAGACTACAATTTTATTAGGAAAAAATCATCAATTGTTTTCATATAGCCAATTCCAAAGTGATGCAAATCTCATCATCAAATCCTTGAAGAACCAAGTGAATCAATTAATAACAAGATAAACAAAGATAATCATACAGAGTTATTTATCATGTATATAAATGCAGACAGCCATGAATGAGAATACTAGAAAATGCTAACATAAAAAAAATGAGGAACAACCCAAAATTCCTTAAAATTAATTTAATTGTCCATTATACCTTTTAAAGAAAGTAACAAATAGTTGTTACAATAAATGGAGTAGCTCCTAAGGTTACACAAATGCACGTATAGTCTCCATCACTTTTTTAACAAAAGGGTGATAGGTTGCGAGGTTCTTGACATCAAATGAACCCAGAATTTATCAACCCAAAAGGATTTTGGTGAGATTCAAGAATATCTCAAATTCCATACACTAGAAATAAAGCTAAGTTCACTGTGGCTGAAAACAGAGTTTTGTTAATGGCAACAAAGGATAGCAAAAATACGCAAGGACTTGTGAAAGCCTAAAGATAAGAACATAACATCTATCTCTCTCCCTCCCTCTCTCTATGAAGGTTGATACATTTCTTGGGTTTTTAGTGGATGAAGAAACCACAGGTTCCAAACAAGTCCCTTATCCATAAAAGCCGCTCGAGATTAAAGCAGACAGAGGTTCATTTTGCATAAAACTGTAAGTCGAAAATGATCCGTGCAACGTACGATGAAGTCTCAGAAACCAATACGCTTAGGTGCATACATTCGCAGGTATATGAATGTGTGCGTATACATATATATGTGTGTGTGTGTGTGTGTGTGTGTGTGTGTGTGTGTGTATAAATATGCGAACGGGGAAGTTGATCGAGCAGAAGAAACCTACCAGAGAAGAAGAGCAGAGCGAGAGATTGAAGATGCCGAGCGCAAGTGATTTCAGTTGCTCTTCGAAGGCAAAGCGACAAGTTATACGCCTCTGCAAAAACCCTAGAAGTTCCTGGAAGCGAAGATTATTGTTCTAGAGCATCATCGTTATGGAAGGACGTTTGTGTTTGTGAATCGACGGCGACATCGAGCACCTTGCAACCGGGCGGCAAGGGGGAACGATGATAAGGGGACGATCAAAGAGATAGAGAGGAGCTGTAAGCTGTGACGAAGGTAAACCTGAGAGAGGTAAGGGTTCGCAGAGCGGCAGCCCTCTCAGAATAGTATGCTGGTTAGAGACGGAATTTTTTCCGTCTCCAACCTGGACGTTTCCTAACCCGCCGAACGGCATCTCAACAATTTTGTTAGCCCCGTTTGATAGCCACCTTGTTTTATCAGGAAAATACATTTTTTTCACCCAATTTTTTATTTACACAGTATTTGATAGTTATTTTTTTTAAAAAAATTCATTTTCCCACTTATGTTCACGTGATGGGTTTTTTTCTTCAAATCAAGGAAACAAAATTCCTTGAAGAGGGAGATGAGCTCTGATTTTTCAAGCAATTGATTGAAGCAATCAAACTCACTGTGCTTGCGTCTTCACAGTGATGGAGTGAGAGAGCGAAAGAGCGAGAAGGAGAGAGAGAAATAGACTCACTTAAGCTTGATGGATTGAGCGGCGGTGGCAGAGGAAATGAGAGAGGTATGGCGCGGTGGCGTTGGAGGGCGATAATAGTGCACCAGCGTTGGCGGTGGAGGTCGATGGCGGTGCAGCAACGTTGGCGATGCTGTTGAGGGGCAACGACAATGTTGGCGGTGAGAGTCAACGACGGTGGCGGGAGGGAGACAGAGAGTGAGAGAATGGGTTTGGGGTTAAGAGATAACTATTTGAGAGATTGAGAGAGGGTGAGAGAATGGGTTTGGGTTTGGATTTAAGTTTGGGAGAAACAGAGTTTATTGCTATTAAACATCAAAAATTAAAAATAATTGTGTTGTATTTGATTTTTGTGATGAGAAGTAATTGATAAATACAAATGTATAAAAATAAAAGATAAAAAATTATTTACAAATTAATAAGTTTGAAAAATAAAATAAATTTAATTTTGTGACTTCATTTTGTTTGAAGAAATGATTTAGTTAACCTAAAATATGTTATTATTTTGATTTTTCTATACAAGATGTAATATTTTTTTAATATATTTTTATCATTGAATTCCATAAAAAATGATACAATTTTCATAAAAAATAATGTCTATCAAACACGAAATACCAAGAAAATGATCAAATTTTATAAAAAATATTACCAATCAAATACCAAAAGATGGAAAATAATATCATTTTTCAGGTAAAAAATTATACCAATCAAACAGTTTAAACTTTTAATTTCCAAGAATTCATTTTCCCTGCAATTCAATTCTCTAAAATTCATTTTTATTTCACCCAAATTTCACCCTTACAATCAAACGGACGCTAATGAAAAAGCCACTTGTAGTCTCTTTTGATGGCAAAACATGCTTGGCATATAGGGCATTTGATGAAATAGTAGAAAAGCAATATGAAAGCTTCTTCTGCAACAAGAAGAAGCAGCTTTTCTCTGCTCCTAGTCCTTTAGGCTTTCCCTCCCCAAAAGGAAGGCAAAGCTCAAAACATATTTGAGTGAGGAAGTGTGGTGTGGATGTGATGGCTCTTTCTCTTTGAGTTGGTCATGGCATAAGCGTGTTACAATAAAGTTTCTTTGTTTTATTATAATGTAAATAAAATATACACATTTTATCATATAGTAATTAATCATATTTTAAAATGTTTCATTCTTATAAAGATAAATACACTTTCACATATTCTTAACTTGAAATAACCAAGGCAAGGACATGTTTCTTTTTTTTTTTTTTTTAAATATTCCTAGAATTTGACCAATGACACGTTCTTTTTTTCGAGAATACTCTTGAGATTAGATCTAATAAGAACAAAGTGAAACTTATAGTTTAGAGAATTAGAGCACGTGACTAATAACAAGATAAAATAGGTGATGATAAACTTTTATCAGAAAGATGAACTCACCTATATGCATCTTGATACAGAAAATTATATACTTATTTAATAGTGTTTTTTCTTGATTATTATATATGTTGATGATTTTATTCAATATATACATCTTAACAAAGGTGATTGAAGAAACTGGAACAGCTTGTTCCTCTGATTTTCTTATTGAATCCGAGAGAATAGATTACAATATATACATGGACTTTGGCTAAGATTTCCTAAAAAATCTCCTAGACTTTAGCTTCTAGATATTAGGATGAGAACTCCTAATATTTAGGACTAGATTAAATCATAAGATAATCATAATATATGAATAGATAACTAAGATAATTATAAAGGCGATAACCACTTCTTCCAACCCATGTGATAAGCCTAATCAGCTTATTCTTCATCTACGGCAGTAGCAGTTTAAATGGCATTGATGCACAGCTGGAATTCTACACTCCCCCTCAAGCTGGGCTGTGTATATCGAGCATGCCTAGCTTGGATTTCAGTTTCTCAAACATTTGTCTTGGTAGAGCCTTTGTTAGTATATCAGCAGTTTGATCCACTGTTGGAACATAAGTTAAGTTTACTATGCCTGCTTCCACCTTCTCTTTAATGAAGTGTCGATCCAATTCTATGTGCTTGGTTCGATCATGATGGACTGGATTTTTTGCAATACTTATTGAGGCCTTGTTATCACATAGTACTCTCATAGACATATTGAGTTCCATGTTTAGCTCCCTTAGTAACCTCATGAGCCATATTCCTTCACATATTCCATGAGACATTGCCCGATATTCAGCTTCAGCACTACTTCTTGCAACCACTGACTGTTTTTTGCTCCTCCATGTAACAAGATTTCCCCACACATAGGAACAATAGCCTGTTGTAGATCTTCGGTCACTTATGGAACCAGCCCAGTCTGCATCAGTGAACACATCTATCCCTCTATTTCTGGTTTTCTTGAAGTATAGTCCCTCACCTGGATTTCTTTTTAAATACTGAAGAATCCGATGGACAGCCTTAAGGTGAACTTTAGTTGGATTATTCATGCTTCGACTTACCATGCCCACTGCAAATCCGATGTCAGGTCGAGTATGGGAGAGGTAGATTAGTTTCCCCACCAGTCGTTGGTATCTCTCTTTGTCAGTTAAACTGTCTCCTTGACTTTCATCAAACTTGTAAGTTGCATCCATTGGTGTTTCAACTGGTTTGCACCCGATCATACCTGTCTCCTTTAATAGATCTAATACATATTTCCTTTGGGTCACAGAAATCCCTTCTTTTGATCGGGCTATTTCCATCCCTAGAAAGTACTTTAGGAATCCCAAGTCTTTTACTTCAAATTCCTTTGCTAATAGTCTCTTAGCATTGTTAATTTCTTCACCGAAATCTCCTGTGATAATTATGTCATCCACATACACAATAATAATAGCTTTCTTCCCTTCCTTTGAAAATTTCACAAACAATGTATGATCAGATTGGCATTGGAGGAATTCATACCTTTTTAGAACTTTAGTGAGTCGGTCAAACCATGCTCTTGGAGATTGCTTAAGCCCGTATAGAGATTTTCTAAGTTTGCAAACTTTTCCATCCTTACCTTGGTTGTCAAATCCTGGAGGTATTTCCATATATACGTCTTCTTCCAAATCACCATTTAAAAAGGCATTCTTGATGTCAAGTTGGTGAAGCGGCCATTCCAAGTTTGCTGCTAAGGTAAGAAGGACTCGAACTGAATTTAATTTGGCAACTGGAGCAAATGTCTCCTCATAGTCTATTCCATAGGATTGGGTGAATCCTTTGGCAACTAGGCGGGCCTTGAATCGGTTTAAACTCCCATCAGCATTATATTTAACTGTAAAAATCCATTTGCAGCCAACTGGTTGTTTACCTTTAGGAAGATCAGTTATTACCCAAGTGTCATTCTTTTCAAGTGCTGTAATTTCATCCATTACTGCCATCTTCCACTCAGGTTCCCGGAGAGCCTCATAAATATCCTTTGGAATCTGTACATTGTCTAATTGGGTAGAAAATGCACGAAAACTGGGCGATAGTTTGTCATATGAGACAAATTTTGCTATTGGATGTCGGGTACATGATCTAACTCCTTTCCGTAGGGCTATGGGCATATTTAGCTCAGCTGATATCTCCTGTACTTGGGGCTCAATGTTAGCTTCAGGAATAGGAACAGAAAGAGTATTACCTGTATCAACTTCTAGAGATTCAGAATTTGGAGTTGATTCTTGGTCAGTGATGGGTATGTTGCAGTGCTCTACTTTTCCTTGAGGTTTCTGACGTCTTGAATACACAATTAGTTCCTTAGGGTCATTGGAAGGCTGGGACAAGGGGGTTATAAAGGCAGTTTGAAGCTCCAGAAACTGATATTCCTCATAAGGATGATGTTCCCCCTGAATATCAGTTCTGGTGTAGAAGGGTTGATTTTCGAAGAAGGTGATATCCATAGTATTGTAAAATTTTCTGGTGGCTGGGGAATAGCATTTGTAACCTTTTTGATGGGATGAATAGCCAAGAAAGACACACTTTATGGACTTTGGGTCGAGTTTGCTGCGTTGTGGCTGAGTGTTATGAATAAATGCAGTGCACCCAAATACTTTCAATGGAATGGATGAGAGTAATTTGGTGTGAGGGTAGGCTGTAAGAAGAGTTTGAGATGGGGTTTTGAAGTTCAACACGCGGGAAGGCATCCGGTTTATAAGATAGGTGGCAGTGAGTACTGCTTCACCCCAAAAATGTTTAGGAATGTTGGATGTCAACATAAGAGATCTGGTGACTTCCAAAAGATGCCTATTTTTTCTTTCTGCAACTCCATTTTGTTGTGGAGTGTCAACACATGAAGTTTGGTGAACAATACCATGTTTTGATAGGTAGGCATTAAGATTGGAATGGAGATACTCCCGCCCATTATCAGTTTTGAACACTTGAATCTTGGTTTGAAACTGATTCATGATCATGCTGTGGAAGTGTTCAAAGATATTTCCAAGTTCTGATTTCTCTTTCATTAGGAACACCCAAGTGAGTCTAGTGTGGTCATCGATGAATGTGACAAACCACTTAGCACCGGTGATATTTTGGACTCTAGATGGCCCCCAAATATCACTATGTATCATAGAAAAAGGATGAGAGGATTTGTAAGACCGAGCAGGATATGTAGCATGAGTATGCTTAGAAAGTTGACAAATCTCACATTGATAAAGAACAGCCTTCTTATTGAATACTAAGGGAAATAATTTCTTGAGATACATGAAATTTGGATGTCCTAATCGATAATGCCATAACATGGCTGGACTGAGAGTATTTATGCTAGAGTTTAGTGCACTACATGGCTTAGGAACTGAATGTGATGGTTGAACATCTTCACCTCGAAGTAAGTAGAGTCCTGAACACATCCTAGCACTGCCAATCCTCTTCTCCAAGTCCGATTCCTGAAATTCACACAAGTTGGAAGAGAATTTAGTGATGCAATTTCTTTCTTTTGTCAACTTACTTACTGACAGTAAGTTACAACTGAGATTAGGGACATAAAGAACTGATTCAAGGCTGATGCTTCCTGAAATCATAACAGATCCTATGCCTTTTACTTGGGATAGAGTTCCATCTGCTATGCGAACAGTATACTTACTATCAGGACAAGAAGTATACTTATGAAATAAAGATATATCTCCTGTCATATGGTCTGTTGCACCTGAGTCAACTATCCAGGCCTTTGGGTTGTCTTGTTGAACACTCAGGGCATGAAGGAAGTTACCTTTTGAGGCTAGCGTACCAGATCCAGTAGTATTATTTTGAAGAGTTTGTTGCAGTATCTTTTGAAGAGCTTCCAGTTGTTCTTTACTGAAGGGATTAATCTCGGCGTTTGTTTGTGATTCAGCAGTATTTCCACGACCTTCTCTCTCTCGGGCTGGTTTCCAGTTTGCTGGTTTTCCATGAAGCTTCCAGCATATATCCTTAGTATGTCCAACTTTCTTACAGTGTTCACACACTGGTCTGTTCTTCTGCTGTTTGTCTCGGTTGAAGGAATTTCCTTGGGCTACCATGGCAGAGTTCTCAGCTGGGAGAAAAGGGTGATGAGATCCCAGCATTAGTTTCTTCCGGCTTTCCTCCCTTCGGACTTCTGAGAAGACCTCCCTGACACTAGGAAGAGGCTTAATACTTAGTATTCTTCCTCTTACATCATCCAGTTCTTTGTTGAGTCCAAGGAGGAACTGGTAGACTCGATCTTTTTCAACAATCTTCTTATATTGTTGAGAATCTTCTGAGCACTTCCACGATCTTTCTTCAAGAATATCTAGTTGCTGCCATTGGCGAGTTAAAGCATTGAAATAGTCTGTGACAGACATATCTCTTTGCCTTAACTCATGAAGTATACTCTTTATTCCGAACACTTCTGATGTATTATCAGCATTGGAGTAGGTCTCCTTAACTGCATCCCATATCTCCTTAGCAGTTTTGTAATATAGGAAGTTCTCACCTGTTGCATTCGTCATGGAGTTAATTAACCATGACATGACCATGCTGTTTTCCACCTTCCAAATCTTGTAGGTAGAGTCGGTTTCTTGAGGTTGTACCGCAGTTCCGGTGAGGTATTCTTCCTTGCCTCTTCCACAAACGAACAGCATAACTGATTGTGACCATTGGATGAAGTTCTGGCCATTCAATTTGTGTCCAGTAATCTGAAGAATAGGGCCTTCAGGGATGCTGGACATTGGAACAGCCATTCCTCCGGATCCAGATGAGACTTCAGATGTTGAAATCTCGCCTGTGTTAGCCATGACGGCTCTTCAAGAAGCAAGCTCGCAATGGATCAGATTTACCGCTCTGATACCATGAAGAAACTGGAACAGCTTGTTCCTCTGATTTTCTTATTGAATCCGAGAGAATAGATTACAATATATACATGGACTTTGGCTAAGATTTCCTAAAAAATCTCCTAGACTTTAGCTTCTAGATATTAGGATGAGAACTCCTAATATTTAGGACTAGATTAAATCATAAGATAATCATAATATATGAATAGATAACTAAGATAATTATAAAGGCGATAACCACTTCTTCCAACCCATGTGATAAGCCTAATCAGCTTATTCTTCATCTACGGCAGTAGCAGTTTAAATGGCATTGATGCACAGCTGGAATTCTACAGTGATCATAGATTTTTATTATAAATTTTTCAAAAAAATAGTTCATAAGTAATTCCCTTCCCCTTTTCTAATTAAACAAAAAGAATGAAAAATGTTTTCAGTTATCACCACTTATCAATCATAGTCAGAAACTCACCTAATTTCAAGGTTGTGTTTGGATGCTGCTTTATATCCTCATTCATGCCTGCTCCTGTGTTGGATTGAGACATCATTTGGAAACCATTCAATCTTTATTTGGCACACAACTTGGTGTAAGCATGCTGGTGTGCTATTTTAAGATTTAAAGTTACAACTAGATGGGTAAAAATTTAATTGTAAAACAACTAAAAATACATTCTTATTTTAAGAGATTTCTCCTTTTATGAAAGTTAAAAGAATCTTATCAAAAGAATTGAACAAACAACTGGTGATTTATTCCAAGGTCAATCCAATAAATATGATTGACAACAAATGTTTCCACAGATGAATCAATTGAAGTACCCAGCTTGGCAATCTTAACAGGATCAATTAACAAGAAACAAAAATACCAAAGAAGATTCTTACAAAACTGTAATCCTAGTCCACTTATCGACATTTCGCGGTTTCTTTGAACTATCCCAGTGCTATACAAAGGCAAGGCCCGGCAACCTGTTGATGGAAGAAACCATAAGAAACTGTTTCCAGGAGAAATGGTTTTTGCATTCAAGGGGAAAAAGTACAGTCAATTTAAGCAAATGTATTGAGAAGCTCTATGATCATCTTCAACAGTTAATGATACTGCTGCTTCCATGTTTGTCTGAAGAAGTGTTGAGCATACAAGTCTATTATTTCTTGAATAAATTCTGTAGTGTCGTCTATGAAAGAGCACAAGCAACAGAACTGTCCACGCAGCTAAAAACAAAAGAAAAATAGAAAATACACTCTCAATGGGCGTTCTGTTATCTGTATATTGTCTCAGAGCACATGTTCAGACCGTGTCAGCTAAATGGCCACAAAGTGGATACCCGTACACAGAAACAGAATTGCTTGGTGCCTGTTTGATTTCATGTTTAAGGACATTTGGTGCGATGTTTTTGTCTTTAGGACATAGTTATTTAAGGCACAATAAGGTGCAAAAGCGTCCTAGAGCCTGAGGCGCCAGGCAAGGCGCACCAAGAAAAAAATATTGGTGTTGCTTGACTCAATTAGTGATGCGCTATGCTGAGTCTAGACAGGGGTCCCAGTGCAGGAGCTCCAACCTAAATAAAACTCCGGGAGAGTATGTAGACTCTCTAGGATCGAACATAAAAAAATAAACATTATTTAGGGTTTTTGCAAGCTAATCTTGTCAGAAGAAGAAGTGTAAACTAATCTTTGGTGTCGCAAGAAGGAAGAGAGGCTTTTAGGGCTTTGGGTCTGCCTCCATAGGGTATTTAGGGTTGGGTATTTTTACGTTTTTTATTTTTTTTCCCTTAAAATATATTAAAGAAATGAGAGGCACACCTCAACAGATAGGCACGCGCCTCTTTAAGGCCGCCTCGCCTTGGGGGGTCTAAGGTGCAGTGCAGGGGCCGGCGCCCTTTGCTCCTTGCGCCTGAGATGGCCCTTTCACAACTATGTTCAGGAAAAAGTAATTTCCAACCCATTTCTTTTTCTTCCTCTAATAGTTCATCAAGTTCTTCTTTTTCACCTATTTTTCACAAGTCAAGCAGAGAAGAAAAGGAAACAGAGAGCTTGGCTGGATCTAGTTCGCTAATGGAGTAATAGCCTGATAGGGTAGCTAGAGGAGTTTTTGCTTGAGGATTTATTTGGTTGGCAGTGGCCTAACAGTTATTGTATTACATCTGAATTAATTTTGATGAAAAAAATATAACTTAATCATCATATAAAAGAATGTTCTCAGTGCACAAGACTTCTTAGTCTGCAAGGATTGAGGAAAGATCATTTTTGTACACAACTTTACTCATATTTACACAAAAAAAAAACTTTACTCTTATTTTGCAAACAAGTTGTCTTCACAATTGGAACTCATGTCACGAAGGAACAACACCTTACCATTGTTACAAAGGCTCACTCTCAAGTGAATCACCATACGGAATAAATAAAGTGTTTTAGTATAAAATAGCAAGTTTGATAGTAATATGAACCATTTTTATCTTTTGAAACTATAAAAAGAATATACCCTATAACTAATTTTTAGAATTATTTTATCACATTTGAAATTAGTTTGATAATTCCATTAAGTGAATTGCTGGATGTATCTAATCACTGTATAAAATAAACATATTTTTCATTGATTATCTTCAGTTTTTGTTTGCAGAATTTTAGAAACAGGCATTATCAAACGGCATCTTTACATTTCACTTTTTTTAACAAAAAATGGAACTAAAGATAAAAATCTAAATAAAAGGTAGGAAGCACATACAAACTGATAGCAAATTCAATTAGGCTCTTAAGAATTATTTTAGTTGAAATATACTTCTTCAATCAAGAGATGCTCAAGCCAAAGCTGATTTTATTTCTATAGTTATGTCATCCTCGAAAGCCAACAGAAAACACAAGCTCAAAAGCAAACTCAAACAGAAACTTAAATAAATTGAGACAAATTTTTCCTTCAAAAGCAACATCTTGTTTTTATTTTTTTGCAGGGAATTTAAAATTTTCTCATTTCACAAGTTTCCAGAGGCATAAAAGTTCCCCACTCCACTAAGTTGGAAGTGAAAACTGGAAAGACCTGAGATCTAAACTTGAAAAACAAATATAATGTTCTTTTGTTAAGTAAATATAAAAAACATAGTACTTACCTTTCTGTGATTGTGGCCCATTAAATTTACTCCAAGTGCTCATTCTGGCAAAAAAGAAAATTGAATTCTCCAATTTCATTTTGTTCAATAAATGTCAAGGAATCTGCTTCTCATTCCAAGAACAATGGAGCCAATGCTCTGATAGCAACCCCAAGCCTTTGGCCTGCCTCAAGATTTTTCTACATTCTCAGTGACTTTCTGGTAACCTGAAGCAAAATAGGCAGGATAACATGACCATTCAAGCATGTTAAAGCATCAAATTTGTTCATTTTACACTATCAAGCAATCTGCCGAAAATAGAGATTGCAGTAAACTTGAGTTCACACATTGCCATGATCAAGACAAATATGCAAAATGAGCAATAGGGAAGTACTTTGAGATCATGCAAGTGAAATCAATATAGAGGAAATACACAATGATGGATGGAAGGTAATTTGGTGTAATGTGATTGAAATGACTAGGGGAAGTAAGTATACCAAACTAATGAGCTTCTCTTTCATTTTCTTTGCTTTACACCTTTCCTTTTATACCATTATAACAAGTTTTTTCTTTTTTCTCCCAACCATTTCAGCAGTGGTGTGCATGTAATTTAATACAATATTTCCTAGAAGGCAATAACTAAAGCATTAATACCAAATTCAATCCCACTTTTCCCTTCATCACATAACATTTTTTTTTATCTGACCAAGTTAATTTTGCCTCTCTCCTCCCCTAACATTGTAATAATAAAGTTCTGCAGCTATCTGATTTCAAGTGCAAAATCAGGAACAGTCAGAAACACAACTCACGAAGTCACTCACATGGCAAAGTTGGTACTTTCAGTCTTGTTAATGATCCTGACATAAGAACTTTCAGCAAGTAACATGACAGAAAAAGCTTACCGCCATGGAAATTCACTTGTGTCAATTCCAGCTTGGTGAAGCTCATCAACATACTGCAATGCTTCTCTACATTCCTCCCGGTCATCAAAGAACTCCTTTTTGTCACCTTCTATCTGGTATGTTTCATGGCCTTTGCCAGCAACCACCTGCAGCATCATAATGCACATTAAAAATGAGGAAGAAAAGGCCTTGAACTCCGTATATTTTCATTTATATCCCAAACCCCTGAATAGTCACCAAGAGATATATATGGAAATAAATACCATTAATAATTTGTCATGCTTCAATAAAAAAATAAAAAGAAAAATCTGCATCTATATTGCTAATATTTAAGAAATAAACTCGTCATTTGGAAAATGAAGCTATTTTAGATGACAAATGCTATTTCTCTTTTTCTAAGCATGAAAATACTAGAAAATCATTAACCCATTCAGTCATCGGTCCCTCCTCTCAAATAGTTTTGAGTAACTTCTCAATGCATCCCCCCTCTTCAAAAGAAATGTCGGCACTATTTATGAATTGACAATAGATGCAAAATGGATATCAAACACTTACAACCATATCGCCTTCCTCGCCCATGGCAACTGCTGCACGTACAGCTACCCGCCTTATATCATGCAAGAAAAGCCTATGTCCATTAGGAAGAGGTGGATAGTAATCATTTTCTCCATGTTTCAAGTAATCCTGCATAGTCGATCCTACACCGGCCAACATGTCATCCAAGATATCCACTGGTGAAAAGATAAGCAGGGGTTAGTAGCTATAACCAGCAGTATCCAATAACTTCACTTTGAATAAAAAAGCACACTAGCAGTGTTATAAATTGAGAGCACTGGCAGCCTTTAAACCTCTCAAGAAACCAATCAAATACCACCCAACACACTCTCAATTACTCTCAACTCACCGGCCAATAAACCACAACATGAACATGTAATAAAGAACAGAATTTAAACAAGAACAAAACAAGAAAGAAACATTCAAACCGCATGAGAAGAAATAATTTTATCGTGGTTCATGCCAATTTAATTGGCACTACATCCAGCCTTGAAACCACCACCAAGCAGCCTTCTTTATTGATGAAAACAGTACAAGACTTCCCTCTTCTCTCTCTCACGATACAAACCTTTCCAAAAGTGTACAAGACTACAGCTTTCTCATTCTCTAGGCTCTCGCAAAATCAGAAGAGAACATGTGGTATTCTCTCTCAGCCCCCCCGCCCTATTTATAGAAAATAGGGTGATATTTCCTAGGGCCGGTTATGATATTTCCGGTTTGCCCTCCACTAATAAATATTATTACAAGAGAGCCACCCACCTATCCACTAATCCCATAACCGCATACAAATCTGTAAACTAACCTATCACTAACTCTAGACAATCTTTAACAAGCAGAACACAGAAATACAAAGATGAGCATTGAAATATTAAGTACAACAAAAAGGGAACATTTTTAGGAAATTCTGCCCCTTTTTTAATTCATCCTTACAGTATGAAGATGATTGTTTCCCACCTTATGTAAATGTTTATAGCAACAGCCATAACCCTCCTAGTATTTTTGGGTTATGGCATGAAAACGAAAGACAAACAATGCTTAAAGTGATCCTATTCAACTTTAGTCCAGTATACTTCAGCAATATGGATAGTAATGCATACATGGGTCCTCGTTTTTTGGATTGTCAGATGTCAAGATGGTCACGTCACTTTTGTCTGTTGCAATCTTTGTCATAATTGGTCTCTTCCCTCTATCACTCTCACCAGCACAACCAATAACTTCAACAAAACATGAAAACTTGGTTAGATATGGCAAAGCAATTGGATATACAATGAACTTCAGCTTTTATGACAGCAGAGGCTTCTGGTTCAAATACACCAGTAAAATCAGACATATAAAAGAACATCCCTTTCCAAAAAAGTGTATTCATATCACTGATCATTTTCTTCTGTCGAAGGATTAACATAGCTGATGCTTACCAGTAATAATTCTCCTTGGCCCAAGCTCCCTTACAAAGTCAAGAAGTCGAGACAAGGTATGAGGAGTATGAGCATAATCCACAATTACCCCAAATGCTTGTTCCTCATCTATCAACTCACACCTACCAGGAACTGCATCGACCTCTTCAACACCTCTAACTATGTCCTCCAAAGGTGCTCCTACTGCAATTCCAACTGCAATAGCTGCAAGTATGTTGTATATGTTATGCCTGCCAAGCAACCCTGACGAAATTTCCAATATGCCCCGGGGTGTATTTACTAAAACCTGGGTCTCAAATAACGAGAGTTCAAATTTCAAGCAATGAACATCGGCATTATTATTCTCCATTGCAAATGTCACAACAGGCACATCTGGGTTCCCCTGTGCAATGAAGAAAGATGCATTTGGGTCATCAATGTTGACAATTTTCCTGTGACGCTCTGGGTCCACCATTCTTGAAAACAGCTTGGCCTTGGCTTCTCTATATTCCTCCTCTGATCCATGAAAATCCAAGTGGTCATCTGACAAGTTTGTGAACACAGCAATGTCAAAATCCACCTCATTGCACCTCCCCGGAGCTAATCCATGAGAGGAAGCCTCCATCACAAGTGCTTCTGTCCCATTATGTACCATCTTTGCCATCAACTTCTGAACCAAGACAGCATCAGGAGTCATATTTGGTGACTCCAATTTGTTATCTCCATGAACGTAGTACGCCACGGTGCTCAACATCCCAGTTCTTATCCCCATTGCCTCATAAATGCTTTTAATCAAATATGAAGTGGTCGTCTTTCCATTTGTCCCAGTTATTCCTATCACTGACATATTTGTCGATGGATATCGATAAAATGCAGCAGCCAAAGCAGGGAGTACAGAATCCGTATCTTCAACTATGACCAATGCCTTGCACCCTAAAGTCTCCTCTATGTCTATCTCTTTACTAGCCACTACGGCAACTGCCCCTCTCTTGTCAGCTTCGGACAGATACAAAAGGCCATCGGTTCCCTTCTCAACGCAACAGACAAACAAATCACCTGCCTCAACAACCCTAGAATCATGCTGAATACCTGTAATCTCAACCTCCAAATTACCATAAACCGACACGGGCACAACTTTACTGTCATCTAAAAGCTCAGCTAGAGTCATCCTAAACTTGGGTTCCACAATTCTAACACTATTTTCATCAAGACTATCATAATCAAGATCAAACGACGAAAAAATGGATAATTCACCAGCACCCTGATCATCACTCACCTCGTCCTCGGATTTTCCCGACTCTTCCTCGTCAGAACCCTCCGAAACCGCAGTAAGCCCTCGAAGCTCGTCGATCTCCTCCAAGTCAACCACTTCTTCAGGCTCCAACTCCTCGGCTCCTTCCATGGCCGCCTTCTCCTTCCTAGGGTTTGGCTTCAGCAGCCCCTGCTTGACAAACTCCTTCCTCTTCATCGCAATGGCCTTGTCGATCTCCCCGAACAAATCATCGCCCGAAGACTCGTCGGGACCCGATAACTCGTCCGGCGCGTCGTGGACGTCGGCGATGGCGTTGAGGAACTTGGAGCGGTCCTTGTTGAACTGGTCCTCCTGGAGCTTTCGGGCGCGGGCGGCCTCGCGGTAGATCTGCTGGAACTTGGAGACGCCATGCTCGGTGTCTTCGGGGGCTTCGGGTGGGTCGTCGTCGGCCGGGGTCGGGTAGAACTTGCCGTCGGGGCCGATTGCGGCGGGGTTTCGGAGTCGGAGTCGAATTTGCACTGGGACCCGGTTGAGGGAGAGAAGCGGGTAAGGTTTGGAAATGAGGAAAGAGGGTTTTAGAGAGAGGGGGGGTGGGGAAGGGGCGGTGGTGGAGAAGAAGGTGAAGAGCGCCATTGTTGAGTGCTTGAGAAAAGCTCTGCGCTTTCGCTTCGAGGGTTTAGAAGAGATAGATAGGGGTTTACCGTTTACGGACGTCGTTGGCGCCACGAAGCGACGTCGTTTCCTATCTGGAGTTCAATTTCGAATTTCTACTATTAGCATGCTGTTTTTCTTTTTTGGGGTATGGATAATGACTCTATCGTTCTCTATTTTTTCAAAATAACGGCTCTATCTTGTTAGCATCTATTATAGGATAAATTTAAAAAATAATAATAATAAAATTTTAATTTAGTTCCATTTTTAAAATAAATATTTAATATTTGTTATCCATACACTAAATTTATATATAACCAGAGTCCTTTATTTTCTCCATTCCCTATTCTTCTTCTTAAATCATTAAGGAGGCGTTTGTTAAAATAAACAAGATAAGAGACATTAAAATAAGATTGAAATATTTTTCAGATCAAGATATTGAATGGTTAAGATAAGACTGAGGAGTATTTCAAAATTTCTATTAGAGTGTTTGTTAAAATTTTTTAATTTCATTGATAATTGTACTTTTTCTTTTTATGTGTTTGTTAATACATATGATAAACACCAAGATAAGAGTTTTTTTTACTAAAATATCTCTATTATTAAATTCATTCAAAATTGTTTGTTAACATCAATAACAAATTTATGATTAAAATAGTATTTTATGATTAATATGAATTATCAAAAAAATAAAATAAAAAATTAAAAATAATATTTATTTTCTAAATTCATATTCAAAAATAGATTTAAAAAAGTTGAAAAGTAAAAATAATTATTGTTAAAATTACAATAATTCCACCTAAATAATTAAAAATAGCCAAAATTTATTTTCAAAATAGATAATAAAATATAAAATTAAATAAAATAATTTAAAAATTGGTGAAAGGAATTTTATTAGTTAATAAAATACATAGAGAGAGAGAGAAATTCAAATTTTAAAAATTAATGAAAGGAATAATATCATTTAAATTTTAAAAATTGTCAAAACATATAATAATTTTAAAATATATTAAATAATATTAATCATAAGACTTAAATAAATAAGTTCTTTTAATAAATTTAAATTTTTAAAATGCATTAAATAGCATTAACTATCTTGTAAGGGGTATATAGGTAATTAAGGCTTATCTTGAAAGAGTCGAATAAATTTATCTGATGAGGGAGGTTACATAAATTTATCTTGAAATGGGGAAATAAGAAGTCACATAAGAGTTTTCTCAGAAATGGTCAAATAAGTTTAACAAATACGTTGAAAATGCCAAACATCTAGAATGCTTCACATATCTAACATTTTCTCCCTCTTATCTTGGTTAGCAAACACCCCTTAAGAAAGGAAGACTAGTGAGAATAGCTTGGGTCTCATTCACTATTTTTTTTTTCTCAACTTAGTCGACAAAATCAATGGCAAAGTCCAACGATAATGGTTGTCCTTATGATACAAGTCAAGTAGTTGAATCATGATAAACTGAAATTCGTATCAGTAGGTCATGACTTCGACTCCTTATCCTGTGTAGTGAAATAAAAATTTTACTTATAATTTATATTATTTGTCAAAATAAAGGGCACGAGCGATGGGAAACCGTACAAAAACAATAATCCCAAATGTAACGATGATGGCAATCAAGTTGAGAGAAAAAAAAAACAATTGATAACACCTCAGTTATTCTCACCAATTGCCTTTAACTAGTAAACCAAATAGAGTTGAGGTATCAAAGTAATGATACCCAGTGACGTTAGCTGACCATTATGCTTGCGTATTGCCCATTGAGAAATGAACGAGGAGACAATTGAGGGAGAGATTATTCAATAATGGGGTGGCAATTAGTTGCCACCTTATCGTCTAATCAATATTTTTAATGCCATATCATCATTTCAATAGTGTAATTAACAAAAGCTAATAGCGTTATACAATTATATATATTTTTTAAGCAAGTGTATTTGTTATATCTAATTTTTAAATTTAAACATTTTTCTGATGTTATTACTAAGATATAATAATAAATTTGTTTGTTGCAGAAGAGTGTTTCAGGTGTAATCTCTGAGAAACTTGCAAAAAAAAAATTTTATTAAGGGTGTAGGGGAGTCTTCCTCATAGGCCATTCGATACTTAAGTTAATATCCAAACGAGTATGTAGAATATTGAATGCAAATAGATTTATAACCTAAGCCAAGTAGTGAGCTTACGTTTGATTGAGGAGAAGTTTTCCATTTACATGGAGAATAAGACTGGTAGATGAAGAAAGAGCTACAATCTTTAACGAGCATGTTGGATTCTCTTCTAAATATGTAAGAGATGATATTGAAGGTGCATGAGAGTTTCTCGAATAGTAGTAACTGTGTGACACATGAATTTCCAAGAGAACCTCTCGAAAGCCTCAAGAGTAGCTCTCAGGTAAGGTATGTGGAAGGTCTTTCAAAGGTCTTGAAGAAAGGCTCTTACGTGAGATCCTGAAAGAGTTTCTTGAAGATATCAAGAGAGACTCTCAAGTGACGTCCCGATAGAGTCTCTTGGCTCTTGTGTGAGATCTCGAAAGGGTCTTAAGAGAGGTTCTCGGGTGAAGTCTTAATAGGATCTCTTAACTCTCGGGTGAGATCACTCAATTATCTTTTAATCTTAATCATTCGCTCTCATTCACGGTTTCTCATGCAAGTCTCTTATTCACACTCTAACTTTTCAGTCACCCTCTAACCTCTTCGTTACACTCTAACCTCTCAGTCTCTAAATGGGCATGTGAGCCTTTTTATTTGTAGGGGTTTACAATCGATTATAATCGAACCGAACTGACAAAAAATCATGAATTGAACTAAATCGAATCATATGTAATAACTAAACCAAACCCACCGATTAACCCCAATAAACCAAACTAACCGAAAACGAACTAATCGAAACCTAAACCGTGATAACCAAACTAGAACACAAAATAACCAAGAGACCAAACATTAGTTCGGCCTTGCTCTGGCTGATGATTTCGATCATCAGATTCCCCCAACCATGATGACCCATATACACAAAAATCAAAAGCATCTAATGATTTAATTTTAGTAAATCTAATTTTCAAACATTCAATTTAAAAGATAAGTACTCGAAAAACTTACTGAAAAACCATTGGCGTCATCTTCGTGTTCGTCTTCGTCATCAGTGACGGTGAGGGATTGTGGAAGGAGAGAAAATGGATGAAGAGATGAGGCAATGTCACCAACCAGTGCTTGATCTACAAAGCCTTGAAGAGCCTTCGTCTTCATCTTTGCCATCGGCGACAACAAATGATGGTGGAAGGAGAAAGAATGAAGGGATAAAGAGATGAGGCAGTGCCACAGGCTAGTGCCTACAGACTCGAAGAAAAGAGAAGACGAAATGGCGAGAGAGGGACGATGAAAATACAGTAAATAGTAGGTAGACATCATGGGGTGTGGTGCCTATGTGGGCGAGTTATACGATTCAGTTCGATTGGGAGGGGTTTTTGCTACACGGTTTGGTTCGATTATTTTTACTAAAATAACCGAATAATCGATTTTTAAGAAAGAAAGATAACCGAACCAAAACGCTCTTTTTGAAAAATCAAACTGATCGAATTTATCAGTTCAGTTCGATTAATTCAATTTACTCGAACTTTTACTCACCCCTAATTATTTGGGCTCATCCTTAAGCATAACAATTAGTTAATGGTAAAATACATACATTGATACAATAAGTGCACTTTGTTTTTAAACAATATAAACATGTTACCTCTTATTTTCGACTTCCAAACAATCTTATTTGACGGTGAAATATACGTTATATTTTAAAATATTAATCAACCAATATGACTATTTTGAGACTAAAAATAATATATAATAAATACATTTTATTTAAAAACAATACACCTTTACCTTATTATACTCCTATTATTTGAAAAAGTAATTCCCGCAAAATATGGGAATGTGATTCACATGGAAAAAACACATTGGTCATAAACTAATTTACTAGATGGGAGATCACTTTCCTACCAATTAAAATCCTATAAATATGAGCTACATTTCATGTACCAAACACAACCTAAGAGTAATAATAACATTACCATTTTAACACATATCATAATATTTTTTGTTAGAATTATTATAATAAGATAACAAACAACAAGACACAAAAATACCAATATATATATATAAATTTGAGTAAATAATATTGTTCGTCCCTGAACTTTATGCTTTGTAATAAATTAGTGCTTGTACTTTAATTTGTTTATAACAACCATTAAACTTTTAATCATGTTATAATCCTTGTTAAAAATTATATAAAAAATTATGATACAATAAATACATAAAATAAAAAAACAATAAAGTAGTGGTTTACCAATGCCATTTTTTTATAATTAGGGGTGAGTAAAATTTTGATTTAATTAAACTAAATCGAATTGACTAAAAATGTCAGTTCGATTTGGTTCAAGGGGTTTGATTTAGTTTTTAAGTTTGACAATTTTGATTATTTCAATTCGCTTCTATTTTCACGTTGACAAAAAAAAATCGAAATAAGTGAACCTACTGAAATGCCATTTTTACTCAAGTAAGAGAAATTTTTTAATTGATCATTTTTACTTAAGTAACAAATATTTTTAATCGAGTAATATTTTTTAATTGAAATTTGTTTAAAAAGGTTAATCAAGTTACATTTATTTTTAGTTGAGTAACAAATCTTTTTAATCGAGTAATATTTCTTTATTGAAACATGCTCACTAAGGTTAATCAAATAAAAATTATTCTTAATCTAATAATATTTTTTTTTTACTCAAGTAACAATTATTTTCATTTTTTTTTTATCAGTTGTTTGTTTTTTCGTATTTTTTTGGTTTTCGCATTTATTCGGTCAATTCGATTTAATCTTTTGCACAATTTCAATCTATTTAGTTTCAACATTTTGGTCAATTTAGTTACCCGATACTGGTAATCGTTGCTATAGACTTTGTGGGTGAAAGAACTCACCATGGCTTATTTCTTCTTCTTTATAAATTGTAGATTTTTATTCGAAGTTAAATTTTTTTAATCTCTCGAAAAGTTTTGTCAAAATATTTTATTTTTATTTATTTTTTTATATATTTACAACATGATAATCTTTTAATAGAGTTCAATGAAAATTGTGGAGACTGAGTAAATTATAACAAAATTAAAAATATAGTAATTGTTATAAGATATAATGATCTCTGTACCAACAAAACAACCATAATGGGTATAATAATTTAACATTTGGTAATGTTAGATCAATAGTTAAGTTACAATAAATGCATATTGTTTCTAGATAATGTGAATTCATTACACATTATTTTTTTGTTTAAAAATAATTTTATTAATTCATTAAATATATTAAAATATAATATATTTATTATAACCAATAAAATTATCTAATTTTTTTAAAAAAATACAATAAACCAAATGAACTTATCGGTTTATTATAATTATAGAATGCATTTAGAAACCATTAGCATTTATTGTTGAAAGACTATTATTAAGCAATAAACATAAATTGAAGAATTAAATTTAGTCTCTAAATTTTGTACTCTATAACAAATTGATCATTATATTTTAATTTTTATCGTTGCCACTATAAAACTTTAGTTTATATTATAATTCAACCATTTTTTGTATTTTTTTTTCTCTAATTCTATTAATGAAACAATTTGGTTAAACCAAAATAACCAAATCTAATCCGTTGTTTTGTTTTTTGTGATGTTTTGATGATGAAAAACTTTATATATTTAATTTTCAAAAATAAAATATATTTTATCTTTGAAAATAAAAAATGAATATTCTAAATTATGTCAAAGGATAGATATGTTTTCAATGTATTCTTTTGTATTTATTTTGTATTCAAATGCTTTCGAGTGTTAAAATATTTTTCAAGTCATGAATGCATTTTTTTAAAAGCAAAATTGTCGACCATATTAGTGAAATAAAGGAAAAAAATGTCGGTCGTAAAGGGCTATAGAAATCTAGGAAAAAAATGTTGACCAGTTTGTTAAAACTGTTACCCTTTTTAGTCTTTTAGCAAAAACAGTCGACGATTCTTTAAACTGTCTTCGATTATGCTCATTTTACTTTGAGGAGGAGATCGCTATTTCAAAAGATGGGATTCCACTCTTATATATGAATATGATCCCACCACTTGTCAAGTCTTTGTTATTTTCATATGAGTTCAAAAAATGTTGACAAACACTATATAATGTTAATTTGTTGTCAAAACAGTCAATTATTTTTCTAAAGAAGTCAATTGTTTGTCTAAAGTTGTGAGTATGCTTTAGATTTCTTAACAAAAACTGTCGTCCGATTTGGTAAATTGTCAATTGTTTCTTCATTGATATGTTTAAATAATGGGTGTTCAAACAAATTGCTAAACCATAAAAATCGACCGCAGTGCATCATATTGTGCAATTTTTTTAAGGGAACAATTTGAGATAGTTTGAAAAATCATCAAATTGTGCGGTTTGCAGTTTAATAAAAATACATTCGGTTAAAAACTGAATCACCCAACTAGTCTAATAATATAAAAAATTAAAAATAAATTATAAAATCCTAATATTTCATTCCTTTTTACCCTAGCCCCCACCACATCGAGATCGACATCCTCTAATTTCTTTCAGGTTTTTCACAGTTTTAGCTCTCATCCTCCCCACCGACAGGTCCGACACTTTATACATCTCATCCTCCTCTCTCTAAACCTTTCATTTGAATTTATTTATAGTGCTTGCTGCTAGGAATGTCAATGGAGTTGCTGATTTATCTCTAGTTGTTATAGGATTTGAAAAAGATGATTGACAAATCATAGGAATTCCTCTAGCAGCTGTTGCATCCCTTGGGCTCTCATTTGTAGTCTTTTTCTTTGAGATTTAGGTGAACACCTTTCTTTATAGCATCAATTATTTTAGTGTTGCTATATTTGCGTGGTATGTGAATATATTTTCATGTTTTGGACAAACTGCAAAAATTGCACTACATTTTGTTGTTCGATCTGGTGCGATTTATGGAGACTAAATTAGACCGTGTGGTTTGGCATATTAAAAATGGCTTAAACTAATCAAACCGTACTATGAACAACCATAGTTTAAACAACTAGTTTTTGCAAACATTTAATATCTCAAACGGCTCTTACAACAACTAGTTAAATCAAAACACAGGAGAAGCCCATAAATACTAGTCAAATGATGCACTAAAGCGATCAATGAAGTGATAGAGCTTTACAAGTGATATTATTCTTCTTACCAGTGCTTGTACTTTCAATATTTTTTTCAACCAAAATTGTTTATCTTTTGTAATATCTTATTAAAACGTTACAAATTTTAAAGAAATTTTTTTAAATAAGAATGTCAACTCTCATATTATTATTTGTGTAAATTGTGTTGTATTTCGTAGCAGTTGTGCTATAGAGCTTACTTGGGTATAAGTAAGAGGTTGTAAATTTCTAATGATTTTGCTAAAAGACTTTCTTGATTAAGTAGGAGGTCATAGTGGATTCTGAAATTTTTAGTAGAGAACTAGAATAATGGAGTAGGTTGGGTTGAATCGAGTCACTCTAAATTTTTTGTTTACTTTGATTTGTATTCTATTATTCTTAATTTACTATTTTGATATTTCTCTTTAAAATCTCTATAAATTTTTAAAATTTACAAAATATCCAATTCACCACATCTTTGTGTGTGAAGTGCCATTAGATTACATGAAGCTTAACAGAATCAACTGAAATTGCTGGTTCGGTTTGGTTCAAGCTGTCAGTTGATTCAGTTAAGTTTTTAAGTTTGACAATTTTGATTATTTAGATTCGATATGATTTTCATATTGGAAAAAACCTAAATAACCGAACCAATAGAAATATAAAAAAGTCATTATTTTTGCACTTTGTTATTTCAATTTTTTAGTTTTTTTTTTCATTTTTTGATCTTTTTGATTTTTCAATTTGTTCGATTTGAGAATCTATTTAGTTGGTACAATTTAAATATTAAATTGTAATATTTAAAAAACCTAAATATCCCAATCTTTTTGATTTAAGTAAGAGGTTGTAAATTTCAATTTATTTAATTTGAGAAATTCGATCGGTTCGATAATCGAACCAACCAAATGTTCACACTTAAGTTAACGATAATTGATGTAATATGCATTAAAATAAATTTAAAATCACTTAATATTAAAATTAATATAAACCCCATAATTAAATGATTTTGAGATTTATATTAATATATACATGCTAGTTTTTATTAATAGAATTAGAAAAAAAGTCAAAAAAATGAATGAATTATAATAAAAATTAAAATTTAGGGAATTTGATAACAAAAATTAAAATAATTTGTAATTTATTATGAACTCTAGAATTTAGGGATTAAATATTGATAAAATTTATCTTAAAATAAATTTCAGAGGCTAATAACCCCTAAGAGTAGTATAGATGATCTGTCACATACATTCGAGAGTTTGGGATATCACAATATCATGGGTTTGATTCTATCTCTGTATGAAATTGTGCAATTGTTTATGTTTATTTTAAAAAATAAGTCCCAAATTTTTGTTTGAAACGAACCTATTCACAGACCTAGGCTAGGTCAAGACGGACCTTAATTTTTAGAGAAAGTGGAAGAGTTCGGCCAAAGATTATTTGTGATTAGAGACTCATCGATTTTCTCACATTACTCAAAAAAAAAAAAAAACCTAAAATCATAATACATGATATATATACTGTAATTAAAAAAATTGGAGGCCGTGGAGTGTAATTTAGTAAAACATACAAGGAAAACAGATATATAGCTCAATTCCCGCCAACCATAGAACCCTACTTCCATCAGTCGCCAAAAACCCTACTTTCCTCTCTCTCTTTCTCGCCGCCGGCGACTTTCAGACGCCATGGAGGCTCAGGCGGTGAAGACGAACCTCGTTCTCATATTGGACTTTGGTTCGCAGTACACTCACCTCATCACACGCCGAATCCGGAGCCTCTCCGTCTTCTCTCTGTGCGTCTCCGGCACGTCCTCTCTCAAATCCATCGCCGACCTCAACCCTAGCGTAATCATCCTATCCGGCGGCCCCCACTCGGTTCACGCTCCAGATGCGCCGTGTTTCCCGGACGGATTCATCGAATACGTGGAGTCCAACGGCGTGTTCGTTCTCGGCATATGTTATGGCTTGCAGCTGATCGTGCAGCGGCTTGGCGGCGAGGTGAGGGCTGGGGAGAAGCAGGAGTATGGGAGGATGGAGATTGAGGTGGTGAAGGATTGCGGCCTGTTTGGGTCCAAGAAGGTTGGGGATAGGCAGGTCGTGTGGATGAGTCACGGCGACGAGGCAGTCAGACTGCCCGATGGGTTTGAGGTGGTGGCGCGGAGCCAGCAGGGGTCAGTGGCGGCGGTGGAGAATCCGGCTCGGCGGTTTTATGGGCTTCAGTATCATCCTGAGGTAATTGGCTCCGTTAATTTGGATTTTTTTTTTCTGATTTTTGGTTGCTTTCAAAGCTTTGTTCTTTGCTTGGTTGGTTCTTGTGAATCAAATGGACAACGTATTCCTCGTCATTGGACTGGAATATGTAGTTTGTGTTGGAAGTGGTAGGGCTATTTTTTATTTTACTAAGGATGCGGTTGAAATGTTGTTTAAAATTTGATGGGAAGAAATAATACGTGTGCCAATTGGGATCGATATTTTATTAGTATTTTGATGTGGCTAGAGCGCCAGTCAGACTAATGTGATGGCCATTGCCATTTGCTGCACGTTAGATGGATTAATTACTGTCTGTAGAAACTTTCTTGGCCAGATCGGTTTGTTTCATACTATTTATATTTGTTTTCTACTCAACTAACATAGGAGTTATATGGGTCTCCAAACTATTAGGATGCTTTTGTGATATACACGTGAGAGAAGTACAATTATCCAGGAAAGATGTTTCACATGTTACAATCTCAATCAGGAGGGAATTGGATTTTTATGGGCAGATGGCATGCGATATTACCACATTGGATGAATTACTAATGTCTTTCTTTAGCTTGATATACGCACACACAGTATTTGCAGTCCTACTTGTATATTGTTGGCATCAGCCAATATTATGCAAAAAAAATTGCACAACAAAGAATTCCTTTTGGTCTCCTGAAGTATATTCATCAAGTACATGTTGTTATTCTAAGGCATTTGATCGAACATAGCGTATTGACAATGAAATATGCACTTCTATCCTAATTCATGAGTTTGTTACATCATGTTCAGGTAACACATTCACCAGAAGGCATGGAGACACTGCAGTATTTTCTCTTTGATGTTTGTGGAGTGACAGCAGGCTGGAAGATGGAAGAGGTACTTGATGAAGAAACAGAAGTTATCAAAGGCATGGTGGGACCTGATGATCACGTAATTTGTGCATTATCTGGGGGTGTGGACTCCACAGTTGCAGCCACCCTTGTTCATAGGGCAATTGAAGACAGGCTTCATTGTGTTTTTGTTGACAATGGTTTATTGAGGTAAGAATGCAAACATGTACTGCAACACCCACAAAGGTAGATTTTTTTTTTTTTTTAAATAAAATTATTGGAAATGTGTGTTTATTGAAAAAGGATAGTGCTTCCTCAAGGTTCATGCACATATTTAAAATTTCCTCAACATGTTTGTGTTTCTATAATTTGTATTTTTGTTATATTACTTATTTTCTTTAGGTACAAGGAGAGAGAGCGGGTGATGGAAACCTTTGAGAAGCATCTTCACTTGCCTGTTACCTGCGTTGATGCAACAGAGCAATTTCTTAGCAAGCTGAAAGGTGTAGTTGATCCTGAGATGAAGAGGAAAATCATTGGAAAGGAATTCATCTGCATCTTTGATGCTTTTGCTCAAGATTTGGAACATAAATTAGGAAAGAGACCTGCTTACTTAGTCCAAGGAACTTTATATCCGGATGTGATTGAATCTTGTCCACCCCCTGGAAGTGGAAGAAACCACTCTCATACAATCAAGAGCCATCATAATGTTGGAGGGCTCCCAAAGGACATGAAGTTGAAGCTCATTGAACCACTTAAACTTTTATTCAAGGATGAGGTTTTTGCTTGTAGATCCTTGCACCTTCTCACTTATATTTTATGTGATGCAATGTTGTATTGATTTCACTATTTTGTTCCAAAGGTTCGTGAATTGGGGAGGATCTTGGATGTTCCTCAGAGATTTCTTAAACGCCATCCATTCCCTGGACCTGGGCTTGCCGTACGTGTTTTGGGTGATGTCACTGAAGGAAATGCCTTGGAGATCCTTCGCCAGGTACATGACATTTTGATGCCATTGGATATGACTCTCGGCTATCTAGTTTCAACCTTTTCTAATCATTATTATTAACTTCTTAGTATCCTCCAGGTGGATGAGATATTCATTCAGTCAATTGATGAAGCTGGTATTTATGATTCTATATGGCAAGCCTTTGCTGTGTTTTTGCCAATAAAATCTGTTGGAGTTCAAGGAGATCAAAGAACACATTCCCATGTTGTTGCTCTTAGAGCTGTCACAAGTCAAGATGGGATGACTGCAGACTGGTGAGAATGCACATGTTGCGTGTATATTTTGAGCTCTCTTCCTTTCTTGTCAACCAACATGAAAGTGAAAATTGCTATTACTTCCTCCTTTTCCTCCACCCGTTGCTCACCTAATTTGTTTGGCATGATTGATGCATTCCTCAGAAGTTGACCAAGCATTCCAATTATGTCTTGATTTTGGTAGTTATTCATATCTCTCTGCCAAAGGACTTTTGCCATTTTATAAAGTTGGTCACTGTAAAGCCTACTTTACCTATTACGTCACTAGATAACTAGAATGAAATAAAGTTGCTTTAAGAGTCTAAACTGGAATAGTCAGGACCAAGTTCTTGACTTGACGTAAAGACAGAAATCTGCAGCAGGAGTTTGCATGTTCACAACCAATCATTTAACTTCCATTCTGCTGTACTACTATTCCTTTAAGACTATCAAGTACCTTACTTCTGTTACAATGCTAGTGTTATGGTTAACCATCATCTCATTAACTCTACCCTTGTATTTCCCAAAAGAACCTACTAACTGGGCAAGACTATCAAGCCTTCACTCGGTTATTAAGATAAGACATGAATTAATCTTCGCAAAGCTTTTATATCATGGTACTTGCAACTGCTCTCTTATCTTCATTTTGCCTGTCTTTGGAAACTTGAAACTTTCAGGTACAATTTTGAGCACAAGTTCCTTGATGATGTGGCCAGAAAGATTTGCAACAGTGTCCGGGGAGTCAACAGAATTGTTCAAGATATTACATCAAAGCCTCCTTCAACAATTGAGTGGGAATGATACTATGCCGGATGCCTCTGGCTTGGTGGAAATATAGTATGTACTTGGATTAGTTTCTAGGGTATATAGCTTGTCTTGCACTTCAAACTTGGTTGAGGGCGGCAAGAAAAGTAACGAGTCATTGGGATGTTTGGGCCTAAACTTGAAACATGCAATGTACTCGGCCCTGGATGTTGTAGGGATTCTTTCTATGACATTGCTTTGAGCTATCAATAAATTTTTGTTGAAGCAAATGTTTTACTTTTCAAGTGCAGTCTGTTCATTCTACATGTATTTTGATTGTTACAGATCTAGTCTACTATTCAGAATTAATGAATGTTTTTTATTTAAGATTTTGTTTTTGGTGTAATTACAATTAGAAAGTTGTGGTGGAGAGAACCAAACAGTACAAGGACACACTGTACTACCTTTTAATATGGTTGGCGTCAACATGCTGGTCATCTGGACAATGTTTTCTGTAGAATAGGGAGGTGAATTAAGTTTTTTTATCCTTTTAAAAATTTTTTAAATCAAAAGAAAATTAAAAATGTAGCAATGTAAAGTGATTCAACTTAAAAGTCTAGTTCATTATTTTGGATTTGTCCTGGGAACTTTTGAATTGGCTTAATTACTAATCTTTACCCAATGACTTTTTAATCTTGGTTCAACCATAACCAATGTCTTCTACAGGTAAGGTTTAACTTTTATAGATTTCACAATAAAACCTTTATAGATTTCACAATAAAATGTGATGAACAGATTTCAAGAGAAGAAAGAATATTACAATTTACAAATGACTTCTCTTGATAATACAAAAAAAAAAATGAATTACACTATTTCTTTGAAATGACTTAAGTAGAATGATCTTGAGTTCACGAGAATAGAATGTAGGAGTTCAAAAAGCTCATGTTGTGTGCTATAACCTTTTCCCTCAGGCTTTTTCTCCTATTTATAGTTTTTTGATATTGAATGCAGCTGTTGACTCGTTTTAAACAATTAAAATATTTGTTTTGTCTTACAACTACAACTTTTTATCTCTACAAACCTCAAACAATTAGTTAGAAATTCATAAAATATGCACATGATGTCTGAAGATCATTTTATACACTGAAAGTAAAGACAAACTGCATTTAATGAGTTCTAACGACTATATTTTTCAAAATCTGTCAAGTGTTACTCGAGTACAAATTAGGTATTACTCGATTAAGTTTGATCTTTATTTGACTATATACATTTTGTAATCGATTACTTTTGCTGTTTCCTCGAGTATAAACATACCTTTACTCAATTAATTTTGAGTCACTAAAAAAATTATTTATATACTCAATTACAAAGCACTATTTATTCTATTACAAAAAAGATTCTTATTTGAATACAAAGACTCTTACTCAATTAAACTTAAGATCCAGAGACTTGGCTTATTTTCAACCTATGTTTACTTGATTACAAAAAAAAAATTAACTTGAGTACTAAGCGATCATTACTCGATTACCAAAAAACGATTTACTTGAGTATATATTAGACATTACTAGATTACAAATTTTATTACTTGATTATTTTTAACCCGAGAGAAAGATGCATTATAAACTCGAGTACAAAAACTTACTTAGTCAAGTATAATTCATTTTTACTCGACTAAACCTACATATATAATCGATTATTTTTAGAGATAATAGAGCATTCACTTGATTATACAATCCTCTTACTCGATTAACGAGATTTTAAAAAATATATTTAAGCCTTTTACATGCTCAATTACTTTAACCTTATTACTCGATTAATTTTAAGATGATTTGAATAAATTACTCAATTAAAAATTGACTTTCTCAAAAACTTTTCATATTATTTCTAATTGTTTTAGTCATAATTCTTTAACCAAATTTACTGATCTTCTCATTAAATCAAAATATCAAATTTCTCAACATTTTCAATTCATCTTTTAACCCGTTGATCATATTTGGGTGACCACTCAAACAATTGTCACCACAAGCAGTTTTGTTGATGACTGTATTCTTGCTCCATGGATTGAAAACTTGCAAGCAACAATAGTGATGATGATAATGTCATAAATAACATAAAGAAATTTGATATTTATGCTCTGTTACTAACTGTTCTTAGAAGCAATATCTGTGGTAGTGATGATGGTTGAATGTGGATTGTGGCCTTGCCACCATGTGTTGATGGAGGTGTAGTACATAGAGAATCTATCCTGGAGAAGTCATTTAGTTAGCAGAAATCCCTTTCTCTGAGTCTGTTACACCAATTCTGGTGGCCATCATCCCTAATAATGCTTCTTAATCCCCTGCTTGATGCTCACTACCCACAAAAACTGTGTGGTCAAAACCTCTCTCTGATGTAAAAGAGGACACAATAATCCTGAAAAACATTATAAGTTAAGATGGGGAAATTGCTTCCCTTTATTCAACTGTTATACTTGGAAGCAACATCCACAGGAACTTGTTTTTTGACAGTGAGAAATCTAATTGTAAATGTTACAAAATACACAAATTTGTTACAATTATAGCTAAGAACTAGAATGCCGCCGGATTTCCGTTATTACTGCCACACTCTTCAACACTTGTTAACTGCTCTCTGAAGTGCTTGCCTGATAATTCTCAACGATCCGACTGCAGATCCCTTGAACTGCAATTTAGAACACTGAGAATTATGGCCTGGAGTGCTGCTGGGAAGCAGTAGTTATCCCCATAAACAGTATCAGAAAGTTAGAAATGTTTAACATTGTTTTGATGTGATGCAGGGTACAAACCTTGGATTTGATGGTCAAGGAGAGAATCCCATCAATGTTGGTCGATTGAACCGAGCTGGGATCTAGATGAAGCCGGCTGATCGCGTTCATAATCTCAAGCAGCAGCCACTCCCTCCAGGGGCATCTAATCTCGATCAAAACTCCCTTCTCGGCCATACTGACAGTTACATTATCTGTTGAATTATCTTCGTCTTCCACTACAATGAAGTTGGTAGCTTTGTGCTTGTTTGTGAGGAACCTCTTGCTGTTGCTGTTGCTGTTGTCGCCATAGTTATCGGATGTTCTTTCAGTGATATCTTGAGGCTTCCTTTTTGTTCTTGCTTCTTGATTTGCAGGCTCCCTGAAAGAGTTTAATTCTTCAACCTTTCTCTTGAGCTCTTTTACATATTCTATTGCATTATCTAATATGGACGCTTTGTCAGCCTGCAGAAAAGGGAGAAAATTTCCGGTGATTTGTCTCTTCACCAAACAAATAGAGTTGGGGCTGCGAATTGCAGTACCTTGCTAGTAGAAGGGACCAACGATCCAAGAACCACAAACTTTTCATTCAGTTTTCCTCGTCGCCTCCTCTCGGCCAGCGCATGGGTCGATTCGACGCTGTCGACCTGTGGTCGCCAGAGTCCGTCGCTTCCTCCATAATCTTCTCTAGATTCAACCCAACAACCGCCTGGCATCCGGGCAACTTCAAATAGCACTTTCTTCAATAGTCTCTGTGACGCAGCTCCACTTTGAGGCAGCAGAGTATCCTCAAAACCTCCTTTCTTCCATCTTACAAAGCTGGATTTGTGGTGAAGTTTACGAAAATTTGGGCCCAAAATCAACTGGTGGGAGCTCTTCAGCAGAGTTGAAACAACTGTATGGTAATGGATATCATCTGCTTGAAGATCCATTGAAGTGAGTTTCATCTGGTTGTCTTCTTGTATGTCCAGTAGAAACCCATCGTTTTCATTTTCTTTCTCTCTGACCTTTTCACAGTTCACCCAGGTTTGAGATATGCAGTCAATGGAACTCATTGAATTGTGGTCGCAGTAGCTGACTTCGTCGTCCATGAGTTGCCAGCTTTGAACCTGAGAGGCTCCCTCGTTTAGGTCATCCGCCATGAGCAGCTCCTCGGCCTGCTGAGTGAGCCCAAAACGGTTAGAGCTGCTATGAGGTGAACAGACTTTCACATCTTCACACTCAACAATGGCATCAAAATTGGTGTGAAGAATCTCCTGGTTAGGCTTGGAATAGGTAGAAATCTGGGGAACTGGGCATGGGATGCCCAGAAATGAAGTTCTGATGTGCTGAATCAAGCCCAGATCTTCAGGAACCTTCAGAAAACAGGAAAAATGGTTCACCATAGGATTGAACACTGAAAAACTCTGATTATGAACGCTGACTCACCAGCTCTGTCACCCCGATCTCAATGACGCCGCCCGAAAAAGGGAAGCATGCCACGGTCTGCAGAGAAACGATGCTATACCATGAAAGGAAAGAAGAAAAGTAGAAAGAAAGAGAAGGAAGAAATAAAGCAAGAAAATATACCTGAACAGATGCACTCTGCACAGGCCATTGCCAAGATTGGAGCAGTTGAAGAGAAAACAAACAGAAAAGAAAGATTCAGTTCACGTTGTTGGTTTGATTCTGATAAAGAGGAGATTAGTAGATTACCTTTGCGAGAAGAGATCGACTGAACACTCTGCTGTCTGCATAATGAGCATTGCACAGCCAGATGGGCTGGCCATTTGCTAGTGTTCTTCCGGGCAAACTGGGGAAAGTAACAGTTATGCATAAGAATTGTAGCTTTTTTTCTCAATTAAATCAGTGTTTATACTACATTCAGGCCATTTTGCACTAAACGAAGAACAATTGGTGAAAGGAGAGATTACCACCAGGCCAGTAGCTCAAGTGGTATACGTGTTGATATGGTTGGGGAAAAATTAGGTACGAGGTTGAAGCTATTTGCAGTGAATTTTTCTCTAGTTTTGGATTACAACCACATAGAGTTGTGTAAGGATTTGCTAGGGAAATAATTTCCTATATTCTTCATTATTAGCGATCTTGAGTTTGGATATTAAATTTAGAATTTGATTGTATTTAATTTTTCTACTGTGAATTTGATTCAGAGTTTGACCCATGATTTTTTCTTTTATATTGAAGGATTTTTTGCGTAAAATCTTGTGCTTGTATTCGTATCTGTTTATTATTTGTATTTGATATTTACATGTGATTGATATTTAGTTTGCACAATTAATTTTTGTAGTGGCCCAACATTGATATGGTTAGGGAAAGATCTCAAGTATGAGTGACCTCACTATGTCCCTGTGGCTTGGTTGGTTTTCTGGCCATACTAATCACAAGTTCACTGAGAAGAGGCTTAAGATACTAGCAAGGAGGTGCCTAGCATGGGCTTCACCCCCCACACATGATTAGTTTGGCGAGTTGGTCCTATGAGATGTCTGCGGATGGGACACTTATAGTCTAACCCAAAGGGAAGACTGGGTGTTCTAAGTTGCTTGCACATGAGAATTCCCCTTTTACTGTGAAAAAAGGTAAAAAAAAACATTGAGATTAGGATTGGGATTACCCTTGGCCAATGTTGAAGAAGAATGACATGCAAACCAAGTAGAACCACTCAGTGTTGGTGAGATCTTCAGGGGACAATGCAGCGGAGGGCCTTCTGGATTGGGGGCTACTGCTGCTTTCACCTGCTGACAGAGACTCGTACAGCTCTCTCAGCTGCTCACTCCTCTCCAGCCCCAGCTGATCTTCATTCACTTCCATGGCTTGAACTGTTTTCCTTGTCTTGATATCCCCATTGTAATACCCTTCCCCCCATTTCAACATCCTGCCATGGTAACAAGAGGTCACGGGTTTGAGTCGTCACTGAAATAAAGGTGAAGTTGCGTGTAAAAACGAATTTCTTGGCACTCGCAAAGCAAGGAGTCTCAAGAAAAGGTGTGAACCTAGATGCAGACAATTCAGAAGGAAGGTGTGAACCTAGATGCAGACAATTCAGAAGGGGGGGGGGGGGGGGGGAGGAGAACATGCCCTTCCCCAACTTCTCTCAAAGGAAAAGAAAAACATGTTAAAGGAGACGGAAGTAAAAATCCAGTCAGAGAAAGAGTGTTTAATACCCTTGATGCCTGGATGAAATGGCCCAAAAAATTGCATAGCTCCACTGAATGCTTCTCACAGCATAAGCAAGGTGTCTTCTCAGGTTTTCTGGCACTCTATAATCCATATTAATCTCTCTCTCTCTCTCTCTCTCTATATATATATATGTTGCAGAATCATTCAAGAAAGTTCACCATTTTCACTGTTCATCTGTGCAGCCGACTGTTGGGTAATTGCATTGGAGTCTGCAGAATGCTAAAGCTGCAACGAAAAGCAGGCCAAGCTGGTAATGCTCTCCACCAATGGACTAGTACTAGCCTATTAACACCATCTGCATAAGCTATATATATATATATATAAAAGTTTAATCTGCAAAAAGCAAGAAAGAAAGAAGGGGGGGAGCTTTGCTTTGTACTAATGGAGTCCTCTTTGAGGTAAAATCATTAAACCATGCTGTTCGGGGAGAAGGAAAATCCATCAAGCAGATGGTAATAATACCACCAAAAGGCGTCACTTTCTCGGGAAAGTAAGATGGGAACGAATCAGCCTTTGAAGAGAAAGCAGGCGAGGGAAGTGGGGATTCTGAAAATCCTTCCGGGGCATGTCTTGCTGCATCTGGTTAATAGTTTTCCCGCTGACTGTCAAAAGGAAAAATGCTTCAATCAATAGATTCATTTCTTTCAATAATTCATGAAGAAGATGACGACTACGACGGACCATGAAAAAGGGTCTTGGCGATTCACTATGTGCCAGAAGTCACAGATTGCCACGTCAGTAATCCAAGCATTGGGTATATTAATCCCATGTGCACATTTGTGGTAGCTAACTGTTTGGAGGGACGTTCTACACTAGGGATACCCGTCTTTACGTGTCCTCCTCGATATTAGTGTCTTCAATTATGTTAGAAAGATAAATTATAAGTTTGCACTTTAAACTTTACACAAGAAAAGGATCAAATTTGTAACTTATTAAATTAACACCGACATATTAATCATCTGACCGCTCTAACTATGCCCTTAAATGAGTTACATTCAACACTTGCCCCCCATATTATAGTGCATCTAATGGCTATATTAGTAGTCCCATGAGATTAGATTGATTTAGTTTCATTCTTTCTTTAATCTAATCTCATTTTTCATTCATTCTTGTTATTTGGATATAATTTTCGCAGACTTTAGAAATGAATCCTAATTCGATCCGCTTGAATTTAACTTATGTTGCATTCGGTTTTGGATCCCAAATTTTAAATATAATTATGATTCATTCGAGTCTAAATTTATATAAAACTCGACACACTAGTACATTTAATTTTTGCATGGTGCCTTGCATTTCTCCATTCTAGTGGGGAGATTATTTCAACAAAATCTCCCTCGATGCAACCCCATTTGTCCTCGTGTTGGGAATAAGTCAAAAACTCTATAATTAATGGAATAACTTTTTTGATTATTATAATTAAGAATTAGTACAAATAATTAATATATTATGGATGTAGAATTTTGTCACCTGTGGCAGCATGGTCTTTGTTTTTGACAACATTAGACTGCCATTAACATTAGGAGGGGTGAGAGGTAATCATAATTAGAAGCTAAAAACGTCCTTTTCTTGGCTAAAGTGGATGTTCACATGCCCAAATATCTTTCAATCTAAACAGCCGCCTTGGAGATAAGTTTTGTAGGTGGTATTCCATAATCCCACTAGTCTGGGAATTAAAGTTGCTAAATGATACCTAAGAACATAATAATTACTCGACAAAGACGACAATTAGAAGGCGGGCGCAAGCCTAATCGTAGGCCCTACCATCTTCTCTCACATATCCTCTTATAGCGTGCATATCATTCTCTCATATGTAATATGAGTACAAAATATTATAAATAAGAAACTAAAATTTTGTCAAACAAACTTATGATCATAAAGGTGTGATCATTCGTAGAAGAGAAAAGCGAGTTTAGCCAAATTTGTGGAAGAGGGGAGGGTTGGGCATCATAGGGTTGGGAGTGGAGGAGGGGCAATTAATAGTGGTTCTCGAACGGATGACACTTTGGTGTTATAAAACTATGCCAATAAAATAAATTCTTAAAATATTTTTTATACTTTTTTAAAAAATAAAAATAAAACTTAATAACCAAAATTTGATCTCATGACGTTATAAATATTATATATTTAATTTTATCGCTTCATTAACTAAATCACAACTATTAATTATTATCTAATAAATTATTATTTAAAATATTTTTTTATTTACACGTACGTGTTATGGGTCGCTTTTCGAGCATAATTTAAAAATATTTGGATATTACAGTTAAAGCTTCCATATGTGACATGTTACCAAACAGTTGGAACATAGATTATTAGGAACCAATTAAGTTGAGAAGTTGGGGAATTAAAAGTTTTTTTTTATTTGGTATTAGTTATAAAAAAAAAACGACAACCACCTAAAGTTTTTTTTTTAAAAAAAATATTAAAAGGTTTTTAACTTATTTTGGTAGCAAAATTTTATTTAATGTATAAAATAATAAAATAACTATATGGTATGTGACTCTTATTTAATTATAGTACATAGTTGAATAATAGGAATAATATATTTTAATTAATAAAAAATAAATAGCTCCTTGACTAAAACCAACCTTTTATGAAAATATATTTTATTGCCCAAATACAGCACGAGGGATGCCTTGTCTAATAAAATGTTTTGGTTGAGATTAAGTTTGTAAAAATTGCACTTGCACCTTAATATTTGAGAACTTTTTTCAAATTGCCCCTCACAATTTTGGCAAAAATGCACATAACCTATAATATTTGAAACATTACAAATAACCTATAAATTTTGGGGGAGTCATTCGAAATAATATTACTAATTTTTATCTTTAAATTTATGAGTTGTATAATAAATAATAATAAGTTAAATAATTATTAAATGCTAAATTTAAAAATATGACTTTAAATCTCGTTTTTTGTTATATTTTGTGCGACATTTAGTATTGATATACTTGCAAAAGGTTATTCCCAACAAAATTGAGGGATAATGCTGCAGTCACTCAATAAATTTTTCGAACTCGTTCATGTTGCATTATGATTAGTCCAAATAAACGTTAGATTTTTGTTTGGGAAACGGGGCAATGCTTTGGCTTTTTTAAAATGGTTGAGGTCTCTTATGTAACATCTCGCATCAAGCGATAGTAAGGACCGAAACAACTTACTCTGATAGGGCTATGCAAACTTTTTAGAGGGTCACCCATTCTTGAGATAGGAAAGCTCAAACACGCTTAATCCAGGAGTTTTTTACCAACATTCAGCTAAAAAGATATCCAGTTGATATTGTTTCATTTTTTACTTATTTTTGATATATTCTACCTTTTTCTAGGCTCTCGAGATATTACATCTTATATCGATATTTTTTTAGTTAGAGGATTTTGTTGATAAAAGACTTGAATTCATTACTAATTATTAGGGAAATTAAGAATTCAACTCTCATATATTAATTCTTGACTTTTAAGGTAATGTTTTTTATCCTATTTATCATTAAACTACTAAGTTTGTGTTTGGATTGGACTGTATTTAGTCACATAAAAATTAAGAAAATATAAGATAAAAAAATTAATGTGATTTAACCTCAATCCTTATATCTAAGATTCCACAATATAGGGCTAGTTCACATGTAATTTTGTGAAAAAAAAAAAATTGTGTAACCTTCTAGTAGTTTGTTAGGTGTGTGCCACGACTTATTAAGCAAAATCTCTAAAGTTGATATAACCAATAACTAGTTACTAAAAGTCGTAAAGGTAATAATGGTTTTTACTTTTTTTCTATACAAAAACTCAGTATTTCATAATTATCTTATTATTATAAGATCGTAAACGTAGACATTGAGCAAATTATGTTAAATGTTTTGTATTCTACGTCTCTTAATTTTTTCGTGATTGATTGTATCTGATAAAATATAATTAAAATTATTATTTTTAAAAAAAATATATCTTAATGGTTCTAATCACATTAGTTCAAATTAATTCTAGAACATGTTGGTATAGACATAACACCAAGGAGTATGGAGATTTCAAACGATTAAACCTAACAATCTGACTAGAAAAGGGCAATTTCAATTTGTCTACTTGACAAAGCCATTTAACTGTTCTTTTCTTTTCCCTTTTTTTTTTTTTATCTTTTGCAATTAAAATGTAGAGTAAATATATTTTATTTCATCTCAAATATTCAAATAAAGATATTTAACCTTTTTCTTACTTTAAAAATTATTACACAACCCTTTATGCTAAAATTAAATTTCATTTTCCTGGTATTTTTTTTTATTAAAAAACACGTATTCTCCACCATTTTAGCTTAAATATCGATGAATTAAATTTGCGTATAAAAATTAATTTCTATTGGCACACCGTTATATCTAAACCTAAATTTATCGTACAAAATCATATGAAAATATGATTTTTTTTCTTTCAAAATTAGAAATATATATATTTAGGTAATGTTTGTTAACCAAAATATAGAACATTAAAGATAAGATATAGAAAATATTTTCGACTTTTATCATTTTCAATACGTTTGTTAATCTTATTTATCGATTTTTAGAAAAGAAATCATGTAACTTTTTATTTGAATTTTTTAAATATGTTTCTCTCTTTTCCTCTATTAAAATAAGCATATATTAATTCTTACAGATAAGAAAAAAAATACAATTGTGTCCTCCAGTGCATTTCAAAAAAATTAACAAATAATTTGATAAAAATTTTAAAATGATTTCCAACCTTATCATAGCCATTTCATATTTTGGTCTAAAAAAGATTTTAATCTTATTTTGATACAATCTTATCTTATTCATTTTAACAAACACTACCTTAACTCATTATTAAAACCTAAGGCCTTATTCTCTTTACTGTTTTCAATTTTCCAAAACAATGAAAACATGTTTACTTTCATATTTTCAAAAACGCATTTTCAAAAACAAAAAAAACTTTTGTAAAGGAAACTTCAAATAACAAAAAGTTGTTTTTGTTATTTTCATTACAAATACGTTCAAAATTTTCAAAACACGAAAAACACTACAAGTAAAAAGAACGTTTTTTCAACCATTTCAAAATAAACACTCAAAACATAAAATTAAAAATAAATTAAAAACTAAAACACGAATGGAACAATCTCTAAATGTCTAAAGATCGTTTTCGACGTATTTATCCAAAAATGAGTTTTTTCAAATCCAAATAATGTTGCATTGACTTCATGCCTTTGATTATCCATCCACTCTTCACCAACCTCAAATAAATTCAATGGATTGTGCTGGAAAAAGGATACCCTAAACAAGAATCAATCTGCAAATTCCCCATTGACGATGGAACTCAGAAAAAATCCTTCCCTTGTAGCTACTATTCGATTCACTTATATTTTTCGGTTACAGTTAGAAATACAGTTATGAGACCTCACAACAGTAATAATCGTTTTAAATACATCCAGACAAAAAATTAATTGGATCGAGACTGACCTTTCTTCTATTTTTCTTCTTTGGACGGCTCTAGATTTTGAAAACCCTTTTTGATATAGTGTACGTTAATAGTTAAATTTATCCTAAATTTTGGGTATTTTTTTTAATTAAGAATCGTTTTAATTTGAGCCTAATACATTAAGATTGATGTCAATTTTATTTTAGATAAACCTAGGGTGTGACCCAACTGACATGACGATTAAGGTAGCGTGTTAATTTATCCAATAATTAACACATCAATAAAATAACATCGTTTTACCTCATTCACATCGCCCAATTATTGGGCAGGCTAATAGCTTGATTTATCCTCAATTTTGTGTCATTTTTTAATTTTATGTCGTTTTAAGAATTGCTTCAATTTTGTCTCATAGTTTGCAACAATTTGCTAATATGTCAATTATTAGATAAATCAACACGTCACGTTAGTTGGACCACATCCTAGGTTGATTTAGAATAAAATTGACACTAATCTTAAAGTATTAAGACCAAATTGAAGTAATTCTAAAATTGAAAAATGACTCAAAATTAATGATAAATTAGGCTATTAACCCTTTAATATATTACTAAAAAAAAAAATTACTATTATTGGCCTCCCAAATTTTTGAAAACCCCTTTTAGTATATAATAAAAACAAAATAAATAAATAAAAATATTACTATTATTGACCCCCAACTAAACTAAATTATTTGAGGTTGCAGTTAGTGGAGAAACCCCAAAGGGGAGTGTAGCTGTCCAAATAATGGACTTGGTGACAAATGGAATTGATGGGCATTGAATAGCTTATAACAGAGAAGAATCATAATTCCTCTCTCCCACCTATACATTATATTTATATATATAGTACCCACTTACTTAGGATTAGGTGTGACATGATGAATCAGATATCTTTCAACTCCATTGTTGCTCTTTCCAAGGCTCTGGAAACCCCACGTCACCCCCTCTCTCTTTGTTGCTTTCCTTTCAATGTTAATGTTATTAATGTTGCATTCATGGGCAACCTACCCCATTGACTTATTATATGGATACAAATATGGGTTTTTTTCTTTTTCCTTTAGGAAAATCCCACATATTTGACTTAGAGCCATGTAAATGAAGTGTGATTCCCCACTCCATCGAGTTGAGTTAACCTTGAACCCTGAAAATAATCAAAATGGGTTGAGTTAAATGAGTTGGATTGGCTTAAACTCAGCCTCACCAAGTTTCTATAATTGAGTTTAAGAATCAAATTGAATCAAACAAGATAATTTCTTTTCATCATATTAAATTCAACTCACCTCATGAGTATAAGTCCCCTAAATGTACATAAAAGGGAATTAAGTGTGTCTCACGAGTTGCTTGTTTGAACAAGAAACTATGATTTGGGGGTCAGGTTGAGTGTCAATGCTAATTTTCTTGGGAGCCAAACAAAGTTCCAAATGGGTTGAATTTTTCACATTGCCAAGCTATGTTGCACGAAAATAAAAAAGAGAAACGTTTCTGATACGAAACAAAAATATTGAAATAGACATTTTTTTTTAAAAAATAGATATAAATAAGGTTCGAAATAGAAACAAGAAACATTTTGCAAACGTTTTGAAAATAGAGAAACGGCTCCTTCAAGAAATTTTCGTGCAACATAGTTGTCAAGAATGTCAAAAGCTACCCTACGTGAGAATCCTACTTTATTTTAATTACAAAAGGGAAGCAAAAAAGACAAAAAAAATAACCAAAATAATGGCCACAATGAATCAGAGAATATGAATATCCCAGGTCCACCCTATTACTATCCTACAAGAAAGGCTTTTTCTTTTTTTTTATTATTAATTTTTATTTACTAAAAAATTAAAATTTATTATTTAAGAATAAATTACATTAAACACCTCTAAGGCTTCTCCTAATTACAACGGGTATTGTGATCTCATATTTTAAAAATTATATTGATGTTTTATTAGTTAATTTAATTTCAAGTGGTAGTTTAATATAACTTTTGAATTGTATAGATAGCTAATGTAATTTTAAAAAAAGGAGGCGCTCCTTATATCAATGTCAAATCTTAAGTTTAATGCGAATAATAATTTACTCTTACTTTAAAAAAGCATTCAATTATTTCAAAATACGAAACTTTTACATATACTAGAGAGATGGGTCATGTTGCATATGCAAAAAGAAGTTAAAAATTTAAATAAAAGTATTTAAGCAACATTTGAATGTAACTAATTAAGTTTTAAATTTTTGGGTAAAATTCTAAATAAAATGGGATTTTTTGTACGTAATAGTAAGTTTATTGGAGAATATAATTATTGTTTAGAAATTATGATTAATTTAATGTCTTTTTTAAACGAGATGCATAAAGGGTATTTTTTAAAAATATTTTATTGACGTGACTTTGTACCACTAAGATCTAGTGTTTATTTATATAATAGTATATATAAATATAAATAGATAATTATAAAAAAATGTTAACTTTATTTATTTTTATGAGTTTTAAGAAGAAGAAGAAAAGAAAAGAAAATATAATTAATGCAGGCAGGGGTGTACTTGATATTTTGAAAGAAAAAGTGGAGCCAGACTGGAATTCTTTAATGGTTTTGTCCTTTCAGTGTTGGTAGCAGACAAAATCATTCTGGCAAATTTAAAATTGCTACTTACCAGTCAAAGACAAATGAGGGCTCAATATTCACTTCTAGTGTGAGGTCACCCCTACGTTAGTGGGTCGGTCAGATTTGGACCCATTAGGCCATGCCCTAAGCACACTTATAAGGTGTCCTAATCATAGATTAGGGCCCATCCAGCCCATAAATTTTCCAAAAATAGAGTGTGTGTGTGTATGTGTGTCCTACTCTTAATTTTTTTAATAAGTAAAGAATGAATATTTTTTGGATGATTATTCGATTATCGTGACACTAATAATTGAGTGTGTGTTTGACATAAAGACTCCTTATTTTATGAGAAGTAAAGAATGCACATTTTTTTGCAAGAAGTTTTATCACTTCGGAAGAGTAGATTATAATGATAGATTGTTGAATAATTTGATAATTAAAGCTAATGAACCTAATTTATAATAAGTTAAAATTTACTAAACTCTCTGAAAGTTTATAATCTGAGACAGTTAAAGTTCTCAGAGGGATGTTCTCTTCATGTTTCAATTTTAAATTTTAAGTTTTGAATTATTTTTAGTTTTGTGTATTGAGTGTCTGTTTTGAAATTATTGAAAATGCAATCATTTTATCTATAGTGTTTTAAAAAATTTGAGCGTGTTTATGATAGATATAGGCAAAACGATTTTTTATTATTTTGAGTTTTCTTTACAAAATTTTTCCTTATTTTGAAAAATTAAAAACAACATAAAAACAATTAAGAGAATATGGCCTTATAGTTTCATTTTCGACTAAAAACTCTCATTGACATAATTTTTTGGTTAAAAAAACAGATTTACAAGAAAGAAAATGGTCGCAATGCTTCAATTAATCTTAAATAATTACAAATAATTCTATTATTATAAATTAATTAAAAATAAAAAATCCAAGCTTACCTTTAAGGGACGAAAATGGCACCAATTGATACTCTCTAAACCCAAGCAAAATTATAATTTATCTTTAAAAAAGTGAAAAAGCATGTGTTAACTAAAGTGAAATTTGAGTCATCTTTAAATCATAAAAAAAAAAGTCTTTGATTTATTTTTGAATCCTGAAAGTAAAGTAATCGTCAAAAAATTGAATTTTCTTGTCTTTTATGAATCAATACGGTTTTTAATTGAATATCTAAAATATAATTTTTTGAAATTTTATTTTTCCTTTATAAATACAATTTTTTATTTAATTTTCAAACTCTATATTTATGCTTCTAATTCAAAAATTGAATTTCTTGTTTTCTTTTTGGCTTAATGGTTATATTTTCTTACTTTTTTTTATTTTTCCCTCTCAAGTCATCAATTTGTGTGGCTTAACTCCATTTAAGGTAAGTTTAATATTTTTATTTTCAATTAGTTTGTAATAATATAATTGTTTGTAATTGTGTAAGATTAATTAGGGAGTATATGGTCATTTTTTGAAAAATAAATCTATTTTTTGATCGAAAAATGATGTCAAATGGGACTATCACTAAAAAAAAAAAAATACTACTAAAGGGTTAAGTGTCCCAAATTATAAATTTTGAAATAATTTAATGAATTTTAGTCTAATATATAATAAAATCGAATTAAAGTGAACAGTGATTAGTCACTAGAACTAGATGTCAGGTGTGTTTACTTTTTAAGATCTTACTTTTTTTACATATCGAACTCCCAAAGGTTGAGCAAAATTCTCAAAAGATCACCCTATGAGATTTCCAAACTTTAGTGCAAGATATCTCGAGCATAGAATGCTTCTTCAAATAGTAGAGGAGCATTTATGAATATTTTAACAAACAAGATTCTTACACATACGTGAAATGATTTAATCTCTTATAAAAGAAATATCAATGATGAATTTACAAATAAACATAGTGTCAGATACTCTCGTCAAAAAACTAATTAGAGTTTTGTAAAAAAAGTTTAGCAAAAATAATATCAAATTTATGGGAATCATGTTAAAAGCATGAAATACTTAAACAAATCATATTAGATATCTAGTTGAAGATTAAGAGACAAATACTTACTACTTTGGGCATAAAGACTTAATTGACAGCAATTTCTTTATTGTTTTTTTTTTAAATTTTGTTTAAAGTTAAAGGTATTTCATTGTTAATGTTTTTTAAATATATTTATGAAGCAAAAGATTACAAAAATCTCAAAAGCAAAAGCAAAAGCAAAAGAAGGTAAAGTTCCTTTTTAGTGTTACATGGCCATAATGAAAAGAGCATGTAGTTTTCATTGATATGAATCATGAAAATTTTGGGATTGTTTTTTAGATATTTCAGTTTTGAATTTTAAATTTATTTTTAATTTTATATTTTGAGTATCTGTTTTGAAATTGTTGAAAACACATTCTTTTCATCTATAACGTTTTTTGTATTTTAAAAATTTTGAGTGTGTTCGTGATGAAAACAGTTAAAACGACTTTTTGTTATTTTGAGTTTTTTCTTTACAAAATTTTTCTTTTTTTTGAAAATGTATTTTTAAAAATATGAAAATAAACACGTTTTCACTATTTTAAAAAATTAAAAATAGTAAAGAGAACAAGGTTTGTTATATAATTGTTTTCATGTCATTTTCATTTCAATATTTTTAGTAATTTAATTAATTTTCTTTTATAAAATCTCTCTATACATATACATATACTAAAAGTGTGGCTCCTATTATATATGTGCATTTAGATATGTGGGATCCTCAAAGACTAGGGTACCCTAGGTGTATTGATACTAGCTTTCTTATTTTTTTGTGGTACCTCTTCTATGCTTTATCACATCTCCTTCGATTATAAATCACACTCTAAAATATTGATACCCATAAATACTTAAAGGTGTTCATTTGGTCTGAACTAAGACTATAATTCGCAAAGAATTCAAATTGAAAATTGGACCGATATGATTCACACCAAGTTGATTTAATTTATATATATTTTTTCTATTTTCAATAAAAAAATTTAAATTATTGTATGTATTATATATATACAATACATTATATATTATACATTATTTTTTACTTTAAGTATCATTAATTTTTAAAAACCATAATTAATTTTTAATCTTGAATCGAAAATCAATTATGATTAGTATTAAGACCAAAGACTTGAACACACTCTAGAAGCAATCTAGATAACCCAAATGGTTGGTAATAATTGATAAATGTTTATTAGTGGGACCAACCATTGAAATTAAATCAAGTCACATTCATTTGCAAAAATCAAGGCATTCTTGTGAGGAAAGAGTGTTATTATAATCCAATGGAATGCCTTTTTCTTTATCCATATGACAAAAATGTGACTCCAATCAATCACACAATAACATCATTCAAGTGTGACCTTTTCTAAACAATGACTATTTTGGCAAACAACTTTATCATTACACTAACATTCATTGTATTTAAATTTTGCCTAAAAAATTAAAATTAAATCATAAACTGTTAAACTTATTCAATGAACTTTCATTTAAATCACGCAAAAAGTTAAATAATACTTAAGAATATTAATGAATCAGCGACTGCAGAGAATGTTCATTGTCCTCTCTAAATATTTTTTTAGTTGAGTAATTGAGTTTCGACATCACCAATGTTAACTTTCATATCAAAAGCCGTAAAATACTTAGGGATATAAGAAATTTGAAGATGTTCGTGGCCCTTTCTAGTGTGTTTTTTTTATTTTCTTTGTCTTCAACCAGGACAAATGGATTTCTTTCGGTCCCTATTTTCAAAAATAGGGTTTAGGAAAACCGCTAAACCATGCGGACATGATTGCTCACCTATCATGAGTTTGACTTGTGCTCTAAAGTTGTCTTTTTTAATTCAACACATATTTTCTTACTTTAGTGATATATTATTATTTAGAAAAAAAAAATAGATTCAAGAAATCCATGTAATCATCGAGAGTTGTTCATCTGCGACGAGGGTTCGATGGCAAACCTTCGCCACAAATAAGACCAAATCCAAAATCAGGTTCTCCAAACCTCACACCAATGATGAAAAAAAAAAAAAAACGACATATAGATTCAACAAACTAATTAAGCATCATTTGAAAATGCTGCTATTTTTTTTTGGGGGGGGGGGGTTCAATGTTGCTTTTCATTTCAAAAATGCTATCAATTTTATTTTTAGCTTGAAAAGAATAAATTATATTATTAATTCTTAAATTTTACACCTTATGATAAATTAATCGCTATATTTTACCCGTCAATTCGTGACATTTTTAACGGCATCCATGCATTGAGTATCGTACATATTTTTATTAATATGACATAAAATACAATATATTAATACATAAATATTGTAAGAGTATCGCATATATATTAAAAATACTATTTAAACACTTAAATTTGACGCTTTGATTGATACTCTCCATAGGATTCTCGTACACTTGTATTGATATTACGTAAAATACAAAAAAAACAACACAAACACACACACATACATGTGTGTGTTGGCTCTGCCAATATATGATCCAGTTGTTTGGATGCTTGTTTTTATTCTTGTTGCACAAATTTACTAAAATACAAAGCTGTGTTGTTCTAGTGTCGTCCATTCAACACTCTGTGACTCTGTGTCCTAAACATTGGCTACTAAGTGTTAAACCATCCCAAACTTTAGTCAGCAGCAACTGCAGCACAAACAAACATTTACCATTAATTGCATACATATCCATATATATGTATATATAGACATATATTGGCATTGAATGTGGCATTAAAACATGGAGGTACATATGGGTACCAACTTGTGGTGCAGGCAGCCATGGCATGCTCAGTTACAGAGAGGCTTCAGCCATGGCTGTACCACTGGTCCTTCCCCACCTCATATTGCCTAAACCCATATTTCTTGGGTGTGGCAGCCATGGCATGCTCAGTTACAGAGAGGCTCCAGCCATGGCGGTACCACTGGTCCTTCCCCACCTCATATTGCCTAAACCCATATTTCTTGTGGTGCAGGCAGCCATGGCATGCTCAGTTACAGAGAGGCTCCAGCCATGGCGGTACCACTGGTCCTTCCCCACCTCATATTGCCTAAACCCATATTTCTTGTGGTGCAGGCAGCCATGGCATGCTCAGTTACAGAGAGGCTCCAGCCATGGCGGTACCACTGGTCCTTCCCCACCTCATATTGCCTAAACCCATATTTCTTGGGTGTTTGATTTCATTTTTTTATTGTTTTAATTATATTATTGAATTTATATTTTTTAATTAATTTAATTTTTATATTTTAACATCTTTTTTATAGCAATTTAAATTTTTTATTATTTTGATTATATTTTTAAGTCAATTTATCCCTGCACTTTGATACAAATAAAATATGACATATACTTTATCATCTCACGTAAAAGTATAAGAATTAAATTATACATGTATTTTAATATAAATAGAATGTGACTTATATTTTGTCACATTACATAAAAATATAAAGATTAAATTGACTCATATAATGATTAAATTAACTCAAAAATACAAATTTAAGGGTATAATCTAAACAACAAAAGTTTCGACCTAACATATAAAAAAATATCAAAATACAAAAATTAAATTGAGTCGAAAATATAAATCTAGATATATAATTAAAATAATAAAAAATTTAAATAATCACATAAAAAAATAAAAAAATAATAACAAAAATATAAATTTGACCCCTCAATTCAATACATGTATATGTGTGTATGTTTGTACATTCATTCATAATGGAGATAGGACATTTCCTTGTACTTATTTTTGTCCACCCTTCAATTTTGTTTGCGTCCCCCAATACTCATTGGTTTTCTCAATTATGAGTGCCTTTATCTATATTGTCTTTTTTTTTTTTTTGTGTAAATGATATGGACACTTATAATTTGTAACCAATCTCAATTTCTAACATATTTTTGTCAAATGATAGGAGTGAGCAAAATTCGATCTGAATCAAAAAAATCGATCTAGTTTGGGACTGAACCTTCTAAAACTAGTTTATGGGTTCAATTTTTTGTCCAGATTAAAAATCGATTCTCCACTAATATATATAATATAGAAAAAATTAAATTCAAACGCTAATAAATTAACGATTCGCTTGAATGTTAAATTATTATGGTTTGTTTTGAATCAATGCATATATTACCTAAACTCATATTTTTTTTTTATGTTTTTCAAATTTTTCACTGTTTCAATTACACTACTGAACTTATATTTTTGAATTAAATTAATATTTTGACTTTTTTTCGTTTAACAATTTAAATTTTTCATTATTTCGATTATATTCTTAAAATTATATTTTAAAATCAATTTAATCTCTATATTTTAATATAAATAGGATGTGACGTATACTTGGATATCTCACATAAAAATATAAGAATTCAATTCTATATGTACTTTGATATAAATAGAATGTGATTTGTGCCTTATCATCTTACATAAAAATATAAAAATTAAATTAACTCATACTAAAATTAAATTAACTAAAAAATGTAAATCTAATGATATAATCTAAATGATAAAAGGTTCGAACTGTTATACGAAAAAATATTAAAGTACAAGAAATAAATTAAATTGAAAATATAAGTTTAGATATATAATAAAAATAACAAAAAAGTTAAATAATCACAAAAAAAAATAAAAAGTCAACAAAAATATAGATTTGCCCCTCAACTCAAATATATGTATACATGTACATAGTACATATATATGTGTATGTTTGTACATATATGTTCATTCATAATGGAGGATAGGACATTTCCTCTTTTTTGTCTCCCCCTCAATTAATGTTGTTTGCGTCCCCCAATACTCATTGGTCTTCCCAATTATGAATACCTTTATCTAATGTGGACTTCTTTTTTATGTGTAAATGATTGGTACACTTATAATTGGGACATAAAACATTAGGAGTGTCACTAGTCACATAAATTTAATAATTCTTGAGACTTGAGAAGTGTTTTTATATATTTTACCCTAATTTTCGTTACTTCATTAAACATGACTTTAATCTTGATACCTTGTAACCAACCTCAATTTCTAACATATTTTTGATAAAGGGTTGGAGCGAGCACTCTTGGGCATAGTTCTGCTAGTAAAGAAAGAATTTTCTGCAATGATGCTCTTTGGATTTTCAATTTTCGTATTTGAACCCTGATTAGGGAAGCAAGCTCAGCGATTAGGAGAGATTTTAAAAAATTAAAAATTATTTATTGCCCTTACATTTGTGATTGTACTAGGAATTAAAATTGACTATTAGATCCTCTGATTTACATCTCTTGCTGATATCGTGGAGTCGAATAACGAGGGCTCGTGATAGCACATTAACAAAAAAAAAAATCAATTTGAATAAAAAAAATTGATTTGGTTCGAGACTGAACTTTCCCAAACTAGTATGTGTGTCCAATTTAAAAATCGATTCTCTATTAATATATTATTATTTAATAGTTAATATATATAATATAAAAAAACCTCAAATTCAAACGCTAACAAATTAACGATTTGCTTGAATGTTAAATTATTATTATTTATTTTAAATCAATGCATATATTAATGTTTATATACATATATATATTTTTTTGAATTCACATTAAACAAAAAAAAAGAATTATTAATCTACTATCAAATTGAATCAGACTAGATCGAATCGAATCAATCTCTGTTTTACATGATTTTTTTTTTTTTTTTTTGGGTCTTGGTCCGATCCAATTTGTGTCAGTTACTCACTCTTAGTAAGTGGGGCCTCAATGATTTAATATTGTTTAAAGTTCTCATTTTGATTGTAATGAAAATAGGGAAGATAAAAACAAAAACATCATTTTGAAAATAAATAAATATCAAAATAATAATGCAATTGGCTCCACAATGAAAAAGAAACAAATGCGCAATTACCAACATAACATAACAAGACATAACTAAGGGCCACTTTTCCCTTAGGGTGAAATCTTTTGATTAAAAAGATGTTTTCCCTTTTGAAGAGCACATGGCCACTAACTAGTGAGAAATTGTAATTTTGCTTTATAAAATATGAATTTGAAATTATTTTAATAGAGCAACAAAATTCATAAAAATAAAGATTTATCGATGAAATGCAAATATTTAAGTGATTGAAACGTAACTAAAGACCTCTTTTACCTAAAGGTGAAATCTTTTTATTAAAAGATGCTTTCCCTTTTCAAGAGCACATGACCATTAGTGAGAATTGCAATTTTTATGGGTATTTGATAATTTTGGTTTATAAAATATGAATTTGAGATTATTTTAATAAAGCAATAAAATTCACAAAAATAAAGTTTTATCCATGAAATCTAATTTGGGTGATCGAGACATAACTAAGGACTTTTTTAACCTAGGGGTGAAACCCACTAGTGAGAAATAGCAATTTTTACGGGCATTTGATAATTTTGATCTAAAAAATATGAATCTGAAACTATATTATTAGAGCGACAAAATTCACATAAATAAAAATTTATCGATAAAATACAATTTGGATGATTTGAGTATATAACTCTTCATTCATACTCTCAAATAAATATTTAATAAAGTGTTCGAATAAAATAAAAACTCATTATCACATGATATTATCAAGCAAAAAGAAAGCAAGTTCAATAATCATTATCATACTTTATAGAAAAAGTACTTTTATAAAAAAAATGCTGGTCTTGACACTTATCATATTATGACTTGTAAGACTCAAGAATTTTTAATGAAATTAAAATTAAATATACTAATTTTTTTTACTACATTATTTCTTTTTCTATTTTATGATTATTTTCTCCATTTTACAGGTACAAAAAATATTGAAAAAACATAAAAACAAAGACTGCGTTCCCTTTGTTATTTTCAAATCATTTTTAGTTTTCGATTTTCTAAAATAATGAAAATACGTTCTTTTTATTATTTTTAAAAATACATTTTTGAAAACAAAAAAAAAATTATAAAGAAAACTCAAAGCAATAAAAAGTTATTTTGAGTATTTTCATCTAAAATAAACTCTAAACTTAAAACACATTTATTTATTTATTTATTCATATTTTATTATTGTAATAGAAAAAAATATTAAAAAATTCATTAACTTTAAAATATATATATTTTTAATAATATATTAACATTAAATATTTCTAATTTACTGAATAATCAAATTTATTAAATAAAATATCATTAAAAAATTATTTTCAAAATTTTAAAGAGAACACTTTTTCTAATTTTTTGTTTTGAAAAATAGTTTTTCAAAATGACACAGAAAACGTGTTTTTAATTTTTTAAAAACAAACTACTAAAATAGAAAACTAAAAATAAATTTAAAATTCAAAATTCAAAATTCAAAATTGAAAAGTAAAGAGAACACAACTTAATGTTTTCGTATAAATTAAATAAGTATAATAATAAAATGAGAAATTAAATATATTATCCGATGGTTATCAAATCAGTAACGGAGTCAAAACCTTAGATCAGGAGGGACATTACTTAAATACTCTCATTTCTTTTATTTCAAATGACAAGTATTAAAAGCTATAATAATTTATATACATTGTAATATCTTAGGAGCTTAGATAAATTAGTATATATCGAAGATAGTGTAAGAAATGAAATAACACCAACTAGATATCTTTTGGGCTAAATGTTGGCAAAGAACTCCAGGATTAGGCGTGCTTAAGCTGAGAGCAGTTCAAGGATTGGTGACTCCCTGAGAAGTTTACGTAGACCCATCAGGGTATGTTATTTCAGTTCTTCTTATCGCTCGATATGAGATGTTACATACATAATATTAAAAAGTTAAAGGACAACTTTAAAAATTAAGAAGGAGCAATTACACACCCTTAAATATAGGTAGTTCTACCCCTATTATTAACACAATGCCGGTATATAAAAAGAGGCAAAAAAAAAAACGAGGATAAAGAATAAGAAAAAGATATTTACTTTATATTATGTTCTTTATCATTTCTATTACAGTTAGTTCTATTTATTTTTTTTTTTTATAAGACGATATTTAAAATATTTTTTATCTCTACGACCCACGAGTGAATTAGGAACTTCCATAATGATATCTAAACAAGAAATTAACACAATAAATGAGTCTAGAAGACAAGAACACTTACGAATCGAACTTTTCTTATTAATTATGTCCACTTTTTAATATCGTTAAGACTAAAATAATATTTTATATACAATCAAGAGGTCATGTCAAAAAGATTTTGGCATGTGATCGAGAGGTTGCTGTTCTCAAGAGTAATTATTTTTCTCATGATTGACCAAAGTAAGTAACATGAAACCATATTTCCCAGACTCTTGTGATGGATGCATAGCATAGGATTCCTTCATAGGTGACTAGCGACAGAGTGGCCCTAACACTGATTTTTATTAAGTCAATGGTTTCACCAATCAAAGCCTCAATAAGTAAGACTCCTCCTTTTGCTAAAATTAAAGAATATAATATTCTTTTTTAGTTTTTATGCAAAATGAGTCTTTCATGATTCATATCCAATCCTCTTGGTTATAAAAAAACAAAAAAAATAATCTTACTATTAATATTTAATAAATCGGGGGTTAACATCACTAAACATAATTTTCATGTAAAACGTTAGTTAACTTATAATTATGTTATTGGCATTCTATGTCGTTGTTTAGAGAGTAGTTGAAAGTTAACATCACAAATGTTAATAATTGTGCGAATCCTCTTGATTATAAAAAAACAAAAAAAAATAATCTTACTATTAATATTTAATAAATTGGGGTTTAACATCACTAAATGCAATTTTCATGTAAAACGTTAATTAACTTATAATTATGTTATTGGCATTTTTTGTTGTTTAGAGAGTAGTTGAAAGTTAACGTCATAAATGTTAATAATTGTGCAAATCGTCTTGGTTATAAAAAAAACAAAAAAAATAATTTTACTATTAATATTTAATAAATTGGGGGTTAACATCACTAAATGCAATTTTCATGTAAAACGTTAATTAACTTATAATTATGTTATTGGCATTCTTTGTTGTTGTTTAGAGAGTAGTTGAAAGTTAACATCACAAATGTTAATAATTGTGCGAATGCACCATTTTAATATTTAAAGATGATTATGTATTGATGGTTATAGGGTTTAGTCATGCTCTCCCTAAGTTTTTTAGGTGAGTAAGTAAATATTTACATCGTCAATGTTGACATTCACATAAGTCTTTAAATTTGTAGGGAAATCTGCCTGATGATGATTGAGAGTTAGTTTTTTCAATACATTCTTTCGAATATATCCTTTGATTATTATACATAATTGTGTATTTTTTTTTCTTGTTTTTTTGTGCACTTATTTAGTTGTTTGGTGTGATACTCAAGATATACTATATGGATGATTTTACAATTTTTCACCTAATAAAATTCTTATTTTAAAAAAAAAATTGATGGCCATCTCAAAACATATTAAAACAAAAGCAAATATCCACAGAGAGAATGGGAGTGCCCCTAGCGCATAGGTCAAATGTCGGGCAAACAATATGCTGGTGCCACTCCAGTAGTTCGTGAATTTAATTCTTGCTCAGCATAGTGAGATAAAATCGTACACCTACGATTTATCTTCCCTAATGTAATCAAAGCACAAGTATCGAGAGTCACGTAAGAACGATCATCCAACGGGATTAAAACCCATATATCAATCCTAATTTTAATTGAAATAAGGAAAGAATACTGCAGGCATGGAATAGAAGTCACCTATTCTGTGGGGGTGGGGGCAATGGCAATCATCCCCCTGCTGGTTCCTTTATTTTAAATCACACAAATAAGCAGGCTGATGTGGGTTTATAAAAAGCAGATTACCCTCAATCAAATCTGTGGGTAGGGCATGCTGATGGCTGGCGAATAAGGCAGATTGGCAACTAGTAATGAATTGGTTATATGAATATTCTTTGAGATTGGACTACTTGTCCTAAGCTTTTGTTTTGATTGGAAACTTGCAGCATTCTATGTATCATATATGCTATGTCCCACTTCTTTATTTCCACCAATGGATCATCATATCTTTGACTATCAACATATTCCTTAAAAACTCTTATTTATTTGACTAAAAAGGTTATCTTAAAAACCTAAAAATACCCATCTTATGCCTATAACTCATTTCCTGGTAATTGTACCCTCCCACCCCCCCAAAATTCATTTTGACCATCCTTAATACCCTTTTGTCACACAGCTCATTTCACAACATCTCAAGATTATCAACAGTTAATTTTAGCAACTGTGTAACAGTAACACCCCCAAAAATAAAAAAGGTAAATCCCAGCTTGTAATAATTTATTATAAATAAAAGTTCAGTCATAGTTGCAACCTAGCTAGCTAGTGGGGGTAACATCAACTTTTAAGGGGGGAAATAATTTAGTGACAAGAAAGCACCAGGTGGCCAATGGTCTCACTCATGCTGCGTTATGTTCTTGTAGATTTCTGCCATCCTGCTTACAGCCAAAGTAATGCCACATCTTCAGCAATCAGACTGCAGTAATGATTACTAGTGTGAAAGCTTCACGCCTCCCTAAAGTGAAATCGTTTTCAATACGAGATAAAAATAAGAAAATAATATTTTTTAAAAAATACCAAACAAAAGTCTAAATAAATAAAATATATAAATTTATTTATAAATATAAATTCTTTTCATAATACATTTAAAAAAATATAAATATAAAATCTATTATACATTCAAACAAATATAAATATAAATTCTATAATACATTCAAACAAACATAAATATAAAATCTATAATTAAGTTGTAAGAAAACAAAAACAAAAAATAAATACAATATGAAATGAAAACAAAAAAAATTATTTTTTAAAAAAGTAAAAAAATAAAAATACGAGATAAATGCAAAAAAATATATATAATTTTTAATATAAAAAATTATAAAAAATAATTATTTAACTTAAAAACAAACATAAATTATATAATACATTCAAACAAATTCTAAAAATAAATTATAAAAAAATTAAAAAATTTGAATTAAAGACAAAAAAAATTTCAACCATAAATGAAAATGCATTTTCAAATCCAAAACATGTTTTGAATATTTTTCTAATATTACAAAATAATAATAAAAAAAATTTTAAAATTACAAAAGTAACCCAAAAATATATCTTTATGTTTCAAAAATGGTTTTCGAAACGACGCCTCCGAGAAGTTTTCAAACATCATAGATCCACAATGTATTTAAACATACATAAGCATAAATCTTATCATTGTTTACCATGATTTAATAATTAAAAATAAATAATAAATTTTAAAAAATAATCAAACATAATACAAAGCAATCGGCAACAAGACAGAACTGAGCAATTAGATCGACGACAACAAGAGCACTGAGAAGAGGGAATCGAGCAATCGGAGTTGAAAACACGACCTCGTGAGCAATCACACCAAGCAATTGAATCGACAGTGGCACTGAGCTCCAAGCAATTGGCTAGCAAGGGAAGAACAACAAAAGGACAGTCGATCAAGGACAAGAAGATTGAGTCAAGAGATGATTCAAACTTCAAAGAAATTTGGGCTAGGACATGAGGAGCTATGCTACACGAAAACAGAAACGAGAAACGTTTTCGATAGGAAATGAAAACGTGAAAACGGATATTTTTCTAAAAAAATAAACATAAATAGGGTTCGAAACGAAAATAAGAAACGTTTTAAAAACGTTTCAGAAACGAGGAAACGGCTCCTGTGAGGCGTTTCCATGCAACATAGATGAGGAGAAGAAATACGTGTGAAATCAATTATATATTTACTAATTAGAGATGGAAGAAATTTCGTCTCTATCCAACATCAATCGTCAAAAACACGTTTTTGATAATTTTGAGTTTATTACGAAACACCCCTAGAAATGTTTTTGAAATTATAGATATGGCTTGAAAAACATTTTTGGACGTTTTCAATGTTTCCAAAATGGAAAATGTCTCGAAAACACTGAAACAACCATGCAACCGAGCTTCAAGCATTCAATTGTGTTTGAAATGGTTGTGAATGTGAGTGGTGGCTCACAGAGGAACTGCTCAAAGGAAATAGATCCAGTAGGCAAAGGAATTCAGCTTTACTTTGCAGGGTTTTTACTACATCATCTGCTAGGCTTATCGAGTAGTAAGCTAATGCAAAGGTTCATAGAAACTTAATCTGAAAATGGGAAAGAAAATTTTGAAATATATCCATTGTTACCCCCTCCCCCTAACTACCCAGTTCAACAATACATCAGTTTGTTTTCTCCCGAGAATTTTCGAACAGATGAAATATGAAGTTACCAACCTTCTGAAATTGGTCATTTAATGTACAGATAGAAGGAAACTTGAAGCAGCAAGCTTTCTCATTCGACAAAGTTTATGTCATAGGGGACACTACTATCAGGGGAGACGGAGAAGCCTATTCACGGCTGAGTCCAATGTGTCTACATTTCTCCTTAAGATTTTTCTATAAAAAGCTGTCAAGGAAGCAAATGTGAACAAACAAAGTGAAAAGATTTCTTCAAATGCTACCAAATTTCAAGAGTTTCGATTCAAATGTCACTTTCCTAGAAAGTAAATGCTTGAAACTAAGGAACCACCACAAAAGTTCTTCAACCCTTGCTTGGTGCAAATGTGTCTATCTAGGTGATGATATATAAAGAGGGGGGGGGGGGTTAAAAGTTTCCAATATTGAGCCCTAGAAACGTGCTGCAAAAGAATGAAGTGAAAACCTAACCCATAGGCTAAGTCACTTTTAACACACACAAACATGCCCCGGGTAACCTTAAATACATACATACATACATACATTCTCAGACACCCTAGAAAGAAAAGGACGTGCAAGTGGGGAGATATATAATATGCCAAGCACTACCAAGGATACAGTTGAGTGGCTAGACTGTCAATGCCTTTCATTTCTTCATTTAATCTGCACAGAATGGGTTCCACATGAAAGAGTCAGTACAAACAAAAGTACCTTTAGATGCATAAATGAAAATGTTTGATGTTACTGAAAGGCAGAAAAGGAAATATATGATAATAAATACTCAACCCCTATTTTGTAGCTCCCATTTCCAGGGGATCTACATGGATCTCGTAGAGGTAATTGCCCCCATTCGACTCTCATTTCATTAATTTGTTTTTCTTTCTTTTAGTATTTTAACTCTCTTTCTAAAAAAAATAAAGAATGAGTAAACTTAGGCATTTTTTACCCCAGCGAATTTGTTACAAGATCTTGTATTTTTGGTGATCACCTCCACCGTTAATATTGAAGTAATAAGGGTTACAGAGTTTACTTCCGTCCTTTAGCAAGTTTTGATTCACTTAGTAAAAGCATCTTTGTTGTTCGATTTTTAACTATCGACTACAAAATAATTTTACACGTTATTTTATCTAAGTTCTGCCACCAGGGAACAAAAGTCTATATCTGCTCTTGTGCACTCGTATACCAAAGTACTCAACAGCTGGCTGCTCAGCAATAAATGATATACTGGAGTTAAGCATACAGTTTTTACTTATTCAGGTACATGCCTGCAACATTCTTGATTTGCTGGCTGCTTAGCAATAAATGATATACTGGAGTGAAGCATAAACTATTTACTTATTCAGCTACAGGCCTGCAACATTCTTGATTTGCAGTGCCAAACACGTTTGACTCTCTCTCGGTATATCTAAATCATTCCATTCTATTTTGGCATGTAATACAGTATCAAATTACTGAAAGTTGCGTGACAAGGTACACAATATGTTTCTTCTTCACTCCATTTCCACGGTTCCAGTTCCCATAACTTCTTATCTAAATGCAAGGAACCATACAAGAATTCCTTCCAAAATGCCTACTAAAAGTTTACTTGCCTACTAAAAGTTAGTAATAAGTATGCTAAAAAGTTATAAAGTAAAATACCTGAGACAGGAATTTATATAGCGATTCCCTTTTGTTGCTGCATCAAGTGCTGTAAGGTAAGCCAAACGAGAAAAGGATGCATTAAAATCAAAGGTTCCATTGATACAGAATGGCTACTCTTGGGGAAAAAAAGTGTGTAAAAAAAAAAAAAAAAAGTTTCATTATAACAGTAAAAGGGAATGAATAATTTGAAAAAGTCACACTAAGAACCTATTGCAGAAAGGAAAATGACATCTGTAAAGACCTGTCTTAAAAAAAAAAAATCTCATCTGGAATTATGTTTCAATAACATTTTTATATTTATGAGCCACTCTAATAGACTAACTTCCATACAAATGATATTAACATTGATAGGCCCCTATAAAGGGTTTCTGTTTATATGTTTACCCTAACATAAATGCGGGTATATGCCAGTTGGCAGGGCTCTGCAGCCATGAAATTGAAAGTTGCAAACGTGATTGGAGAAGAAAGTAGGGAAGAAGAAGAGAAGAAGCAAAAGCTGAGAGGCAGAGAAAGAATAATCAGGGTAGGAAATTAATCTCTCTGCATTCAATAATCAAAAAGAGAGGGCCCGGGGGGAGAGGAGGGGGGGGGGGGTGCAAGGAATCTGAAATCTGAATACATCATCCGTCTATATATAAGCTAGTATCTAGTCCTAACTAAGACATAATTAAATGCCAAAATCCTATCATGACTAAAACATAAGCAACCTAACTATAATAAAAGATAAAACCTAACCAAAAGATAAAGTCTAAAAATCTAAAGATAAAATCTAAACAAAATATGATAAATTCAAAATGCCAAACATCCTATTAAACATTAAAAAATTTAAATATTTATTTATTGGCATTCTCCTCCCCTTGTTCAAAAAAAAATTGTCCTCAAGTTCAAGTTTTGTGTAGACTTGTATTGCTGGCAGTCAAGGATTGTGATTAATAACAACTCCCTCAACGTGGGAAAGATCATGTTGATTCCTGTGTAACTCCGGGAAGGCAGGGTCAAACAATGGCAATTCCTCATTAGGAATCCAATTGTAGGCTAAATCTGAAGAGGTTCGCCCAACAAACAAGAAAACTTTGAATCTGTCTATCCCAGGTAAAAATAATCTGTTCATCCATAACAATGTCAATTACATATTTGTGTGCAAAGACCCCACATAGTGGGATAAAGTCTTGGTATATTGTTTTTTGTTTACATTTTTGTGCGAAACATAAAGGTAACTGTAATGGGAATTGAGTTTATTGGCAGGAATAGAATAGATCAACAAGAAGTTCTTCAAGAGGAAGAGAATAATGTAGTTTGCAAAATGCTTTATCTAACTAAAAATGTCCAATGAACTTCCTACTACAGTGAAGCAAAGTAGGACGGATCACTTGGGAGACAACATCTATGGGATGCAAAAGAATGGCCAAAGGGGAAAGGGGGTTAGGGAAATCCTTCCTTCGGAGCATCTTTAGGAACTTCCTCAACAGCTATAACAGTTTCTCCAATACCTCATGCTGATTAATAATATGAAACTCCTGTTCTTCTACAACTTCCTCGATTTTGTGATCACAATCTTCCGATCACAATCTTCCTTTTACGTCACCCAATTCACCAGTATTGTGTTCATGATCTTGTTCTTTTGGTGTTCTTTCTTTTCCACCCTCTTTTGGCTCCTCATAATGATAATCAAGAATGAACAATTTGCAATCAAGTGACTGATAGAAGAACACCATGGTTGACTCAACATTTGAGGGTGGCATACTAGGCAAAAGAGGACCTAACATGAACTTGTGGTTCATAGATGAGGAATGGCTCACAGAGATGAATAGTTATGCCCATTATGACCTATATGAGGTAACTCATTCTTTCTCCTATTGTGATGATGGTTTATTTTGATTTTTGAGTGCTTCAACCGTAGTGGTCAAGGTGGTGAACTAGGCTTGTGTATCTCAATTCATCTGGTCTATTTGGGCCTGTATGTGTTCAAGGCTTTGTAATGCATGGGCCATTGGTTGAGAAGAATGGTCAGACAGTTTAGACTCCATGGCAAAGAGAGCAAGTAAGTCTATGAAGATCTAGGCACACAAAAACAAACTAAGATTAATTTAGAAAACAGAAAATTAAACCAAAGAAAGGAAAGAGACAACCTATTTTAATGGGAAGATGATTCTGATTTTGGCTTGAGATAGGTAATAATGGCTAGATTGGGCTTGGTTTAAAATGAATTGGGTTTGGGTTAAAGGAAAAATGGGCTTAGTGTAATTGGGCACAAGGCAGTGGATCCTGTGCTTATGGGTTTTTGGGCTTGGTTCAACAAGGCAAGGCTTGTGGGCTATTTGAGCAAATTGTGTATTTGGATTGCAAGCTATTTGACCAAAATTGGGTCTCCAAAATTTGGGTCATCAGGAGAAGAAGGCGAAGGCTCTCTGGAATTGCAGCAAGTAGGACTTCCAACCAGGTGAAGGCACAGACTAGCTACACTGACATTGATAAGAGTTCCAGGAACAGATGATCACTACAACAATTGCTGACTACCTTCTTGGTGATGGCATTTGTCATGCGATAAGGGTAGCCATGTAATAGCCTATTAGACGAAGGGTAATAGTGTAATAAAAGGGGCAGGCAGTTAGAAGGATAGAAGAATGTAGAAGATCTGTAGTTAGCAGCATGTAATTCAAATATTGGTACCACTCCTCAAGGAGGGTATATAAGCCAACACAAGCTACTAGAGCGGGCATCATTGAATACAATTGGATCTCATTTCTCTCTCTCTTATTCTCTCTCAACTCTCTCTCTCTCTCTCTCTTTCTCTGTATTTTCTCCCTCTCTTTCAATTCACAATTCCCACGCAATTCATCTTGAATTGTGAGAGAATTCCTTGTCAGAACTTGGTATTAGAGCAAGTTCTTGGACGATAGGGTAGGCCTGGCAATCGGAATACAGATGAAGTAGATGGAGGCGCAGCTCCAGCAGGTGACGGCGTTGGTATCGAAGATGCAGAATAGGATGGAGACATTTGAAAATTTGGTGGAAAGAAGGATCAATGGAGCGGTGAATGTATGGCGTGAGGAGAGTAGAACACAAGCTGCTTGATTGGAAGAGTAGATGAGAGAACAGAACCAAACCCTCTGAGATCACATGCATTTGTTTATGCTAATGCTCTCATGCCAAACTCAGGTACGAATCTCACTTAAGTTCCCTCCAAGGGAGCACTCTGAACCGATCCTAAATGGCTAGGGAGGTAATTGCAGATTGGAGGGATTTGCCGAATTGGAAATAAAGCAACCGGTGATGGAGGAAAATGCGGGAGTGAGGAGGCCAGGTGTGGCACATGGATTAAACCAGATCGGTCCACTTATGCCTCGAATGGAGATTCCCCTATTTGATGGCTAGGACCCGAGGTGGTGGGTGAGGCGATGTGAGAGAGTGTTCAGCTTCTACAATGTGGCCGAACAGTAGAAGGTAACAATCGTCGTGGCCTACCTTAATGATGTAGGAGATGCATGGTGTCAAAGTTAGATGGGAGTGAAGGAAGAGTACTCTAGGGAAGAATTCGTGGAAGGACTATGTAAGAGATTTGGGGAGAAAGGAATGTTAGACGTGGTGGAAGAATTTAATAAGCTTAGACAAGGGGGGTCTGTGCAAGCTTACCAGCAGAGGTTTGAGGAGTTGAAGGCCCTCATGCTGATCTCCAATCTCACCCTTATCGAGGGATACTTAGTGTCAAGTTTCATCAGCGGCTTGAACGAGGAGATTCGTCCCACCGTGAAAATGTTCCAACCAAAAACAGTACAACAGGCCACGGAGTGTGCTAAGTTGCAAGAGTTAACACTAAAGGCATTAACAAATAAGCAGAAGGGGGTGAGAAAAGGATGGCAGGCGATGCCTCTGCAATAGAGTAACTGGGGGTGGAATAAGGAGGGCGGAACATGGGGACAGAGCAACAAGGGGTTAGCTCTCCCGGCTCCATCTCAGTCATTCGAGAACAATGTAAAGGAGCATAGGAGGTTAGCAGGGCTTTGCTTTAAATGTGGGGACAAGTACACCCCAGGCCATCAATACAAACGCCAATTACTACTACTAGAAGGAATAGAGGAAGAGGTTGGCGAAACAGATAACCAAGAGAAGGAAGAAGAGGAAGAGAAAATGGAGATTTCCCTTCATGCTCTTAAGGGAGTGTCCACAAGTAAGATCATAAAAGTAGATGGTAAAGCGCAGGAGAACGACCAGTCAATACTCTATGACAGTGGAAGCACACATAGCTTCCTCGATGAAGGCATAGCTAAGAGGCTTTAGCGCTGACTAACAGGGACTTAACCACTGTCAGTTACTGTCGCGAATGGACAGAAAGTAATTTGCAAATCAGCTTGCATGGGATTTTATTGGTGGATGCAACGGAAAGTCTTCGAAGCTGACTTACGACTCCTCAGGTTGGGAGGCTGTGACATGGTCTTGGGCATGGACTGGATGAGAGAAATAAGCCCCATTTGCTTTGATTTTAAGAAAATGGAAGTTACTTTCGAAAAAGGGGGAAAAAGAATGACTATCACGGGCAATGCAGAGGTTGGTACTTGCAAGTTTATCTTAGGAAAGAGATTGCATAGCTATTCAAAAACAAGTGGACACAAGTGACTCAATTGTTCTCGATACAAGCAGTTAACCAGGAAGAGGAGGAACCAGACTATGGTGGGAAACTTATGCTAGACTCAAAGAGGAATGGCTCCACCCCCTAGACCTTTGGACCATACTATAAACCTTAAACCCAATGTCAAGCTAGTTAACATTTGTTCTTACCGGTACCCCCCAAAACAAAAGGCTGAGATCGAACGCATGATAAAAGAAATGTTACACCAATCAGTTATCAGACCTAGCATCAACCCATATGCCTCTCCTCTACTCTTAGTCAAAAAGAAAGACGACAATTAGCAGTTTTGTATTGACTACATCCAACTCAACTCTCTTACCATTAAGAACAAGTTCCCACCATCGATGACCTATTAGATGAGTTACATGGGGCCAAAGTTTTCTCTAAACTCGACCTTCGTTCGAGGTATCATCAAATCTGTATGAACCCCCAAGATATCCATAAAACAGCCTTTAGAACCCACCAAGGGCACTACGAATTCTTGATAATACCCTTTGGATTGATTAACGCACCCGCAACCTTCCAAGCCCTTATGAACCAGATATTTGAGCCTTACCTACGTCAATTCATTTTGGTCTTCTTCGATGATATCCTAATTTATAGCCCCAATTTTCCTAAACACCTAGAGCACTTAAGGACAACTCTACAAATCCTCAAATTCAATAAGTTGTTCATTAAGAAGTCTAAATGTGCCTTTGCACAAACCCAGGTGGAATATCTTGGCCATGTTATATCTGAAAAGGGAGTGAGCACGGACCCCCAGAAAGTGGCAGCAATGACTGCTTGGCCAAGGCTGACGAACGTGAAGGCCCTACGGGGGTTTTTGGGCCTTACAGGCAATTACAAAAGGTTTGTTAAAAATTACAGCATCATCAACAAGCCATTAACTGAGTTGCTGACGAAAGAGGGGTTCCTTTGGGGTGAGGAAGCTGAAGTCGCCTTTGACAAGCTGAAGAAGGCCATGAGTGAGGTTCCTACATTGGGCCTCCTTGATTTCAACCAGCCATCTGTACTAGAGACACCACCATCTCATGAAATTTCTCCATGTGAAGATGGTGTTCAAACTTCATTTCATCATTACTCCGCCAGGGGATATTATCCACTGTCGGTCCCAAGCCCGGATAAAGGAGGAGGGTTGCGTTAGGTAGCCGACAGCCAGCGTAAAACTTAGTCGGATTCAAATATGAATTCTAGACAAACTATCTGTTGGGATGTAACCCATATAGAAGTCTAGAATTCATGTAGCCAACCCCACATAGTGGGATAACGGCTGGATATGTTGTTGTTGTTGTTGTATCTGTACTAGAGACCGATGCCAGCAATTATGGGGTCAGAGCAGTGTTGGCACAAGGGGGTAGACCACTGGCCTTTTTCAGTCAGGCTTTATCACCAAAGCACTTGGGCCTCAATGTGTACAAGAAAGAACTACTGGTTGTCCTAATAACGATAAAGAAGTGGAGGCACTATTTGGAAGGGAGTAAAGTCATTACCTGAACAAACCATGAAAGTCTAAAGTTCCTATTGCAGCAGAAACTCCATACACACCTCCAAAGGAAAGGTATATCTAAACTAATCAGTCTTGACTATATTATCCAATATAGGAAGAGACATGAGAACAAAACAGAAGACACCCTTTCCCGCTGCATGGAAGAGGGGACTTCAACGGCAATGACTTCTGTTGTACCTGAATGGTATTTGGAAGTGGCATCTAGTTATGAGAAGGAAGATTGGACCAAAGAGCTGATGAAGCAATTGACCCTAGACCCAACTAGCAGACCAGACTATTCATTAAGGGATGGATTGCTAAGGTGCAAAGAGAAATTAGTGATTGGAGATGATGAGTTGCTACGAAGGAAGATCTTGATAGCACTACATGATTCTCCTGTGGGAGGCCACTCAGGGGTTCAGAGTACTTACAATAGAGTCCATCAGTTGTTCTATTGGTTGGGGCTAAAGAAGGCGATGGAAGAATACGTGAAAGGTTGTGACATTTGCAGCTAGTGTAAGCATGAGAACATCTACCCCCCAGGGTTGTTACAACCGTTGCCTATGCTGGAGCAGGCTTGGTTAAGCATCAACATGGACTTTGTGGAAGGATTGCCCAAGTCAAAGGGCAAGGACAGCATACCAATAGTCGTGGACAGACTTACGAAGTACGGCCACTTTCTAAGCCTAGCACATCCCTTCATGGCCCAAGAAGTTGTGCGGGTGTTTCTAGACCAGGTGGGTAAATTGCACGGATTGCCCCAAGTCATTGTGACAGATTGGGACAAAGTCTTCACAAGCCTACTTTGGAGGGAGCTAATGAAGTCACTGGGCACACAACTCCATTTGTCATTTGCCTATCACTCGAAAACAGATGGACAGACAGAACGGGTCAATCAGTGCCTTGAAATCTATCTCTGGTGCGTGTGCTTAGTGCACTTGACAGGGTGGCACAAATGGCTACCCTTGTCACAATGGTGGTACAACACCAACCACCATTCCACCCTAAAGATGACTCCATTTGAAGCACTATTCAAGTACAAACCACCATTGCTACCCATTAGTGGAGGTCCTAATTTGGTGGCCACAGTTGATGACTATTTGGATTAAAGGTAGTAGGTCATGCAAACTCTAAAGAAGGAATGGGCAAGTGCCCAAAACCGGATGAAACAGTATGTTGATAAGAAGAGGAGCGAACGATCCTTCTCAGTTGGGGACCGAGTATGTTTGAAACTGAGGCAAGCGCAATTAAAGACCTTCTCTCCAAAGGTAGTGACTAAACTCAGTCCCAAGTTCTATAGGCCTTATGAGGTGCTAGCTCGAGTGGGAAAGGCGATGTATAGACAACAACTACCAGAAGAGACCTCCATCCATCCAATTTTTCATGTATCTCTACTCAAACCCTCTCCAGGCAGTAGCCCAATGAGTGTTACCCTACCCCCGACAGTTTTAGAGATCCAACAAGTGGCTGAACCTATAGCTATTATGGGCAAGAGAGTGATCTACAAACAGAAACTACCCCTTACATAGGTGTTGGTGCGATGGTCGACCCTACACCTAGAGAACAACACATGGGAGTACTTATCAGACTTACTCCAACAATTCTCAAAGGTGGTAGGACTACTCTAACTCTTCTTGAGGACAAGAAGAATTCCAAGGGGAGGGGAATTGTCATGTGATAAGGGTAGCCATGTAATAGCCTATTAGAAGAAGGGTAATAGTGTAATAAAAGGGGCAGGCAGTTAGAAGGATAGAAGAATGTAGAAGATCGGCAGTTAGCAGCACGTAATTCAAATATTGGAGCCACTCCTCAAGGAGAGTATATAAGCCAACACACGCAGCTGGAGTGGGCATCATTGAATACAATTGGATCTTATTTCTCTCTCTCATATTCTCTCTCGACTCTCTCTCTCTTTTTCTCTATTTTTTCTCCCTCTCTTTCGATTCACAATTCCCGCGCAATTCAGAATTGCGAGAGAATTCCTTGTCAGAATCAGGTTCTGACAGCATTTTGATTTTGATAACTTCGGGAAGGAGACAAACCAGTAAGAAAAAGCGATTTGAGTGCTTCCGTTCAACATCAAAGCTTGCAGCTTCATGATAGAGGTGAAAATTCCTTAATAGCTTCTATAATGACTTGCAACTTCAGTGAACTATCTACAAAAATATTGCACGGTGTCTGATGATGTTGGAGAAAGGTTCCAACTTGCTTGCGAGGGTAGGCAAGGCTCTTGATTGAAGCCCTGAAGATTTTGCAATGGTGCAGCAGTGACAACCCAAGGTTGCAAACCAGCAAGGAGTTCCAAATCAACTCTAAAATTCATGGAAGTTGTGCGTTGACTGGTGTGAAGTTTTTAGTGAAAAGGAGAAGCATCATCCAAGGCTTCTGATGCTTCAACATTGGCTAGTTGAACAAATAGAAGGCTTCAATGGCTTGGGTAGTGATCTTTACTCACTCTGAGAGCATTTTGAGGCTCCCAAAAGGTCAGACAAGGATTCCAACCGCTTTGTCACGAGTTGCCATGGCTTGAGGACCTCCTTCAACGAACAATGATGGCACTGGTGCTTCTAATGGACGCTGATGAGTTCTGTTGCTGCTGTATGCTGTTGTGGCGAAGGCTCCTACTATTGATGAAGGTCTTTGATGGTTGAAGACATTGTTGTTGATTTTTTGAAATCTTCTAGGGGGCTGGGAAGACTTCCAAACACCCTTTGATTTCTACTGGAAATTCTCAATTCCGAAAACTTATGAAAACTGATGAATGTAATGGCAAAGTAGATGGAAGCTTAGGGTCTAGGATTTCTTTGATATCAAATTTGATGTGGAATAAAACAAACGTTTGCAGAAAATCAAAAAGAGAGATTGGAGAAGAAGAATGAGAAGAAAGTAGGGGGAAAATAAGAGAAGAGAAGAAGAAGAAACAAAAGCTGTGTGTGTGTGTTTTTTTTTTTTTTTTGGGGGGGGGGGGGGGGGGGAGAGAGAAAATAATCAGGAGAGTAAATCAATCCCTGTGTATTCAATAATCAAAAGCATTATCTAGCAAAAATAAATCAAAAGCATTTTGTTTTTCCTGAATACATCATTCACCTAATTTTATAAGCTAGAATCCAATCCTAAGTTCCTAACTAAAACATAAGTAAAGGCAAAATCCTACCAGGACTAAAACATAAATGAGCTAACTATAATAAAAGATAAAACCTAACTAAAAGATATAATCCAAACAAAATATGGTAATACTTAATTCAAAATACTAAATATCTTATCAAACATTAAAATTTAAAATCCTTATTTCTCATCATTTAGCCAAGCACTTCATTTCTCTCTTGTATTTCCCTTCAAACTTGATGACAACTTGGAAAATAGTGTTGATAGCTACAAAAATGGTGATATGAACTTTGATGGTCTCCTCCTCTAATACTACTGAACTAGAAATCCACTAGCTGAAAGCTGGGAACTACTTCCTCCTTTTACTGTGCATAAAAAATCACTTCTCCTTTCTCTTCTCCTTATCCTCTACTGAATAGACAGTTGGCCACGCCCCCTCCCCACCCGCCTTTAGCAGCGGGACTGACCATGAACCCTGGACCTTTGGCCTAAGGAACACATTCAACTCAAAAATCCATCCATTATATTTTTACTGAAAAATCTCTAAAGAATTATCTTCAACAATATCATCAACGATTACATAACTGAACTAACAAAGAGAGAGTATCCCTAAAGTAAGTCCACTGACACTCCCCCAATCTGAGTCGAACTCTAGGTCTGTTGCTGACTACCTGAAGCATCCTAGGTGGACTGGTGAGCTTACAACTTAGTGATAGGAAATCTGCATTAAATAGATCATATCCAAAATATAGTATTTTCCGTATAGAATGTTTCATTGCCAAATATTCCCAATGCATCAATTCAAATGAACAGTAACAATCTCATGTCACATGCATACAAAGAATGTGCATGTACTCAAATCATCTCAAATCTCAAATATGATAATGCACAAAATAGATTTAAAGGGAATCAATGTCAAATCTTAAATCTCATATATCAAGTTTTTCTCTTATGGGTTTAGCCCAAAAAAAAAAATTCTCTATGGGTAATATTTTGGTCCAGTGGATCCACATCTGTCTCTCAGTCACCTTGGCTCCACGGAAGAGGACGGGTCTTTTTTCATTCATCATGGTCCCTTTCAAGCTTGCACCATAAAACACATTTTTGTCATACTTCTACAAATTTCTCTTTTTCCAATATTTCTCAGACATATTTTTCAAGAGAATGATTCCTTTGCAAACATATATTTTTCTAATGTTTTCTTAAATGTATTTTTCATGGTTCTCAATATAACAACTTGTTCTCAATTTGTTTGTAAAATTCATTCAAGTCATATATAACAATTAAGAATAGAGAACATAAAATTTCGTGCCAAACAATTTATAACCAAGCATGAGAATAATTTTTCCACATATCGCAGAATAACCATTCACCTGGTGTTTGTTCATTGCAACTCTCCAAATCTCCCTTTCTCAATATCAACCTGCAGTTGTGTTTTCGCTGGTAATTTCATTGCTTCTTCTCCCTTTTTTTTATTCCTCTTCAGTGACTCTCTCACACATATCCTCCTTACCCCTCCTGCACACTCACACAACCTCATCTGCACCTCTTTCTTTTTCTCTATCTCATTCTTTCTCTCAGTAAATCTCACACATGGACTCATCCCTTTCATGTTCATCTTCAAACAATGAAGCCCTTTTATTTACAAGGCTTTGCCACCACCCAAGCCATTCTTTTTGTTCATTTTTTTTTTTTTTCCATTTTCTGCACTGCATTTTGGCTCCTCTGTGTTGAGGTAGCCATCCTTCTTTTCCAACCTATGTGTGTATATGTATTTAGTATATGGATATATCACTTGTTTCTGCAGCTTATTACTGAAGCAAGTGAAGAAGGAAATTTCTCCTTCATTTATTTCTTCTTATTATTACTATATCTATCAATCAACTTCCATTCCACTACAATTTGTACCCCATATTCATTCTCTCTCTACCTAACTGGTTGGTCTATTTCCCATATTCCAGATTTCTTATTTGCCATGTTTTATTCAAGTAGTACATTCAGTAGGCCAAATTAGATCACCCACATTCGTTGGTGGGTCAGCCCAATATCAGTAGAGCTTTGTACAATTTGGGCCTATTATTTACTTTTGGACTTGTATATCCACCATGTTAGGACTTGGGAGTATTATTGTAATAAGTAGAAGGAGAATGAAAGGCGGGAAAGGGGATTAGAGCTAACTAACCTACTTGACAGTGAATAAATAGGGGAAGGTTGAAACAGAAAGGCAATTTTGGAATGAAATAACAAACTCTCTTCTTCCTCAATTCTCTTCTCTCGTCTCCCTCTATCTCTCTTTTCTCTCTCCCTAAACTCTGTTCTAACGGAATTTCCCTGAAATTCCAATTCAACTCTAGCCCATTTCAGGGGCTGGACAATTGGTATCAGAGCTAAGCCTTCTTTAGCGGCTTCTGGCATGCGATTAGAAGGTGACGGAAGGTCCAATTCAGCAACCACGAAGGCATGGCGGAAGGAACACGCCTGAAACAACTGGAGCTTCGCCTAGAGAATCTTGATGGATTAATGGGTTAGATGCAAGAAGACGTGAGAGCCCAACGAGAAGACATAGCAATCCAACAAGAGGATATGGTGATCTAGAAGGAAGAGTTAGCTACCATCAAAGACAATATACAGGAATTGGAAAAGGGTCAAGAACGGGCCGACTTTTATGCACAGAAGATAGATCGCATGTTTGCGATCATGTTGACATGGCCACAATTCAGATCGCAAGAAGAGTCTGTTCCAAGAATGGAGACAGACGTAAGAGGCGCTGGAATATTACCGAGACCGGGAGGACCGAGGGGAACGGAGGAAAGGACTGCATGGGAACGTGAAATCCATGGTAGGAATCTCGGGTCGATGCATGGGGGACACCCACCAATGCCAAGATTGGATGGGGGACACCCGCCAATGCCAAGATTGGAAATTCCAATCTTCGATGGATCTAAACCCCGCTAGTGGGTACGACGCTGTGAAAAATTCTTTGAATTGTATAGGATAGGAGAAGAACAAAGGGTGACAATGGCAGCGGCCTACTTGGATGATACCGCGGATGCATGGTACCAGAGTTGGAGGCAATCAGAAGGGGGATGGGTGTCGTGGACCAATTTTGCCAACGAACTGTGTGGTCATTTTGGTGAACGGAATCTGGCGGACACAATTGAAGAATTTAACAAATTGAAATAGCAAGGATCGGTCAAAGATTATCTAAGGCGATTCGAGGAATTAAAGGCGTTGATAGGAGCAGCTCATCCGAGCTTGCCCGAGTCCTACTTCGTCTCGAGTTTCATCAACGGACTCAGAGACGATTTAAGATCCGTAGTAAAGATGCTGGGGCCAGTGTCGGTAAGACAAGCAGCAGAAAAAGCACGTCTCCAAGAAGTAACATGGGAGGCAGTATTCAAGAAGAATAAGCCATGGTCACAAGGAGGGTTGGCTATCAGCAGAGGGGGAACTCAATTCGGAGGAAGTAATTTCAAACCGGGTGTGGGAGGAACAAACCAAGGAGGCGTCAAGAATGGGAATGGGATAGGAACAAGCAAGAATACGACATTGGAGCAGAGGCGCCAATTAGGCCTATGCTTCAAATGTGGGGAAAAATATGGACCTGGCCATCAATGTAGGAGATTAATGTTGAAGATGGAGGCTTCCGATGATGAAGAGGCAGAAGAAGATAAGGCAGAAGAAGAAGATATAGAGGAAGAGCCCCATGTTGGGGAAGAGCAGGAAGATGATGGAGGACAAATCTCCTTTCACGCATTGAAAGGGGGTCCTACGGGGAAGATCATACAAGTTAAAGGACAGGTGGGAAGACAAAGATTATCGATGCTAATTGACAACGAAAGCACCCACAGTTTTGTGAACAAGAAAACAGCCCAAGATCTCAAGTGTGAAATGACTAGAACCAACCCACTATCAGTGATCGTCGCTAATGGGGACCGAATGTACAGCAACCATAAATGTTTGAATTTTAAGTGGGTTATGCAAGGAGTAGAGTTTGTGGCAGACTTAAGGGTCTTGGAGTTAAAAGGGTGTGACATCGTGCTGGGGGTTGATTGGATGAAGAATGTAAGCTCTCTAACCTTTGATTTCAAGAAGCTAGAGGTGACAGTGGAGGTGGAAGGCCAAAAGTTGACACTGATGGGAAGCCTAGATCAAGGGGAATGCAAAGTAATATCGGGAAGGAGGTTACACAAACTAATGAACCGAAAAAGTGAGCAGATTGCAAAATTATACTCTATTCATGCAATGGAGTATGAGGAGGAAGTAGGGGACAAACCACAATCTACGAGAACAACAGTAGCTACAATGCAACTGTTAACAGAGGTAAACACTTATGATCCCTTGCACTTATTATTGCATGAATTCCAGGACCTCTTCCAAGAGCCGACTACCCTACCACCCCAAAGGCCTTTAGACCATGCTATCCATCTTAAACCCAATACAAAACTTGTAAATATTCGCTCATGCCGATATAACCCTGCCCAGAAAACTGAAATTGAGAAACAAGTAAAGGACATGCTAACTAATTCAATCATACAACCTAGCCAAAGTCCCTTTGCCTCTCCAGTCCTTCTTGTCAAGAAAAAAGATGGCACTTGGAGATTTTATATAGACTATAGGCAGTTCAATTCCCTTACTATAAAGAATAAATTCCCTATTCCTATCATCAAGGATTTATTAGATGAACTCAATGGAGCTTCCATCTTCTCTAAACTAGACCTAAGGGCTGGTTATCAACAAATTAGAATGAGACCAGTTGATATTCCTAAAACCGCTTTCAGAACACACCAAGGGCTTTATAAATTCACTATCATGCCCTTCGGTTTGACAAATGCTCCTACCACTTTCCAAGCTTTAATGAACCAGATTTTCAGTCCATACTTCGCAAATTTATACTTGTTTTCTTTGACGATATCCTTGTGTATAACCCAACCCTACAAACCCACCTATCTCACCTCCGAACCACTTTTGAGGTCTTGCGAATTCATCAATTATATGTCAAGTTGTTTAAGTGTACATTTGCTCAAGGAAAGGTGGAATATCTAAGCCATGTAATTTCAACTAAGGGGGTGAACACAGATCCTAAAAAAATAGAGGCAATGGTAAATTGGCCGCGGCCTAAGAATGTGAAGGAGTTAAGGGGTTTTTTAGACTTGACCAGATATTATAGAAAATTTATCAAAAATTATGGAGTGATTAGTCGGTCTTTGACAGAGCTATTGCAGGAGGACAATTTCCATTGGAATCCTAAAGCTGAAGCAATCTTTGGAATCCTTAAACAGGCTATGATTCAAGCCCCTGTTTTAGCTCTTCAAGATTTCTCAAAACAGTTTGTTGTTGAAATAGATGCTTGTGGTAGTGGAGTGGGAGTAGTTCTCATGCACGAAGGGAAACCTTTGGCTTACATAAGCCAAGGTTTAGCTCCTAAACATCTAGGCTTGAGTGTGTATGATAAAGAGCTAATAGCAGTATTGGTAGTTGTTGAAAAGTGGCACCATTACTTAGAGAATAATCAGTTTGTGATTAAAACGGACCATGAAAGCCTTCAATTTCTGCTCCAACAGCGGTTACACACTCATTTACAGAGGAAAGGATTTTCTAAACTCTTGGAATTGGATTCTACAATCCAATACAGAAGAGGGAAGGAGAATTTGGTGGTAGATGAGCTGTCCAGAAAAAAGGAAAAAGGAGTCTGCCAAGCCATATCAGCTGTAACTCCTGAATGGGTGAAGGAAGTAGTGAGGAGCTATGACCAGACACCTTGGTTGCAGACATTGTTATAGCAGTTAACAATAACTCCTAACGGACAGCAAGGCTATACTCTTGTTGGGGGACTCATTCGGTTTAAGGGTCGAATTGTGGTAGGGGAGGATGACCAGCTGAAGTTACAGTTTTTGAGGGCCATGCACGGATCAGTAGTGGGCGGACATTTAAGGGTAAGAGCCACTTATCATCGGGTAAGGCGTTTTTTCTATAGGCCAGCATTAAAGAAAACAGTGGTGAAATATGTGATGGAATGTGAGGTGTGCCAAAAATGCAAGCATGAAACAGTGGCTCTACCAGGTTTATTACAACCACTACCAATTCCGAATCAAGCATGGGAGAACATCTCAATGGATTTCACAGAAGGCTTACCGAAATCAGAGGGCAAGGATACAATTTTGGTGATTGTGGACTGTTTAACTAAGTTTGCTCATTTCCTTAGTTTGACACACCCCTTTACAACTTCAGAAGTGGCCAAATTATTGTTGGATTTAGTCTTTAAAATTCATGGAATTCCCAAGACCATTGTGTCCGATAGAGACAAGATCTTCACTAGTAAATTTTGGCATGAATTATTCAAGAATTTGGGAGTGGGTCTACACTTATCTACAGCCTATCATCCGAAAATGGATGGACAAACAGAGAGAGTAAACCAATGTTTAAGGGCCTACCTTCGTTGTATGTGTTTTGCTAGGCCTAAGAGTTGGCACCGGTGGCTATCACTTGCTCAATGGCGGTACAATTCTACATATCATACAGCTATTAAACGTACCCCTTTTGAAGTTGTGTTTGGGTACTGTCCAACATTACTTCCTGCCATTTCGAGTTCTACTGCTACAATGGCAAATGTAGAACAATACTTCCAGAAAAGGAGAGAAGTCTTAGCAGAGCTTAAAAGGGAATTAACAATTGCCAAGAGTAGGATGGTTCATTATGCAAATAAAAAGAGAAGTGAGCAGAAGTTCAATGTGGGGGATGCAGTGTTTTTGAAGGTCAGACGATTTTTGCAGCCTACTTTTACTAAGAGAGCAGTATCCAAATTCAATCCCAAATATTTTGGGCCTTATGCAGTTATAGAGAAGGTAGGGGAGGTGACCTATCGGTTGCAGCTACCAGAAGATGTGAGAATACATCCGGTATTCCACGTATCTTTTTAAAAAAAGGAAATGAAGGACTATCACCTGCTGTCTTACCACTTATGAAGGAGGAATTAGAAGAGCCCATGGAACCTCGAGCAATTGTAGATAAAAGGGTGATCTATAGAGGAGCTGCCCCTATTACTCAGGTGCTTATTCGATGGTCTCATTTACCACCAGACCAGACGACTTGGGAATACCTACCAGATGTGTTGACAAGATTTCCCCATGCTATCAACTTGCTCTGAATTCTTGAGGACAAGAATTAATTCATCGGGGGGGGGAATTGTTAGGACTTGGGGGTATTATTGTAATAAGTAAAAGGAGAATGAAAGGCGGGAAAGGGGGTTAGAGCTAACTAACCTACCTGATAATGAATAAATAGGGGAAGGCTGAAATAGAAAGACAGTTTTGGAATGAAATAACAAACTCTCTTCTTCCTCAATTCTCTTCTCTCGTCTCCCTCTATCTCTCTTTTCTCTCTCCCTAAACTTTGTTCTAACAGAATTTCCCAGAAATTCCGATTCAACTCCAGCCCATTTCAGGGGCTAGACACACCACAACTATATAATAATAACAACCCACTTTTAGCCTTAATCTTGTGTTGTTCAACCCAATAAATTCTCTAACTCAATTTATTTAATACTATGTTTCCTACTAGTTTGCATATTTTTCAATTATATATATATTTGAAGTATTTTCAGGACAATCTTTTGAACCTTTTGTCTTGATCCCATCTTAAGTGCCTAGAATTACCATTTTACCCCTCTCATTTCATACCCCAACCTTCAATTCTTTTTAATTGATCCTATTTCAGTCAACTTCAGGCTTTACATAGTTGGGGTGTCACAAGTTGGGATTGGGGTTGGATAAAGCCTGTAACCTCTGAACAACTTAAAAGAAAAAATCACAGTAGATTGCAAGTCAACAATCATGAACAAAAATGATAGATGGGTATCCCCTATTTCATGACACAAAAAAAGTGAGAAAAAATATCTTATTTTCACTTCCATCACAAAGCATTTGAGTTCATGAAAAAGATTAATATCTACATTTACCACCATCTCATTTACCACATTCTTGAACTTGGCCTGCAGCATCATTGAAGCATTGCATATGGTTAACAGAACTGCTAGTTACCTGAAAATTATTGAACTATACTGTCAGAGAGACACATTGTCATTGATATAAAATATCCAATTTTAATTAAATCCAAATTTCACAGAGAAGCCTAACAGGATTCTCATGCGGAATTTATCAAACTGAGATATACACTTTGTTAGAATCTTTAATATTGGAATATTCATGAAAAAAATCCCTTAAATTTTAGTATTTATAAAATATGTAATTTATAGAAGGTACAAACATGCTTGAGTTCAAGACTAAAAACACAACTTGGAAGATTGAGGAACTCGCTGAATTTCAAACATGTCATTGTATTAGCTTGGGTGTTCAAAGGACACCGCATCAAAGTGATTCAACCACATATCAAACAAACTATGTTTAGCAACCTCATAAAAAAGATTAATCAGTCTTGAGATCCCAGAAGCACCTTAGCAAAAAGTTGGTCTAGAGATTTGATTCCAAAACACCCTTAATCAATCAACTATGGTAATTTGCTTTCTAGACCCCAACCTTTTATAAACCCTGAAATTATGTATGTGCATTCTCTTAAAAGTTGCTAGTATCAGAATGAATAGAGAGAACACTAAATAATAGAGGGCTTGCTTTCAAGAAAGAAAAATGTTCCCATGTTACAGGGGTCATCATCATCATCATTAACTGCACCTTACCCTAACCAAGTTAGGGTTGGTGGCACAATGTTCATAATGTCAATTGACTTCTAAAAGTCACACAACAACACAATTCCATGCAAAAGAATAGTGTGGCAAAATTTAGGCCGGATACCCTTCCTAATGCAACCCCTCTAGCAAGGAATGATGAGATAAAGTTCCAATACCATCTTCATATAAAAAAGTTTCAAGAGATGGCGATGAATTAAAGATAATTTATATGGTCATGTTCTATCACATTATTGATATTGTAAAACCAACCTGCACAATATGGAAACATGACTATTGTATTACAAAGGTGTCAATAACAAAAGATGTCTTGAGGGTACTTATATAGCAGTGACAACATTCAACAAATGCAAGCAACAGTCATAACAGGTTATGCTGAGGAAGAAGGTTACTCTTTAGGTTGTGGGCTATAACACTGTGTTGAATTGGGTTGTAAGGCATCCATTTTTGTAGTGATTTTTACAGTAATTGTTAGATCTGCTGTAATCCTTGGTGGTTTTCTTCCTTGCTTCCCCAACTTTTGCATAAAACTTTGCACACTTTATTTAATTTATCATCTAGCTTGCACATTAGCTCAATTGTTTACACTTCCAGTAAATAGGCATGGCAAGCATCTAGAGCATCTGCAATTGATAACAGAGCATATCATGTACTTAACCTTTCAATATTGAATTTCTCAAGGCAAAGCTAATGCAGGACGAACTGTGGAAGGAATAAGCAGCTGATAGTAGGCTTGGTGATGTGCTTGTTGTTGTAGTGGATTAGTGTTACATTATTACTCTGTTGTATTGTTATAAACTTTGTTAGGCTGTTAGGCAGTTAAGGCTAAGTATATAAACTTAGCCTCATTTCAGTTCTCTGTAATTGTGTTTTCATTTTCTAATCAATAAGATCAGCGAGGTAATTTTTCTTCTCTCACATTTTTCTTCTTCTCCATCATGAAGCTCTTGTTTCATGGTATCAGAGCCCTAGACTAGCGTCAATGGCCTCCAATCCCAAGTTCAGTTCTTCTTCTCTTCCTCATTCTTCTTACACTCTGTCTTCAGCCACACAATCTGATTTCTCAGCAGTGGCGAAGGCATTCAATTTTATACCAATTAAGTTGGATTCCAAAAAGTATTTGTTCTGGAAGGCGCAGATCTTGGCCACAATTAGGGCATTCAATCTGCTGCCTTTCATCAACAAATCTCCTCCTCCATCGAAGTACGTCTCCAACGCCACCTCCGATCACAATGCTCCAATTGTCAATCCTAAGTATCTCAATTGGATCAAGTCAGGTCAGTTGTTGTTAGGTTGGTTGTTTTCTACCATAGAGAAAGACGTTCTTGCACAGGCAATTCATTGTGAATCATTTGCCGATGTATGGACAATTCTTGAGAACCTTTATTCACAACAAACAATCGCCAAATCATTTCAATTAAAGCAACAATTAAGGTCTATAAAGAAGAATGATCAGTCTGTTAATGATTATATTTTGAAAATCAAGACCATAGGACATGCGCTAGCTACTATTGGAGAACCTTTAAAGGATAAAAATTTGTTGATGGCAATTCTCAATGGATTAGATAATGACTATGAAACTGTTGTAAGTGTTATTACCAATCAGATGGATCAAATTAATATAGAAAAAGTTCAATATTTATTACTAATGCATTAGCAGAGGCTTACTGCCAAAAATATGTCTAGTTTGTTTGGTCTTGATTCTGGTGTGTTTGCATATGTGCATGTGAATCTTGCATCTCAATGGTCTAGAAATGGGAATGGTTCTAATAGAGGATGTTTTCTCAATAGAGGAGGTTCTATTCCACATGGAGGTGGTTTTAGAGGAGGAAAAGGCCGTGGTAGGTCTTCTGGTAGAAGGATCTATTGTCAATTGTGTGGGAAGCCTGGTCATTTTGTGGATAGATGGTATCATAGGTTTGATATAAACTTTCAACGTACTTCAAGCCCGAATTTGGTCCACAATTTGGTAGAGGTGGTGGTGTATTGCAGTCTAACCTAGGGGCCTTTATAGCTACTCCCACTGGTTCTAACAAAGCTTTCTTGACTAAGTTAGAGTCTACACCTGGGACTCACTATAGTTATTTGTCCCAACCTTCAGAGACTCAGTCCCAATCCTCTTCATTTTCATCCTATCATGGTGAACCTTCTTGGTTTGTAGACTCCGAAGCTACAAACCACATTACTTCCAACCTTAACAACTTTTCACTTCATTCTCCATACAATGACAATGACAAAGTTGCAGTGGGTAATGGGAAGAAGCTCTCTATTTCTAACATTGGACTTAGTCAATTGTATACTCAAACTACTCTCACTTCTATCATTTCTTTACCTAATGTGCTTCATGTTCCTAATATGAAGAAGAACCTCATTAGTGTGTCCTAGCTTACTAAGGATCACAATGTGATTGTTGACTTTCATTCTGATTCCTGTTTGATTAAGGACAAGGATTCAGGGCTGGTGCTACTTCAAGGGATCCTTAAAGATGGTTTCTACCAGCTTGCTCCAGCATTTGCTCATGCTGAATCCAAGGACAGGTTTTTGTTCCTGTGTAACAAGCTTGGTCTCAAGCTGTCACTTATGTATCGCAGCCATGTTGTTGCTCCAGACAGTCTACAGCCTACAGATAGTCTACAGCCTAGTTCTTTGTCATCTGCTATGGAGTCTGATTTGAGGGGGAATGTGGAAGGAATAGGAAGATGGTAGTAAGCTTGGTGATGTGCTTGCTGTTGTAGTGGATTAGTGTTACATTATTACTCTGTTGTGTTGTTATAAACTTTGTTAGGTTGTTAGGTGGTTAAGGCTAAGTATATAAACTTAGCCTCATTTCAGTTCTCTATAATTGTGTTTTCATTTTCTAATCAATAAGTTCAGCGAGGTACTTTTTCTTCTCTCATGTTTTTCTTCTTCTCCATCGTGAAGCTCTTGCTTCACGCACAAGAGAAAAAGAAGAGAAAGAAATTAAGGAGGAGGAGGCACAAGGAAGGTAATCTATCAGGAGAAGAGATCACAAAGAAAAGACTGGCAAATCTGAAGCAGAAGCAGCAGATGAGGAAGAAGATAAAAGAAGAAGAGATGCAAGGGGGGGAAAAAAGCAATCTGCAGGGACAGGAGACGGAATGCTATGCAGAAAGTAAGAGAAAGAAGAGAAAAAATAAGAAGGAAGAATATGATAGAAGAGAAGACGAGCAGAAATAAAGCAGTAGGAGAAATTGAAAGGAGGCAGAGGAGGAGAGAATAAGCAGAAGAAGGATACATGCAGCAAAGGAAGGAAGGGAGAATACAGAGCTCTAGCTCTACCAAATATTCAATTCTTATTCATTCCAAAAAATAATAATGTCGAATTACACCAATAAGCCAAATATATAGGCTTGATAAGACTTCTAAAATAATTAAAACTCTTCCAATTCCAAAACTACTCTTACCTTGGTAGCATAATGTACACCACTTGACTTCTACCACAGAATCTACTATAAGTCCTAATAAAAATACAAATGTGTTAGATAAAATCAAAAACTCCTAGGTACATAAACTTACAAATTTATTTGTTATTTTGTGAGTCCCAATCATCTTGATTATAACAAAATCTTTATAGACATTTGAGGAGATAAACCACCAAAAAGTAGAACCCATAAACCAATCTTTTAATTTATTAAGTAGCTCACTTTCAATCACTGTACCTAAAAGCCAAATTCAATAAACACACAGTCCAGGTCTCCAAGCACCTGCACAAACATTCCCTAAATTAAATATTCCACTATTATTCATGTTGAAAATCCTCAGCGACCAGAAAATCAACAACAATATCAAACCTTAATTCCACTGAGTAGAATTGGCTACATGAATTTTTATTCACTGATCATATCCATTCATAACCATATTTTATGTAAGACCATTATATCTCATGTTCCATGTTATACTGAGAGTTTCCAATTTTTTTTCCTTTTTTTTTTTTTTTTTGTTTTCCCACTAAGTTTCATCTACTCTCCCCACAAGTGCATCTATCAATCATCTTATCATTTATACAAATCTTAATCACATTTCATAAATCTTATTTTCAATAGACATTACTCCAACTTTATTATGACTAACCCCATTTATACTTATGTCCTCTCTTGTATGGTTACACATTAACCATAGCATCTGTAGCTCTATTATGCTTATATTTAAACATGTTAGTTCTTAACTTCTTAAAATTTCATGTTGCAAAATAGAGCTAGTTCTGTAGCCTTCGAATCAAATTTCCCTTTTAATTTTAGAAACTTACCTCCTACAAACCCTTGGTGCAACAATAAGGTTGCTCCATTCTGACTTTGAGGTCACAGTTCCGAGTCAGGAAACAGCCTTTTTGCTAAACAAAGATAAGGCTGCATATGATTGACTTTCTCCAAAGCCCACAATGCAGGAGCCTCATGCACTAGGTTCACCTTACATGTAGCATGCAAAATGTTGGAAACCCTTCTTCACTTTGACTATCATGTCGTGATTCTATGAATAACATCCTCAAATCTTCCCATCTTTTTGAACAATTAATCTGAGATATCTAATTTGGTCTTTCTTATAGTAACTTAAGTCCCACCACAATATTATTCACACTTCTATTTTTTATTAGATTTACATTTTCATATATTTAATTCTCAATGTGCTCGGCTTGAACCCTTTAAACTCAAAGGCGCCTTTCATTATTGAAGCTTAGTATTAACGCTTTATTTAGTAAATTCGTTTGCCACTAGTGGAAAGGGGTAAATAATGCAGATATGTAATCCAATTGCAAATAAAGGGGGTTGTTAATAATCCACACAAGACATTCCCACTGACCAAATTAAGGAAAAATGATTCGCAATTCCATGTCCTCTTGGAAACAAATAAATGGCCTGCGTTTCCTTCATTTCCCTTTCGTTTCCTTTTCATTAGTGTCTATCCCTTTAATCTCTCTCCGTACTCCTTTTTTTCTCTTCCTTATCATTGTTCTCACAAATCCAATTCCAACGTCCAAGCACCAAAAATAATGCCTAACTAAACGCAGACACGCAGAGATTTGCCATTCTGGTCCAGTTCAAGTCAATACCAAAAGAATAATAACAAATCAACAATTTGACGCAAGCAATTACATGAATTCAATTAAGAACAAGATTCCTATGGACAACAAGAAGCTTGAAGAAGACGAGGAAAGTGACAGTGACCTCGGAGAGAGCCAAGCGGAGAGAAGCGAAGAGAGATGTGAAGCTCTGAGCGATCGCCGTCGAGTCCCTCTCGACGACCTCGAGGGCCCTCAGAAGCTCCTTCTGATCGAACGGCGTCGTATTTGGCTTCGACTCGCCGTTCCATTCTCGTCCGCCTTCTTCCTCTACCTCGCAATTCCGGTGACGCCCCGGCGGATGATTGGGATCGGTTTCTGAGACAACTAGGGACTCAGATTCAGTTTCCATTTTCCCGCAATTCCCGGCGGTGACAACAGAAGAATCCCAAATCAGAAACACACTTCCGCTTGAAATTATAAATATTATTTCTTTGTGTCGGAGGCACCAAATTTGTGAGATGTTATTTAATTAATATTTTTTACGCATTTGATGGCTACAATGCCCGAAAACGTCTCAGAGAGTGCTATTTCTAGGGATGTCAAAAAATATTTAAAAATCGGTGAATCAGATCAAATCGAATTGAATCGTATTTTTTTGAATTGATTCTATGGTTCAACGGTTAAATTCTGGTTCTAAAAAATTAAGAACCGATATATTTGATTTGATTACTAGTTTTATTTTCAAATCGAACTAGAACCGATATTATACTTGTATATATATTATAATTTTTTGAATATATATATACATACGCATAAATATATTATTACTTGTAATTTTAATCTACTAGTTTTTTTTTGTTGTTTTTTTGTTGGTTATTATTATTCATGAACTCTTTTATTTCTAGACTTTTATACGCTATTGTTATACTAAATGGTCGATGTAATCTCATTTGATAAGGAGGTAGTTTATGAATTATTTTGTTCTATTTTTACTTCAAGATTTGAACATTAATGAAGTTATAGGTTTATTTTAATTAACAAATTTGTTTTAATTTTATATTTTACGAAAATGTTTAAAAGTTAAATGTTAATTGAATAGAATCAAAACCGGTCCGATGCGATGGATTGGTCATGGTTTGGTTTTATATATGTAATGGTTCCATTATGGTTCTTATTTTTTCGAAACCGTTAAAAATGGTTCGGTTACTAGATTCTTATAAAATCGGACCAATCCGAACCATTTACACCCCTAGTTATTTCGATGTTTCTAAAATGTTTTTATTTTTATAAAAATTAAAAAATAAATAAATAAACATTTTTTGAACGTTTCTAAAATTTAAAAATGTTTCAAAACTATTTCATAATATTAAAAAAATATCATAAATAAATTTATAAATTAGAAACGCATTTCCATCTACAAAGAGGTTAGAGACATAATTTTTTCTATCTCTAACTCAAATTTTTTTATTTGTTCCAGAATTTATTTGAATGCATTTGTTTTTAGATTAAATCACTATTTTATCTAATTTTGTATTAAAATTTATATTTACAAAAAAATCATTATATACTTTTTTTATTTACATTTTCCATTTTCTACCTTTTCGTTCGTTTCGTATCAGATTCGTTTACCATTTTCTTTTTTGTGCAACCTAGTTTAATTGTACAATAGATTACTTTACATATCAATATAAATGTACGAGTTATCATTATGAAATATAAATAAATATGTTAAATTTAAGTGTCTTAATAACATTTTCATATATAGAGTTGTCATTATAAAAATTTCTTTTGACAAACAAAAATGTTACATTGATACAAAACAAAATATGACATATTAATGTATTAATGTCACTAAAAATGTCATAACTAAATGTCCAAATAACATTTCCCTTTGACAAATACTTGTGGGTGGTTCGTAATGCTAAAAAGAATTATAAAAAATTCTACAATAGTTATGGGCACTAGTTCACCAAAATATGATATATTTGGTGACATTTTATGTATTAACATGTTATACTCAATATAAAAATGCATATTAATATATGAGTGCCACAATTGAGTGTTGAAATAATATTTCTGTATCTTCTATACTCATACAAAAAGATCAAATCTATATTTTTGTCCATATATTTTTAATATTTTTTTGTGTAATCACATAAACTTTATATTATTTCAGTTACACCCTTAGAATTATATTTTTGAGTCAATTTTACTCTTGTATTTTAATTTATTTTTCAATGACAATTTAAATTTTTCATTATTTCAATTTCACCTATATACTTACATTTTCAAGTCAATTTAAGTCTTACATTTTTGTTGTGCTAATTTAATCATTTTTTTATTACGTGTCAAAGTATAAAGATTAAATTGACTTGAAAAAACATGTATAAAGGTATAATCGAAACAACAAAAAGTTTAAGCTACCATACAAAAAAAAAAGTCAAAGAATTGTGGTTAATTGACTCAACAATGTAAGTACGGGAATATAATCGAAATAACATAAAGTTTTGATGGTCACATGAAAAAATATTAAAGTATAAGAACAAAAATATGGGTTTGGCCCATAAAAAAACATTAACAAAATACAAGGCATAGGTTATATTTTAGTTTGTGTCCTTGTATATTTTTTTATTTAAACATTCAAATTTTTTGTTGTTTCAATTAAACTATTGAACTATACAATTTTCAGTCAATTACGCCTATAAACTTTTTGTTATTTCAATCACACCTTTAAACTATACTTAAATTTATTGTCCTCAACAAATTTGTCGAAATATGTGATTAACTCGCAAAATATAAATGTGACATTTTATTTATTCACTCCAATCCTTGAATGAAAATAAATACAAATATTTGTTATTTATTTTAATTAAATAGTATTATTATTATTATTCCAAACTAGATAGATTTTTATTTTCTTATTTATGGTCGTTTTTTAAAATAAGTTGTCTCCGTGAGAGCTCAATCTACATTACAGTATAGATGCTATGAATCGTAATTCTGGCGTCCTCATCCTTCTCCTTATTCTTTATAAATGAAAAAAATAAAGAGAATTGTTTTGATTTTTATCTAGCTTTGTAGTTAAGGGTATGCAAATGGTCAATTTAATTATCAAAATTTACTAACCAATTAAATTGAATCGAAAAGTAAAATTGAACCAAATCCATCAATTAATTTAAAAAACTGAACTAACCGATAACTAAAAAAATTGAACCTAAACCATATAAATCGATTAAACCAGAGAAACACAAAAAAACTAAAGTAGCAGATAAAAAACACACAAAATAAAAGAAAATGACATCATTTTATAAATATCAAAACAATATTATTTTAAAATTAGATCGGTTCGTATTAATATACTGTGAAGTAAATTACACAATCACATGGACAAGACCAAGAGAAGTATCAAGAAATGATGTGAAATCAAAAGCCAAAACAAAAACAAAAAATCACAACACAACGCACCCAAAAACAAAAGATATACGTGTTTGGATTCGAAAGAATCCTACTCACAGTTGAGACTTCCAACCCCTAGTCAATCCACTAATATATACAATGGGTTTAAAGAGATTACAAGCAATCAACAGTAATAAGAAAAATCACTTAGAGTATTGACAAATTGGCAAAGAACCAAGTATAAAAGTTTCAAAGAAACAAGCTATTCACAGCACTCACTCTCGCCATTCCCACTCACTATCACAACACTATGATTTCAAGATAAAAGAGAAGATATAAAGCTACGGTTTCTCTCTTGCACAATTGCTTTCTCCCTTCCGTTCTGTTTGCTATTTGCACATTGAAATTAATAACTATTCAGTTGCCCCCATTTGCCTTATATACATGGTCCAACTCATGATAAATGACAGACTTGGGATTGGGCTCAGTTTGCCATAAGATACCAATGACCCGTGGCCAATATTATATTATATTAAATTACCCAAATCCATATTACTATAATATAGAATGCCAAATGTGCATGCAGATGCAACCCAAATGTAAAATACATCAATTTATTTAACATCAAAATATAACACTATATGCGATATGACAATTACATTGATTGATTTATAAAACAATACAACATATCAATATATTTTGAATCACAAATCCTAACAGTTCAGTTCTTTCAACCAAAAAACCAAACTGAAAATAAAAAATCAAATTTTAAGAAAAATTAATCAAACCGAACTAATGTAAGAAAAAATTGAATCGAATTGACAAATTTGGTTGATTCGGCTTGGTTAGTTAGGGTAAACCAAACTTTTACTCTCCCCTACATGTAGTTATTAAAGGGAAACATGGGTTTCAATTCATTTTACCTACTATTAAATTTGAACCAATGACCATTGCAATATAAAATCGATATAACATGTTTCAATTACAAAAAATAGCACTAGATTGGAAATAGATCGTTGTCAACATTCCATTCAATAGATATAGGTAATTTTTTAATACTTGTAAGTGATAGATATATGTTTTTACTCTTGTAATTGATTATGGTTTTGATGATGAAAACATTTCATTCCAAGCAAGCTATTCTAAAAGTAATCAAAATCATTTATCATATATATATATATATATGTGTGTGTGTGTGTGTGTAAGACCTTTGGAATTAAATCTCTTAGTTTATTAACATTTAGATAAATTCCAATGTATATGTGGTCAGTTGAGACTATTGTTTTTGGATATTAAATTTACAAGAAATAAATGTTTGATGATTGTAGAAATTATTTTGAGAAGTGGTCTAAGCTATTAGTCGACAGTTTAAAGAAAATGACTTAAGACTATCGACAGTCTCGTAGAGAACTGTCAACAGACAGAAGGCATATTCTATCCTCTTTATGAAACTGTCGACACTTTGGCAAGAAATTGTTGACAGACAGAATGCTTGCAAAGGAAATTGTCGACAGCCTATATGCATTGTCTCATCTCTCTATCAACTATAAATAGGTGGTTAAAGCTTTATTCAAAGCTCTTAGATCATCAATTACTCAACTACCAAGTGCTTAAGAAGTGATTGAGCTTTAATTTCGGTCGTTCTCTCGTTTCAACTGTAAAGGCAGTGCTTCCCTTATATCTATCTCTATTATAGCCTTGTATTTTTCATTGGGAGAATTTGTAACTAAGAGGTCAAACTCTTATAACGCTCATTTTACTATTGTATTCATTTGTTCCAAACTTATAGAGCTTGAAAGCCTATCTAGGTGATAAAATGTTGTATTATTTCATAGTGTTTGGACTAGATGACCTAGTTGCTTTAAGTAAGGAGGGTTAGTGGATTGAGTTAAAAAAAAATTCGTGAAAAATTAAGATAGTGGACTAGGCTTGAATAAGCCGAACCACTATATATCCTTGTGTGCTTGTGTTATTTGTTGATTTTTCTTTTCAAGCATTTTTACATTTCTTATTTGATTCATATAATTAACCCTTCATTGAAAAACATTTCATACTTTTCAATCTTGTGCTTCTTGTTGTCAAAACGAGATTATCTTAGTATGGTTGATACCTCATCGTGCCATTTCAAAAACTTGAGATTTAACAAATCCGTAATCTTCATATACAACATCATTTTTTATCAAAATTTTAAAGGAAAAAGAATTTTGTTTTAACCATCAATTCACCCCCTTCTTGGTGTGTGTCCTAGTACTTATTTTCTATCAGTAAGTATATTCAATCTACAATCTTCGTCTCTATCAAGTAACGGGTACTTATTAAACACGTATACACATTTAACTAAAGGTAAAAAAAAAATGTTTATTCATTTATAACAATAAATTTCCAATGGAGATTTGGGATGACTACATTGGTGTAGTTTTTATTAAATTTAGATTTAGGTGAATACAAATGACCTAAATCATCAAGGCGAAAAGAAATTCATCCTTTCAGGTATATTTTTTTGTTTAGAATACAAAAATAATATTCTATATTAAAACAAATGAAATCAAATTCAGTAAAGACATGAAAGAAAAAACAAATGAAGCCAAACATTAAATAAATAAATAAATATTTTAAAAATAATATAAATTTTCAAATAATTTAACAAAATATTTTAATTTTCAAACTGTTTAACAAATTATCACACTTATTCCAATGTAATATGCCACGTTGAGATGTAAGTCTTCTAGCAAGTCAAATTCGTTACGGAGAATAGGGAGTTACAATAAAATGTGCTAATCTCAATAGCAATTTCAATTTGTCTTAATTTTTTACCTTACATAATATTTTCTTACACTTATTTCTTGATACTTAGGTAAATTTTTAATTTTTTTTAAACTCAATACTAGTATCAGTGAGATACAACAAAACACACAATTTCAAGTAACAAGTTTGAGGAAATTGAAAATTTTACTTGAATGTTGAGCAATAAATGTAGAAAGATGATGAGTAAGGGGAGGAATTTGGGATATATTGAACTCGCTACTAGGAGTACTGTGATTTATTGTATCTCATTACTCACACTAATTAGTTTAACTCGTTAAAAAACTCACTTTCAAACTAGGGCCAAAGCCAAAAATTTTAACTAAGGTGGGCAGAAATTAAATAACATAACAAAATTTAAAATAAATTATGTACAATAGCATTATCTAAAAACTTAGGGTGGGGCAGGCTGTGTGTAGCTCTGCCCCTAATGTAAGATAGGTATTCAAAAAATAAATAAATAAATAAATAAATTATTATGTACAGTAGGTCTACCCTTGGTCGTGTGTAGCTCTGCCCCTAGTTTGAATGTGATATGGTAAGTTGAAAGAAGTATGGTAATTTGTTAAATAGTTTGAAACTTGTAATATTTTATTAAAAGTATTAAAAAATTACAATATTTTTAAAAATATTGTCAAAATAAAAAGTTAAAAGCTTTTTTTTAAAAAAAGCTTGGTTGGAGTTATGTGTCAAACCGTTATTTAACTTTTCCATTTTTTGTAAGAGTGCGTCACTCTTGTTTTTTAAACGTATTTGGAGTTAATTCGCCGTTAAGATCATTATAATGGCTAATAGCCAATGTTGGGATTAATATAAACCTATTTTTAAAAATGGGCAAATAGCAAAAAATAATAATTTTTTTCGTAAATTTATAAATTTATCTAAACGTTTTAATTTTGACAATTTTATTTTAATTGGCTCAATTGAGTGCAATTTTATCTAATACCTAAAATTAATTTGGGAGGCATATATCATTGCTAATGTGATAAGTCACCTATCATAAAAATATATATATATGAGTGAGATTCACATATACATACGTGAAAAAAATAAAAAAAAAATAATGTGCATCCCACTCATATGTGTATATGTAGATTCCACTTATACATATATTTTTTATAGTAGGTGATTTGTCACGTTAGCAATAACACGTACCTCTTAAATTAATTTCAGGCATTGAATAAAATTATATCTAATTGAGTTAATTGAGGTATAATTACCAAAATTAAAACGTTTAGATAAATTTACAAATTCGTAACAAGATTTAGATTTTTTTTTGCTGTTTGCCCTATTTTGTAAATTAGTAATCATCTTGAACATAATTACTATTTCTTTATTTTCTAAAAATCGTAGAAGGAACAAAAGAAAAATCTTGTCGTATCTTCAACAATTTTTAGTTTTTACATAATCTTTTAGTAGAATTCAAACCCATATAAAGTTTCGACCATCATATAAAAAAAAAAAATGAATGTATCTTGTAAGATTCCCGATAAATTATAAATTCTTTGATTTATTCCAAAAGCAAATGATTATCTACTTCTCATATTTTATAAATAGTCGAGATATATCTCAAACGTTATGTTGAAACGTATTTTATCACTATACTAAATATTATTTTTATTCTAATTTTGTCCATAAAATTAAATAACTTGCAATTTTTAATCGTAGCTAAATAAAACACTTGTAGTGGAGAGAAAAAATATATTAGTGGATCAAAATAAAATATTAAATAAGATTTTAGATGAATATTTGACGACGATTGAAAGTTAAAGGGTTATTTAGTCTTCTAAGCAAAATTTAGATAAAGATAAAATTTTGTATAGTGATAAAATAAATTTATTTTAAGTTAAAGGCCTCAAACGTGTGAATTAATTGTTTTTTTATTTTTAGAAATATCAAATAACATTTTTAGAATAATTAAACTTTAACATAATTTCATGCCAAATATAATGTTTCCTTATTTAATAAAATAGATGATTCTCAAACCCATAATTTAATAGTAGCAATTTAATAGATTTATTTTGTTTTTTTTGTTAGTTTTTGTTTTCATTAAAAAATAAAAATTTAAAATGTTATTTACGAGTCATTTGGTAGAACTTTTAGTTTTCATTTTTAATATTTTTTTGCTCCTCTATGGTTTTAGTTTAAATAATTAATAGTTAATGTGTTTTTTTTAATATGAGAAACTCGAGAGGTCATTGATCAATACACAATATTCACCCGGGAGTATCCTACCCTCTCTAAAAATCCATAACTTGACACATGTTCAGCCTAAGTGGATGGACAAGTGAGTTGTGGGCCAAAGCATGAGACTTGACCCATTGAATAAACATAAAATATCGATAATTATGCACTGTAAACTTGATCTCACGATCTTGTGATAACTCTCGCTTTCACATGTGTACGGTTGACCATATATACTACCCCAATTTTCTAACTGTTTAGTGGCATCAAAGTTGACGAAGTAACGTGATAATTTATTGATAAATTAAAAAAAAATTATTTAAGAGAAAATTTAGCAATTTTTTATGAGAATAAATAAATGAGCAATAAATTGGGTTATTTCTATATTTTTTATTTTAAGTAGCCTTTATATCGTATTTTTAAATAAATTATTTAAGAAAGGACTATTTTCTAATAATTACTATAAAATAAATTAAAATAAAAAATCAACTTCTTATAAAATATAAAATTTATAAATCAATGATATTTTACCCTAAACTAGTATTTGTTAACTAAAATATAAATAAAAAAATTTGAGATATTTTAATGTGTTTCGAATAAAAGTGTTTTTTATTATATTTGTTAAATTTTTTATAAAAAAATCATATGAATTCTTATATTAAATTTTTAAGATAAATTTATTTATTCTCCTATCAAAATAATTTATTTTAAATTTTATACATAAATTATTTTAATATAATTTTATTTTACTCATTTTAATAAATATTATATAAATAAATAAATCTATTAGGATTTCTGCCCTTTTTGGAAAAGCTGAAAGAAACTAAAGAAAATCAATTATGGCGCGTGACAGACACGTCACCCACTCGCTCGGATTGAGGTGTGGCCACGTGGCGGGGGGCAGGCACCTTGCCGAAAACTCAATCAAAAGCCAGACAAGCGGTACAAGGCGGGAATACGATCCAAAATTCGTGGTGGGCCCATTTGTTCTATTACCAAAGCCAAGCCCATAAAACAAAATCATTATTATTATTTTCTTTTCAAAATTCGTTGCAATATGTACGATACAAATAGTATTTTGGTCCCAACTTGTCCAAAGATTAATGAGTTAAGTTTGGGATCGAGCTTAACATAAACTCACCATAAATCTATGTGACATTGGTGAGTTGTAATAGAGAAAAAATAAGGTATACAACAGTGATATGGAGAGATAAAAATTAACAGTGATAAACTACAATAATAATGAACGAAAATAACGTGAGATAATTCAAAAGCAAGAAGGGTGTACAATGATGACAAGTAGTCGTAAAAAGAGAAAATTTGGTGTGTGTGACAACAAAAGGAATGGGGTTGTGTAGTAGCTATAAACGACAATAGTGCAGAGAAGTGACTTTAGAAAGAGCAAAGGTGTGCAACAGAAGCAGACAACAATAAAAAAAAAAATTATATTTAAACAAGTTTTATAATTTTTTTAATCTTATCTTCAATAATTTTCTTTTAAAAAATTATTTTCTACAACTAAACAACCTTATAAATAAAATAATACCACTCAATATTCACTTTCTCGACAATAATTATGATTATCATGATCACAAACAAATAATTTTAACCAAATCAATATTTTTGTTTTTGCATTTTTTTTTGGTAGTTCTCGAACTTTTAATTGTTTTAATTACACATTATAGATTTGCATTTTCGACTCAACTTAACCCATGTAGCAAATTAAATTTTTTTGTTACTTCAATTACACTTTTGAACTTGTATTTTTGAATAAATTTAACTTATGTACTTTGACATAAACAATGGATATGCATTTTATTATCTAATTTTATTTTTTTAAAATAAAAATATAAGAATTAAATTGATTAGAAAATGCAGATGCAAGATTATAATCTAAAAAGCAAAAAGTTAAATTTGTCACATGAAAAAAAGATCAAATTACAGGAATTAAATTGACTCGAATATCAGATTTAAACGTTCAATCAAAACAACAAAAAATTTAAGTAATTATACAAAAAAAATATAGATTTATCCAAATAAAATTATTATACTAAATTAATAATTAATTTATTTTATTTTAAAAAACTTAAAATTCACGAAAAGGAAACTCGAGATAACGAAGTCAAGTCCAAAATTTCCCTATCCAACGCCTAACCCAACGTCCACGTTGTCTTCCATTTTCCACCCGCCCGAAAGTGGCCTCTCAGCGCTCCCTCTCCAGCACAGAGCTCTCTCTCTCTCTCTCTCTCTCTATCTCTCTCTCTGTTTCTGTTTCCCGAAAACAGAAGCAGAGACAGAGAAGGAAAAACACTCTTCAACGGATCGTTTCGGCCGGGCAGTTCGATCTGGAGCTCGGAAGCTTCCCATTCCCACGATCTCGGATCTCTTCTCAACTCAAGTGCGTAATCTAAACTGCATTTCGTTCGAAATCTAGGGCTCCTGTCGGATCTGTTAGATTTCCGTTTATCTTGTCGCGCATTTGTGCTTGCTTGTTGGAACTATGAATTTCGGGGCTTCAGTTTGTTGAAACCCCAAATCTTCTGCCTTGGTCTGATGGAATTACCTAAATTGTTGTTTTCGCATCCTGTAAATTGCAATGCGCATGCCTTTTCTAGTGTAGTTTAACTTATTGTTTTGAGTTTAATGCATGGTAGTCCTTAGTTTAACTGAATTTCTTATACTGTATTGGGTGGCAAATTCCTGTCTTATGGCTTTAGGGTGTTTAGTATCCTATCACAGTGAAGTCATTGTATCTCTTACTGATTCCCTAGATTTCCAGACCCTATTAAATTGACTGCTTTCTTGGTAGTTTAGTTATTAGGCTTGAAGTTTCTATTCAAGGCGAACTTCTTTATTTGTCATAAATGAGAGGTTTGTGGACTGGCTGCTATTCATGAGACTGGGAACTTCAATTGCTCCTTGTTTTGTAAATGCTTCCAATATCCCTCTGAAATCATCAACGCACTGTTCATATTCAATAAATTTGCCTCAAAACACCTGTTCATTCTGAGTAAATTGTTTTGAATAATGTGCTTGGCCACAATGTTAAAATTAAGGAGCTGATAACTGAAGTGGATTATACCATTAGACAAAAAGTCATTTGGTTTGTTATTTCTTTTTTGATAGGCAAAGAAATTGTGTGAAAGGAAAATGCCAAAAGGGAGCAAAAGTCAGTTTAAGAACCCTTGAAACCCTATTTATCTAAACAGTGGTCATCAACAAAGGAAATGAAAGAGAATGGACAAAAGGGGTATACTCTCTCATCAAATATGCAAAGCACTTTCAACATTTTCAAATGCTTTCCTATTTTTTGCATGCCAAATGCACCGCATCCATAAAAGAGGGGTTATATTCCACTTCATTCTGAAAGCTCTTTTATAAGCTACTAGTTGACCAAGAATGGAGAAAATTCACGATGGAGGTGGGCATCAGTATCACACAAGAAACACCAAAAATTGAGAAAACCAAGTTCAATAAATGCCAAATCATCAGGCAGTCTAGAAGGATAAGCTCCACAAATTCCCCATCTTCCTTACACATGAAGCACCAGTCAGCCACAGTGTGTCTTCTCTTCCTCAAGTTATCAATGGTGCAAATGGGTTTAAGTGTCCACATAGTGAAAGCTGCTTTGGGAGGTGATTTTTCCTTCCAAATTATCTTCCAAGGAAAGATAGACACCCCTTCTGCAATAGGCATCTGATAGAAGGTGAACTATAAGGGTCTCCAATTTCTTTGTGAAAGAATGCTCATGAAGTAACATTGTGCCTAAATTGAGGTTACCAAAAGATTACCTCATGGTTCAAAGAGTAAGAATCTCTCACAGTAGCCTTCACATCCCTAACTGTGGCAAAGAGACTTGGAAAAGCTTTGGACAAGAGCCTAATGTTTTAGACTTGGCTCCTCTAATCAGCCATGCCTGCACTTAGCCCTTGATCATTGTCACACTATGATCTTGGCGCGACATTGGCAGTTTATTTACAAATTCGCACTGTCTTGTTAGTCATTTCCTTTATGTTATATTGTTGTGATTCATTTACTTTATGCATTTGTATTAGTTTGGATATTACAACTGTGAGGGGAGGATATTTTAGGGGGGTAGGCCACGTATAAAGGGGCCTAGGAAAAAGACAAAAGAGTTGGTTATTAGGGGTGGCATCTATTGTGGCAACACCCATGCTAGAGGCTTAAATATCCTCTAGACGAGGCTTGTAAAGGCATGCAAAATTAGAAAGAATTCTATCCTTTCTCTCTGTTCTCATCTCTCTATTTTCTCTTCTCTTCTCTTCCTCCATTTATAATCTCTCTTACCTAATTCGTCTTCTTCTAAATTCCTTACTGTCCTCTCTAATTCACACTGAATTAGAAGGCGGATTCCATTGTCACATTTGAGTTATGACAAACTGGTGTCAGAGCACTGGTCCTAAGCATAACATTAGAATTGAAGGATGGTAGACGAAACCTGCATGAGGAATTTTGAGATGCAATTGCCGCAAGTGAGCGGAATGATGGTTGAGCTTCAGAATAGGATGGGTCAGATGGAGGCAAGAGAAGCTCAAAACCGAGAGGCAATCTAGGCTATGGATAACAGGATGGAAGGTGCCCAGGAAGGAGTGGGGCAGAGGCTGGAAGGTATGGAGCAGAGGTGAGATGGGCCCATGGCAATGCTGCGAGATGACATGCAACAATTTACGGTAATGTTTACACGCCAAAACTAGGTAAGGATGGCTGAAAACTTTCCCCCTAGAGATAGAAATGAGCCTATATTGCATAGAAATGGGGGAGATAGGGGTCGTGCCGATGCATAAATAGAGGTTGACCCAGAAGAGATGCTGGAAGGAGTGGTGGGAAACGATAGGAATGGTGCACCTAATGGGCAGCACTCGGGGTTTACCATGCCCCGAATGGAAATTCCTATCTTCGAGGGGGTCAACCCTCGGTGGTGGATAAGGAAATGTGAGAGGGTCTTCTTGTGGAACAACATACCAATGAAGGCAGTAACACTCGCCGCAACCTACTTTAATGAGGTTGTTGATGCCTGGTTTCAGGGGTGTGTAAGTGTGTAAAACGAGTTCACTTGGGATGAGTTTGCAATCAAACTGTGTGAAAGATTTGGAAAAAGAAATAGGGTAGACACCATTGAGGAGTTCAGCAAGCTAAAACAAATTGGAAGTGTAGAAATGTACTTAAAGAGATTTGAGGATTTGAGCTCCTACATGACTCAACAAAGCCTACACCTCACTGAAACTTATATATCAAGCTTCTTGAGTGGGCTTAGTGAGGACATAAGGCCAATAGTAAAGATGATTAGGCCCCAAACAGTAGAACAAACGGCTGAAAGTGCAAGGCTACAAGAAATGATTATAAAAGCACTTAAGAAGAAGCAAAGGCAACAACACAAGGGGTTAACAGTGGGATCAGCCAGTGGGGGAGTCAAGTATGTTAACAGAGAAGTAGGCAAGAGTGGAGGAAGTACGAAACAGGGGACAGGGTCTAGCACCATGCCTTATGGGAGCAGTTAAGAGAGCAGAGAAGGTTGGTTGGTCTCTGTTTTAGATGTGAGGATAAGTATCATCACAGATGTCAATGTAAGAGGCAAATTTTATTGCTGGAAGGAGAAGAGGAGGATGAAGCTGAGGAGTCTAAAGAGGAAGTAGAAGAGAGTGGTGAATCAGAAGAGGAAAACAACGGTGAAATTTCACTACATGCACCCAAGGGAGTGACTAACAACAAGATAATTAAAGTAGCAGAGAGTATGAAGAATCATAACTTGTTGATCCTAATTGATAGTGGAAGCACACATAGCTTCCTTGATGAAGGGACAACTAAGAGGCTAAAATGCCCGCTCCAGGGAACTCAACCCCTAAGTGTGACAGTAGCAAATGGTAGTAGGGTACTTAGCAAATCAACATGCGATGGGTTTACTTGGGAGATGCAATGAGAGAACTTTGAAGCGGATTTGAGGCTACTATAATTAGGGCGATGTGATGTGGTGTTGGGAGTTGACTGGATGAAGGGGTAAGCCCCATCAATTTTGATTTCAATAGAATGGAGGTTTCCTTTGACAAGGGAGGAAAGAAAATGACACTGACTGGTGGAAGGGAAATCAGATTTTGCAAAATGATCTTGGGAAAGAAATTGCACAAAATGTTCAAGAACAAATGGTGTCAACTGTCCCAATTGTTCTCACTGGTGGTTATAGGGGAAGGCTCACTTATGATAGTGGAGGAAGGGCCCGAGAAGGAGTTGCAAAGGGAGGTACACTTGATGGTCACATCTTAGCCCTGGGAGCTTGATTAGGTACATTCTCAACACCTAATTGATGAACTGTTGGAAAACTACAAGGACTTATTTGTTGAACCCACAGCCTTACCTCCAACCCAAACCTTGGATCACTCCATAAACTTGAAGCCTAATGCTGAACCCATTAACATCAGGTCCTATAGGTGCTCCCCAACCTAGAAAACCGAAATTGAAAAGATGGTGAAAGATATGTTAAACCAATCTTTCATAAGACATAGCCAAAGCCCTTTTGCCTCGCTAGTCCTCCTAGTTAAAAAGAAGGATGGGTCTTGGCGTTTTTATGTTGACTACCGTAAATTGAATGCCTTAACCATTAAAGACAAATTCCTTATACTCTTCGTAAAGAACTTGATGGATAAACTACATGATGCCCATTTCTTTTCAAAACTTGACCTTAGATCTGGCTACCATTAGATTAAAATGAAGTCTGAAGATGTCCATAAAATCGCTTTTAGGACACATCACGACTATTTTGAATTTTTGGTGATGCCATTCTGGCTCACCAATGCCCCAACCACATTTCAGTCCCTAATGAACCAAATTTTTGAACCTTACCTAAGGAAATTTATCTAGGGACTGAACCAAATTTTTGAACCTTACCTAAGGAAATTTATCCTAGTATTCTTTGACGACATCTTTGTATATAGCCCTACCTTGGACTAATATATATCTCACTTTAAAACCACTCTTGAGGTCCTAATAGCTAACCAACTTTTCATCAAAAGGTCAAAATGTGCATTTAGACATAATCAAGTGGAGTATTTAGGGCATTTAATTTCTAGGGCAGGGGTTAGTACCGACCCTAAAAAAATAGAAGGCATGTTGGCTTGGCCCAAACCCACCACAGTGAGGGCCTTGAGAGGATTCCTTGGGCTAACGGGTTATTATCGTCAATTTGTCAAAGGATATGAAACCATAAGTAAACCTCTAACAGAACTCTTAAAGAAGGGAAGCTTTAGTTGGGGGTAGGAGGCCGAGTGTCAGGACTCAAGGATTGGGCCTGACTCGGTTGGGAATTAACAAAAAAGAGAGAGAAAGAGAGAGAACATAGGTGAGAGATTACTGGAATTACTTCATCATTGATGCTTGCTTCTTTACATGGGCAGTATTTATACAATCAATCATAACCGAATAACCATAGTTGGTTATGGCTAACTTCCCGCCTTATAGCTCCTAACTAACATACAATGTAAGCTTATTCCCTAACTGCCCTTAGGATCGTGACAACTGCCCTTCCCTTCAATTAATTCTTGTCCTCAAGAATTATAAGAGATCGGCAGCCCTGGGAAACTGCTGCAACAACTCTAGTAAATTTTCCCTAGTATGCTCTGGTGGCCGATTGGTCCACTGAACCAGTACTTGGGTAATAGGTAAATTGCCCTTATATATGATCCTCCTCTCTACAACGGCGCGGGGCTCTACCTCCTCTTCCAGCTGCTCGGCTACAACAACAACATATCCAGCCGTTATCCCACTATGTGGGGTTGGCTACATGAACTCTAGACTTCTATGTGGGTTACATCCCAACATATAGTTTGTCTAGAATTCATATTTGGATCCGACTAGGTTTTACGCTGGCTGTCGGCTACCTAACGCAACCCTCCTCCTTTTCCAGCTGCTCGGCTATGGGAGGTAATTCTGTGCTGACATTAGCTAGGGGCCCCTTAACTGGCTTGAGCAATGACACATGAAAAATAGGGTGAACTTGCACCCTTTCTGGCAGCTGCAATCGGTAAGCTACTGCTCCCACCTTGGCCACAATAGGAAATGGTCCAAAATACTTAGGGCTCAGCTTGGACACTGGAGTTGTGGTGTAAGGCTGTTGGAGAAAACGTCTGACCTTCAAATAAACTTGCTCCCCCACTTCAAATGATCTTTCCGTCCTCTTTTTATCTGCCATCTGCTTCATCCGGTTCTGGGCAGTGGTTAACTCATTCCTTAAAATAGTTATCAGCGACTGCCTTTGTGAGAAATACTCGCCCACTGCTGCCATAGTCGGATTAGGGCCTGAAATTGCCGGTAGGAGGGTTGGTTTATACCCAAACATGGCCTCAAAATGACTCCTTTTAATGGTACTATGGTAACTCGAATTGTACCACCATTGGGCTAGGCCTAACCACTTATTCCAGCTCCTGGGTTTGGTGAAACACATGCAGCGCAAGTAGGCTTCAACACACTGATTTACCTGCTCTGTTTGTCCGTCCGTTTGGGGGTGGTATGCAGTTGACATATGCAACCCGACACCTAATTTCTTGAATAATTTCTGCCAAAAGCGACTAGTAAAAATGGTATCTCTGTCAGATACTATGGATTTAGGCACCCCATGGATCTTGACCACCGAATCTAGGAAGACTCGAGACACCTCTGTTGCTGTAAATGGGTGAGTTAAACTGATAAAGTGGCTGAATTTGGTCAGCCGATCTACTATTACTAATATTACATCCTTCCCTTCTGATCTAGGTAGGCCTTCCACGAAATCCATTGATATCCCCTCCCATGCTTGCTCCGGAATTGCTAAGGGCTGCAACAATCCCGGGTACGGGATCTGTTCATGTTTACACTGCTGACAAATCCCACATGATAGCACCAATTGTACCACATCCCTTTTCAATCTCGGCCAAAAGAAGAGCTACTTTACCTTTTGGTAGGTGACCCTTACACCCGAATGTCCCCCTATTGGTGAGTCATGTAAGGCCTTTATAATCTGTTCTTTAAGAGTTTGGTCTTCTCCAACTACCAATCTGCCTTTGTAACCAAGCACCCCTTGAGTTAAAGTATATCCCTTAGGATTTCCTTGCTGTCCTGCTGGTTGCATTGCTAATTGAGCTACCCTCTCCTTAATCCAATCTGTGGTATCATAACTTCGTACCAACTCTTGAATCCACATAGGTAGAACAGTTGATATTGCATGACAAATGCCTGTCTCATCCCTCCTGGACAATGCATCTGCTACCACATTTTCTCTCCCCTTTCGATATTGGATTGTGAAATCTAACCCCATCAGTTTGGAGATGTCTTTCCGCTGTAATTGTGTGTGCAATCTTTGCTGTGACAAAAATTTAAGGCTTTGGTGGTCTGTTTTTATCACAAACGAAGACCCTTCCAAGTAATGTTGCCATCTTTCTACTGCTGCCAATACTGCTAGTAATTCTTTATCATAGACACTCAATCCCAGGTGTTTTGGAGCTAAAGCCTGGCTAATGAATGCCACTGGTCGTTCTCCTTGCATCAGCACAGCTCCTATTCCTTTGTCACAAGCATCCGTCTCCACTACAAAACCTTTTGTAAAGTCTGGTAATGCTAACACCGAGGCTTCAGTCATAGCCTTTTTAAGCTGAATGAAGGCAGTTTCAGCTTTAGGATTCCATTGGAAGGCATCTTTCTTAAGTAATTCAGTTAGGCTTTTGCTTATTGTCCCATAATTCCGAATAAACTTTCTGTAATACCCCGTCAATCCCAAAAATCCCCTCAATTCTTTTACAGCCACTGGTCTTGGCCACTCTACCATGGCAGCCACTTTAGCCGGATCTGTCTTCACCCCTTCTTCCGACACAATATGTCCCAAATATTCCACTTCAGTTTCAGCAAAGGCACATTTAGATAGCTTGACATACAAGTGATGAATCCTAAGGACTTCAAAAGTAAGGTGAAGGTGGGTAACATGTTGTTTTAAATCAGGGCTATAGATGAGGATATCATAAAAAAAAACAAGGATGAACTTCCTCAAGTAAGGCTGGAAGATTTGGTTCATTAAGGCTTGAAAAGTTGCGGGCGCATTGGTTAATCCAAAGGGCATGACAGTAAATTCGTACAGCCCTTGGTGTGTCCGAAAAGTGGTTTTGTGGATGTCATTAGGTGTCATACGGATCTGATGATAACCAGATCTGAGATCCAATTTGGAAAAAACCTTGGATCCATGGAGTTCATCTAGTAAATCTTCGATTAAGGGTATAGGAATTTATTTTTGACAGTGTGAAAGTTAAGCTGCCTATAATCAATGCAAAATCTCCATGTACCATCCTTTTTTTTTACAAGAAGTACAAGAGAAGCATATGAGCTTTGGCTGGGACGAATTATAGAGGTTTTCAACATAGAATTGACTTGTTTTTCTATTTCAGACTTTTGGATGGGAGAGTATCTGTAAGGTCTAATGTTAATAGGGTCTAAATGTGGTTTCAAAGGAATAGAATGGTCCAAAGAACGTTGGGGTGGTAAGGAGTGGGGTTCATCAAATAAGTCCTTAAAATTCAAGTATCCGAATTATGTACCTTCCTAGCGATTTGGGCTTCAATGGTCTGATCAGCTAGCTGTTGGCTATTCTGGGATTTGTTGTCCTCCTGCACTGCCATTGCTTGTATAGAATACAACTGCGCTATCTGTCCTCCTTTCGTGACCATCATCTTGTGCAGCTTGCTGCCCTTAATCATCCTGCATTCCCCTTGCTCCAGGCTGCCCAGCAAAGTAAGCCTCTTGCCTTCCACTACCACAGTCACCTCTAACTTATTGAAATCAAAAGTTAAGGGACTAACCGTCTTCATCCAGTCAACACCGAGGACTATATCGCATCCTCCCAGCTCCAAAACTCTAAGGTTAGCCACAAATTCTTGATCCTGCATCACCCATTTGAACCCTCTGCATTTATAATGACTGAGCATCTTACTACCATTAGCCACTGTTACGGATAAGGGAGTAGTTGCTGTTAAGGCCCATTTCAAACTTTTGGCTATAGTTTCACTGATAAAACTGTGGGTACTCCCACTGTCAATCAATATCATTAGCCTTGTTTTCCCCACATAGCCTTTTACCTTAATAATTTGTCCCATGGGATTGCCTTTTAAAGCATGAAACGAAATCTCGCCCCTTTCCTCCTCTTGTAATTCTTCTTGATTCCCTTCTTCTTCCTCTACCACTGCTTCTTCTTCTTCTTGATCCCCTTCCATTTGCATTATCTATTTCCTGCATTGGTGTCCAAAGCTATACTTGTCCCCACACTTGAAGCAAAGCCCTAGCTGTCGCCTCTGTTCCATAACCGCATTCTTGGGTCCTTGAGGGTTGTAGACCCCTTTAGGTGTTCCTTGAGTCACCAATGGAGTCATAGTCTTGAAATTACCCCCACTCGATTGGCCATTTCCAAACCCTGCTCTCAGGGGTACCCTGTGTTTCTTGAAAATTGCTTCCAACGTCAACTCTTGGAGTCTTGCTTTTTCTGCTGCTTGACTTACAGTCGCTGGCATCAACATCTTTACCATTGACCGAAGCTCATCCCTCAACCCACTAATGAAGGTCGAGACTAGATATTGCTCCGTTAAACCAGGTTGAGCCAAGCACACAATGGCTCTCAATTCCTCAAAACCTTGTTTGATATTCCACCACTGACCCTTCTTGTTTTAGTTTACTGAACTCTTCGATTACATCCCCAATACTTCTTTCCCCAAATCTTGCACATAGCTTTTCCGCAAAAACACCCCAATTCTTTCCCTGGTCTTGATCTTGAGCCCACCCTTGGTACCAACAGTCAGCCATATCGTTTAGGTAGGCTGCGGCCATTGTAACCTTCTGCTCCTCGGGTACCTTATATAACTGGAAGAATCTTTCACAACGCCTCACCCACCACCTCGGCTTAGTTCCTTCAAACATAGGAATTTCTAATCGTGGGCTAGGGGTATGGTTATGAGAATTATATAGAGGGTTTCGCACTTGGGTTTCTTGATTCGACCTCGACTCCTCCGCCCTGGGCTGGTCTCGATTAGGTATATGACCCTGAGTTGACAGTAAGGGTTCCGAATTTCCCCTAGGAGGAAATTCTGGTGACAATTGGAATTGCGGCAAGGATGATAATATCCCCAAGACGCTGTTCAGTCTTTGTCCGTATTGTTCTAAGGCTTCCCGGGTTCTTTCCGCATCCCCTTTTATCTCGTCCTTCATCGCGACCAGTTCCTCTCGCGTCTGTGTCATCGCTTCTTGAGTCTGGTGCACCTCAAATTCCATCGCCTCCATCCGCGCTTCCATCTGTTGGGTCCGTGTTCCTTCGGCCATTCCTTCCGCTCCGTTCGCCTTCGTTCGTCGCAGGACTCCGCCCACCCTCAGTCGGTTCGACCGTCTTTGATACCACTATGTCAGGACCCGAGGATTGGGCCTGACTTGGTTGGGAATTAACAGAAAAGAGAGAGAAAGAGAGAGAACATAGGTGAGAGATTACTGGAATTACTTCATCATTGATGCTTACTTCTTTACATGGGCAGTATTTATACAATCAATCATAACCGAATAACCATAGTTGGTTATGGCTAACTTCCCGCCTTATAGCTCCTAACTAACATACAATGTAAGCTTACTCCCTAACTGCCCTTAGGATCGTGACACCGAGGTAGCATTTTAAATGTTAAAAAGGGCTGCGGGTAAGGTTCCAGTTTTGGGGCTACTCGACTTTAGCCAACCATTTGTGGTAGAAACAGATGCTTGTGGGAGTGGCATTGGGGCAGTATTGTCCCAGAAAGGAAGACCCTTAGCCTTCTTAAGCCAAGCTCTAAGTGGTATACATATGGGCCTAAGTATATATGAGAGAATTCTTGGCGATTTTGATGGCAGTGGATAAATGGTGTCATTACTTGGAGGGGAGGGGGGGCGAAATTTATAATTAAGATGGATCATGAGAGTTTGAAATTCTTGTTGCAATAAAAATTGCAAACTCAACTACAAAAGAAGGGGATGGCTAAATTAATGGGATTGGATTATTCAATACAATATTGGAAGGGTAAGGAGAATGTGGCAGCATATGTCCTTTCAAGATGCCATGAGGATGGGAATTTGGTAGCCATTACCATGATAGTATCGAAGTGGTGTAAGGAAGTGATGGATAGTTATGAAGGGGATGAGTAGGTGCAAGAACTCATACAAGGAATGGCTGTGAGATCACAAGGAACTGATGGTTATACCCTAAGAGAAGGGATGTTACGGCTGCATGGAAGGGTGGTCATTGGCAACAAGGGGGACCTTAGGAAAAAAATATTGTAGTCACTGCATGAGTCTCCCTTAGGGGGGCATTCAGGGGTCCAAAACACCTATTTAAGGGTGTAGTTGCATTCCATTGGCCAAAATTGAAGACTGATATGAGGGAATTCGTATTATCTTGCGATATTTGCAAGAGGTGCAAGTATGAGAATGTTGTTTACCCCGGGTTGCTCCAGCCCTTACCAATACCTGACTAAGCTTGGACAAGTGTGTCCATGGATTTCATTGAGGGATTACCTAAGTCAGAAGGGAAGGATAGTGTGTTGGTTGTGGTGGATAGGTTCACTAAATTTGCACATTTTATAGGTTTGGTTCATCCCTATACAGCCCGAGAGGTGGCCAGGGCTTTCATGGATAGAATAGTGGCTTTGCATGGGGTGTCGTGGGTTATCATATTAGACAGGGACATGATATTCACCATCACCATTTGGCAAGAATTGATGAGGTCGATTGGAATAAAACTCAACATGTCGACTGCTTACCACCCCCAAACGGATGGGCAAACAGAAAAAAATGAATCAGAGTTTGGAAACCTATCTTAGGTGCATTTGTATCTTGCGTCCTAACCAGTGGCACATATGGCTTGCATTTGCCCAGTGGTGGTACAATTCTACCCACCACACCACCCTAAAAATGTCTCAATTTGAAGACAACTGCGGTTACAAACCTCCTATATTACCAACCATAGGAGGGCAGGCTATAGCATCTTCAGTGGAAGAATATTTGCAGCAAAGGAGGGTGGTACTTATACTGCTCAAACAGGAATTGACCTCGGCCCAAAATAGAATAAAGCAATATGCAGACCTGAGGAGAAGTGACAGAGAATTGGAGGTTGGGGAGAAGGTTTATCTGCGACTGAGGCACCCCCATTTGAAGTCCATTACTTGAGGACCGGTTACTAAGCTAACTCCTCGGTATTTTGGTCCATTCCCTATCATAGCTAAGGTTGGAAAGGTAGCCTACCAGTTGCAACTTCTAGAAGGATCTCGAATGCATCCCATCTTCCATGTGTTTCTCTTAAAAGGGTCATCAGGTAAGGAGCTGGTCAATCCTGAGCTACCATCATTGCCTAAGGAAAAGAAAAGGGCGGAAGAATCGGAAGCAATATTAGATTAGAGGGTGATCTATAACCATGGAGTCCCTCTTATTCAGGTGCTTGTCAAGTGGCAGCACGAGGACAAGGGAAGCAACACCTGAGAATATTTGCCAAGCCTTTTTTAGCGGTTCCCAAGGGTTGCCAACCTCCTTAGCATTTCTTGAGGACAAGAAATGTTTCAAGGGAGGGGCAATTGTTGCACACTGTGATCTTGGCGTGACATTGGCAATTTATTTACAAATTCGTACTATCTTCTTAGTCATTTCCTTTATGTTATGTTTCATTTACTTTATGCATTTGTATTAGTTTGGATATTACAGCTGTAAGGGGAGGATATTTTAGGGGGGTAAGCCACGTGTAAAGGGGCTTGGGAAAAAGACAAAAGAGTTGGTTATTAAGCGTGGGATCTGCTGTGGCAACACCATGCTAGAGGTTGTTGGGATTCCAATGATTGTTCTGAAATTCTATTAAACTACTCAAATTCGATTGGAAAATTACACAGCTCAAGAAGGAAAAATAAAAAAAACAAGAACACCCAAGGTGTTCGAGAGGCCCCAACTCTCCAGAATCCTTCTACAAAATTCCACTCCTCTCTCACACTCTCTTTCTATTATTTATACCCCATCCTACTCAGCATAATTGCCTCTGGCAGCACATGCTAGTTTGTTACACACAAACCAGCTATTTCCCTTACTACCCTCCACGCCAGCTTGCTGTTACGCAAGTCCCCCCTTACTTTACCCCCCCTTGCCTCTGCCCCTTGGGTCGTCTCTGGTAGGTCCAATGGACTGGGGCCTATCAAAGGCTTAAATATCCTCTAGACTCAGCTTGTAAAGGCATGCAAAATCAGAAAGAATTATATCCTTTCTCTCTGTTCTCATCTCTCTGTTTTCTCTTCTCTTCTCTTCCTTTATTGATGTTTTGCCCGAGTTAATGTGCTGGAAGTTTAGAAGAAATCGGAAGAGGTTATGAGGATGATCGGATGGCAGTTGGAAGTGTAGTACTTATTTGTATTAACTGAAATTAGTAGGGGTATTTTAGACTTTGTAATAGTCGGTTATTTCCCCTAGGAAGGTTTGCCCTTTTAGTTTATAAATAGGAGGGCAAGGGGACTTGTTATGATCATCAATCATTTTTTTATTCCATTCTCTTGTTCGAGTGTAGTGAGAAAAGAGAGAGAGTTGTGATATAGAATAGTTCTTGGAGTCTTTTTGTGAGTATTGTACTCGAGAGATAAGAGAAGCCGAGTGAGGGACTCTTGTACTGATTTATGAAGTTCTTAATGGATTGTTCTCTTCGTTGGAGTGCTGGATGTAGTGCCATTTCTATGGCATGAACCAGGGTAAATTGGTGTGCATCATCGTATGGTTTGAATCTCACTTCTATTTTCAATACTATCAATTATTTACTTTCTATTTTATACTTGGTTGTGATTGATTCGGTGAGGATTGAGTGAGTATATTGGGCCATATCTAATGTGGTCACCAATCAAGAGTCGACCCAAGGATTGAGTGAGTATGGAACATTATTTAATACTTCATATGTTTTAAGATTTTACTTGATTTAGGATTCTATTTCATGTTTCTACTTGATTTAGGATTCTACTTCATGTTTTTACTTGATTTAGGATTCTACTTCATGTTTGATTAGGGTTTTATTTCTATTACAATTCTAGTTGACTTTTACTTAGATTTTATTTTTATTAGGATTCTAGTTGAATTTTATTTATAAATATTAGATGGATTTGGATTAGACAAATGCTATAAATATATCTAGAAGTTAGAAGTTATAATTAAGTTTTCTCAATACAAATTTAAGCAACATATTTGGGTTTTCTTAGTAAAACAGTCTTGTTTTTGCATCTTCTTGAAAGCCAAGTTTCGGCAATTGAAGTTTGTTCTTTCAAGGGTTTATTTTGGAGTGTTTTTTCACACACGCACTACTCGCTGCGTCAGGTGGTATCCAACCAATCAGATGACTAATTTTGAAGGTAACAGTAGCAACTAGACTTATGATGGTGATCGAGGGCTACCCGCGGTTTGAAAAACAATGGGAAATAACTCGTACAATGCAACAACAATTGGAGCGAATCCACAACTTGGGGCGCTTTACAACAAGTTAAAGATAATCGGAATCAGACTAAGGGCGTGAATTAAGTCGGCTACATTAAACTGGGAAGATTAGCCATTAATTTTGTCCTTATTAATCCTAGAAGACAAATGATGGATGATAACGACGATGAGGATGATCTTGGTTGTATGATAGCCAACCCTAGTGGTAAAGCGGTTAGGAGGAATGCGCAACAACACAACCATTGGGGAAACGATGAGTATAAACTAAAGAATGGCTTTTCGATAAGTTTGGAGCTTGATTTTGAAGATTATGTTGTCCCAACAACCTCAACGTTTGCAAACTCAAGTTTGATTTATGCTGCTAATATGACAGAAACTCCAAGGTTATTGACTCATACTGGGGTATTTTCCAGTCCTGAGGGCTCAGGCATTGCTTCGCAATTCAAGGATGGCGGTGTTTCTTCTTATCGGCTTGTGACTGTAAATGAGATGGAGACCATGGTAGCAGATCTTTCTACAGTTTATTTAGGCTCTAGCATGGTTGAATCGAAGGTAATAGGAACTTATTCACCTTTGCGATTGCAAAAGAAAGATGGTCACATGGGTCTCTTTGTGTATAGGGGTGTTGGATCTCCCATGCTAGTTAACTCGTGTAGTGCAACTGCTTTCGGTATTAATCTGAAATTAGATTCCAAAACTAAGAATGTTATAGCAGCTGCTGCTATAGCTAATCAAGTGCTTAGACCAGAGGAGGATTCAAGCATTAATATTTTAAGTGATGGAGAGACTATTGGTAATCATGGAATAAGTCTGTATTCGAAACAGTTGCAAAAGAGTGCCTCACCAGACAAGAAAAATCTACGAATGAATTCGGAAGCTGTTGAGGAATCAAAATCAATAAAGCTAATGAGAGGAGAAGAACCTGTGATAAGATCTACCAGATTAGAGAAACGCTCAAGATGGAATGTTCAACGTCTTCAATCTAACAGTAATAATATAGTGGAGGTAGAGGGCAACAAACATGGTGATGGTTGGATCCATGCCAACGAAGATAGGGCTAAGAGGGAGAGGAATGTCTTTACTCATGTTCCCTTGGTAGAAAAGTTCAAATGGTTCAAGAAGATGTCCAGCAAAAGTTGCACAAATAAGAAGTACAAGGCGACAATTGACAAGTATAGGAAGCACAAGGTATTTGAGGTTAGAGATGAAGTCATGATATTCTTGAAGAAAGAACGGATTCCAGCAGGAAAGTAGAACAAGCTCAAGCTAAAGAAGAATGGTCCTTACAAGATTATAAAGAAAATCAATAATAATACTTATGTTGTGGATTTGCTTAATCATATGAGTATTTTCAAACATTTAATGTGGCTAACCTCTATTTGTACTTGCCAGACGTGGATTTGTCCTACCCGGATCAAAATTCGAGGTCGAATTTTTTCTCAAGTAGAGGTGAATGATGTGGTCACCAATCAAGAGCCGGCCTAAGGTCGACCCAACCAAACTAAAATAGTATCACCGAAATACTAGCATCAAAACAGTATTTTAATACTTCATATGTTTTAAGATTCTACTTGATTTAGGATTCTATTTCATGTTTCTACTTGATTTAGGATTCGATTTCATGTTTGATTAGGGTTTTATTTCTATTAGAATTTTAGTTGACTTTTACTTAAGTTTTATTTTTATTAAGATTCTAGTTGAATTTTATTTACAAATATTAAATGGATTTGGATTAGCTAAATGTTATAAATATATCTAGAAGTTAGGAGTTGTAATTAAGTTTTCTCAATACAAATTTAAGCAACCTATTTGGGTTTTCTTAGCAAAACAGTCTTGTTTTTGTATTTTCTTGAAAGCCAAGCTTCGGCCATTGAAGTTTGTTATTTCAAGGGTTTATTTTGGAGTGTTTTTTCACACGCACTACTCGCTGCGTCAATATCAGTGTTCGGTTTCAACATCCTCAATTTCTAATCTCTCTTACCTACTTCGTCTTCTTCTAAATTCCCTACTGTCCTCTCTAATTCACACCAAATTAGAAGGCAGATTTCATTGTCACATTTGAGTTGTGACAATCACCCTCCTGGTTACAGCTAAGTTAGCCTTCCAACCCACATCTAAACACATAAAGGCAAAGCTGATGGGATGGAGGGAGGGAGGGAGAGGTTGTGAACTGTATTGAGACTGGAGTGAGAACACAATGAGAGGTCACCTCTCTCGGCCCTTTATATAGGCCTCTGGGAATTCCAGAACCTTCCTCCCAAAAGACTAAATTACCCTGAAAAACTTTACAAGATTATTCTAGAATGTCAATGGATATACATGACTCAAGAACATTCTAGGGTATATAGAATTTATTTGATGCATGCTAGTACACAATACTATAGACCATCATATGATCATTTCACATTTCACTTACACCAAGCACTCTAGTCTAGAACCTTTTGGAACAACCTGGAAAGATTTTGCATGCAGCATTTCATGCAACTCATCTATCACTGCATGTCAAAGCCTTCAAAATTCTGGTGTGGGACACTATGATTGCCCAAATTAGCTATCAAGACAAAACCATCCTAGGAATGGAAGTTGTTTCTCCAAAGCCCAATGCTAGAGATTGACCAAGAGCCTTTTGTTGACTACCCAATCCCAAAAACAACCATACTTGTGAACTGTGACTCTCCTCCGAAGACTTAATTCATTTCAAAAGCAAATCTCCAAAGCCAATTCAAATAAGAGCTATGTTAAAGATACAAGCTTCCCAAAACCAGAACTTTATTCCAATTAATGACCAGAACTGGGGTTTGGAACAGGGGCATGGTACAGGTGGGAGGAATACTAGACTGGGTAGTATTGAGCCCTGCTAAGTGTTGATCTACCCCAGTTTGAAAAATACTCCTCCACAAAGCAAGCTGATCTTAACTCTCTGCCCCGCTATCCCAAACCACTGTGGACTTAAACTTGGAGCCTATTGGAGCTTGTTGGCCAATGTTCCCATAAGAATAAGCTCACTCCTAACTAGGTTGATGCATTCTGCTAATATAGCTTCACAGCAAAGGGAGGCACATCTCAAGAACTGTAACTCCCTAATTTCAGCTCTGCAGAAAAGAACGGTATTGTCCCTGAATAGGAGATGGGAAACAGAGACATCCACTTACCAGGCCCAACAGCAAAACCCTTGAACAAACCAATGATCTCTACTTTCTTAAGCATAGGACTGAGATCCTCCATGACCAAAATGGACTAGATGTAGGAAGAGGATCCAGTTGGCACAGACCTCTAGAAGACTTGATAAAACCTTTGAAGACCATTTTAGATTAGATTTGAGATTAACTGTATAGATGCAAAAAAGGATCCCCTCTCTCCATACACCACCCTATATATATAAAACATAATTAACTAATGTAATATGCTTTTTTCGCATCAAGTTTGCAAATGATTCCAGGTAGGTTGCTTGCCGTCCTCGAATTTACACTGTCATTAGCAATAAGGACAATCACAATTTTAATGATGCCGGTGAATGCATTTTTGATCGGAAATGCTACTTGTACACTCAACTTTGACACTTGGAGTGACACTCATGCATTGATGCATTGTAGTATGTGTCATATCAATGCAAATTTACAATACATTATGCAAAGTGTCACCCCAAGTGTCAAAGTTGAGTGTCCAAGTAGCATTTCCTTTTTTAGATATAGAAATCATATTAATTTGGCTAGCCTTATAAACAATGCCTACAAGGCTAATGGCTCTAAAAATTTTCAAGTAAGATGCCTGCACTTTTAAGGGTTGATTGCAATAAAAGAAGCATTCAGGCTTTTCTAAAATCTCAATTTGCTTTGTGGTCCGTAAATCTTAGCAATTAGATAAGCATGAATTAAGTTAACTGAACCATGGTAAATACAAACTACTTGTAGTTAGCTCCAATGGATTTTTTTAACCCATTCTGCAACTAGGCCATACTTCACTTGTTTCCTCTTCCTTGATGCACATGTCATCTTCATAACATTGCTATAACATTATAATTTCTATTCAGATACACTTCTTTATTAACACACCTGAAGTGCATGGGATTTAGCTTTCTTGAAGTCTGGTTCTTTGTGTTGCTTCTTTATGCCATAAATTGCATTTTACAGGAGGATTTTGCTGTCTCATGCAATTGGCATTGCCTTTTGTGTTACCCTAGAAGCACATGCTCAAAACCATAGGTTCTGAACTTCTGTTGTAACAGAAAACATAGTCAAATCACTGTCTCAATTTGATAATTAGGACTTGTAATTGAAATGCTTATCATTGGAGTGCAATACTTTATTGGCGAAGCATGTGTTCTTCTCAACATGTCTGCTTCCTTAAAAATGCCACCTTTAACTGCAATTTTGTTCACCTTCAATTTGAGTACCTCATTTTTTTGATTGGTTTTGGAATTATTTCTTTGTAGCACCATTTCCTGTAATTGATAGTGAAACCAAGTATCTATCAAGCTCTTGTCATGAATCTGTATCAAGAAGTGTATGCAAGTGAAAATGGGCAATCTAACAGTACAAGGGAAGCTAGTAATGGTGATATGGCTGAAGATGCTGAAAATAAGTTCCATGAAATGTCCCAAATGAAGCAAGGATGTCATGCTGTTCTTCCTGCTGCTAAGATTTCAGAAATAATGAAGCTGAAGAGTTTGCAGGTAATTTGCAGTTTTCTTATCAAGTGGCCTTCATCTGATAGGTTGTACAACTTATGTTACCATAATCTGAAGCCACTCTAAAAACATTTCCTTTTTCTCCAGAGGTGCTATTCCAGTATAATTTTTAGTTCTTTGTTATGTGCAGAACTGCTCAACTCAGTCACTTTTCAGTGTTGTCAATAAGGCTCTGGATGAAAGCATTGAAAGAAATAATGGTGATATTTCTCATGTATGGAGATTGGAGGGTGCACACTACTATATCATTGGACCACTCATATGTTCAGCTGTCATCTTTTTTCTTTGTAGGATCAAATGTGCATATTTAGTATTTTTACTAGAGATTTTATTTCTCAGCGCATGGGGTTTCTGTTGAAGAAAGTTGTGCATGAGATTGAGCAGCGGTTTTCTACCCAGGCCGAAAGTTTCAAAAAGGTAAAAGGAGTATAATAATTTTCTTCTTTGAGTATGACTTTGTTTTATACTTGTGGGTGTTTATCTAAGCTTCCTACAGAAAAATAATCTGTACAAGACTCTTGAAGAGAAGTACCAATCAAGAATGAGAGTACTTGAAACTCTAGCAAATGGAATGTCAGTTGAAAATGAGGTGATCTGACGAATCTCGGTGGATATTCATAGACTTTTCCTGATGCTTTTTATGTTTATTGACTTATTTTATTTTGAATCTTTGGCATTATCTTTACAGGTTGCTATGAATCTGCTTCAGCAGATAAAGGTGCCATTCTTATCTTTGAGCCGAATACTTTGCCAGTGAATAAAGAAGCTTATTTGTTCTGGTTGATTTTTAATTTTGGATTTTTATTGTCTGTCTGTGTATAGTAATGCAAACTGCGTTGCTCATTTATTTGCATGGACCTTATCTTTCATTATCTTTCATTCTACTTGAAAGGTAGACATTTAGTAAAATTTTTTGGTCTATAGAATGAAACACTTTTTTTTTCGAATGATTCTTTTGCCAATTTAAATGAGCCTAGAGATAGGTGGAACTGTAGCTACCCAAGTAGTTTGGCATATCAGAAGATTTGGATGATCTCCAGAATTAGGGCTCTTCACATGCACAATCTAGTAACGTAATTGCATTCTGTTGCAGTATTTCTTGTGATTGGTATTATGTTATGAAGTTTTATCATATTTTATTTCTAAGAGAAGAGTGAACGCTGGTTCCTTATTTTTTGGGTTTGGAATGAATAATTGAAGGTCTTGTAAATTCCTGGAGTGCATGAACGCCTAATGGAGTTCAATGTTGAAATCGGACCTTTTTCTTTATCTATTTGGTGGTTTATGTTGAGTATAAAAATAATAATGTATGATTTGTAATTGCCCTTCTACACACTTAAGCTTTTAGATGAGATGATGATCAACAACTTAACATGGTGGTAGAGCTGGCAATGAGTGGTCTTGAGTTCAAACCTCACTGTCAATCCTGATATTTAAATAGTTGTATGTGTTAGCCTGGTTATACAATAAAATCTGGTCACATGTGAAGGGCGTGCTGAGTGTAAAATAATAATATAAAATCTATAATTAGCCTTCTCTTTACAAGTTTAAGCTTTAAAATGAGATGGTAGTCGACAACTTAACAGTTTAGGTATACCCTGCCGGAAGTCTTTTGTTGGAATCAAATCATATCTGTGCATAAAATCATGAAAGTACCATGTGGCTGGCCCCTGTGAACTTTGAAGGTCCTCAAACAGTGAGATTCCTTGCTGATTTATATTACGCACATGCAATCAACTTCATAAGAATTAACCTTTTTCATGTGTTCAGGAGGGATATGATAAATTAACTAGCTATCCCTATTGATTCAGAACTATGCTGGGCCTCCCTGCTTGTGCCGAACTTATGAATTCTTTTGGCCTCTTATAACTATGCAGCCTTAGATTTTATTTCTTTTGAAAGATGTTACCATATGTTGCTTTTGAGATATTCCTGCATTATGACTAATAGTTGTTTACTTGCTTATTGCAGATGGAGAAGGCTGAAATTGAGGAGAAGAAAAAACTTGAAGAGCAAGATATTATAAGGCTGATGCAAGAGAAAGACCATAGTGATGTACAGATTTCAGTGCTCAAGAAAGAACTAGCATTGGCCAAAAAGGAATATGACCACCATTCCTTGCAACTTGAAACACAGGCTAAAGAAACTAAAGTGAGGTTGGAGAAGAAGTTGGTGGAACTTGAAGACCTTTTGATGGATTCAAGGAACAAGGTCAAAGAACTTGAGAAATTTTCAGAATCAAAATCACTAAGATGGAAAAAGAAAGAGCTGAGCTACAGGAGCTTTCTCAATTCTCAGTTTGGATCTATTCAGGTTGGCAGCAGCTATCACTTTTATAAAATTCATTCTTCCTTTTTGTGTATTCTGTGACATGAGTTTTTGAACTGCTTAGGAGCTAAAAGTGTCTTCCAAATCCATAAAGCGAGAAGTTTCAAAGATGCAAAAGGTCTACAAAGATGAATTTAATCACTTAGGTAGGGATGATGGTGAAAGTTTGTTTGGCCTATTGCCATAGATTGCGCATTTATGATACATGTGGCATTTCTATGACAATGCAAACCTTTCACCATTGTTAGGGATGAAGCTTAAAGGACTTGTAGATGCTGCTGAGAATTATCATGCAGTCCTTGCAGAAAACCGGAAGCTGTACAATGAGGTTCAGGATTTGAAAGGTACAATTCATAGCATATCCTTGCAGCATTCAGTCTGAAATCTCCTTTAACTCATTTATTTTTCTCTTATTTTTTAGGAAATATTAGAGTTTATTGCCGAATAAGGCCATTCCTTCCTGGACAGAGTCCAAAACAGACAACTATAGAATATATTGGTGACAATGGGGAACTGATTGTTGCAAATCCCTTGAAACAAGGGAAAGACAGTCATCGCCTCTTCAAATTTAACAAGGTGTTTGCTCCAACAGCTACTCAAGGTAAATTTTTTGTCTTCCATATGTGTAGGTGGGTGTTATTTCTTTATCTACCTTCTGCTGTAGAATACAATTTTAGCTCACTCACACTATATATATGTTTGTAGAGGAGGTATTTTTAGACACTCGACCATTAATTCGATCTGTGCTTGATGGATATAATGTTTGCATCTTTGCCTATGGTCAAACCGGCTCTGGAAAAACTTATACAATGGTATGAAAACTTCTTTATGGTTTAAGGTGACATGTATTTTTGATTCACTTTCCCCTTTCTTTTTTAATAAATAACAAAATGTTGTTGATTCATGGTTACATATTATGCTCGTAATTGTGTTTCTTCCAGACTGGCCCTAACATAGCATCTAGAGAGGATTGGGGAGTCAACTATAGAGCTTTGAATGATCTTTTCAACATCTCCCAGAGCAGGAAAAACTCCATTGCATATGAAGTTTGTGTCCAAATGGTGGAGATATATAATGAACAAGTTCGGGATTTACTATCCAGTGGCACTTCTCAGAAAAGATATCCTTCCTCTAATATTTAGGAGCTTTAGCTATATGAGTATAAAAATTCCACGTTAGTTGACTGTCCTGTTCCTGTATTTGGGAGCTTTCCTTTGTTTTTAGCTTCTTTTTGTTCTTCTTTTGACTGTTTCTAAGTACTGGCACTTGTGATAACTTTTGCATTATGTTCTTTTTGTTCTCTGGATTTGGTTGTAGGCATCATTTCATTTTTGTTTTATGTTAAATGATTCCTGTTCTCCTTTTTTTAATCTTCCATTTTCTTTGACTTGCACACACTTGGGATTTGGAATACTACCCAACCAAATGGGTTAGCAGTCCCTGATGCTAGCATTCATCCTGTTAGATCAACTGCAGATGTCCTGGAGTTGATGAATATTGGGTTAATGAATAGGGCTGTAGGTGCTACGGCACTAAATGAAAGAAGCAGTCGATCTCACAGGTTTCTTGCTGATAGTTTTTTCATTTGTTTTGCTACTTTCTAAACTGATTTCCAGCTGCACATAATTTTCTCTGAAATTGTGTGTTTCAGTGTCCTCACTGTTCATGTTCGTGGCACGGATTTGAAAAGTGATGCTATTTTGCGTGGTAGTTTACATTTGGTAGATCTTGCCGGCAGTGAAAGAGTAGATCGTTCTGAAGCAACAGGGGACCGTCTACGGGAAGCTCAACATATAAACAAATCACTATCAGCCCTAGGGGATGTGATCTTTGCTCTAGCACAAAAGAACCTGCATGTTCCATACAGAAATAGCAAACTAACTCAAGTTCTTCAAAGCTCTCTGGGTATGTGAAATTTTCCTTGTTATTACTGTCTCCTTCTTGTGATGCTTTTGGTATTTGATCTTAGCATCTTGTTCCATGCATTTGCTTAATCCTTTTTCAACTTCTTTGCCAATGTTTGATGGATATTATAGGTGGTCAAGCGAAGACCCTCATGTTTGTGCAGTTAAATCCTGATGTTGAGTCCTACTCTGAAACTATAAGTACCCTAAAATTTGCTGAGAGGGTATCTGGTGTTGAATTAGGTGCTGCAAAGAGCAACAAAGAGGGAAGAGGTATCAGAGAACTTATGGAACAGGTTGACTATTTATTTTTCATCAGTTGTAATATTCATATTGGGGTAGCGGATCTGCTTTGAGATTTTCTGAAGTGCTAGACCATCTTATTTTTCCTTCACTATATCAGTTCTTGTTGCAAATTTACTTGTGTTATTAATGCTATAAATTTGTACAAAGGAAAAATAATTTATGGTCATTGTTCAATCAAGTAAAGAACTCTTTCAGAAATAATGTTTATTGCATTCCTGAAATTTACTTGATGGTCTGTGATGGTGTTCTTACTGAATTTGTTCTGTGTGGAGTAAAACCGCACTCTATAACTGTTTCTGGTCAGTTGAAGATGAGGCTGATTAGCACTTGGTTGTAACAAGCCAAGGCAAGCTAACTGGTATGTTGCTCAAACTTGGCTTAATAACTAATTGTGAGCTTGAAAAGATGCCCCATCTTGGTTGTTCATCATTTGATCCAATCCCTTATGACCTTTGTCGAGCTAACATAAGCTGCACTTAAGTAGCTCATTTATTTTGTGAATTTTAAGTTTATTAACCCAATGTCAAGTCTAGTTCAGGAAATTAATGACTTCAAGCTTGGCTTGTTTACAAAATGAGCCAAAGGAGTTGAATTACAACAGCTTGGTTCTTTTTAAGGTGCTAATTAGCATATTCTCTTTCATGAATAGTGCCTTAAATGCTGTAGGAGTAGTGAGACCACCTTTCATGCAGAAAGGTAACTCAATACAGAACTCTTTGTCTTCCTGCAGCTTGAGCATCTTCATGAGGATCAGTGGAAGATCTTCAGGTTCTAAAGCTTAGGGTCACACCATTTATGGTTAGAAATAGAAATTTCTGAATGATATTTCTAGAAAAACTAGTTGAAAAAATATATGAAAATGCCTTTGCTGTGAAGGTGGTGGAAGTCCATTTATTTGAATCATTACTTCTTTTTTAGAGTTGTTTATTCTTAGCTTTATTGTATGGAATGACCAAGGCCGTTAAATAAGCCCTATTTTCGAGCTACACAGATATTGGACCAGATTTAAAATCTAAATTATTTGGCATCACTGTGCAACCAGACTCCCTCCACCCCCTCATATCTAGATTTCAGGAATCATGTTCACCAGAGACTTACCACCTCCACAGTTGGTTGCGCTGCTGATTTCCGCCATGAAGTTTGGTCAGTGTGGTTGAGTTTGACATTTTGCTTCCTGGCATCCTTGTGTATTCGATAATATCAGTCTTGTGTTTTCTTCTTATTTCAAATTACAAATCCTTGTATGATATGCATAACATTAATAATGTCATTAGTTACTTTGAGAGAGAGTGCAAATGAAATGTGATGATGGTAAAGCCCGAAATATTACTTGCTGATACAATGCATCTAGGAAATTGTCAAACACAACTTAGATGCATCAGTGTTTGCACATTCTGTAATATTTCCAAAGAGTACAAAGAGAAAGTCATACAAATTGTTTCCATGCTTTTTTTTTTTTTATGGATTGTTGTTTATCTGTTTTTGCATTTTATGGATAAACCAGAACATTTTTCTCTAATTTTTCACATCAATTGATAAGTTATTATGATAACTTCTCTCCTTCTAGATTGTTCATGAATGGCATGGATCTGATAATTATGAGTTTGATGTCCATGGGTTGCAATTGAATTTGAATTTAGTCACCAAGTAACTGATTAAATGCATAGCATGTATAGTGCTTGCTTGTAATATTATATAAATGGAGAACACCAATTTAGGTTTTCCCACTTTGAACTTCTATTTATCTTTTTGTTTTTCCCGGAAAAAGAATTTTGAATTTAGTTGTTTTAAGATTGTAGCTCTTATGAGAATTTTGATAGGAATTTCTAATTGTCAACCAGATTTGAATTGACAACTATGATGTTGCAGATAGAGATAATTGGGAGCTTGGTTGACTAATTGAAACATGTAGTGTGTGTATTCCACTTGTTCAGTTTTATGTAATCACCATACATCATAAGAGTTGTGATAGAAGAAAGTAACAAATTGTAAAGAACACACCAGTTCTAGAATTTCAAGCTCATAAAAAGAATTCATGGAAGCCCCACATGTTGATTGAACTATTGCTGTTTAGGAGGACAATGTCTGTGGAAAGAGCACAATGAAGAATATAGTGATGTTCTGATAAGTGGTTATAACCAATGACAACAATGTTTAGAACACTAAATTGCTGTGAATGTGGCATTCTGAAACCTCAATGGAACCTATGCCATGCAATTTGATATTATCCTTGACTATCCTCCTCAACCTGCTTTAACTTTTAGAGATTCCAAAGCCAGTTTTTATCCAACAACATATCCAGCCTTTATCCCACTATGTGGGGTCGGCTAAATGAATTCTAGACTTCTATGTATTTCTGTCTTTTATCATATCTTCATTTAGGTCCATACACTTCATATTAAACTTTAATGTCTCTACCAAAGTCTTCTTGGGTCTGCCTCTACCTCTTTTTTTGACTAATTATTCCATTTCATCAACTCTCCTCACAAGAGTGTCTCTTGGTTTCCTTCTCACATGATCAAACCATCTTAGTCTAGTCTCTCTCATCTTCTCCTCGATTGGCACTACTCCTACCTTATTACAAATAACTTCATTTCTAATTTTATTTTTTCTTGTATGGCCGCACATCCATCTTAACATCCTCATCTCCGTTACGCTTGTCTTTTGCTCATGCTGGTATTTGATTGCCCAACATTCTGAGTCATACAACAAGACTGGTCTTATAGCTGTCCTACAGAATTTTTCTTTCAGTTTTAATGGGATTTTACCATCATATAACACTCCCGATGCATTTCTCCATTTTAGCCAACCTGCCTTAATTCTATGTGTGATATCCTCGTGAATTTCTCCATCTTTTTAAATCACTGATCTCAAATATCGAAAATGGTCTTTTCTTTGTAAGATTTGGTCTTCCAATTTCACAAAATTATTCAATGATAGTGGTGACACAAGAGTTAGGTTGGGACATCTTAGTAACTTCGAAGGGAACGTGAGCTATACATTTTATTGATGCATAAGTCCAAATGAAATAAGGCAAGCATTAAAAAGATGAAAAATCATAAGGCAGTGGGACCGGATAATATACCAATAGAAGCATGGAAATGCATGGGAGAAGATGGCATCTCCTGGCTAACGAAATTATTTAGTGCGATCCTTAAATAAAAAAAGATGCCAAATGAGTGGAGGAAGAGTACTTTGGTTCCTATATACAAGAACAAAGGAGATGTTCAAAATTGTGAAAATTACAGAGGAATTAAGTTAATGAGCCATACCATGAAACTCAGAGAGAGAGTAATAGAGCAGAGGTTCAGAAAAGAAACAAAGGTCTCGAAAAATCAGTTTGGTTTTATGCCTGGTAGGTCAACAATTGAAGTTATATACCTATTGAGGCGCCTTATAGAAAGGTATCTGGATCCACTCTATCCCAGTTTCTATCCACTCTTCTTTATTCATGTGAGATAAGTGTTGTCATTTTTACTAACAATGAGATGACACATAAAACAACAATCTGGGCACACTTGTTTGTGTAAATTGGCATTATCCTTGTGCAATGTAGACTAGCAGAGATTTATTATATTCTCTTAAAACTGTAAATAAAGTGTCTATCAGGACAAACTACTGGGCGCCTTGTTACATCAGCTGGAGTGAAGCCTCATCTCCTATTAATTAAGGATAACATTATTTCCCTTGGTTATATATCAAATGTTTTAGATATATCTTATTACTAACTCTAGAATACATGCTAAAATATTCCAATTTTCTTTGAGCTCGCAGGTGGCTACCCTAAAGGATGTAGTTGCAAAGAAAGATGACGAGATTGTAAGATTGCAGCTGCTTAAATCTAGTGCAAGTAGTGAAAGGCGGGGTATGAGCTCACCACCTTATGGGTCTTTGTCTCCAAGGAAACATTCTGTAGGGTTTCCGCGACAAAGGCAAACATTGTCAGAAGGAAAAAGCTCCAGGATTGCTGACAAAGCAGTTTCTGATCTGGAAAATAGTCCAGAGAACAGCGATAAACGTTCTGAAGCTGGTTCTCAGCAGTCAATGGATGACTTTAGACATCACAAGGAATTTTTCCAGCAAGCAATGGTTGCTGTAGCAGGTGGGCATCTTAATCTCACTGGAAATGTTGAACCAAAGCTTGCTTCAGTAGATGGAAGTCAAAATATTAGCGATGATACTGGGCTTTTGGAATTTGGGGATGCAGATCCTGGGGAGAGACTAAGTGATATATCTGATGGTGGACTTTCAATGGGGACAGAAACCGATGGTTCCATAAATAGTATAGTTGAGTTCACTCTTTTCCCTGAAAATGTAAAACCACCAGCTGATAGTGCTGAAAGAGAAAAGTAAGGATTCTTCATTTCTTAATTTTCTTAGTCCTGCTGAAATTCTTTGTGGCTAGAAATAGAACAAAGAGAATCACTTTCATATTCTAGATTCATCACAAGCTTTTCTCTACCTTTTTGATTTTTAATTCTATTGCTAAACTCCAAATTGAAGTTCTTTGATGATTTTATATTCGCTTTCTCTGGACCATGATACTTGAGCTGTATGGGACACCTTTAGGTGCTTTATTGAGGGAAACTCTCACTCTTCTGCTCTACCACACACTGTATCTTGTTGCTGCAACTTCTAATTTACTTTTATTATTATATATCTTCATCTTCTCCTTCTTCAGTCTCTTGGTCTACATGGAGTGGGGGGTGGATGCATTGGTTCTTTTTTTTGATTTTGGCCAAAGATTGGGAATCTTATCACCATGTTTCATCGAATTTAAGAACTCATAATCGAAAGCAACATGCACATCTCAGTATTCCCCTGTTGCAGTAGTTATTAGGTAGCTTCTTGGAAATATGGATTAGCTTCTCGGGAATATGGATTCATTAAATTTTCTAAAATCTTTTAGTTTTTAGTTTCATGGCATGATCCAAAAACCATTTTGGTTTGAGAAAATCAAAATGAAAGCTATTTACTTGTAGAGGTTTTGGATGGAAAGCCTAGAGATGAATAAAAGGATTTACATATAATGCTTATATATTTCACAAAAACCTCTAATAGAATTATCAAAGAAGTCTTGTTGAGGGTTTTAGAGATGAAGGGAGTTTGGTTTGCTCATATACAAGTTATCAAAGGCATGTGTCATATAGAAGAAGTGTCTCCTAAGATTTATGGAGCATATACTGAGACTTTTTCAATTACAATTAGATTACAGTCAAGAATCTAAATCCTTACCTCTTTACTCTAGTGATGGATAAATTTACAGGAAGTACATTCAAGAAGAAGTGTCTTGATGCATATTCCTGTAGATGATATTGTCTTAGTGGATGAGATAAATGATGTGTGAATAGTAAGCTCTAGTTATGAAATGACACCTCAGGAGCCAAATTTAGGTTGAGCAGGTCGAAAATAGAATATACGAAATGCAAGTTAAATGAAAATGGAAGTGTGGATGATGTTCTGAAGAGACTTGTCAGTTTAAATACCTTTGACCAAGTGTCCCAAGAGATGAGTACATCGTCGATGGTGTTACGTTTAAAATCAAGGCAATATGGTTGAAGTGGAGAAGTGCTTCCAACAATTATGGGATTATAAGATTTTTGTAAAAGGAAAAATTTTATTGGACCAGTATAAGACCAATTTTGTTGTATGGCATGAAATCTTACAGAATTAGTTACCAATATGTGTTCAATATGAGTGTAACTAAGTTTAAGATGAGAATTCATGTATTTCCAAAAAATCAGTAAAAATTGTTTTAAGAGAAATCCATACTAAATAATGAAAAATTGGAAAATATTTTCCAAAATGAAATAATTTTCTTGTACCTCTCGTTATATGGGCCAGTACCTCCCATTCAGAAAAGTTTTTAGGACCTTACCGTCATACACCAACTTCCCAAATACCTTGCAGTTTCATTGTTCCATTTTATTTAATTTATATTCATTTATTCAGAATGTGTTTTGGTGTATGATAATCTAACTAGTGCCAACATATGACCTTGCTTTAAATTTTGGCAACACCAAAATCCTTCCTTTATTTGCAGCTTGGCATATCTGGAGGTCCGCCAGAACTCTGTACCTTTGTCGCATTGTGAAATGTCTAACATGGGCTCTTAAATATGGTTCTCATTTTCCATTTAATGGAAGTTTTTAGATGCATACGGTTATCTTTTGTTGGCCACAATGAAAAGCTACACTGCCTCCTCAATATTCTTGATACAGCTTGCCTTATTACTTGGTATCTAGCAAAAGCCTGTAGGCTAGCAATTTATGTTTCTTCTCATTGATGAATATGTTTCCTGCAGTAACATCATCGCTTGTCTTCAAAACTTAGTAACCCAACACAAGAAAGCGAATCTAATTCTGCTATTATCATTGATTGATTGCAGGTCCACTGTGCCAATTAAACTGCCTAGACCTCCACAAAAGCAGAAAGGCTCTTCTCGGCTATCATTGACCAGGTTCCCCACAAAAGTTCCATCAAGTATGTTAATCCATCTTCTTTCTAATGGAATTCACTGCTAACCTTGTGAAGTATTTATTTGTTTTCTACGCTTTGCTTCTTTCACCTTGAAAGGTCTCTCTAGTTTTTTGTTTAGTTTTGTTTTGTTTTTGTTTTTTTTTTTTTTTTTCAATTACTTGTTTCAGCGCTTTCCTTTGGAAAGGTGTTGGTCCACCTCGACCTCAAATTAAGCCCTTTATTTACCTTTTTCCTATAAATTATTTTTAGAGAACCCATTAATTATTTCATCAATTTTCTGCAAAATTCAAAGACTCTAGTGCTGGAAAAACGACAAATAAGTGAATAACGACAAATAAGTGAATTTCCCCTGTTTATGGGAGACTCTTTACCACAAGATCATTTAGTTGTCAGTATTTTCAGCCATGCAAATAGATTTTGTTTCTCCCTTCAGCAGGTGCCAGGAAGACAATTGCTGGCAGCTCCTCTTCAACTAACCCGACGAGGCGACGGCATTGACATTGAAGACAACTAGGTGTGGCAGAAAAACTACTGCAAACCTTCTTGTTTGTGAAATATCCTGGCATTCCTCATCTTCAGCATTGTTATGCACAGGCTTCAATTAGTAGAAATTCTTGTAACTTTAGATAATATTAAACCACACAGCCAGTGACGATAATGTAATTTGTGGGATAAGATTTGCTATTTTGTCGAATGTTGAAGGCTTGTTTTGAGAGAAGTGAAAGAGATGGCCATTCTTGATGCCACATAGATAGCTTGGCATCCTTGAAATTGTGCTTGTTTCCAGGTTTGTCTTCCTTAAAATTGTGCTTTTCAAACGAAATGGGAGTGAAGACATATCAACCATTTTATCAGTCACATGGTGTGGACTGTGAACTGTGAAATGTGATATCTCCTTCTGTTTGGCTACAGGTGATCTGTGATAAGTACATTTACATCTATTTTTTTAGGCCAAATACATATTTCCACTCCAATACTTTCACATTTCTTTCGTATGGCCATTTGAATTTTTTGTTGTTTTAATTATATTTTTGGATTATAAATTTTTAGTCAATTGCTCACCTCGGTTAGAGTGTGCAACATGTGTGTTAAAATGACTAAATTACCCCTCATATAATCACCATCTTCGCCACAACTTCTTCTTTCAATGGTTGGTGATGTGGCAGGTGTAAGTTGACAGTTATGATAGAAGATGTCGAGGTTGTAGTCGATTGAGGATGGCAGAAGGCAAAGTGGCAAAGGGGTCGGTGGTGGCAGAAGGCGTCGACAGTGGTAAAAGGTGTAGAGATCGTCGTCAGCCTTTTGCCACCATCGACGCTTTCACCTCTTCATTTTTCCTGACTGACGATGACCTCTGCACCTTCCTCTATAGTTGTCAGCCTCCACTTGCCTTCTTGTCGGCCACTAAAGGAAGAAGTTATGGTGGAGAGTGGGGTCGTGTGACGGGTAATTTGGTCATTTTAGCGTTTGCGTGTTGGACACTCTAACTGATGTATGCAATTGACTTAAAAATTATAGTTCAAGTGTGTAATTGAAATAATAAAAAATTTATGTGGTCACATGAAAAAATGTAACCATTTTACAACAATATAAATGTAACCAATTTTTTAAACTTAACCATGACTTAAATTATTATTTTTTTTTAATATAGTCTTATAAAAGATAAAGATTCAACATGTTTGTTGTCCTAAACTTATAATTTTCACTTTTTGTGTACACATTAGATAAAGCGTTTAACCACATAAATCAAAAACCCATACATGCGACTTTGCCTCCCTAAAGATTTGAATTTCAGACATAGGAAGACGTTAGAGCTTGCTACCACTAGTCCCACCATTGGCGTTGTTTTAACTGCCAACTAACTCTTAATTGTCATCTACTTTGTAATTTGGCAGCCTAAGCAAGGGTAAATTGGTAATGTAATTACCACAAGGGGAGATTAGATTATATAATTTATGCAACAGAAAGATATCAGTGGGTCTGGGTGGTGTAGTTGGTTATCACGCTAGTCTCACACACTAGAGGTCCCCGGTTCGAACCCGGGCTCAGACATTCTTTTTATTTAGACTTTACTATTATTATTATTATTATTCTTACTTTATTGATCTAGAATTCTAGACATGGGTGAGCATTATTGAACCAACTAAAATATTAAAATTAAATAGATTAAAATTGTGTAAAAGATTAAATTGAAACCGATCAAACAAATACAAAAATTGAATCAATCGGAAAAAAACCGAACAAACAAAAAAATTGAAAAAACTAAGACATTAAATAACACGAGTAAGTTTTTTATGTACTTGAGTAAAGTTTCTCAAATACCCGAATAAGTAATAAAGTTAGGTGAGTAATCTTATATATTATTTGACTAACAAAAAGAATTATTTAATTATTTTTTGAAACAAAAAAAAGGAGACAATTACATTTCTCATTTATTATTTGATTATCCTTGAGATTATACATGAATAATTTAATTATTATTTAACTAATAAATAATATTAGTCAATAAATTTTTAAACGGAGAGAGAACTGATTTGGATTATTATTACTCAAATAATAAATAATATGAGTCGACAAATCCATATAATTATTGCATTATACTCTATTAATATGTAACATTAATCAAATAATCAAAATTCTACTTAAGTAATCAATTTTGATTTTTTTCAATACGAAAATTAAACCGAACCGAAATAACCAAAATTGCAAAACTTAAAAACTAAACCAAACAAACCTTTAGCTTGAACAAATCCAAATCAACAATTTCAACCAATTTAATTTGATTATTTCGATTAAATCCAACGTTCGCTTACTCAAAAAGAGTAACTTTATGAATAAATTTAATTATATTTATATAAAATAAATAAAATTATTTAATGAATATAGGTTGGGGAACCATTCTCAATTTCTTATGGAATCTTTGTTATTTTTATTAAATGTTAATTCATTTATAAATTACTATATTGTCTAATCGATAGAGTAATCTATAAATTGAATAGAAACAAATTGATCGATTACACCCAATAAACTAAACTAATTAATAATTAAATATAACTTGTATAAATTAAATTAACCAAATAAATTAAAAAAAAATAAAACTAAATTAATCTATAGATCAGATAAGATGAAAAATCAATCAAAAAATAAAACAAGTTAGAAAATCGTGCGACAAGCCAAAAATGACGTCGTTTTATAACTATAAAAACTTTGTCATATTAAAGTTCGATCAGTTCGGTTAATTCTATTATTTTCACCCAAAAAAATCGAACCAAATTCGAATAACCAAAATTTCCTAAAAAATTAATCAAGCCAAACTGAATTAACAATAATAAAATAATAATAATAATAATCAAACCGAACCAATCGCCGATAATTATAGCCAGTTCAGTTTAATTAATTTGATTAGACTAAACTCTTACACACCCATATTTAGTTTTTCCTTGACATGCAAGCTACTTTCATAATCCACGAACATCAACAACAATTGGCTAGTTAAGATTTCTTGATCGTTTGATACCCCTAAAGTCATGAAATTGAACCGCCTAATGAATAATTATCTTACATGTCATTTATAATTAATTATCTTTCAATAAAAATATATCGTAACATAGATTAAACGGTCTAAAAATATTTTAAAAAATAAGATAAAAATAATTTTTTTAGAACATAGAACATTTTATGGCAAAATAATTAAAAATTAATCTAAAACGAAATCTTGATTACGTTCTTTATGTCTCACTTTGTAGAAGAAAAACGATGCTATTTGTCGGTTATTATTCAAACTTTTATTTAAAAGAAATTAAAAAATACAAAATCCTGATCTTAATCTCCCGCCATATCCAGCACTCAGTAAAACATCAATTCTTCGATCAAATTCCGATCACAATCAGTTTCGACCTTCGCCGTCGTTCTTGTATCTCCGATAAGAGCTTCGACTTCGTGGAGACGCGCGCCGCCACCCCTCCTCCCTCTCTTCCCCGGCGCTGTAGAATCGGGAACTCCGGATCCTCTGGTCGACTCTTCTTCTCTCCGTCTCTTCCTCATCGATCACGTCCCCCCCGTGATGGTCGTCGACGGATGGAGGCCGGACGTCGGTTCTTGGCTGCTCGGCGCCCATGAAGTAGTAGAATTCTCCGCCGTCGACTGGCCAGCGAATCGCACGAGTGCTTGGCTGCTTGCCGACGCCCACGAAATCGTAGAAATCTATTGTTCTGATGATTATCTTCCTCTTCTTGACTGATGAATAAGAACGCTCTTCTCTACGCCGCTTTGTCTCCATTGAGGAATCAGAGTTTGATGGATAGATTGAACACGTCTCGCGTGTATGTGTGTCTCTATATATATAGAGAGAGAGAGGGGGGGGGGGGAGGAGAGATTAAAATTTAAATGAAATAAAAGTTATTCATTTAGAATTTTAGCTTATGAATTGTAAATACATATTTATGAGATTGGAATATGATTTGAAACTATATGATGGTTAGGTAAAATTACACAAATATCTTTTTTTTTTTTTTGGAATTCTCTAAAAATGATATATGTCCGAAGATAATCGAATCTGAGCCGAGGCAAATGGGTATTGGGGCTCTAAATCTGGGTCGAGAGCCAACCTAAGAGTACATAAAACCCATGTAAAAGATCTAACCCGATTTATTGGATCCAAACCCATACCCACACCCAAAACTCCACCACTTCTTATTATGACCAGCCCATGGGCCAAGATGAAATTGTTCACTTGGATAAAGCCCAAATTGAGAAATTTTCAATCTTCTTGCATGTGGCCTTGTGCCACGTGTGCAAGGTTAATTAATTTTATTTGTTAATGAATTTATAAATAAGTCTTTTATTTATCAATTTATTTTTTGGAATGTTTAAATTTTGATTAAGATTAATCAAAATTTAATTAGATTCTTATTTCGCATTTATATAACATTAATATATAAGTAAAATAGAATTTTTACTTGATTCGATACATAATTTATTTTAAAAAATTAAATTTAATAAGGTACGTATTTCTCTCTATCTTGGGGATTTTATTTTTTATTTTTTTTTAAAATGAGTAGGAAGAGAAAAAGAAAACTTAATCAAGCCCATAACTCATGGGGGCAATACATACCGCACGATCAAAATTGATCACACTAAGGCCAACCGTACACTGTACAAGCTGTAACACCAGAATTTTGCTCGAAATTTCCAGCACAGGTCACCCCCTGTTCACGTTAGCACGGGCCAAGCCATTATCTGCAAGCCCTCTAAATGGTGGCGCAATGCGCCCACCAAATTGAATCTATGCCCGTGGCGTCTCCTCTAAATAAAGTATAAACCTTCCCAACTTAAACCCTTCTCTTCCCCGGAACCCTTCCCAGATTTTCCCGAGAAAATGAATCGGAAAATCCGGGAGAGGGTGCTTTCGGCCTCAGAAGGGTCAAAATTATAGGGGTTTGGCTCTTCAAGACACGAACTAATTTTATTGCCCTTTCCGTTTGGTTACTGAGAAAAGCAATTCGAGAAAGTACGTCCTTTCGAGTATTCATGTTTTAACCTTTCTTCTACTTGGCTTACTTTTTCTGAGCTGCCAAACGGATTTTTTAATCTTGCTTTGTGCATTGAGAATTTATAAGGCGTTAAGGCTCGGACCTAGGGTAGAATGCAGGGACTGTTGGTGTTTGGCTTAGCTTCAGCTAGCTGCTTTGGGGATTTTTGATTTGGTGGTTTGTTTTAGTAGGCCTTAGTGCTGATGAGATGCTAATCGTAGGACTTCTTTTGTGAATCTAGGGATGCTGCTGTTATTGATTATCAGCTTGCTACAGGCCGATCAGGCAGACAGCCGGGGACTTCTGGATACGAAAGAGAAAATTTGTGACTGGTATATGGATTTATTGCATGATTTATCTTTTATGCTTGGCATTGGTTGCTTTGAAATTGGGGAGAAGAGTGAGATTTCGTGTCAAGCCTAGGGTCGTTTGTTTGTTATGGTAATTGAGTAGTGAAAAGACAATCACTCGACAGATGGCTTGATAGATCAAGTGTGAATTTTCTATTTTCTAGGGTATCTGCATCCATTGAGTATGCCAAGAATAATGTTAAATTAATCACTTGAATCTCACTAAATTTGTCGTGATGTTTAAAATCTTGAGCATTACTACTCCACAGTCCATATTACAATAAAACAGTGATAGGATTAGGGCCTTTATCCAATAAAAGATCATATATTAATGAGAAATTTTTATCATTTGACATGAATAGGAGATAAATTTTTTTTCATCCTATGGATATAGACATGCAACCTACATCTATACAGTATGTTGTACAATAAGGTACATGTCCTAAGTTCTAAAACTGACGGCCCGTTTGGTATCCAGGTTAAATAGTGATGGGATTAAGTCAAAGATGGGATAAAATAGTGATGGGAATAAATAATTTTACTCCATGTTTGGCATCCTAGGTTTTAAGGAGGTTTAAACTAAAATTAATCCTGTCCCATGTTTGGTATACTAAATTTTAGATGAGGTTTACCACCATCTAACAAAACTGAATGAAAATTCAACAACACACCCTTACAATCAAGACAACTAACAAACACACAGAAATCCCCTCAAAATCTCAACCGATTGTATCCCACTGAAATAAGGAAAACCCAGATCAGAACTGAGAGGGTTCAACGGTGAGAAGAGGAAGATTGGGAGAGAGGTAGCATACCGGAAAGGGCAGAGGGAGAGGTTGAGCAGAGGGGGTTTTGGTGAATGGAGGGAGACAGATTAGTGATGGTCAGTCTTGTGTCAGTGTGGAGAAACCAACAAGAAAGGAGAGAGATCTGGAGATGGGTAGAACTAGGGAGGTGGTGGGGCATAAAAAAGAGAGAGGGAGAGCCCGATGAGCAAAATGAGTGAGAGAAATTGCACAAACCTATAAAACTAAGTATTGGATGCATCATTTGGTGCATCTAATGGCAATGACTTAAGTTGAAATTGGACTGGCTATATTTGAAAGGTGAGAAGGCTTTTTTATGGTTTTTGGGGGAGGACAGGAGGGGCATGGAAATTGGATATTAATAATATTTCTACAATTGTACAGGTTTATTGGATTAAGATATTCACTTTTATCCCTTTGTTTTTTGTTATTTGACTTTATCTATTTTTAATGGATAAATTAATGTTATTGAATTCACATATTTTTATTTTCACAGTATAAATGGTACGTGATTTTCCGAATAGTGTTACATTTTTTGTAATGATGAATAAATTAAAATTACATATTCTAAGTTAGTGTTATTTCTTCAACAAGTTTTAGATATTATATGTTGTTCTTAAGACCGCCACACACACAGCTAACTATCCCTCCAAGACTCGCTGATTTTAACCCTCAAATAATAGACACACAACACTCGATAGAAAACACAAGAACAGGGATAGAAATACAGCATCAAACCACACAAGAAACACAAGATTTTATCCTGGTTTAGTCTTATAAATGAGACCTACATCCAGACTGCTTTGGGCCCATGAAAACTTTACTATCTTGGAAACCTTACAACGATTACATACATTAGGAACTACCTCTCTTTCCCACAGTCTAAAACCCTAGACTATACAGAGAAGAACACCCAAGAGAACATACAAATCAACCCTTCTCTCAGCTTAGCATATACTCGCTCAACCCTCTCAAGACATCCCACTATTTTCATGCCTTATTCCCGAGCCCTCCCCAACCCCTATTTATAAAACATAAGGGCGAGTAGGACAGTTACAACTAACTGCCCATCCTGACCGAAATAAACCCCATCCGGTCAGTTTTAAAACAAACTAACAAACACCTATTACATTAAGAAAATTGCTAACAAATTTATCAACAAGGGAAAAAACTAAGTACAGAAACTAATCTAAAACAAATGTCTTTACAATTCTCCACCCATTTAAATTAGATTCACTGCACTTTAGCTTCCTGCGCCCCTGCTCCACCTTCAATTCTGATTTGAAATAATATTCAGCAACTTGATATGTTGCTGAAGTTTTGAAACTGGAACAGCTTTAGTAAATATATCTACAGCATTGTTTTCACCTACAACTTTGGTTAGATCAACAAGTTTATTTTCAATGATATCCCTAATAAAATGATACCGAAGGTCTATGTGTTTGGTCCTTTCATGGTGAGCTTGATTCTTTGATAAATGTATAGCACTTTGACTATCACACATCAAAGTGACTTTAACCTCTAAACCTAGAAGCTCTCCCACTAGCCCTCTAAGCCACATAGCCTCTTTAATTGCGTCAGCAACTGCTATATATTCAACCTCGGTAGTGGATAAAGCTACCATATGTTGGAGACTAGACTTCCAACTAATAGAGGAATTCCACAACTTAAACACATAACCAGTTGTGGACCTACGCTTATCAAGATCAACAGCATAATCTGCATCCGAGAAGCCTGGAATACTAGGTTTTTCTCCTATTTTAGCTCCACCATAGGACAATACATTCTTGCTAGTGCCCCTTAGATATCTAAGCATCCATTTAACAGCCATCCAATGGGGTCTACCTGGGTTTGCCATGAAGCGGCTGACTACACTCATTGCATGAGCTAGATTAGGGCGGGTGCACATCATTCTATACATCAGGCTGCCAACAACACTTGAGTATGAGATTTTCTCCATTTCCTTTTTCTCAACCTCATCTTCTGGGGACTGCTTTGAAGATAGCTTAAAGTGAGGTGCAAATGGCACACTCACTGGTTTTGAATCAGCCATACCAAACCTAGATAGCAGCTTTTCTATATATGATTTTTGAGATAAGAATATTCTTCTATGCTGTCTATCCCTAGAGATTTTCATCCCTAGAATTTTTCTAGCCTCACCTAGCTCCTTCATTTCAAATTTAGCTTTTAATTTTTGCTTAAGTTGCTGAATTTCTCTAAAGGATTGACTTGTAATAAGCATGTCATCCACATATAGTAGTAAATATATAGAAATGCTAGGAGATATGTGCTTAAGATACACACAACAGTCATAGGAGCATCTTGAATGTCCTTGGCTTATCATAACAGTGTCAAATCGATGATACCATTGCCTAGGAGATTGTTTAAGCCCATAGAGAGACTTTTTGAGCAAACAAACTGTCTCCACCTTATCCTTAACTTCAAAACCTCTAGGTTGGTTCATATATATCTTCTCCTCTAACTCTCCATGAAGGAAAGCTGTAGTAACATCCATCTGTTCCAATTTCAAGTCTAATTGAGCAATGATGGCTAGCAGAACCCTTATTGATGTATGCCTTACAATTTGGGAGAAAACTTCATTGTAATCAACCCCTTGGACTTGAGTAAACCCTCTAGCAACTAGCCTAGCTTTGAATCTAGGCTTAGAATTTTCACCAGCCCCTTCTTTTATTTTGTAAAACCATTTACAACTTACAATTCTTTTCCCTTTAGGTTTCTCTACCAACTCCTAGGTTTGGTTTTTCTTAAGGGAAGATATTTCTGATTCCATGGTTTCTATCCATTTTTGGGAGTCCTTGGATGCTATAGCTTGGTCATAGGATTGAGGCTCTTCCACAGAAATTTCGGAGGCGCTATTTAGAGCATAGGCTACTAAATCTGAGTAGCCAAACCTTAGATGTGGCCTGCGGACTCTAGGTTGCCTATCTCTAGCCACACTATACCTATTAGGGTTTGGTTGATCACCAATGCTGGAATCAACATCACTCTCAGCTTCTTCTTCCTCATATTGAGAGGTTTCAGCATCCTGCTCTTCCTCTTGGACCTGATCATTTTGGTCTAGATCTGATTCAGGCTCTATTTCATTTATTTCAGACTCTATACCTTGAATATTTACCTTCATAGAGTCCTTCTTTCCATCTAGATCCTGTTGGGTTTCATTATTTCTAGGATTTATGGAAGATGTCTCATCAAATGTTACATCCCTTGTGATTATGGTCCTAGGTCCTTCTTGTTCAAGGTTCCATAGTTTATATCCCTTCACACCGGTTGGGTAACCTATAAAGAGACATTTCTTAACCCTAGGTTCAAGCTTGCCTTGCTTGACATGAGCATAGGCTAAGCACCCAAATACCCTAAGGTGGGCAAGACTAGGCTTATGGCCTATTCATTTCTCATAAGGGGTTTGCAAATCTATGGCTTTAGATGGGGTCCTGTTGAGGAGATATGGGTTGCAGTGGACACTGCTTCTCCCCAGAAAATTTTTGGCAAATGTGCATGAAACAACATATATCTAATCATTTCTAAAAGGGTCCGGTTCATCCTTTCAGCCACCCCATTTTGCTGGGGATTTTCAGGCGCTGTTAAGTGCCTAATTATGCCATTTTCATTGCACATTTCACTGAATTCCTTATTGCAAAATTCCAGCCCATTATCTATCCTAATGGCTTTAACTTTCTTACCCATTTGAGCTTCTACCATTGTCTTCCAATTCCTAAAGGTCCCATAAGTTTGATCTTTAGATTTTAGCACATAAACCCACAACATTCTAGAATAGTCATCTATGATAGAAAGGAAATATCTAGAGCCTCCATGGGTTGGGGTTTGGGCTGGCCCCCACAGATCCGAGTGAATGTAATCTAAGATAGACTTAGATGAGTGAATGACAGTCTTTTTAAAATTGAGTTTTGTTGCCTTTCCTTAAATGCAAGACTCACGTTTGGACAATACTGAGACTTGGCTGTTTTCTAGAATCCCTTGCTTGGCTAACTCCTTGAGACCTTGCTCACTTATGTGTGACATCCTTAGATGTCACAGTTTTGCCAAATCTTGGGATTTACTACTCGTTGCTGCAACCTCGCCACTTAAGGTAGAGACTTGCAAGATATAAATGCCATTCTGCAGTTTAGGCTTCATGCAGACAAGAGACCCCTTTGTTACTGTTATGTCTCCACCCTCTCCTTTGAACTTTAGGCCATTTCTTGCCAATTCTCCAGGGAAACCAAGTTCCTCTTGAGATCGGGCACATGCCTAACTGATCTTAGGGTTATAAAGGTGCCATCATACATTTTAAGCCTCACTTCACTCACTTCAAAAATACTACACTTATGGTCATTTCCTAGCAAGACCTTACCCCCATTTATTTCTTTTGTAATTTTGCAGCCAATGCCTCCTAGGGGTCATGTGGAATGAACAACCCGAATCCATCACCCAACTATTATTATCAACCATTTTTGTGATAGTTAAGGCCTCCGAACTGTTATAACCAAGATCAACTAGGTTTGCCCCACCATCGGATGATTTCTTTTCAGCCATGTCTTTCTTTCTTTTAGGGCAGTATCTCTTGATATGCCCCTCCTCCTGGCAGTAATAGCATTTAATAGGGCCTTACCATTTCTAGACTTTGATCTAGACTTTCCCTTTTTCCCTTTTGAGTCCTTTTTGGTACTCCTAGACCTTACGGTTAGGGCATCACTAGGGTTGGATTTTGCATCCATTTTTATTCTCAATTCCTTTGAGTTTAGGGCGCCTATTACATCTTCTAGAGATAGTTTGTCCTTGCCGTGTTGTAGAATGTCTACAAAATTCTCATACGACTTAGACAGAGAATAAAGAAGAACTAGAGCTCTATCTTCATCCTCATAGTTTACCCCTATGTTCTCTAAGTCAAGACATAGCTTATTGAATTCATCTAGGTGTTCTTGAAGCCTTTGATTTTCTTGCATCTTATATGTGAAGAACTTGGCCTTCAAATACAGCTTACTGGATAGAGTCTTCTTTAAGTAAAGAGGCTCCAGTTTCATTCATATTTCAGTGGCTGATTTTAATTTTGATACTTCTCGGAGAACTTTGTCTCCAAGACTCAAGATAAGCATGCTGTATGCTTTCTTGTTTATTTCCTTATCCTCTAAAGATATGGTTTTAGGATCCTTGCCTTCAGAGCTTCCCTCGGTAGTTACCTCTTGTTCGATTGCCTTCTCTAATCCAAGGCTGCACAGCAGTGCTTCCATTTTGATCCGCTAGAGACCAAAGTCATTGCTGCCGTCAAACTTCTCCACATCATATCGAGTGGCCGATGAGGGTGCCATAATCGCTTACCAGAAACGACTCTGGTTTTTTGAGAATCTTGAAAATCTTGATAGGATTTCTAGAGCTGGGGAACCTGGCGCTCTGATACCAAATTGTTGTTCTTAAGATCGCCACACACACAGCTAACTATCCCTCTAAGACTCGCTGATTTTAACCCTCAAATAACAGACACACAACACTTGATAGAAAACACAAGAATAGGGATAGAAATACAGCATCAAACCACACAAGAAACACAAGATTTTATCCTGGTTTAGTCTCATAAATGAGACTTACATCCAGACTGCCTTGGGCCTATGAAAACTTCACTATCTTGGAAACCTTACAGCGATTACATACACTAGGAACTACCTCTCTTTCCCACAGTCTAAAACCCTAGACTATACAGAGAAGAACACCCAAGAGAACATACAAATCAACCATTCTCTCAACCTAGCATATACTCGCTCAACCCTCTCAAGATATCCCACTGTTTTCATGCCTTATTCCCGAGCCCTCCCCGACCCCTATTTATAAAACATAAGGGCGGGTAGGACAGTTACAACTAACTGCCCATCCTGACCGAAATAAACCCCATCCGGTCAGCTTTAAAACAAACTAACAAACACCTATTACATTAAGAAAATTGCTAACAAATTTATCAACAAGAGAAAAAACTAAGTACAGAAACTAATCTAAAACAAATGTCTTCACATTATATTTGTACATAACTACCAAAATCATATTCTTTTTGCCTTATTCTGGCTTGTATTCCAACTCCATGAAGCGTAGGATAGATTGTAGAACTTTTGCTTAGTTGAAATGGTTCTATTGATTTCAAAACAAAGCAAGATAGAGATAAGCCTCTAAGATTGTTACTAAACCAAGGCCAGGGGTTTGCTATGATTTTTTATTATTGTCAACATTTGTTGAGGTTTTTAATTATGTTTCAATACATAAATAATATCAAGTTAGCTAGTTTCACTTGTCTAAAATTTGTGTGTTTGATCCAATGAGTTTTGTGTTGGTTGTTGACTACCTAACACAACGTTTCTCCTTTATTCCCTCTTGGGACTGATTTTAAGTAGAAATCCACAGGAGGAGTATTTGTTTCAATGGATACTGATTGAAAAATTAAAACAAAATAATACTAATAATAACAGTAGAGGCAAGGAAGGAAAGGGATTTGTGTGGTTCCTCCACAAATTTCCTTATGTCTATAAGAGATATCACTGGCATTATTTTCCCATCTTTGTGTTTATGCACTTATATTCTAGTACCTAGAGATAAATAAATTTTTTTTGGTATGTTAAGTAGATCCTAATCATCTAGCTCTAGAGATGAAATATAAGTGATAATTCCTTGACATTTTATAATTTCTTTTGCAATCCAATCATTAACAATATTTTACATGTAATATGTTCCAGTTCCACATTTTATTTGTCATATCTTACGTTGAGATTACTGTATTAAGGGTAGGACATGGTGATATCACACATCTCGATCACATTGGGACACAACTGTTAACTTAGGACCACTTAGAGATAAACTTCTTGGACGGAATTCTCAACCTCACCCTTGTGTACACACTCGGATTTTAATGATAACAAAAACAAAATGAATGACAATGAAAATAGAATGTAAATGACAGAAAATAAAGCCAAACCACAAGAAGAACACAACAGATTATCCTGGTTCGGATTGCCCTTAGGACAACCCTACATCCAGCCTCTTAAAGCCTCCTGATAGCAGCCTCTTTAATTCAGAATGATAGCAGTACACACTCGCCTCACGATTACAAGTCTCTCCAAGATTACAAAGACTATTTCTTGAACACACAGCCTTTACTCTTGAACTTACTCGTGAGAATATGAGACCTCTCATAAGCCTAGACCCCTGCCCTATTTATAGAATAATAGGCGATAGTCTCTAAGATTTTAATAGGATTAGACATTCCCGATTTTACCCTCAAACTTTAAACTAATTACAAAGCTGAGAAACTACCTAACTAAACCCATAAAACCGACTCATATGATTGCTTTTAAATCTGGATCTACTTGAGACAACATTCTATTAGACATTCCCGATTTTAACCTCAAACTTTAAACTAATTACAAAGTTGAGAAACCGCCCGACTAAACCCATAAAATTGACTCATATGACTGCTTTTAAATCTAGATCTACTTGAGACAACATTCTAACAAATCTCCACCATTGTCTTGAGTAAGATCCACTCCATTCTTCAATCATCAAAGCTTTAACCTGCTCTCCTTCCTGGCTTTAACACAATATGTACCTGATCACCAACGCAAACAAACATTAAGAATATTCAAACAATGTTGTAATTTGGACAAAGGAACTGGTTTTGTAAACATATCAGCCGCATTATGCTCTCCTGCAACTTTAACTAGGTTTACCTTTCTTTTCTCAAGGATTTCCCTAATAATGATACCTAACATCAATATGTTTGGTTCTTTCATGATGGGATTGATTCTTAGCCAAATGGATTGCGCTTTGGCTATCAAACCTTAACTATACCTTGACATTTCTTCCTAGGAGTTCACCCACAATTCCTTTTAACCAAAGACCTTCCTTTATTGCTTTAGTGACAGCAATATATTCTGCCTCGGTGGTGGATAAAGCCACAACAGGCTGCAGGTTGGTCTTCCAGCTTATGGTAGAATTTCATAGCTGGAAAGCATATCTAGTTGATGATCTCTTTTTATCTAGATCGGCTGCATAATTAGCATCTGAAAAACCTAAAATGCAAGGTTCTTCTCCTAGCTTTGCTCCACCATAAACCAATGACATATCTAATGTTCCTTTTACATATCTCAAAGTCCATTTTACAGCATCCCAATGAGCTCTCCCTGGTTTGGCCATAAATCTACTAGATACACTCATAGAGTGAGCCAAATCAAGCCTTGTACAGACCATGCTGTACATTAAACTGCCCACTACATTTGAGTAAGGAATCTTACTCATTTCTTTCATGCTTGACTCGTTTGGAGACTACTCATGTGAAAGTTTAAAGTGTTGTGCAAAGGGGATAGAAACCTCTTTTGCATCCAGCATATTAAACTTCCTAATTAGCTTACTAAGGTATGACTTTTGGGATAAACTAAGCTGTCGTTGCTGTCTATTTCTCTTAATTTCTATATCTACTATCTTCCTAGTTTCTCCTAATTCTTTCATTTCAAAGGCTGACCTTAATCTCAGCTTTAAATTTTGGATTTCTATGGTTGATTGGCTTGCAATCAGTATATCGTCTACATATAGGAGAAGATATATATATATATCTCATTAGACATATGTTTGAAATATACACAGCTATCATATGCACTCCTTTTGAAACCTTGGACAATCATAAAAGAGTCAAATTTCTTATACCATTGCCTAGGGGATTGCTTTAATCCATAGAGAGACTTCCTAAGCAAACACACTTGCTCTCTATTCCCTCTAATCTCAAATCCCTTTGGCTGCTCCATAAGAATATTTTCTTATTTGGTATCAGACCCAGTCTTTAGGATCAAGAAAGCTCAAGATTCTTATTGTTTAAAGTTTCTGTCATAGGAATAGTGTCAAGAATGTCGGCCACTAGATATGACATTGAAAAGTTTGATGGCCAGAATGATTTTGGCCTCTGGAAAATGAAAATGAGAGCTTTACTAGGGAACTTAGGATTGGAAGAAGCCTTAGACGGTGAATCAAAAATGCCTAAGTCCTTCTTGGATGAACAGAAAAAGGAGATTGTCAATAAAGCCTATAATACCTTGATATTGAGTCTAGGGGATAAGGTGTTGCGAGAAGTATCAAAGATGAAAAACGCAGCTGAGATTTGGCTTAAGTTAGAAAGCCTTTATATGACCAAGACCCTATCAAGTCGATTATATTTAAAAGCTAAGTTCTTTACTTTTAAAATGAATGAAGGACAGAAGCTTCAAGATCATATTGACAGTTTTAATAAGCTGTGCCTAGATCTGGAAAATATAGAAGTAAAATATGATGATGAGGACAAGGCATTAATCCTGTTGCACTCTCTTCCAAAATCATATGAGACTTTTGTAGATATATTAAAGCATGGCAGGGATACCCTAACTCTAGATGATGTAATAGGGGCATTAAATTCAAAGGAATTGCAACATAGGGTAGATGGGAAGAGCACAGCTGGGGATGTCTTAACAGTCAAATCTAGATCCGATAAAAAGGATTCTAAGCAAAAGGGAAGAGCTAGGTCTAAATCCAAGAATGGTAGGAAAACTATAAAATGTTATAACTGCCATGAGGAAGGGCATATTAAGAGAAATTGTCCTAAGAAAAAGAAGGATTTTCTAGATAAACCTAAGACTGAAAATTCCTCATCTATTTGTGAATATGACTATGATAGTGTTGATGCACTTGTAATATTTGAAAATACAGAAAAATCTATATGGGTATTAGATTCCGGGTGCTCTTTCCACATGTCACCCCATAAGCAATGGTTCTTGAATTTTAAAGAAATAGAAGGAGGTAAGGTGTTGTTAGGAAATAATCATGAATGTAGGATTAAAGGTATAGGAGATCTAAAGATCAAACTGCATGATGATTCTATCAAAACATTAAATTCTGTAAGATATGTCCCAGAACTGAAAAGAAACCTAATTTCTCTTGGAGAGTTAGATAGGAATGGCTACTCCTATAGAGGAGATGGTGGGGTCGTAAGGGTATCTAGAGGCTCTCTAATAAGTATGAGAGCAGTCCTAAATAATGGCATTTATGTTCTGCAAGCCTCCACAGTATGTGGAGAAGTTTCTGCCACTGAATTAAAAGCCTGTGATAAGACAAGGCTTTGGCATTATAGGATAGCCCACATTAGCGAGCAAGGCCTTAAGGAACTATCTAAGCAAGGGATACTAGGGAAACTTACAGATTTAGATAAATGTGAGTCATGCATATTTGGGAAATCAACTAAGGTAAAATTTTCCAAAACTGCCATACATTCATCTAAAGTACCTTTAGACTATATTCATTCTGATTTGTGGGGTCTTGCCCAAACATTAACTCATGGTGGAGGTAGATATTTTCTATCAATAATAGATGATTTTTCTAGGATGGTTTGGGTGTATGTTCTTAAGACAAAAGACCACACTTTTGAAACCTTTAAAAGCTGGAAAACCATGATAGAAAACCAAAAAGGTAGCAAAATTAAAATCATTAGGACTGATAATGGTTTGAAATTTTGTAACAAAGAATTCTCTCATCTATGTAAAGAAAATGGGATCCTAAGGCATTTGACAGCCCCTGGAAATCCAAAGCAAAATGGTCTTGCTGAGAGGATGAATAGGACCTTGCTAGAAAGGGTTAGATGTATGATTTTTCATGCTAAGTTACCCAAATCTTTTTGGGGAGAAGCTGTAAACACAGCAACCTATGTAATAAACCTATCCCCCTCAGTTGCTATAGGTTTTAAGATTCCATATGAAATGTGGACTGGACACAAACCTAGTGTAGATCACTTAAGAGTGTTTGGATGTTTAGCATAAGGGAAGCTTGAACCAAGGGCTAAAAGATGTATAGTCATAGGGTATCCTTCTGGTGTAAAAGAGTACAAATTGTGGAGTCTAGAATCAGGAATTCCTAATACAATAGTATCTAGGAATGTAACTTTTGATGAAAATTCCACTATAAAAGACATAAACTTAGATATATCTAAGGGAAATGAAGAAAAATCTAAAGCTGTGGAAGTTGAACAGCAGTTAGAAACTTCAGAAAATGTCTTAGATAACCCGATGAATTTAAATCCAGAAGAAGAGATGCCAGGGGACTCTCCAGACAGTTTTCTAGGTCAGGATTTAGACTATAGTAGAGAGATTGAAAAGCCATCTAGTATAGAAAGTGAGCTAGACCATGAGAGGTATAATGTTGCAAGAGATAGGCAAAGAAGAACCGTAAGGCCTCCAGTTAGGTATGGATATTCGGATCTGGTTTCCTATGCACTTTCAAGTGCAATGGAAGAAGCTAGTGATGAGCCTCTCACTTTTGAAGAGGCCATGCACTCAAAAGACTCCAAGAAATGGCAAGCTGCCATGAAATCTGAGACGGAGTCCCTTATAAAAAATGAGACATGGACTTTAGTAGATAAACCCTTAGGGAAAAGGGTAGTGGGCTGTAAGTGGCTATACAAGATTAAGGAAGGTGCTGGGAAAGAAGATAAGCCTAGGTATAAGGCTAGGTTAGTGGCTAGGGGCTTTACTCAAGTGCCCGGTATAGATTTTAATGAAGTATTCTCACCGGTTGTAAGACATACATCAATTAGGATCTTATTAGCCATAACAGCACACTTAGACTTAATGCTTGATCAAATGGATGTCACAACAGCTTTTCTTCATGGAGAGTTGGAAGAAAATATTCTTATGGAGCAGCCAAAGGGATTTGAGATTAGAGGGAATAGAGAGCAAGTGTGTTCGCTTAGGAAGTCTCTCTATGGATTAAAGCAATCCCCTAGGCAATGGTATAAGAAATTTGACTCTTTTATGATTGTCCAAGGTTTCAAAAGGAGTGCATATGATAGCTGTGTATATTTCAAACATATGTCTAATGAGATATCTATATATCTTCTCCTATATATAGATGATATGCTGATTGCAAGCCAATCAGCCATAGAAATCCAAAATTTAAAGCTGAGATTAAGGTCAGCCTTTGAAATGAAAGAATTAGGAGAAGCTAGGAAGATATTAGGCATAAAAATTAAGAGAAATAGACACCAACGACAACTTAGTTTATCCCAAAAGTCATACCTTAGTAAGCTGATTAGGAAGTTTAATATGCTGGATGCAAAAGAGGTTTCTATCCCCTTTGCACAACACTTTAAACTTTCACATGAGCAGTCTCCAAACGAGTCAAGCATGAGAGAAATGAGTAAGATTCCTTACTAAAATGTAGTGGGCAGTTTAATGTACAACATGGTTTGTACAAGGCCTGATTTGGCTCACTCTGTGAGTGTATCTAGTAGATTTATGGCCAAACCAGGGAGAGCTTATTGGGATGCTATAAAATGGACTTTGAGATATGTAAAAGGAACATTAGATATGTCATTGGTTTATGGTGGAGCAAAGCTAGGAGAAGAACCTTGCATTTTAGGTTTTTCAGATGCTGATTATGCAGCCGATCTAGATAAAAGGAGATCATCAACTGGATATGCTTTCCAGCTACGGAATTCTACCATAAGCTGGAAGACCAACCTGCAGCCTATTGTGGCTTTATCCACCACCGAGGCAGAATATATTGCTGTCACTGAAGCAATAAAGGAAGGTCTTTGGTTAAAAGGAATTGTGGGTGAACTCCTAGGAAGAAATGTCAAGGTAGAGTTAAGGTTTGATAGCCAAAGCGCAATCCATTTGGCTAAGAATCAATCCCATCATGAAAGAACCAAACATATTGATATTAGGTATCATTTTATTAGGGAAATCCTTGAGAAAAGAGAGGTAAACCTAGTTAAAGTTGTAGGAGAGCATAATGCGGCTGATATGTTTACAAAACCGGTTCCTTTGTCCAAATTACAACATTGTTTGAATATTCTTAATGTTTGTTTGTGTTGGTGATCAGGTACATATTGTGTTAAAGCCAGGAAAGAGAGCAGGTTAAAGCTTTGATGATTGAAGAATGGAGTGGATCTTACTCAAGACAATGGTGGAGATTTGTTAGAATGTTGTCTCAAGTAGATCCAGATTTAAAAGCAGTCATATGAGTCGGTTTTATGGGTTTAGTCAGGCAGTTTCTCAGCTTTGTAATTAGTTTAAAGTTTGAGGGTAAAATCAGGAATGTCTAATCCTATTAAAGTCTTAGAGACTATCGCCTATTATTCTATAAATAGGGCAGGGGTCTAGGCTTATGAGAGGTCTCATATTCTCACGAGTAAGTTCAAGAGTAAAGGCTGTGTGTTCAAAAAATAGTCTTTGTAATCTTGGAGAGACTTGTAATCGTGAGGCGAGTGTGTACTGCTATCATTCTGAATTAAAGAGGCTGCTATCAGGAGGCTTTAAGAGGCTGGATGTAGGGTTGTCCTAAGGGCAATCCAAACCAGGGTAATCTGCTGTGTTCTTCTTGTGGTTTGGCTTTATTTTCTGTCATTTACATTCTGTTTTCATTGTCATTCATTTTGTTTCTGTTATCATTAAAATCCGAGTGTGTGCGCAAGGGTGAGGTTGAGAATTCCGTCCAAGAAGTCTATCTCTAAGTGGTCCTAAGTTAACACCATGTATTTGACAGATAATGCCATAGGGAATCGTAGATGTATACCATGGAAATAACATTTTTGAACCCAAGTATTCTGCCTATTCTTTGTGGTAGTGAGATCCTAGTTCATTATGTTAGCCTTTTCATTTTTAATCATAATCAAAATAAATAAACTTGCAAGAAAACTTGGTGGGAGACCATTAGGTGTAATACGAGTGATGACATCCTTACAAAAGAAAAAGCCACAGATAGAAATGACTAGCGAGCTAGAATTCGTGTAACCAACCTCACATAGTGGAATTAAAACATGATATGTTGTTTAACAATTTAACTAATAATGCACAAATTTATATCTAAAGAGTGAGGATTTTGTTCTCACAATAAGGATAGAGGATGCATAAAATTGTTATCTATCCCCTTCTCTTTAAATGCTTTTCTTCAACTAATGTGCAAGTGTTTAAAGCACTTTGTCTACGTGTATTTTTTGTTTTTTTATTCCTATGATCAAAGTAGACTATATTTAGGAGGGTTGTCTTTGTATGCTGCTTGCTCTTGCGTTGCAAATAGGCTGTTTCCTAACCCATGACCTCTAGTCACAAAGGAGAAACCTTATTGTTATATGACATAAAAATATTGACTTATGCATGAATCAATTCAATGCCTATTCGGATGAATGAAAGAGTTCTAGGCGTCTAATTCAAATTGCAGTCTGGATATCTCATCCATAGAAGTTTTCATGTTACCTAGCTGTTGCTCCACTTGTGCCTTTTTTAGCCTCTAATCTAATTGCAATCCAGTTGCGTGTTAGGTAGCTTGAACTTGAGGAATTGAAATTTGTGACTTGTGGGAACAAAAAATGGATCCTGTGGTTTCTTAGGATTATGTTTTGCTGGGCAGACATCTGTGTATGATTTTCGCAATAAAGGTTACTTCATTATTTCCTCAACAGCTTTGATTAATGATTATGAAATATTTGCTGTAATTTGTCATTATGGTTCTGCAATTTTGTAGAATCTTGCATTTTGAATTTGGTCTGTTATCTGATCCTTTCACGTTTGCACCCGTGCTCTTTCCAATTTATCTTGTTTGAAACCCCTCATTCACCACTATCTCATGAAATTTCTCCATGTGAAGATGGTGTTCAAACTTTATTTCATCATTACTCCGCCAGTGGATATCATCCACTGCCGGTCCCAAGCCCGGATAAAGGAGGAGGGTTGCGTTAGGTAGCCGACAGCCAGCGTAAAACCTAGTCGGATCTAAATATGAATTCTAGACAAACTATCTGTTGGGATATAACCCACATAGAAGTCTATAATTCATGTAGCCAACCCCACATAGTGGGATAACGGCTGGATATGTTGTTGTTGTTGTTGTTGAAACCCTACATTCAAAATGTTTCCTTAAGTGAGTCATTTACCGTATGTAAAATATTATTCACTTTGCCAACCTTATAGATTAGTTATCAGTTTCACCATTGAATTATTCTTCATACAGTTAATACTGCCATTTGCCAATCCTCCTCAAGCTTTATTTCCAAATATATGAACTACCCAGCTTTTAATTAAGATTTCTAATATATTCTACTGATTCAGTTTGCAGTTACTTTTGCAACCACAGTAATCCTTTTCAAGGAAATTCTGAACTGATATTTGGAAGCAATGACCAGGAGTAGTCAATTTGCAAGGGGTAAAGTACCCTCAATTAATTACAGATGTGGCCCCCTGGAGGGGTCTTCCTTTGATCTTGCTGAGTTTAACAACAAAGGTTATAACCCCACTTTGTCGGGTAATAGTGAGCAAAATGGTAAAAACTCTGATCCAATGTCTTCTGAGGTACTGAGCACAGCTGAGCTCATCTCTGCAGTTGGGCAGATATGGAATTGTGCAAGTCGTCCCCTTGCTCTTCTCCAACCTAAAACCAATTTCAGGCACGATGATGGTGAATTGCCCCAAGGGAACATATTTTGTAATGCAGATGTCAAGGAAAATATCAGGTCATCTACCTGTGCTTACAGTGGGCATTCCCTGGTTAGTGTGATGGATGCTGCCCATTCTTCATCCCTCGTATATGCAAACTTGGAGCACCTATACATATCTAAGAAGGTATCATTTTTGGAACCTTATGGCAGAAATTATATTCATTCTCTTTTCTGGAGATTCATGCAGAGTAATTCCAACATCTCTTGTAAGTCTTGGAAGGAAAAGACTACTGCCAGCGTAGGGATTTCCTATGATTTGAAAAATATATACGGATGGATGAATGAAATGTCAGTTCCAGCAATGAAACAGCTGGTAAACTGTTCTGTGATTGAAAAAAAGAAAATCTGTGAGTGGCTTCCTAGAGATAATACTCCTACAAGTTACTGTACTTTAGGTGGCACGGCCAATCCCACAAATAATCTTGCCATTGCAAGTACTGACTCTGCTGACTGCCATGCCGAAATAACCAAATATCTGGACCAATTGTCATGTCAAAGTACAACCCCTGTAGCAAGTGCTTCTGCTCTATCTATTTGCTCATACCGTTTACTTGATGGTCTTCAGAAGACAGATGCAAATGGCCATATGTTGACTCCAATGCATACGCCACATACAGATCTGTACGTTAAAAACTTAGCTTCAGATAGTCATGCAAGTGAAGAAAGCCAACATGACAATGAGGATGGCAACTTGTATGTGAATAAAATGAATCAACAGAGTGAATTAGTACTAGCAGACAAAACTAAGATGGAGGTTTGCTCTCCAACAATTAATAAATCCTACTATGGTCTAGCAAAGCAAGAGCATGCTTTTGCTGGAGCATTGGCTGGTATATTTGTTAGCCTTTGTCTACATCCAGTGGATACAATTAAGACTGTCATTCAGTCATGCCATACCAATCAGAGATCTTTAAACTACATTTGCAGATCAATAATTTCTGATAGAGGTACATGGTTTTAGGAGAACTGAAAATGATTTTACTTGATAAAAACTCTTGAGTTCATTTTATCTTGGACTAGAAAGAGCTCTGTGTTTCTAATCATTTACTGGTAATTGGGTGTATAGGTGTAACTGGACTTTATCGCGGCATTACTAGCAATATTGCTTCTTCAGCACCAATTTCTGCAGTTTACACAGTCACATATGAGTCAGTGAAGGGAGCTTTGCTTCCTTTTCTTCCCATGGTGAAGTTTTCTGCCTTATTTTGTGCTATTTGTCTCTTTCTGCTTCTCTTCTTGATGTTTCTTTTCCCTTGCTGGCAGCGGGAGACGGGGAGGTGCTGTTCTTCTCTTACTTGCCCCCTTAAAAAAACAGAAAGAAACACAAAATACAGAAGTCTTAAGCCCTTGCATTTGACTGTGTGCATTATTGGTCTTTATCATTATGAGTTTTATGCTAAATGTGTTTGTAGAAGACTCATTATATTTTTTTGATGCAGAAGTATGAATCATTTGCCCATTGCACAGCCGGTGGCTGTGCTAGTATTGCTACTTCATTTATTTTCACTCCCAGTGAGCGCATAAAGCAGCAGATGCAAGTTGGTTCACACTATCAAAACTGCTGGTATTCTTCTGAACCTGATGATGTCCTTTAAAGTTCTATGACTTGATGAATAATGCCCTTAGAGCTACAGACGTTGGGTTTTGAAAATTTCAAATAATTAGAGTAAACAGGATTATTCTTTATTGGATTAAAGTGCCTCATCAAAGACAGTAATTAATGTATGCTCGAAATATTCCTTTGAGACCTGATGCTTGTAGATCTCTTCGAGGGCCCCCTGTTTATTAAGTTATTCTATAACTAAGATTTTTATTGATCTAATCTGTTCATACCATGGATTTGCAATTCTATTGCTGAAACTATATTATATAAATGTGTGTTTGTGTGGACATATTAATTGTTAGTTCAATATGCTTTGCATTTCAAGTTCATGTTATAATATAGAATGTTTTTGTACAAGATGATCCAACTTTAATGCTGCCACAGCTCTCAAAATGAGATTTTGATATTTTTATGTGGACCTTGAAGGAGTGCATTGTCTGAAATCATCAAAAGGGGTGGTTTACCTTCACTGTATGCTGGGTGGGGAGCGGTACTCTGCAGAAATGTTCCACACTCAATCATCAAGGTGAGGGCCAATTCTATGTACTCTCTGGTCAAACTAGTTTGTATCTCGCAGATCTTGTCCAACTGTTTCTCTGCAACTGGTTTTTGAGGGTATGCCTATTTAGTACTTATCCTGATATGTGCAGTTCTATACATATGAAAGCTTGAAGCGATTGATGTTATCATCAGTAGAACTAAATGCTTGGCCTAACACATTACAGACGGTTTGTCTATCCACTTTAGAATAACTTTCTGGTTGCTATGATGATCCAGTTGTTTTCTCAAAATGTGCATTTAGGTGGTTTATTGTTTCCTGTTCTTACAGCTGGTTTGTGGGGGATTAGCAGGATCAACTGCTGCTTTATTTACAACACCTTTTGATGTGGTGAAAACAAGATTACAGACACAGGTTTGTTACATCTAACTGCATAGTCTTCTGTGTATATCATTAGGTCACTTAGCATTGATTACTTTTCAATGGGGAGTTTTAATTGAAGGGCAAGTAGAACACCATACTCTATCACTGAATGTGCAATATCATGTACATGGAACTGCGCTCCCCCTGCCCAGGGAGAGCCGTCCAACCTTGGTCTTTACCCTTTTGCTGGGTTCAAGCCATTCATCAGAAAGATATATATGCATTTACAACATGCTACTTTCTAGATTCTATACTACTTGGTTAACATGGAAGATACTGTAGTATTTCTGACCATGTGGATGTTTTGCAGATTCCTGGATCTGTTCACCAGTATGATGGTGTGTTTAACACTCTTGTAAAAATAAGCAAGCACGAAGGCTTGACAGGTCTTTACAGGTAACGGTTTGCAAAGGGGTGGTATATTGCCAAGGGTTCCCAATTCCCAGAGTCTTTCTTATAAAATTCCTTATAATATGTTATTGAGGAAATATTTATTTTAATGGATATGAAAGATAGAATATTTATCACAAATTTTTCTTAGATATTAAGCCTAAAGTTCATGCTGTGGTTTATGATGATGAAATTTGTAGGTCACTTTTGGAACATTCAAATCTTTGGCCTTAAAATAAACAAAAATCATTAGGAGCCTTAACTTTCTTCTTAAAAACTCAAAATAATATTTTTTGAGTTTAATGCCTCAGTAGTTAGCTAGTTTTTTTCATAGGCACATTGCATAATGAATGGGGCTTTATGTAGCATGCTAGTAGCAAATAAATAGAAACCCACCTCATGGAAGTGCTCTCGTAGCATGACATCAAATATTTAACTAACTAAACATGGATTTTACATGGACCTGAGTGAACACATATTTGATTAAAGATCCTCAACAGTACATTTTTAGTAGAAGTTTTGTTATATGCTAAATTGTTGTTTTTGCATAAATTGTGATTTCAATGAAAAATGAGTTTCTTTTTTTTTTTTTTTCCCTAAACAAAATATGAGTCCGTTTATTTATGATTTCAGTTTCCCCCCCCCCCTTTTTCATAATCCAATAAACTCAACAGAGCTGATCTCCAAATATTCCAATTTTAACACAACCATAACCAAAGTTACCAAACAAATTCTTTCAACTTGATAAGGAAGTGAATGGTCAAGTTGGATGCCTCTTCTGGAGCGGATCCATGCATAAAGCCCAGGGCAGTTCATAATTAAAAATTATTTTTTAATATTTAAAAGTTATTTTTAATATAAAAAATTAATTTTTTAATGTAAAAAATAATAAATTTTAATAATAATTCAGTCAAAAAAAATTCTAGCCCACCCCAAAATTTGTAATATGTAATTTTATATCTCAAAAAAAATTTAGCCTCCCCTTGCATAAATTTCTGGATCTGCCCCTGCTTGTGCTAATATTCTCAATACTTGTGGAGTGGCAATAATCTCAAGTTTTATTGCCACTGCATATTATTTGGCCTGCTCTGAGAAACTTTACCAGTTGGTTTCCTGTGCATCTTGTGCAACGGGATCTGCATTTTCCCTTGACCGCCAATCAAACTAAGGAACCACTTGGTTTGACTTTTTTTGGTTGTTTTCGTTGAGAAATGTTCTGTTCCCCTTAGCTAATTGTGAATTGTGTGATATCTTACCTAGGGGCTTGATTCCGAGATTGTTTATGTATATTTCTCAAGGAGCAATCTTCTTTGCATCATATGAATCTTTCAAGAGTCTATTTTCAGTGGAAATGCCACACCTTTATTCTCAAATGGAGTGTATGCAAAGCATGGAAGATGACCGTCCATAGTTCCATCCAAGAGTTTGATGACCTGTGTACAGAAGATGACACCTAACTGATCAACCTCCTAGGGGAAGGGATCTTGATGTCTTGATTAGAAACAGATGGCGGTCGCCTGTTTCAGATGAGCATGAAAATTTTAGCTCCATTACGTGCTTCTTCTTCTCGCCTGTACGTGACAGCCTATACATGCTTTGAGGTATGAACGATGCATCGAGGAACCTACAATGGTGTTACGCTCATTGATATGGCAAAAATTCATCATATAAATTGCCTTCTTCGCCCCATGGTAAGTTTATCAACTTGTAGAGCTAGTTTGTGTGTATGCACTGAACTCATGGTGTAGGAAGAACGTGTTCTATGAGTTCTGCTCCCAATTTTGTACACTTAGGTTTCCTTTTGGAGGTAGATTAGTTTGGCCTTGTTTGTTAGGTTGATGATTCTTGTAAGGGGCATGCCCTTGTCCAATTGTGTACTATATTGAGTATATTCTTTCTCTTTTAGTGTATAAGTCAATCACCATTTTTGTAACGTGCACCCATTTAGCAAAACCTCTGAAATTAAAGGACGACAAGTGCACGAGAGTCTCCACTTTGCAAGTATAGAGAAAAAATCGTATTTTGTAGGTAATATTCGAATCCATCACCTTTCAATCTCAAAAAATAATATTATTCTTTTATAGTTGAAAAATTACAATTTCTTTTTAAAGCAAGAGTAGTATTGCTTACAAAAATGTGGGCGACATTGATAATCTTCTTCTCTTTTTAGTATTTTCATTTAACTTGTTATAGTATAGTGGTGAATAATCTTACCTATCACTTGGCGACTCGAGTCTAATCCTTAGCAACAACATATTTTAAATTGAATCTATTTTTTTTCTAAAATAATAATTTTTGTTGATAACAACTTTTTTCTTTTATAATATTTTTATTCAAGTTATAATATAGTTGTGAGTATTCTTGAAATGCGCTCTTTTATGGGCGCCTTTCCACCGAGGTCTCAATCATGTGAAAAGAAAGTAAATCTCAACACACTCGAGCAAGCGATTGCGGGGGATTCAAATATGAACTTTTGAGTTTTTTTAGCCCCCACAAAAATCACTCAGATGCCCTGAGGGGGCATGGTGGTGAGTATTCTTGTTTGCCACTTGGGCGACTTAAGTCTAATCTCTAGTAACGATATATTTTAAATTGAACTCATCCTTTTGTTTTCAAAATAGATATTTTTGTTAATTACAATCTTCTTCCTCTATAATATATTTATTAAGTTGTATTATAGTGGTGAGTATTCTTACTTATCACTTGAGTGATTTGAGTTTATCTTTCCTATTGGTATATTTTTAATTAAATTTATTCTTAATTAAACTTATTCTTTTTGTTCCTAAGTAGAAGTTTTTGTTCATAATAATCTTCTTCTTTTGCATACTTTATTCAATTTGTTGTAGCATAGTGATGAGTATTTTGCCCTATCACGTAAATCCGTATTTAAATTAAAATTCATCTTTTTTATTTCCAAAATAATAGTTTTAGTAAATAAGAATCTTCCTTTTTTTTTTTTTTACACATTTATTCAAGTCATTGTTGTATACTGGTGAATATTTTTGCTTGTCATCTAGGTGATTCCGATATAACCCCCAGCCAATAATGTATTTTAGTTGAATCCATCTTTTTTGTTTCTAAATAACAATTTTTGTTCATAAAAAATTTCTTCTTTTATATTTCTATTTAAGTCATTATAGCATATTGGTGAGTACTCTTTCCCATCACGAGGGCTTGATCCCCACCAACATTGCATTTTTAATTGAATCCATCTTATTTGTTTTCAAAATAGCAGTTTTTGTCGAAACAATCTTCTTTTTTCTCATATACTTTTATTTAAGTTGTTGTAATATAAGTTCAATCCTCAACAATAGCGTATATGTATTTTAAATCTAAACCCATATTTTTTGTTTCGAAAATAACAATTTTTCTTTGTGACAATCTTTTTTTCTTTTAATGTATTTTTGTTCAAGTCGTGGTATGAAAGTGAGTGTTTTTGCCTTTCATGCAGGTGACTTGAGTTCGATCTCTGCCAAGAGTGTATTTTAAATTTAGATTGATATTTTTTTGTCTCCAAAATAGCAGTTTTTATTCTTTTATACTTTTATTCAATTCATTATAGTATAGTGGTGAATATTTTTGCCAGCAATGACGCATTTTAAATTTAAATCCATCTTTTTTCTTTCCAAAATAACAATTTTTGTTCATAATAATCTTCTTATCCTTTTATATTTCCATCCAAGTCGTTGTAGTATAGTGGTGAGTATTCCCGCCTGTCACGCGGGTGACCCAGGTTCGATCCCCGGCAACGGCGTTTTTAAAATTTTAACCCATCTTTTTTTTTTCCTTTCATAACAATCTTCTTAATCCTTTATATTTTCATTTAAGTTATTGTGGTATAGTGATCAGTACTCTTACCTGTCACTCGAGTGATCCGAGTTCAATCATCGATAATGACATATTTAAAATTTTAACCCATCTTTTTTTTTTTCAAAAAAGTAGTTTTTGTTTACAACAATCTTCTTATTCTTTTAAAATTTTATTCAAGTTGTAGTATAGTGGTGAGAATCACACGGAATACTCGAGTTCAATTCTCAACAATGGCGTATTTAAATTTGAACCTATGTTTTTTTGTTTCCAAATAGCAATTTTTCCTCATAAGAATCTTCTTCTTTTTTAATATTTTTGTTCAATTCATTATAGTATAGTGGCCTACCAAGTCTAAAATAGCAATTTTTATTCAAAACAACTTTTTTTTGTTCCTTTGTACTTTTATTAGTTGTTGTAATATGGTGGTTGGTATTTTCACTCGTTACACCCTAAGTTCAATTCTTGGCAATGACGTATTATAAATTTGAACCCATCTTTTTTTATTTTCAAATAGCAATTTTTCTTCGTAGAAAAAGATATTTGTACATATGGAGTGTACAAATGGGTTTATAGAGGGTGTGAAATGATAATTTTACCCCTTTCTCTCATCTCTCTCTCCTTCCCCTTGTTAATCATTTTGCCCATTCCTTTCATCTCTTCTCTCCCTTTCCCATCCAACAAGCCTTGCTCTCTCCGTCGTCGTCTAGCCTCTTGTCACCTCGCTGTTGCATCGTCTCACGCCTCATTGCTGCATCGCCACCCCTCCTATCTGTACAAATAGCATGACCCTTTTATTCATAACAATCTTTTTTTTTTAATATTTTTATTCAAATTATTATAGTATAACGATGAATATTCTAAGTCGCCACGTGAGTGACTTGAGTTTGATCCCCAACAATGGTATATTTTAAATTTAAACGCATCTTTTTTTTTTTCAAAATAGCAATTTTTGTTCATTATAATTTTTTTATTCTTTTATATTTTCATTCAAGTCATTGTAGTGTAATGTGAGTATTCTCGGATGACCCCAGCTCAATCTGTAGCAATGAGTTTTTTAAATTTTAACCAATCTTTTTTTTTTTATTACAAAATAGTAATTTTTGTTCACAATGATCTTTTTGTTCTTTTAATTGTTATAGTATAGAGGTCAATATTCTCACATGTCAAATGGGCGACTTGAGTTTTGTTCCCCGCAATGGCGTACTTTAAATTTGAACCTATCTTTTTTGTTTCTAAATAGCAATTTTAGTTCATAACAATCTTCTTTTTTTTTAATATTTTTGTCCAAGTCATTATTGTATAGTGATGAATTTTTTCCAAAATAGGAATTTTTGTTCACAAGAATCTTCTTACTCTTTCATATTTTTATTCAAGTTTTTGTAATATAGTTGTGAGTATTCTCATCACTTATCAAATAGGTGACTCAAGTTCAATCTTTAGAACACAACGTATTTTCAATATTTTTGTTCAACTCATTATAGTATAGTGGTGAATATTCTCATTTGCTGTGCTGGTGACTCGAGTTTGATCTCCAGCAATGGTATATTTTAAATTTAAACTCATCTTTTTTGTTTTCAAAATAGTAGTTTTTGTTCATAATAATATTCTTATTTCATTGTATTTTCATTTAAGTCATTGTAGTATATTGGCAAGTATTCTTGCCTATCACGTAGGTGACTTGAATTTGATCCTTAGCAATAGTGCATTTTAAATTTTAACCCATCTTCTTTTTTCCCCTCAAAATAGTAGGTTTTTGTTCACGACTATCTTCTTGTTCTTTTATACTTTTATTCAAGTTGTTGTAATATAGTGGAGAGTATTCTCACCTATCACACAGGCGACCCAAGTTCAATCCCCAACAATGGCGTATTTTAAATTTGAACTGATCTTTTGTGTTTCCAAATATCGATTTTTGTTTATAACAATCTTCTTTTTTAATATTTTTATTCAAGTCATTATGGTATGGTGGTGCAGTTTTTCCAAAATAGTAGTTTTTGTTTACAAGAATCTTCATGCTCTTTCATATTTTCTTTCAAATTATTGTAGTATAGTGGTGAGTATTCTCACTCATCACACGCGAGAGATCTGAGTTCTATCCTTGGCAATGACATTTTTTCAATTTGAACCCATCTAATGTAGTAGACTGCACCAACATGATAAGGGAAGTAGAACAGGATGAGTAAGCCAGTTTCCATTATTGTAGAGGTACATATCTTCCTGCCTGTGGAACTTCTCAAGGTGAAGCCTCTTCCATGGCAGCAGCATTCCCTCAACAGACGATACACATTTAACTACAAAAAATCTAAAGCTTCTCTTCTCTACCATCTCTGAACAATTTCATGTTTCCTTCTTCCTCCCCCTCCCTCTATGGACTAACATATATATATGTATATAGACAGTATTCTATGGTGTCTAAATTTTGCTACCATGGTGAAAGTAAGGATTAAAATGGTGTACCCTTTCGAAGAACTTGACGAATTCTAGGTTTTAGTTTCCAGCGATCCAGCTAGCCAGTTGAGGCAACAGGTTTCGTCTCAGATGGATGAACTACCACTCCCATCTGGCTGACAACTCAGGTTAGGGATTCTCTGGCGAAAGCAGTTACTGCATCGATGGGTAGAATGCTACACGCGACCAATTGGAGAAAAGGGCGGGTTGAGTTTGAAAGATGCTGGCATTTCTTCCATCTTCTTACTGAGCTTTCTCTTTTCCTCCTCGGTGACAGCCTCGATTAGACTCTTGACTTCCTCCCCGATAAGAACTCTAAGCGAGTCGCATTGCAACAGATGCTTGTCTCTTTCCCAGCCAATGCCGTCTGAGGCTTCTGCGCAATGCAAGACAGCAACACAGATGGAGAATGCTTGTAGAGCTGTTAACTGTGCATGGAAGTCGACTGAGTACCGGCCCTCCTCGACTGGTGTCATGGTCAACATTGCCATATCGTCTTTTCCTCCCTGTATACAAGGAAGTAACAGTTCGTCATAGACAGGCCAAAGTTGCTAGAAAACATACACAAGACTATTTGGAATTGAATTGACCATGCTAAGCTAATATTCTCTTAGGTTTTCCCATTTCTTTTGAAAAATGGGGAAGACTCTGCTCCTATTGCAATTGGCAGCCATAGCAAACCTAATGGTAGGCACTGAAAACAACGACAAAAAACCCGCATGCATGCAGTTGCCTGCCGAGCAAATGGAGGGGACCAGGGTTATAGTTTCTCGCGGTGTCCTAGAAGTTTCCTCATTTTCTTTTCCCCTGTGATTTTTCCAGGATGCAAACTCTTGAGTGCAATGGGGCGTTTGTTTTCTTTTTGAATATATCAGTTAACCTGAGTGCTCAATACTAAAATGTCTATTGTCCAAACATGTCTAACTGCAATGAACATGTTATCTGCCATGAAAAGCTTACCTGAATGAAAAGTTCCAAAGGCTTCTGATTCTCGACAAGGGAACAATCCTGAGGACTCCAAAGATGGGGATTATGGAAAACATTAAGCGGGCAAGCCATGTCCCAACCGCCACAATCACATCCCCCGCCCAACCTCCACCGATCAAGTAATGGAGAAGGACCACGGCTGTTGGTACTGGGCAAACCATGGTTTCCAGAAGGGACAACCACATTTACCTTTGTGGGACTCAAACAATAGGGGATGCCTTCCTTTCTGTGCTCAGCTACAGAGAGCTCGAGTAAGTTTGGAAGTGGCTGATCACATTTTGCATCTCCAGTCTTATATTTCAAGCTTTCCCTCTTTTCAAATGGGATTTGTATGACAATGGCTGCAATTTCAAGGCTTGGATGCAAATTTGTGGATGCCCAAGGATGCAGAGTAGAAGAGTCAAACTGACCATTGTTAGTGATGTGTCTTGGTTGAGGTTTGGGCTTCAGTTGATTGGGCACATCATCCAACCCGCAACTTCCACCAACTGAGCTTTGATTAGAAACCTTGCTTGGTTTTGCGATATCAGGGGACTGGTCGGGGCTTCCTTGAGAAGAAACACTTTGTCTCGCATGTGCAACATCATACAACACAAACTCTGTCAACATAGAGTAGTCAAAAGCCCCTGCATCTTTTAGCTCTGTACATAAACAACAGGAAACTTGCATCTGACCCACCATGGAGGACTCCTTTTTCCAATCTTTCATTCCCCATCCACTGGCATTGCTCTTCCTTCTATTGTAAAAAGAATGAAAAGTGTATACCCAATTTAAAGCATCATCTGGTTTCCATGCATGGGCCACAAAGATGTCTTCTGGAAACTTCATCGAGAACTCAAAAGAAGGCAGCCCATGCTTTTGTTCCAATTTGAGGGAGCCGTGCAAGTGAGCTGGTGAACATGAAACAGATGAACTGCAGAGATCTTTCTTTTGAAACGCAGAACCAAACTCAGGTTTCCCTGACATGTTTGAGAAATCATTCAACAGAGATTTCCTCAAAACGTTGTTCCTCTTGATTTCTGTCAACCGAACTGGCAGAAACCCACCAGAACCACTTGCAGAACCCAAAGGACTGCGATGAGACTTGGACTTCGTGAATGGATCAAGCATTCTTCTTATAGGTCTGAACCGTGCCTTTGGACTGGTGGGTTTGGAGCTCTCACTTTCTGGACAAGAAGGTGAATGAGGCAGTGCCAGTTTAACAGACAAGGACTTGGGTAAAGCAACAGCATTCTCTCTCTCCAGAAGGTCATTGCCGTCATTGATAGGATCAAGAATTGTTTCACACCTGAAGTCAAGATCCTTGATTTGCTCTCCCACTACACTTTCAGCACGGTGGTGCTCTCCACTACTTGAGCTCAGAGGGATTTCTGACAGCCCATCAGATAAAACACCATTATCCATACCATGGTGGAACTGGAGACCAAAGAATTCCCCAGAACATGGTTTTAAGTTGGCCATGGGAACAGAGGTTTTACTTGAGTCTGAATCTATTGGCCACTTCACTGAGGATTTCTTCCTTTCCATTGGTAAGGAATCCTCATCCGAGCTACATAAGGAGTCGATAATTCCCAAGGAGAAACTAGTGGCATCACTTCCTGATAATTCAATTTTTCTCCTACTTTCCACAGCTCCACTCTTATTAACCTTCCTTAATTCTCGAGAACTTCGATACACAGAACCCCGATTTGGCACTTCACACCGTTCCAGCCCAGAAGAACGAGATGGAATGTTTTTACAAGATACACTGCGATACCGACAGAAACTAATCTCTGTAAGGTTCTTTTCTAGTCCAAGAACATCATTTTTACAAGCAGCTTTTCCTCTAACACTTCTCTTCTCAACTTTTGAATGATGCTGAGGGGATGGAAGAACAGTGTTTGGACTCCCGCTGACACGGCAATATTTGTCAAATTCCAACTCCATGGCCAGTCTCATCAACAGAGATGCAATCTACAGGAAATATAAGAAGGTAAAATGCAGATCAGTGCCTAGACATTCCATAAAATGACCTCCTAAATAAAACTCCTCTGTGGTAGTTATTGGTTTCATAAAATCCGAAAATAAAGCTTTTAGATTTGGGATTTTTTATACAATAATCATGAAATCCATAGAGATGGAAGTAAAATAAAGTTCAGAAATATCATCTCCTGCTGCCATATGGCAATGCAAAACACATTTACTAACCTATAAACAATAAAATGTGTGCTAAATGTTAAGTACATTTCAGTGCCAATTTGTCACCTACCCAAAATCCACAGGGAACATTGCCTTCAATTCTAGAGACAAAGCAAATAAAAGTTGAGAAATGACACAGAAAACAAGATATCAGATAACAGCCCATGAGTGACAAAATAAATGTGCATCAACAAAAGGCCTTACCCATTTTCCCTAATTGGAAGAAACAAAAATGCCCACAAGCAAATTGGTAAAGTCCAAAACCCAACTCTCCTTAACCCTCCACACATGAAGCAACAGTCCAAAGATCTTATATGTAGAGAACACAACATTCCTGGACCCCATTAATGTGATTAGAGCTCGAGATCAAAAATAACCTCAAAAGTTATTCTTGGTACAATGAAATAAACCCTAAAACCAACAAGCAACCCTAGGTAAACACAGGTACCCAAATATGGGTATCACGTTGATAAGGAAATAAAATCATTAAAAACAGCATATTTACACACACTTGCAGTCCAAGCCAAAGAATGCACAAAAATGCTTGTGAAAATGGACATACCCCAGCAGATCTCTCTCAAAGAAGCAAGCCCAAAGAGAAACCCAACAAACAGTTAGTAGAGCCAATCATATCTCCCAATCCCTTGAGCTCAAAGTCTTCATCTGAAAGTGCCCATCTTGCAGATACATTCTATTGAAGAACAGCCAGCTAAGACCAACGAAGGGGACTTCCAGTCATTAAAGAATCAAAAAAAGTAGATGGGCAAAAGGAGCAGAACGATCACTCAAGAACCGGCAGCAGTAAAGCATAATAAACACAAAAAGAGAGTTGGGAACAGAAGAGAGAGAGGGGGGCATGCCTTAGAGAGGAAGAAAAATGAGGACATAACAGTGAGAGAGAGAGAGAGAGAGAGAGAAGGGGGGGAGGGTTGAGAGACAAAGAGCTGCCAAGCCCACTGTTCATGTCCACTTAAAAAGCCATCTTCCGTCGGCCATCATATGCTTCTACGTTCCATGCTCCCCGTGTTGTTGTGCTCTCTCTCTCTCTCTCTCTCTCTCTCTGTAGCTTTACTTTTTCACCCGCTGGACCAGAGAGAGCTTTGAACGCTCTTGAGATGAATGCTAAAAAGACCAATATACCCTTGAGGAAAACCCTGTTCATGTCCAAATCTAGGGCCATTTTAGGTACTCTGGGCATGCCAATTATTAAATAAAGAATCACTATCACCACTGATTAACTTATTTTATTGGGAATTGCATGTCTTGCTTTCTGTTGTTTTTACTCCAAAATATCTTTGATTAAGTTTTGGTAATCCATGATAGGCCAAGCCCAGATCCTAAAAATTACTAATTTAATCCCCATTAAATGGTCTTCAAATTACAATATGCCCCCCATACTCAAATTACATAATCACCCCTCTCCATTTGAAGATATATGAGAAGAATTTTCAATGTAATTTCTAATCTGTATTGTTTATGATGACTTGTTTCTTTAATATTTTAATCTCTGGTGTGATTTTACTTTTGATATGTTTTTTCTAAATAAAAATTTCATTAAAAACAACAAAAATAAAACATCTATACCTTTTAAGTCGGAACATATCTCGAGCCCACAACAAAAGATCGCACAAGATAATCTATATAACTAATAAAAATATACAATCATCCCAACATTAAGAAATAAATGTGTAATTGTTTGAAGAAATCTTCATCAACATCACCACCTTCTGAAACCATACAAAAAAAAACAACTTTTCTAATAATCACATTGACTTTGATAGTCCAAAATTAATAATTGTGCAGCCAACCTAGGATACTCACCAGAGCATACTCACTAGAATAATAAGTTTGGTATCATTTATTAAAATAAATATGATAAGATTGTATCAAGATAAGAATGAAAAATATTTTAATTTTTTTTATCAGTTCATTTATTAATTTTTTTGAAATACATTAAGAAACGAGAAAGATAAATTTATCTAAATAATTTCAAATCAATTCAATCAGAAGAATCTAAAATTCTTATAAAAACTACCTAAATCACTAGCCAAATCACTAGAGTCTAAGTGTCTACGTGTGTATGTTTTGATTGGACAACAAGGCTCCTTGTTGGGTCTTTATGGATTGCCCATCTAACCCAAACCCCTCCCATAAATGGGTGTTTATGGAATTGCATTATTGTGGACAAAATTGCTTGTGACAGTGAAATTACAGTGCAAAATTGTTGCATCAATTCAATCTTATGTTATGTAAAGCAGCCCCCCCCCCCCCCCCACCCCCAACCTAGCCACCATTGTCGCCTCAAATAATAGTCCAAGCCTGTGGTTGGAAAAATTACACCTAAAGTCTAAAATGGTGTTATGTTTGGATATGTACAATTGTTTTCAGTATGCTAAAAAACAAATAGAGAGGTCCCACTTAATATAATAATTGTTATTTAAACATAAGAGTTACCTAAATATAAAGATAGATATTATTTTTGTAAATTATTAGAGTATTTAAAATTTATGCAATACGTACTTCAAAGGTAAAAATTAGGGGCTCATCATCTAAATAAAATAATAAAATAAATAAAATATAAACTCAAATAAAATACTATCATGACCTAGAAATTCAAAGACTATGAGATCTCATTTTTTGGGGGCCACACTCTAAGAATAATGAGAAGAAGACTCTTCTAAAGTGTATAGACAGGCACTTTTGTTAATGAGGCTTGCCAACCACCAACAAGGGATGTAGTGTGGCCACACCTTGCAACATAGCCAGTCCAACAATTAGGTTGCTCAAAGACTTTTGTTAACCAAATATATTAATAAGATTTAAACTCATATGAGTAATTTACTTTTAAAACTTTGGCTAAAAAAATTAAAATTTAACGAATTATTATCAAACGTCACATTTCTCTAATATTATATTTTAATATTATAAAACTTTATTAATATAATATTTCTTAAAATACCCTTTATATATAAGTATTGAACGTTACCTAATAAAATCTTTCATTTCTTTATACGGTCATAATTCGAATCACTCCTCTAAAGTATATTAAATTTGTATTGGAAAAAAGAAAGAAAAAAAAAAAAGAGGAGGGGAAAAGGGTAGGAATTGGGATTTGTGAAAGGGTGGGCATAATAGTAAAATGAGGGAAGGCGCATGTGATTCGTTTGGGCGGGAGGAAGCAAATCTGAGGCGGGCGATCATATATCAGGCTCACGGAACCTGCGATCCAAACGCGACACATTTGCCACACGTAACGTAAATATCCGTCCTACCTTTAAATATTGTTTTTCTTTGATTCTTTCAGATTGTATTAAAATAAATTTAAAATATTTTAAGATTTTTATTAAATTATTTTAAATATATTAGAGACTACATTAGTCATTTTTCCTTATATATAAAGATCAAGATAAATTTATCTAGAATGAGAGAGATAATATTATGGGTATTTCCTGCACTACTACTTATGGGTTGGGTACAACCTAACAGATAGACCAATCGTCAAAAGCCCAATAAGCCTTAGGTCAAGTTTGTCAAAATAAGATCACACGTCTCTAAGAACCAAGCTTAGACCGCAAATCAAGTGAGCTCCCCAGACCCAATCAATCGAGATCTTAGCGATGCTTCCAGCTTACTGGCCTAATTATCCAGCTCGCGTAATAACAATACCGCAAAACACTCAGAGACAGGGACCCATCTACTTTATCTGATACAAACCAGATCCCTAGTAATACGGAGTTTACTCCCAATTTTACAGAATTGATAAGGACATCTTGTCCCTATGATGTCATCTACTTGTTTTTATATTTTATGCAATTATAAACACCTTTCACTATAAATAGAGGTCAAAAATACCATTGTAAAGGGAGAGAATGGCAAGAATAATATACTGTTACTTTGCCGAAATACCCAGAGAACAATCGTGGAGTAAGTATCGTTTTAGCTAAATCACGTAAAATTTTCCTGCGTAGTGCCTATCTTTGCTTTTATTTTCATTCTTCCTTTTTGTGTTTGGGCTTATTTTCTCATTGCAGGCCTACAAATCATGATCGACTAATTCGAAACGTCAACAGATAAATTTATCTAAGAAAACTTAGATAAGAAGTCACATAACTTATTTTTTAAAAATCACAAAATAAATTTAATAAACATAATAAAAATACTTTTGTTTAAAGTATGTTGCGTATCTCACTTTTTTTAATCTTTATCTTAAGTAATAAATACTATATCAATAAATTGATTGTATACTTATTTTAAATTTCTTAAGTTAATTTTTAAATTTTTTCAAAATAATCACAATATTTCTATTATTATTAACAAGGCTAAATAAATTTATTACACACTCTTTTCATTGTAAGCATTCAGCCCGAGCATTCCATAAACTTTATTTAAATTTAAGATATTTTGATTAATTAAAATATAACATAATTATTATAACCTCTCTTACTTATTATCTCAACTAAAGAGATATTTTGTATTACTTATTGTATTGAAATAATCTAAAATATTATATTTATTATTTTTTAATTTTTTATTTATATTAATGTCAAATTCTTTTATTATCAAATTATAATAAAAAAATTTAACATATAAATATAAATTTAATATAATAAATATAGAACCAATACGGGTATTGAAGTTAAATAAAACACCGTGATGGTATGGGTATAAAACAAAAATAAAGGAATAAGAAAATAAATTTAGATTTTTATCCTCATATTTTTATTTTTTTATTTAATTATTTAATTTTTTTATTATTTTAATTTCGCCTCTAACCTATATTTTTTAATTAATTTAATCTCTACATTTTACTTATTTTTTTGTGTAATAACTTAAATTTTTTATTATTTCAATTATACCCTTAGACTTATATTTGTAAATCAATTTAACTCTTATATTTTGACACAAATAAAATGTAACGTGTATTTTGTTATTTTATTTTATTTTTTTATATATAAAAATATAAAAATTAAATAAATTCAAAATATAATCAAAATAACAAAAAAATTGACTTATTACAAAAAAAAATAATTAAATTCATAAAAATAACAAAAAAATTCAAATAACCACATAATAAAACGTAAAAATACATGACGAGAACATAAATTTGGCCAAAATAAGATTTTCTATTCATACACCCCCCCCCCCGGGGGGGCGGGGGGCGACACGCACGCACGCGCGCGCACAGTACCAATTTTCCAAATATGATAATCTAAGCTATCAGAAAACCCATAAGCCACGTTAACCCAAGCAACATTGGAAATGCAATAAGCTATTTCTAAGTAAAAGAGTTATCGTCACCATTCACCAGGACACAAAGCCTAATCGAAGCTCAGTCTCCACATCCCCCCTAGTCAAGTTTAAGCTCACCAATGCAGTGGCAGCCAAGAAGACAAACAGCAATGGAATGGGAATGATAATGCAACGAGCATGATAAAACACCACAAGGTAGGTATATATATTCTATGTATATCACAGGACCGCCAGCTCCACTGTATTTCTCCCAAGCCAAAGTTGAATGGTTAAGACACGTTACCCTTAGCTAGATTTGTAGCTGTACAACTACCGGTATATTCACAAGAAAATCCAAACAAGATCGATAAACTACTCTGCATCCTTGGTTGTTGCCGAATTGTCATCGGTACGGGGCTTGTTGAGTGATTTAAGGGAATCCAAGACTGGCATGTACGCTTCGGTTGTCTTTTTGAAAGCATTGGCTGCTGCTGCTGCCCTTTCGGGTTCTCTGGGACTCACCAACTTCTTCTCGACGTCTTCAAACTTAGCGGTGGCCAATGGTGCGGTGCCTACACTTTTTGCAGAGCTCGGCTCATCTATTGTCAGTGTAGACGCGTCATCTCTAGAGGCATACCATGTATTCCCGCAAGCAATACACTCCAACTGAAATCACAAAACCAAGAAAACTGAGAATAGTAAATGACACACAACAGAAATGAGACTCCTGAATAAGGTCCAGAGGTAGACATTCATAGCTTATATTAGACTACACTACTTTCCAGCCTACTGATGATCCTCTCTTATCCGGCAATTGACGGCCAATTACAAAAGTTCATCCTTTCCATAAGATTGTATCAGCTATTATCAGATTGAAGCAAGCACAAAAAGATGTCTCTATTCCACAGCATTTTCTTTTGTATTCAGAAAAGCACAAGTAGGTCAGTTCTTTTAGCATTCTAGATTGCCAACTGACTAGAACACATGCAAAAAAAGCGTTGAATTCTTTTTATTTTAATTCATTTCACAAAATCACATTTCTTCTATATAGCACGTACACTCCCCAGGGGCTGCTGTTGTACAGGTGTTGCCGACATGTCGCATACTCCAGTATGCCTCTGATTAGCTTCGGACACACCTACATGGCGTGTCCAACGCTTTCTTAAAATTATTTAAACAGATATGGAAGGGGACGCGTTGCAGACATTTTGAAAACTAAAACAACATAAGGGTTTTCTTCTCGACTTCTCCATTTTTTGACCTGGCAGTTGCATGATTCTTTTGTTTTCCCACCTTCTGAGTATATGATTGTTTAGTTTTCACACCTTCATGCTTCTTTAAACATCAATTATATTGTGAGAGATGAAGACTACTGGATTGTGACTTGATTGGTAATTTGATTAGAGTTATTTATTTGGAAATTTGGCTTAATTTTGAATGCATATTGATGAGTTTGGAATGTAGATTTAATACTTTATTTGGAATTCCAAGTTCACAGCCATGTAGCAATCAGGATACGTCAACTCTTGACGGTAATCGAACACTTCGATCTACTAAGAAAATCTCTATATATCCCTAAAGCACCCTAAAAGATCATAAGTATCCTCTAGCAAGTACTCTGGATGATCCTAATGACAATGAAGTCAAGAGTTTCTTGTAAACCTATTAGGGCCCTCGATTACTGTGTACTATAATCCATCCACTAACTAATAGCCCAACCAAGTAAGAGTCATGGATCGAGTAAACTCACATGACTCAATAACTATGACAGATCTAGTCTAGGGTGATCGAGATAACATATCAAAACTTCTTCTGACATCAAAAACTCCTTTCTGATCGTACATACCTTGGCCAAGAATTCCTACAATCATTGATCGACCAAGATCGCATAGGATATTCACTCCCATCTAATAAAGGACAATGGATCCCATTAGCGAGCATCTACCTCCACACACCACTGCATAGAGAGCATCCCCACCTCACTCTAGATGGTTTCGCTCAACAACAAATCCTGACACCAATGCACAAGACAACTATGTCGCTTTCAATCAAAGAACCAGATACACAATCGAGAACCAACAACAAATCATTAATTCTCAAAGCCATGTAATTTGTCGTAGGCGTCACATTCAACGGATGTTCAACTAACATCCAGTGTTATTAAAGGTGCACCTTGGGTGCCTGGAAAGCTTCCAAGCTGGCGCAGATCATCAAGGTGTGCCTGGATTTTTTTAATTGTTTTTTAAGTTTTTATTTTACTATTTATTACTTCATTTAATTTTTTACGGTATAAGATTTAAATTTATTACTTCAACTACAAATTTTACAATTGAGTAAAAGAGTTACTACTTCAAATGCTCCAATTGAATTTGAACTAGACGAAGATGGAAAAGGAGATGATGTGGAAGAAATATTAGAGATGATGCTTCTAATGATGAAAATATGGAGATGTTTGATCTTGATGATGAAGATGATTTTTAGATTATTTAAAATACATAATTAGTTAATCTTGATTAAAATTTAAGACCTATAAATTGTTTTAAGATTTAATTTAAGTTGACTTAAAGACTTTTAGATTACATCTTTTGACATTTTTTATTGTTCTTTACAGTGGTATATGTTAAATTTTTTAATTTCCTTGATAACATTTTTATGAATATATTATTAGGAGTTATGACTTATTTTATACCTTATTCTTCAATTAGGATATATATTTTTCTTTTCTTTTTTTAGTTAACATGCACCTAGTTCCATCAGGCGCGCGTCTCGCCTTACGCCTTAGGCCCCAACACTTTTTTGTGCCTTAGTGCTCCTTGGGCCTTTAATAACACTGCTAACACTCACTCACATGTTTACTATATGCATCTCATGCCAATAAATGGTGGTGGCCCATGTATCAATCAATAATCGATAAATCATATTCCCCTTCTAATAAATCTGAAAACCGATAATTCCTTCAAGAAATCATGAACTAAAGATTCTTGTCACGTTATTCTTAACACTTAAGAATGGGATCTCTACCGAAAATCTAGGGACTCATTCATATTTAAATGGAGAGCTATGAATGAAGATGTGACTATTTAAATGACAAGCAAGATTATATCATTAAGCCCAACACTTATACTAAACGTCATTTAAATCTAACATTAGGGCACTATCACCAACAATTAAACTAAGCCACACAATTCAAAGAGCTAAAAGAGAGCTTCCTCGCCCATTTTGCACCCTTGAGGCAACTCAAAAAGACAATCATGACCCTCATCAATATCCAACAAGGAAATGGTGAGTCATTTAGAGATTACGTGTCTAAATTTAATGAGGCCACCCTTGGCATTAGAGATTTTGACTAGCGCATCATGATGGTCACTTTCAAAAATGAGCTATAAGGGGTTGATTACTCGATTCCTTAGTCAAAAACCCCCTTGCTTCTCAAACTTCCATCATGCTGCCAAATACATTATTGTGTAAAAAGTCCAGCACACATAAACAATCAAACAAGCCAAGAAGAAAGAAAAGGATGAGAAAGCAACAAGGCAAAGGGCTCGATTGAACACTCAATAAGGTGAGAACTCAACCTAACGTACTCCCAACCCCAAAAAGAACCCAACCAAAAATATGTCCTGAATGCCCCAAAAGCCAAAATCCTCATGGCCATAAAAAAACAAAGACTACCTCAAGCAACTGAATAAAATGAAGAGCCCAACACACAGGCGTGATCAAGCCAAGTATTGACCATTTCATATGAACCATGACCAAACAACTAAGGCAACAAATCTAGAATCTATTAAACTGAGGATACCTCTTAACAATTCATCCCCTGGGAAAGGGAGAAGTGGAGGCAAGGTTGAAGTCCATCCCCAATGCGAAGCATAACACAAAGAGATAGGTCTCACACCCCCCTTATCAATATAAAAAAAACAAGGGTTAAATGACAACCTTCCATTTGTGTTCTATACTCTGAATGCCTCGAGAGCTCAATAAGGAGACATAATTATCTTCTTCAATGAGGATCTCCCTTCTCAGCCAAACTTCAACAATCCCCTAGTGATATCGACCTTTATGGGGAGTTGGGAAGTGAGGAGGATTCTGGTGGACAAAGGGAATTCCTCAGGGATCTTGTACTAAAAAGCCTTCCCTGGCATGGGTTATAAGATAAGAGTAACTCAAGCCGATCCAAGTAACCCTAAATTGATTTTGACATGAGGGTAGTGCTACTAGTGCAAGCTAATGGATCCATACACATCTCGATGAAAGTAAGCTCAACTTCCTCATGGTGGATGCTCCCTCAACGTACAACATGACTCTTGGGAGATCAAGCTTGCCTACCCTCCAAGCCACTCCATCCACTTATAGGATGGTAATGAAGTTCCCTACTCCTGACGAAGTGGAGAAGTCAGAACCAACCTAAGAATTGCTCAACATTCCTACCTAGCATCTCTAGACTTAACAAATGGAGGAAGCTTGGGGGGCAACATGGATACTCCCTCATTTGCCCTAAGGACCAACCCACCTAATGCTCCTTTCTTGTTCAGCTCCAGGGGTGAAGCTAAAGGTTCAACCTCTAAGCCTAACTCAACTACTCCCTCGAGGGTAACAAGCTAGGCCTTAAAAGGCCCCAATGAGCCAAAAATAATTAAACCAATGGATGAGCTCACTCATTGAAGTCCCCATCTTTGAAGACTAATCACTCACCAAGAAAAGCAAAAAATCATGACAAGTCAAATCAAGAACCTCCTCAATTCATTCTTTTTATGGAACTCTTTGCAACAAAGGTAGATGGTTTAATGTCCCTTGAAAATTTGTATGGAAGCTACAAACTCCTCCTAAAGTAGCTGCTTTTTAGTTTGGACCAGTTATTTGGCTCCATTATTACGACTGTTAGACGGTGTGTCCTTTGTGACTAGTTGATGTTTTCTTTGTAGGATATACAAGGAATCTATTGATCATTTAATTCTTCATTGTCCTATGGCCCATTATTTGGTGCCTCGCCTCTTCTTCTGGTGGGTTATGCTAGATTCAGTGTTGGCTGTTTAATTTCTTAGGGTTGAGCTTGTCCTACTACAAGTGTTGAGGGATTTTTGTTTTAGGAAAGATAATGAAAATTTTTAAACATTTCTTTCTTTCCTCAGTGAAAACATTCTCATTACCTTTTTCTTTTTGGTTAGAAGGGATTTTTCTTTCACTTTTTGTACAGGTTTAGTCCCCTTAAGGCACTTCTTTTATACCCAGCATTGCCTTTGAAAATATATAATTATACATAATTCATTGGAGTCCTAATGTGGAATGAATCAAGACTACATGTATCATTTGAAAGAAAAAGTTGTACAATTTCAACACCCTGTTAGGAAGGCACTCATTTGTTAGATATTCAAACCTGGTCAATATCCATCTCACTTCATTGGTGCATGTAATATGAATTATCAGCAGATAATTATCTGGCGCACCATATTCAAAGGTAATGATTAAAGGTAGCATGAATACTCAACATTCTGAAGTGCAATAATTAAACAATGTAAAAACCTGATATCGATCTCCATGTCCAGCTTGGATGATGTCTGTTACACCCACTTTTTTCTCTGTGCATCTTTTGCAGCGAGCATCAGTCATCTGTTTCAAGAGCCAAATAAGCAGTTGACTCTATTATCTAATTCAACAAAAGAAAAGATTTTATATTAAAACCCTACGTATGAGGACACATTGGGTATCCAATAAATCATAGTCCCACCAGCAACTGAGATTTCTCTGTCTACAAATCACTATATATAATATACTTAGATTTAAGATTATATGACAAAAGATAACTACAGCACTGTTAAATTGAACCAGAACATACAAAGGCATGCAGCACTTTGTTGTATAAAGTTAGCTCAGTCATTTTTTTAGCATTCCACAAATATGTACTGTTAGCTATTTTTATGCATAAACTGTAAATATCACAAAGTAACGAAAAATCAGATCTTTGAAATTTGTCATGCCAAGAGCCTCCTTGGACTTTCAGGTCAGGTGCACAATCACAGGACATAAAGTGCACTCTAACCACAACCCAAATACCACTCAACTGATAAGAACGCTCATAATATATGATGCTCTACGAGTTTCTATGTTTCTCTGTGTCTCCCAAATTTATGCAGGGACCTCTATTTATAGATAAGAAAACCTTCTCTGATAAGGTTTAAGAGATGAAGATCATCTAGAATTCTAAATTCGGAATTATATCACTTAGAGATAATTTTATCAGATTATCTCACTTAGAGATAATTATATTTTAGGATGAGAACTTATCTCATCTAATCAGATTGGCTCATCTTGATCGCATTTTGAATATTAATTGACAATTATCAATAATTATCAATTATCTACATGTACAAACTTAAAAGAGCTAAAAGGGTTATAATTCTCATTATGTTACTGCTTCCAATTCCATACTGGTATTCATGGAGCAAGGGGACTGAATTTCATATTTGAGAAGGGGTCAAATCTCCTATCAAGAGTCACATGACCCTAAGCCTGTAATAATGTCCAGCCAAGTATATATCTGTAACACTTTATCAGGAATTTTCAATGTCAAGCACTCAATTATTACTGTCAAAATATGATGAACATTCTTCCACATACTTAGGAAAAACCAGACCATGGGAACAACCATACCTGCATGCGCTTAGACTCTTCAGGCTCCTTGCTTGCTATCTCCTCTGCTGTTAAACCCTCCTGGAAGTAAAAATAAATACACAACATATAGTTCAAAAAATGTATCATTTTCTCAATGGCAAATGCATTATGCATATGAATGAGGGGGAATATAAGGCTTGTTTGGTATTGTTGTGTTGCACTTTATTATGCTACCAAAGCAAATATAAGGCTTGTTTGGTATTGTTGTGTTGCACTTTATTATGCTACCAAAGCGAAGGGGAATATAGGGCTTATTGGGTATTGTTGTGCTGTGCTTTATTATGTTGTACTGTGAAAGCAACGTTCATAAAGTCGTTTTTGGGAAATGAGGATAGTGCTATGCTTATTAACGTTAATAGCAAGTAGTCAAGTACTAAGTGTTTAGTTAATTATTGTAGTGGTGAAGATAAGTAAACAGGTGCCATCATTATGAAGAGAGAATGATTATAAAAAAGGCCACCACTAATGGATAAATGTTCTTTCTGAATAAAAAAGAAAAAAATCTAGATAAATGCTCTTTCTGAATTCTTCATACATGAGAATCACAATAGGGCACACAGAACAGAGGAAACAATAATGGAAGTAGCAAGTATGAAAATGCCAAAGGCTGTAGAAGAATTAAAATACCACAAAATAGAAATTGTATTTTCAAGCCATCAAATTATTAAATAAAAAAATAGACAACATTTCAGTTATTAAAAGAAATTAAATTTTCTTTGTTAGAACTGACGAGACAAAGCACAATCATTTCAGTTATTAGAAGAAATTAAATTTTCAAGCCATAAAATTATTAACCAACAAAAGGGAAAAACAAAAACATTTTTTGCCTTCTCAAGCTCAATCATTTCAGCAATATTAGGTTAAGTTCATGACTCTAGCCCTTCGGTATGAGGTACCATAGGATATTCAGGTTCCGGATGTATTACCTCTCTTTTCTAAACTTAAAAATGAGCAGCCAAAAACAAAAGGCCCCAACTTTGCAAGGGTCAAGGGAGGGTCTTTTTAGAAAGGGCGTCCCTTTTATAATCTTCTTATCACAAAATGAATATTGATACTACTGAATAGCATGAACTTCCACAAGTGGTGGGCATGCCAAAAAAGCGGGGGCAAGAGACCAATAAACAAGCACCAATAAAAAAGATGTTACCTTTAACTCAGTTGGAGACATGTTCATAATTTTGGAAGGCTCCAACTCTCCATTCAATAGACGTCTGGCCAGTAATGCATTATTCTGCCAACAAATAAGGAAACGTGGTAAACATAAAAGGCCAAGAATGCAGCATTAGCATTGAAACATAAATATGATAAAATTTACAGCAATTAGTGCATGCAACAAACAAGAATATACCTCGTATCCAAACATGCTGACAGTTTTCCCTAGAGGTGCTCTTCTAAAAAGACTTGACATCAAAACTTCCAGTTTTAAACATAACTAGAAGAAAAAAAAAAAAACTAAAAAATTCACCAAATACAAAGCCTTGCTGCAGAGTGTTGGCGTGTCCTGGTATCTGGGATCTCCCACCATATAAACTAATTGTAAATATGCTTTACAGGGGAAAGATGGTTACTATATTTTAAAGATAGCCACATACCACCCATTATACCGCTTAATTTCAATGAAACAAGAAGGTTCCAAAATGCCAGTGACATCAAATTTCATAAAGGCCATGTCCAAGAACATATAGCATATACAATAAACAAATCAATAGCCCTCTAACCTTAAGATTGAATACCAACTGCCTCATCTTTTGGTTATACTTCTGAAAATCTGTAGAAAGGGCATCATGTGAGGCTTTCTCAAGAGCAGTTACAGCAGGAACAGCAGAATCAGGCCAGACAAAAGTAGTGTCACCCTGTGAAATGCAACCAAAGAAATGCCTCATGAAATTCAAAACTTTGATTTCATGTTGTGTGGTATATTCTAATAAACACAGCAAAAGCATGTTGTGTTGATTTTTTCTAGAACTGGGACTGATTGTGCAAGATGCCAAATCAGATCAGATAAAAAAAACTTCAATGCTTACACTTTTCTCTCGAGCTCCATTTGCACCTTTTGAGCTACTGTTATGTAAGTCCTCTTTAGCATCACTCTGCCCACTGTCCATGGGAGTGCATATGAATTGAATTCCTTGAAGAAGCCTTTCTAACCATTTGTCACGCTGTGTTTCACCTGTTAGGGCCTTAAAGTTAGAGAGAATTGTGTAGTATTCAGAGGTATTACTTGTAACACTCCCAGGTGTTTCAGCTTTTAGGGGTTGACCCAACTTTGTCATCGCCTCATCATCCCTAGAGACGTCAAGAGGTGACATGTTTTTCCTCCGAAGCAATCTCTTATTCTTCGACTGATCTTCCTGATCAGTATGGTTATCTTCTGTCTCAATGTCAGGGATATCACCAAGCCGTGCTAAAGTTTTCTGAACAAGTTCATCAAGTTCACCCTGTTTGGTATCTTCATAGTCCTTATCAGTTAGCTTAAACAATCTCCTTTGTTCAGTGTCATACACCTTCTGCACAATAAAACCAGGATGCTGTTTGCGATTTGGAATCTGCTTGTTTAGAGGGATAAAGTGCACTACGCACTTGTGCATCACAGATTCTGCAGGAACATCATCGTGGTGGAAACTATAGAACAATTCCCTTGTATCACGAGATTGCCAATTTCCACCTCCTCTTTTTTGAGCCTCCTCAGGACGATAAAACCACTGTCCAGTTACCATCATGTTCCCCTCTATGTTCTGAGTTATATCCTGAAAGCAATACAAGTATTCCTTCATCAAACATGGAAATGAAAGAATCTGACCCTGGCAAGATGGAAGTTTTAATCACTAATAGAGAAAACAAATTGTTCAATTCATCAGGGCTGAGAAAACTTGATATCTCAGTCTAATGCAACAAGAAGCTTAACAATCTCAGGCAGACACAAGTGAAGCATATTGACACACACACTTACAAACCACCACTAGCATTAAATAAGGAAAAAAAAATTCCATCATAAAAGTCAAGAATTATTTTTAAAATAATGGCAATTATTTTCTAGCAAAGACAAATGAATTTAGAAAAATGTTCAACAATACAAGATGATCCTAAAAACTGTACTGCAAGCAGAAAGATAGAGCAAGATAATCATTGAGGCAAGAAGCCAGATGGGCAATCCAAAGCAAGGAGTTCCTAAACTAGATAATGAAGATTTGAGTGAAGCCATGGCACTACAAGGCAGGCCAGAAAAAAAAAGATTTCAATTAAATATCCAATTGAGAATAACTAAGAATAATTAACAGAAAAAAAATTTAACAAAATTCTGATCAATGAACCCCTGATAACCCAATTGTTGTAAATTGAATAATAAGAAGAGGGTGACCATAACTCCAAGTTGACACAGTCAAGAAAACTTTTATTACCACATATGGAAATTAGTGATATCTTCCAACAGAATATGAGCATAATGTAAGTGAGATAACCTTAATTATTGCCACATATGGTTTTTGATTTGGTGCCTCAGGAACTAAAAGCACGGAATCCTCCTGCACATAAACCACAAAAGACACCACAATTCATAAGCAAAAAGAATGATAGAAACATAGAGAAATCTGGTTTCTCACTTTTTACATCATGACATGAACATAATCTAAGGAGCAGGTAAATTTTAGACCAAAATTGGTATATCTACCCCAACTTATTACAGCCAGAGCATAAAAATGTTAACAGGTTCAAGTTACGGAAACCTCTTTGCAAATACAAAAATAAAAACAAGGGCTAGGCTGCATACAAGTATGACCATCCCCTCTTCCAGAACAGAGAGTGTCTTGCACTAGGAACGCCCTCATATATAGGAGAAGTCGTGTTTTTTTTACTTTTATTTGTTAACAAACAAAACATATATTCAAAGATGTAAAGAATTGGTGCAAATCCTTGATCTAATCCAACTATGATGAGAGAAACATCAGATCTTCTTCACAAGCCTTAACACATGTTTCTTAATACATGCATTTAATAATCGAACCATCTTCTTTGTAAAATCCATGACAAGAGTTCTTTAAGAACCTTATGTTTATAAACACCATTTGTAAATCCTTTCATTTCTAGGCTTTTCATCAAATGCTTGAACAATTAGATGCTTCTATTCTTGATAATCTCGTAAAGTGAAGGCACGGTTTTATTTGATTGAAGCTTTTTGTGCAGGGTAGGCAGAGAATTGGTGGGCCAAATTCTTTTACATCCAGTCATCCATTGTGGCACCACAATCGGGGGTCTAATTCTTGCGATGATCGATATTACTTGGATGACACTTCTACTTTTGCATTCTTGAACTCATATGTATGCAGAAGGAGCATTAGAAGCATATAGAATATCACTCACTTATGTGGGTGTGTGCGTGTATGATGTGGAATATTTGGAGGGAATTGATTCCTTTTACATTTTCTTAAGGGTAACTTACATGTTTCCTTCAACAATGTTTCGAGATTAACCAAAAATTATGTACCAAACAAATATGTATTAACCACAAATCAATAAGGAACTACATAATTTTAAAGCCTTCCTTCTAACATTAATACTCTTATCTTTTGGCATGAAATTAACCTGTAGCAGAAGAAAGAACCAGAATCTCACTCAATACGTTTCACATATTCTTCAACACCTCCGATTCAACATAATAATTACTGAAAACAATGCATATCACTACTTCCCGATTACAACCCTTCCATAGTCAACCAAGCAATACGCTGTATTCTACATCGCCTCACTATCAAGAACCACCCTAATGCCAAAATAAATCCCTCAACCAATCCTAACAGAGCAAATTACCAAATCGATTAACCTATTCTAACACCAACACATAACTAAAAAGAGAGTAATTAACTCACCAACTCATACCGAACTCCGTCGTACTCAAAGGCACTGTAATGCGTCAATCTCGTCTTGCGCTTGCCGGAAATCTTACGGACTTCGCCAACAGGCTTGGCATCCTCCTGCGCCTCCTCGTCCTCGCCGCCGCCGCCGCCATTTCTGGACTGTTCTTCTTCTCTTGTCCTGTTCCTCCTTTTGGCTCTCTCTTCCCTTTCTTCTTCCTCTTCCCGCTCCTCTTCATCAGGAAGCTTCATTTTCTTCCTCTTCCTCTGACTCGTCGGCTGCTGCTGCTGCTCCTCCTCCTTGTCCCTCAACGGCGGCGGCGCTTCGTCCTCGTCGTCGCTTGTCGCCACCAATGCGAACCGCCTGTTTCCCATCTCGTCCCTCCGCTTCCCTCTCGTTCTCAGTGAAATTGGAACATTGCCGTGAAGTTGTGGCCCTAGCGGGGGAGCAGCGTTTATAGCACCTCCGCCTTTTTAAAGGCCACATAGTTCTAGTAAATTACCGATTTGCCATTCCAGAATTGATCCGAATGGTCCGAAACAAACCAAACTGTTCCGTTTTCAAAAAAATGATAATTAGAACTGAACTAGACTTCTATGAGATGAATCTATTGACTTTTGTTTTTGTTGTGTTGACTATTTATCGATACAAAATATCTGGATATTCATCCCGATTAATCTCTACAAATTCATGGAAATCATCGTCTAAGTTTAAAGCAAAGTATTAGATTTGTCAAGTGCATTAGGCCAAGGATAGATCTAGGCTCAGCTGGTCAAGAAAAAGAAAAGCTTGACTTGAGGAGGAATTTGTAATTATTTCAGAATAAATTGACAAAATTATTTTTACTTCTTTCATAAAAAAAAATATTTTAAATTTTTCAAACAAACCATTTACACTCTATACCTACTTTTATATAAAATACTCTTAATGAAATTTAAAATAGAAAACTCATATTACCCATAATTTCATTTACCAAAATATTATTGTCTCTTTAACCTTACATTTTCTTTCTCTTTTCTCTTCCACCATACACGGCTCTCACTGCCTCCATTGCCAAAACCATCGAAAAAGGCTATTCCTCAATCATTCATCAATCGCAGCTAAAACCTCTATTGAAGTTGTATTTGCCAAGTTTCTTTCTCTCCAACAAGCATTCTCAATTTCAATATCAAGGTATGTTGTTGATTGTTTTTCAACTATATTTTTGTTGACATTGCTTAGTTTATGTTGTATAGAATGATTGTGGTTATACTCAAAACATATTAGGTAGATATCATATTATATCTGAACTGAATTGATTTTGTGTGAAACTATAACTGCACTCGTAATCAGGTTTAATTGCCCAAGTAAACTCATTATCGGGTTTAATTGGGCAATTAAATCAGATCATTAAACCGGGTCTAGGTTATCAATTTTTTTTTTTTTCTGTCTATGTGTGTCTCGTTGCATCCATGGTGATGGTGGGACTAATTTTTTCATTTGAATTTTGCAGCAATGGATGTAGCAACAATGATCATACAATGGAATGGTAATATCTTCGTTGAGGGTAATAAGATGTGTGTGGAGGCCTACAAGAATACGACTTTTACTGATTTGGTTGAGACTATTTATACGATGATGGAAATTGATAGAACAAAGTACAATATCATCATTCATTATATGATTGAACCCTCAGGAAATCTTCTAGCTCATAACTCGGGAAATCTTCCAACTAGTAAGTTTCCTATCAAGGACAACTATATTGTCAAGTTTATTATGTTCGATGAAGGCATATATAAAGTTATTTATATTAATACGATTTGTAAAGATGCTGGAGTTTGTAACTTATGTAGTCAACCGCAAAACCAATTTCCTTCATATAGTGATGGATATTAGAATTCAGTTGTTATTGTTCCACTTACATCCACACGTAGTCCACTAAGGAATGATGATTTTGGTATATATGGTATAGTGAATTTAGCAGATGATGGTGGTGATAAAAAGACAGATGATAATGGTGATGAAGGAGAAGCCAATTCGGTGTACCTGGATATTAGATTTTCAGATTCACAATTTGAGGACAACTCTTTACAAAAATATTGGATCATATCTAGTGCAGAAAATTTTACAATTGAGGTAACGCGACCCGAATTGATGCAACCCTACCAGGGCGATATATTTCACCAGGGTGCACTATTTAAAGTAAACAGGAACTGACTTTGGCCCTTTGACACTATTCTAATAATGTGAATATAGATTATTGAATCAAATGTTTGTGCATAGTTTGATTCGAGGCCAATTGCAAGGATGTGAACTGGAAGTTTCTACTTCGTGAAAGATGCAGACCTAATTGTTCGTTTTGGCATGTGGTGAAGTTTATGCCGGGTCACACATATACTCCAAACGTCTACGATTCACACTTTTGGAGTATGAAAGCTATTGTTGTGGGAAGTTTGTTCTCAAAAAGAATGGTGATCAGTGATTATATACTTATAATGTTAATAGGAGAACTGCTGGAGCAGCATGGTGTACAGATCATGTACACTAAAACTTGCGATCTTTACAATATGCAAAGAAACTAGCTTATGAGAATGCGGATGAGTCATTTTAGCAACTATCCTCATATTTTAGCAACAGCACTATCACGGCAATCAAGATGGATGAAAACAATCATTTCATATATTCATTTTTTACGCTCAGAGCTTTACTTCAAGGTTTTCGATCTTACATAAGACATGTTGTTGTCATTGATATCACTCATTTGAAATGTGAATACAAATAGGCTATTTTCATTGCCACTTGCAAATATGGAGAATAGATGATTTATCCCATCACTTTTGGATTCAGTGATGGAGAGTCGGACATGTCATGAATTTGGTTTATTAAGAAATTGAGAGAGATTATCGGTATGCCGAAAGATTTGATCATTATATTCGATCGTCATCAAAGCATTGCAAACGCGATAAGCACAATCTTCTATTTTATCCCACACGTCTTTTGTTTCTTTCACCTGAAGCAAAACCTTAAGAGATGTTGTAAACAGTGAAGGGATGTGATGGACGCATTCTACCTTGCAACATACAGTTACACCCTAGTAGAGTGTGATACACCCTATGAAGCATTGAATGTTGAACGAAGCCAGGTCGAAAAAGTGGTCGCATGTATATTATCCAAGAAGAATATATTCCATGATGACCACTAACATTGCTGAGTCTCTCAACTAATGCACAATGAAAGCACATCGATAACCGATAACAAGTGCACATGAATTTCTGAGGCAAATGCTTCGTAAATGATTCAGTGATAGGCATGTTGTTACTGCTAGACTCGAAACTAATGTTACCTCCGCTGCAATTGCAAATATGGACTTTGCCCATAGCAAAACATTGGAACGAGGATGTCGTGTAGTTCCCATAATACATGAGAACAAATACCTCGTGAAACATGTTAAGAAATAAGATGGGATAGTTGATATTATTACGAGAACATGCAGTTGTTGTAAGTGGGACCTAAATCAATTGTCTTGTCTTCATACAATTGCTGCTGGCATGTATCATGGTTTTACTTTGCTTCTTACGTTCGTTATTTAGTTTTGGAGCATTAAAGATAAACACTTTGTACTTCTTTCTTATGCATAAGAGTTTCATACGAGTGCACTACCATACGTTTTGCCATCAGTATTATACTGCAGGCTATGTTAAACACACATATACATCTCTAATCAATTCTCTCCTTAACAAATTTGGTTGGGTTATTTATATGAACGTCAGAAGTGTGGCTGTCCTCCGATCAAAGACTACTGGGTAGACCGAGAGACGGCCAGATTCCTTTCGCTAGAAAACTCGTAGAATGAAAATTTGTAAAAAAATGCAGTATACATAGACACAACCGTCTTGGTTGCCCTAATAAATGGATTTCCTTAATCGAAGAGTCGAGCATAGCCGTTACTCCAAATGCAAGGGCCGCTATCAGGGCAAGCCGAAAATGTAACATTTGCGAAGATACTGGACACACTCGTCGTCAGTGCCCTATACGATTTTGCATTTTCTAGGTGATGATAATGTTGATAACGATAGAAACAATCAATAGACATCTACTCATTCAGGTATGATATGATGTCATCACATTATTTAATAATTGTTAGATCGTTTGATTTGTTATAATAATGTGATTTTTTTACTCGTATTTACAAAAAGATAGTTAAGTATTCATGGATTTCTTACTCACCATATGATATTCCGTATTTCAGCAGGAACATGCTCAAAAGTCACTGCCGTGAGAGAGAAAGAGAGAAATGATAACCAGAGGGCTCAATCAAATTTATTTTGGCTATGTTCAAGAAGTGAATATTGTTTTTTTACGAACTAGGTTTTATTCATATTTTAGTAACTGTAATCTTTCGCTTTTCTTCATTTAAAATTGTAACTGATGCTTGGAATATTGTGTTATAGTATGTAGTTGGACAGAGAGACTAAGTCTCTAAACGAAATAAACAAAATGTATTATGCAGGTTCAAACGATATTGTTTTAATTTATAAGTAATTGCGATTGACTATACTACTCTCATTGTGTACTTGCTATAAGTTTCCTGGATTCCTGTCAATTCCACAGAAAATGCAAATGTACCTTGCAAATAAATTTTATATTTATTTAAAAAATTAATAATAAATACCATCTTTGATAACATATATATTATGAAAAAAATATTTTATCAATTAATAAAAAAATACGTGTTATGTTTTTTAAATAAAAATAAATTATATTCCTAAGATTAGGTTTAGTGACAATATTATTGATTAATATCGTCAATCAATGTCCGAAATTCAAGTTTTATGACAACGTAGCTAATGAAAATTCGATACTTCTCATTCTTGATCCAGATTGAGATATAAATGACCATACATATAATTTTAAATTTTAAATATATTAAAATAATATAAAATAAAAAATTCCTACGATAAAGTTCAGTCAGACTTCAGACTTTATCAATGAAGTCCAACCGAACTTGATCGATGAAGTTTCATGAAGCTAGGATGAAGTCCAATGAGACCAAATTTGGCTTCATCGAAAATTGTGATGATGCCATTTGGATTTCATGTGAAATGGTTTAGAATTTAAGATTTAAGGTTTAGAGTTTGGGTATTTTGGCATTTGAGGGTATTTTGGTCTATGAATATTTTACAGGGACATAATGGTCATTTACTTATTTTGATCATCCTTTCAATAACCCAACTCAATAAATCTCCACTCATTAGTTTACGAAATAATTCGATTAAAAGTTTGTGAATAGGCCTATTTAAAAGTTCGCAATTATCTTGTGAAAATATATTCGTTTATAATAAATACATTAAGAAATTTATTCATGATTTTATAAATATATTATTTTATTATAAATATATATTATACATATTAAACCCGATCTAAATTTAATTAGTACCATGAAGAAGCTTGATCGGGCCTCCTCGCATAAGGAAGGCCAATAGCCATCCTTGCCAACCAAGTTTCTAGCTTCCTCGCATAAGGAAGGCCAATAGCCATCCTTGCCAACCAAGTTTCTAGGTTTATTTGACCTATTACACTTGATCTTGATCACTAGGCCAATTCAGCCTGATTCTAATTTTTTTTTTCATCTTTTCCAATCCATCAATTCTAATCCAGCAAAATGTATACTTTTATGTGTAATTTAATTAATGTACGATCAATTTGTTGTACTTTTTAATTTGTAAATATTTGTTCTTGATTAAAATCTTAAACTTGCATTGTTGTACCAGTGAGTTAGTAAATGAAAATAGTTCAACTTGATTTGAACCTTTGAATCTCTAAAAAAATTTTATTCGATGTTGGAATCCATGTCTTTACACAACTTGCTATATCTATAACATCCTAAAACTTGTAGTTCATTCATGATTAAGGAACATGTACATGAATGTGTACACAAATTATCCTAATCAACATATACCATAATCTTACCTAATCAACTATGAACATCCAAATTCAAACATGGTACCTCCCAACATCCAAATTATAAATAACCATATATACATATAAACATATACAAATTACATACATTATAATCAACTAACTTACTATGTCTATATAAATACATCAACTAACATTCTATGTCTACAACCTACCTGTGGAGGGTTCGCATACCATCCATGGTATGCACCCATTAATTCTTAGTGTGCCTTGGAATATTTTCGACGTACTTAATAACGTAAACTCTACAGTTATCCTTATATTACAAATAACCAAATTTTTCAAACTTTCAATGACTATAATAAATAATTATATAATAAATTAAATTAATTAAATAAATGCAATACTCGTCCAATTACTAAAGTAGAAGCACCTTCTTGGGATCAATACTCTTCACCTCCTATTTTTTGTCTGAAGGCTCAAATGTATAAATATGCTCATAATATCCACTGCACCTCAATAGAATGGGAAGAAGGATCACCAATGGTTAACGACTTCTTTCCTAGAACATCCTTTCATGTCCCCCTCTACTCTCAATGACGACACTGTCTCCACATCTATTACTAGTAACACTATCAGTATGTCTATACTTTCCACCGTGACATTATCATTTCTTATCTTTCGTCGAGTTGAATTAGTGTATGATGGTCGACAAAATTGCAATGACAATCGATCTTATATAGTTTATCTGTCGACCATAACCACTTTCTTCTACAACTATACAAAAACTAACCGTTATAAAATGACATTTCAAAATGATATATAAAATGTGCAAAAGTGAAGTTAGAGTTTATTCCAGATGGAGATGTCCAGTCCTCCACATCATCACAAGCAGTATCCATCTAATCACCATCTCTGTAACGCCCCGCTTTTCTGAGCGTTAAATAACTTAGGAATTTCGGAAATATTTTTTTTTTTTATAAGCCATCTCCCGACAATCCCGTTTTACCTTCTCAACTCACTAAATAAGAATCAATAAGCTAAGACCGGTAATCATCATAAATGCGGAAGCTTAAAATCGAAACCTGATATGATCCATAATAATTTTCACTTTATAACCGTATAAGAATTCATACCATACATTAACATCATATCCTCAATATTGAAATACAAAAATACATGGAGATTCCATAATGTTCTAACAAGGCTAATCATCAATAAAGCATTAGGTAAAACATATCCGAGTCAGCTTGCTGAATCCATCGGCCACGCCATCACGTGCCGTCTCATCTCAACCTGATCCTTGCCTAAGCTGCAATTCTAAACTGGAACGTTGAATGTTCCAGGGGCATAACCCATTAGAAGATGAATCTTCTAGTAATGGTTTAAAAACATGATACATGAATACATGATGCAATAACATAATCAATCATGTGCCCTAGTGTAACTTCCCTAGCCTACCAGCCTGGCACGGAACCCTAGGCAGAATCCCGAACCTCTGCAGGATAATTCTAACGTTGTTCTATCATTGCCCTTGGGAATTACGGCTACACTCTTAGGGCGACATCCCCATCCCATGCATGAGTATCAATATGCCAATAATATCGTGCTATGCAAGAATAACGTATTTTCATGTAATATGAAATGATCATAACTTCAATAAATATCATGCATAATGAAGCAAAGGTTTCATATATAGGTTCTTGGGATAAAACCACTTACCTTTAGACGTAAACTCAAATTTTCTCGAAAAACGCGTATAATCTCGTTTTGCGTGCCAACCTTGAAAATAACATAAACCATCAAGATCCATGGCCAAATCACTTCCTGGCCAATCATTTCCAAGTAAAATCAATAATCTAATTTTTTCATACTTTTTCCTTATTTTCTCTATTTTTTCTCTATTTTTCATAGTCATAATTTCTTCCAAAATTCAAAATAAATACCTAATCAGGTAATTTATTTAATTTTTCTTCATTAAAATTCTTAAAATAACATTTCTAATCTCTATGAGTTTTCTGAGAATTTTCTAAAATCTCTTCCTATTTTTTTCTAATTAAGTTTCCTTTCAAAAATTCAAAATAATAATTTCATCATAACATTTCTCAAATAAAATTTTATAAAACTGAACTATTCTTTTTTCTTGTATTTCTGGATATTTTTTCATAATTTTCTCTCTTTTATTTCTATTTTTACTCTATTTTTCTTTATTTCAGCATTTAAATAATATTAAAAATTATCTCCGGTCATCTTCTCCGGCGCCGGCACACCGGAAAATTAAACTGACTATACCAGAAGATAGCTTACCTTGAGTTGATCATTCTGTCCAAATTTGAGCTTGAAAGAACACTTGGAAGACCTCCCTCCGAGCAAAATTCAGTTCGGTTCCGGCGAGATCCGATTTTTCCGGCGAAGCTCCGATCACCCCTCAAATGAACTCCAAAATTTCTCAAACTTTCCAGAAATGATCCTCAGCTCATGGGCAACAAAAGCCCTATGGTTTGGTGCCTCAATTTGTTCAAAAGTGAGGTCGATTTGAAACTCAAATCTTGCAAAACTCTAAGCCACCATATCCTCTATTTATAGGCGATTTTGGCCCCATAAATGACGGATCTCGCTTCAATCAAGGCCTCTGATGTCCCCTATTGCCCTTAACAAGTCCAAAATCCACCGAAAGAGCTCCATTTTCGCGATCTAAATGGCCAAACTTTCGGCCACTTTTTCTTCAATTTCTGGTAATTCCATTGCTTGTTGTCGGTCAAGCCCTTTACAAAAGATGCTCCTTGAGCAACCCTCGTGCCATCCCTGTGGCCAATTTCGGTGATTTGATGGGTTGGTCGGCCATGGTTGCTTGGAGATTTTCTTAAAATTGCACTTTGGCCCCTCAAACTTTGGTTTTCTCACTTTGACCCATTTCACCAAGCTCCTTGACTTTTGATAATTTCTCTCAAGACCTTAAAGTCCTAAAACATCAATTTGACCCCTGAGGATTCTGAAAAAATATCGTTTCGGCCTCTCTTGAGTAATTTCAAAAAAACTGCATTTAGGCCCGAATCTCCGTTTTGGCCCTAAACCTCTTCGTTTCTTCCTGAAATCACTGAAGGGTTGTTCCTTATGAAAAATTGAAGCCCCCTCAAGTTTCTGTTGACTTCTCAGAAGTCATCTATGACGACTCGGTATTGCAGCCTAATTAGTAGCTGTATTTTAGCTGTACCGAAAACTGTTCCCGATCCAATTTATTTCGATGCTATAAATCATATCTTGGGGTGCTCGTTAATGCTACATCATTTTCCTTTGTCATTTCGGCTCCAGGGTACTCACGGCAGTCGATTTAGTCAATTTTTCGGACTATTCAGATACCAATTTTCTCTGAAACCCCATTTCTCTAATAAATTACTTATTTTTAATTAACCCAAATTTCTTGGGTATTACAATCTCACTACTCATCATCACCATCATCGTTGTGATCTAGGAAGTCGTGCATAGGCGAGACGCGTAGATGAGCAAACAGTGATACTTGCCCTCTCTCAACTCATCTCAATCATGAGCTCATCTAACTCATTTCTTTGTCCAACCGTGTAAATTTCTGACTGATTTCCCCATTCATCCTCTTCAACAGCTCCAATGTTAGAGTCAGAATCTCAGTGACCTGCAAAAGGAAAAAAAATAAAAATAAAAAGCAATTACAAGCAATCACAAAAAAGTAAAAAATCAAAAACACTATTTATAATAATCATACTCCAACGGCATATTGTTCGTGGTGCGTACTGAGAAGGAGTCTTGCCTCTTACCCAAATTTTAACATCCCCTCTCTATTTGCAGCCTCTTCCTCATCTAGGGGTGATCAAAAGTTCGGTTAAACCGAACTAACTGAACTGAACCGAAAAGTTCGATCAGTTTGGTTCGGTTATATTTTTTCTAAAATATTAGTTATTCAGTTTGGTTTAGTTATTTTGATAAAAATACTCAAAAAATCAAACCGAACCGGATGTGTAGCAAATACCCACCCGAACCAACCACACCTCTCCCCCCCGCGCGAATTGAACTGGCCGCCCTCTCACACGGGCGCGACACCCCAATGGGCCTCTGTACTTGTCTTCATTCTTCTCTCTCTCTTTCTCTCTCTCTCTTTCTCTCTCTCTCGCGTCTCGCTGTTTCATCTTCTCTTCCCCTCGCTTGTATCCCTTTCCAGTCCACTCCGATCGAGTCTTCACATATTTGGCGAGGGCAAAGACGAAGGCTCGTTCCCCTTCTAGATCGAGTCTTCACAGATTTGGCGATGGCGAAAATGAAGACAAAGGCGAAGACGAAGGCTCTTCGATGGCGATGGCCCTTCCAGATCAAGTCTTCACAGATCTGTGTTTTCATCTCTTCTCTTTACCTCTTCGTCTTCATCTCTTCTCTCTCCCTCCACCATCTGTCATCGTCATCGATGACGAAGAAGAAGATGAAGGCCGGAGAGGAAGACGATGCCGATGGTTTTTCGATAAGTTTTTCGATTACTTTTCTTTTACATTGAAAGTTTGAAACCTAAATCTACTGAAATCCAACCATTCGATCATTTTAATTTTTGGGTATGCGGGTCACTGTGGTTGGGGGAATCCGATGATTGGTTCCGATCATCGGAATCATCGGCCGGCTAGGTGGTCGGCAGCAACAGCAAGGCCGGTCTCTTAGTTATTTTATGTTACCAATTTGGTTTTTGATTCAGTTCTGTTAGCACGGTTTAGGTTTTGGTTAGTTTGGTTTGTTGGGTTTGTCGGTCGATTCAGTTTGATTATTGCATATGGTTCGGTTCAGTTCGGCTCATAATTTTTGGTCAGTTCGATTCGGTTATAACCAATTGCACACCCCTATCCTCATCGTCCTCCACCTCCTCATCTATCCTACTTACATCCTTCTCATCCCCACCTTCCCTACCTCCACCCACACCCAAATTTGTGGGCGTCGATCCCAATCGAATACAAAGGGTTAAAGTACCTCCAAAAATCCGTATTCTGCTCAGTATCAGTGGACTCGAGTGTCGTACTCAATATTCGTGTCTATAAAATTGCATTATTTAAATAAATATTATATAAAAAAAATAAAATTTTAAGGTTAGATTACACACTTACATTCATAAGACATTCATCGTAATTTATTTTTTGTGACCTTTTTTTAGATAATCACTTTCTACACCTAGGAATGGTGACTAAGTTGGATAGTCTAACAGCCCATTTATTCGCAATCCATGGGAATGTCTCAATCAACCACCACTATAAAGAGCAAAAAAATTTATAATAAAAAACGTTTAGTTAATATAGATAAATCATATACAATAATGTAATGTAATCCAATACGAAGAGAGTAACATATTATTGATTGTACCTAAAACGCTCAAACAAATCTATAAAGGTTGATTTTCTTTCCAACTTTACCAATGAACTTCCCATCGCTTGTGGCCAGACGAAGGTAATATAAACTCTGATTATGTATGTACGTCTACTAAGGGAACACCTCAAATACGTGTAAATCCTCAACCATAGTTCACACGAAATCCTCCACATGTGTGCGCTCATTGTGTCCTAACAAAAAAACCACCACTAGCATTAAATAAGGAAAAAAAAATTCCTTATGCATAAAAGTCTGGAATAATTTTTTTAAAAATGGCAATTATTTTCTAGCAAAGACAAATGAACTTAGAAAAATGTTCAACAATACAAGATGATCCTAAAACCTGTACTGGAAGCAGAAAGATAGAGCAAGAGAAGCATTGACGCAAGAAGTCAGATGGGCAATCCAAAGCAAGGAGTTCCTAAACTAGATAATGAAGATTTGAGTGAAGCCATGGCACTACAAGGCATGCCAGAAAAAAAAGATTTCAATTAAATATCCAATTGAGAATAACTAAGAATAATTAACAGAAAAAAAAATTAACAAAATTGTGATCCATGAACCCCTAATAACCCAATTGTTGTAAATTGAATAATAAGAAGAGGGTGCCCGCATGGGCAGCCCAGTTGATCCAGAAGGGGGCACAAAGTGCCTTCCGTGGTGAATCTTGGACTAATGACCAGGGATCGAATCTCGCAAGTGGTAGTGTGGGGATACCTCTCTCCAAAGTGAGGGGGGCTCCTTGTGCGCGGTGAGCACGGGTTTAGTCACTGCGTCCGACTGGATTACCATGATTTACCTCCTCCTCACGTCCTGTTAGGCCGGGTGTGGGGGCACCCCAGGTGAGCGATTTCAGCTTTTGGACCAATAATAAGAAGAGGGTGACCATAACTCCAAGTTTACACGGTCCAGAAAACTTTCATTACCCTATATGAAAATTAGTGATATGTTCCAACAGAATATGAGCATAATGTAAAGTGAGATTACCTTAATTATTGCCACAAATGGTTTTAGATTTGGTGCCTTAGGAACTAAAAGCACTGAATCCTCCTGCACATAAACCACAAAAAGACACCACAATTCATAAGCAAAAAGAATGACAGAAACAGAGAGAAATCTGGTTTCTCACTTTTTACATCATGACATGAACATAATCGAAGGAGCTTGTAAATTTCAGACCAAAATTGGTATATCTACCTGATGATGATTTTTGGGACCGATCATCACGTGCCACCTCTGTGACTGGATCTCAGGAATGGTACATCGGACTTGGCGATGTTGGACCTCAAGTGTAGAACCTGTAAGACAATTGAGACTCGGGGCATGGATCTCTCGAGATGGACTCCGACGCTCAAATTAGTAGAGTAAATGCAAGTAGAAGTAAATAAGAGAACTGTAGAGTTTGGGTGTATCTGGCGAGAATCCTTATTTTTTATAGACAAACCCGTTTTGGAGTACCCGAGATGAGCGGGCACGACTTCTGAGGATCCCAGTCAAGTTGGAATGGGTCTTGCGGTTCGATCCAGATTTCTCGAGCTCCGCTCCGGATTGTTGACTTTGCCACGTGTTGGTCACTCTAGTGATCCACGTGGCAGGTGAGACTATTAGTTCGTAAAAATATTCTAGTAATTTCAGTTGATGCCACGTCACTACCCTAATTTAATACAGCCAGAACATAAAAACGTTAACAGGTCCAAGTGGTGGAAACCTCTTTGCAAATAGAAAAATAAAAACAAGGGCTAGGCTCCATACAAGTATGACCATCCCATCTTCCATAATAGAGAGCCTCTTGCACTAGGAACGCCCCTCATATATGGGGAAGTGTTTTTTTTTTTTCTTTTATTTGTTAACAAACAAAACATATATTCAAAGATGTAAAGGCTTGGTGCAAATCCTTGATCTAATCCAACTATAATTAGAGAAACATCAAATCTTCTTCTCAAGCATTGTTTAATAATCAAAACCATCTTCTTTGTAAAACCCACGACAAGAGTTCTTTAAGAACCTTATTGTAGACTTATTGCACGTGTATTAACACTATTTGTTAATCCTTTCATTTCTAGACTTTTCATCAAATGCTTTTGCAATTAGATGCTTCTATTATTGACAATCTCTTAAAGCGAAGGCACGGTTTTATTTGATTGATGCTTTTTGTGCAGGGTAGGCAGGGAATTGGTGGGCCACATTCTTTTACAAAGAGAGTAATTAACTCACCAACTCATACCGAACTCCGTCGTACTCAAAGGCACTGTTATGCGTCAATCTCGTCTTGCGCTTGAAGACAAACCCAAACCCAATACGAGTTCATCACCCAATATTGCAAGCAACCTATTAACTGTTTTTTTTTTTTTCTATAATAATAATGGAATGAGGACATTTTTAGAATTTTAAAAAATAACAAGTATTTATTAACTCTAGAGATAAAAATAATGTTACGAGTCATGATTGATCACAATATTTCCAGTTATGTGGCTAATCCTCATTAGAAGAGGTTAAGAAAACTATATGCTATTGACCCATCTGTCAAATATTTTGTTTAATGAAAATATAATATATAACTAAAAATATTATCATTAATCATAACTCATAATATTATTCTCTATGTTCATAAAATACTTAAAATTTATCTATTTTCTTATAACTTAAAAACTTTCGGTGAAGGGCTCCAAAAATACACAACCGGCACTGCAAAATGCTTACATAAAATTATAAATAAACAAATAATGAACTAAAGATGAAGGGACTTACTGAGTACCAAACACAATCACTCGACTAATATAAGAATTTAGGTGAGTTTTTACGGTATAATACTTGACTAGATTAAATAAAAGCTCTGATTTCTTTATATATATAAGATCCCATAAACTATATATATATTTGAATTAAGAATTTTAAACTACTAGAATTGCTAGTATTATCATTTCAACATTTAAATTAAATTTATCTTTGTCCTCTTATTTTCAGTCATAAGGGAGAAAGTGGAGAATTCCTTTTAATCTTTCCAACAATAAACATTATCAGCAAAATCGACCAAATATTTATCATCAATAACATTGCATCAAATCAACTTTAAACCCACTAAATAAGGCCAATCCCATAAATTACAACTTGTCAATTATTTCAATTTATCTTCACTAAACTTAAAACTCTACTAACTAGTTTCTAAATCAAAGCTCAAGCACCAAATCAAAGCTCAAGCTGAACATGAGGTGGAGTTTTGGCTCGCTAGTAGACTCGAACTCGCCCAAACTTGTTATAAATTTTTAATCGATCATATTTACAAGCTTTTAATCGAACCTATTAATATTTATGAATCTCTAATTGAATATATTCACAAACTTTAACAAATCGAGCTTTATCGAATTCAAACTCAACTTATTTACAAATTGAGTTTCAAAACTTGATTCAAGCTTGACTCGTTTATCTTAACAAATGAATTCAAATGAATTTTTATCGAACCGAACACCAAGCCGCTCATGAAGAATGAATAAAAACAATTCAACAAAATTAGTAACAATGAAACAATTGAAGGCTAGCTTAACTGTATACAACAGGAAGTCTCAGCCACTCTTCCACCCCTCTATGCTGGTGCCCAACTGTTTCATATTGTAGAACAAGACAACAGTTTACTCCTTATCATCAGCTACTAGAGTTTGGTCATAAACCCCGTCTATACCTACAAGAAAAATGGGACTTTTAAATTTGCAAGGTTTCTGCTACTACCACGCCCGTTATCCTCAGCAATTTCTTTCAAGCTGGTCCAGGATTTTCTTTTCCGCCTACTGGATGTGCTAACAGATTGTTCTGCATCTGCCATATCAGGATTAGATTCAGATTCAGCAACTTTCTTGGAGCCTGATCTATTTCTCTTTCTTCTCTTCGAATCTAACAGAGTTGACGGGGTTGTCGAACTAATCATGATACGATCATCATTGGTCATTGCTGGAGAAGCACTATCATCCATCTTTTCATTCTGAAGATTGCCCGTTCCAACACCCTCTGAATTGACAGGTTTCAGAACAGCAGACCGTGGAGGTTCCTGCTTCAAGGATGGTTTTGCCTTTGGTTTAGGACGACATATCTCTTTCATATGGCCTCGAGGAGTGCCTCTCAGCAGGTTTGGATATGAGCAGAAATGGCATCTGTTAACAACATTATTCTGGGTGGGAACAATTGGTCTTTTACGCCTATGTCTGGCCTTGCTTGTATTCTTTTCAATTCGAACTGTGCAATTATAACCGGGCTGAAGAATAGACCCACATCTGCAGAATAGAAAGACTGTAATCAACATCCAGTGCTAGCAAATATAACTAGCGTTAGTGAACTATATAGAGCAGCTAGAGGGGTATAACTATCAAACAAGTAATTCAAACTTGTACTAAGGTGATTCAATATTTCTTGTTTCCAAGCACTAAGACAGTAAACATAAAAACATCAACTTACAATCCAATTGTAAAGAGATCAGGGCTCAGCCTGAATCCTTGATACAATCCAATTGTAACTAGAAAGGCTTCAATTAATATCTCCTCCACAAGTCCTAACTAGATTTTGCTCCATTATTGACTAATAGCTCAAGCCAACCCGACCTAGTGGGATTAAGGCTTTTGATAGTCATGTTGAAAAACAACTCAACAACAACATACAACAACATATCCAGCCGTTATCCCACTATATGGGGTTGGCTACATGAATTCTAGACTTCTATGTGAGTTATATCCCAACAGGTAGTCTGTCTAAAATTCATATTTGGATCCAACTAGATTTTACGCTGACTGTCGGCTACCTAACGCAACTCTCCTCCTTTATCCGGACTTGGGACCGGCAGTGGATAATATCCCCTGACGGAGTAATGATGAAATGAAGTTTCAACACCATCTTCATATGGAGAAGTTTCATAAGATAGTGATGAATGAAGATAATTGATATAGTTGTGTTCCATCACTTAGTTGAAAAACAACTCAAAAGAAATAAAATAACTTTGTGAAAACATCAAGATCCTTTTGAGTACCTCCGTTGAAAGATTTTATTATTTCTTTAGACTTTGAATAGAAAGATCATTAAAACTCCGTTTCTCTAACAAGAACATGCAGTAGAAGCATTTTGCAATCAATGGCTGCTAGTACACAGTGAAACAAGCTGGAAAACTAACATATAATTGCAATGCCATATTTTACCTTCAAGCAACATTAATTACTTGATGACTAATATGATCTTATCATCAAAAGATAAACAATCTATTCTCATCAAACATGTGATCTAAAAAATTACAACTAACGTAAATTGATTAGCTGTTGTGACAATCTTCCAAATCCCAATTTCCTTAAACACATACATACATACACACATAAATATATATATACATATATATATATATATATATAGAGAGAGAGAGAGAGTGGCGAAACCTCCGGCAAGAGAAGAGTGATGGATCAGGGGCTGATCCGGTGGCTTCACGAAGAGTGGCCAGCTGATGGCCAAAAAGGGCAGCCAACGAAGGGATTGAGGCTTTGCTGGCGGCCCAAACAGCAAGGTTCTGAACATGCTCGAGTTTCAACATCAACTTGGGATTGACGCTGGTTTGCCTCTTCCCCCTAGATTCTTCTCTTAGTGTGAGTGAAGCAAAAGCAGGTGGATTGGTAGCTTTCTTGTTCGATCCTCTCTTCCCCATGTTTGGATCTCTGCTTGCTCTTTCGGTTTCGCTAAAACTCATATAAAAAATCCAAAAACCACAAGGGCACAATTTAGCTAACTCCATAGGAAAAAGTCCAATAATACAATATGATTGTATTTTTATCTTTTATGAATAGGTAGGGTTGCAAACGAGCTGAACCGAACCGAGCTTCCCTAAGCTCGGCTCGACTCGATAACATTCAGCACTGGCTCGAGCTCGAGCTCGGGCTCAGCTGAAATTTATCAAATTTTTTTGTTTAAAAAAAAGCTAATAAATTGATGTGTAATAAAAATATCAACATATAATCAACAAATATACATAAATCAACCAAAGTAGGAAACAATCAAACAGTAGACAAAAACTCAACAACAAAAATACACCTATTTTCCACCAGTCACAGTATGCAAATAATAGTATGCAAAAAATAACCACTGAGATGAGGCAGTGCGGTGAAGAGGGCTGCGCTGTGCGGTGAGAGACGGCGGAGAGGGCGGCGAGAGGCTTCGGCTTTCTTTTCCGAAGCCGGCGGTGAGAGAGGCAGGGAGCGGCGATGAGGGCAGCCGGCAAGGTGAGAGACGACGGGGAGGGCAGCCGTCGCGGTGAGAGATGGCGGAGAGGGCAAGAGGCTTCGGCTTTCTTCTCCGAAGCCGGTGGCGAGAGGCAGCGAGCGGCGGTGACGGCAGACGGCGCGGTGAGAGACGGCGGAAGGAGCAGCCGGTGGTGACGGCAGCCGTTCTTCCTTGCTCTTCAAAGTCAATCGCATTTGGGAATGGGAGGCGGGAGCACAAATTAGGGTTTTTAGGAAAGTTAGTATTTATATAGGGTCTGTTTTTATAATTTATAATATATAAAATATAAAAATTTAATCACTCTTATACTGTTATGCTCTGTAAAAAAAGTAAAAATTATTATTGATTCTAATAATAATAATTTTAATTATTATTATAAATTAATCATTTTAATTATTATTATAAATTAATCATTTTAATTATTATTATGAACTATTATTAATATAATGTCAGTTGATATATTTTGTTTATAAATAAAATATTTAGAATGTGTATTTAATACTATCAAGTAAGACTCTAATAATTAATTTTTTTTAAATTTAATATAACGTTAGGATTTAATAGAATTAATTAAGTATTACTTTAGCGAGAATTTTTAAAATTCAATTATACAAAACTATAAATATAGATTTATTACAAATATTAATGTTATTCTATCAATTAAGAAAAGTATATAATCGATTAATTCCTTAAATGTTTAAATTACTCAACTAAATATTTTCTTACTCGATTAAAATAATAATTATTCTATTATGCTCATATATTAATTGTTTAATTTTAAGTCACAACAAATATTTTTATCAACACATTCTATTAAACATTGTATTACTCAAGTGAGATATGCAGTTATTAAGTAGTAATTTTTAAAATTTTAATAATACAAAAATACAATTTATTTATCAACACATTCTATTAAACATTCATTTAGTCGAATAACTATTTGGTTATTCAATTAATGTCATTTTATCATATATTTGAGTATATAATCCATTAATCTCTTAAATGTTTAGGTTTTACTTGATTAAAAATAAAAAATTAGTCGAGTATAATATTTGTTAGTTGTTATTCAATTAAACATATTTCTACTCGATCAAAATGATAATTAAATTACTAAACTTATACATTAATTAATTAATTTTAAGTTACAATAATTTTTTTTATCAACACATTCTATTAATGACTTAAAATATTTATATATAGGGTGTCTTTTTATAATTTATAATATAAAAAATATAAAAATTTAATCACTTTTATGATCTATCAAATATGAAGTATTAATAATTATTATAAACTATTATTAATGTGATGTCAGTTTATATATTTTATTTGCAAATAAAATATTTAGAATGTGCATTTAATATTATCTGTAACGAATAAGTTTTTGAAATTTAATATAACATTAGACTTTAATAGAGTAAATTAAATGAGATATAAAGTTACAAAATAGTAATTTTTTAAAATTCAATGATACAAAATTACAAATATAGAGTCATTATTTTAAATCATGTTTATTACTTTGATACTTAAATTAAATGTTATAATTACTAAACCAATGTGATGTGCCACTTACTCAAATAACCATTTGGTTATTTAATTAGTATTGTTTTATCATATATGTGAGTAAAATAAGTATATAATCGATTAATTCCTTAAATGTTTAGGTTTAATTTGATTAAAAAAATTAGTCGAGGACAATATTTGTCAGTTATTACTTAACTAAACATTCTCTTACTATATTTAAATGATAATTATTCTATTAAGATTATACATTAATTGATTAATTTTAAGTTACAACAAATTTTGTTATGTTTTACATGATTAAAAATAAAAAATTTGTCGAGTATAATAAGTATAAGCAAAATTAATCATTTTAGTAATGTATTTATAAATAAGTATACTCAAAATTATAAATAATTTTATTAATACATTTATAAATAAAGTTATTCACGAGCCTCTAATCGAACTAGCTTGCGAGCCACTATTCGAGTCAGCTCGTGAGCTTATAATTGAGCCCGCTCGCTAGCTTATTGAGCTGAACTTTACTGAGCTCAATCTCAACTCGTTAACAAATCGAGATTAAAATTTACCTTAACGAACAAATCCGAATGAGTTTTTACCGAACCGAGTCTGAATGTGTAAGCACCCCCGCCCGGATATCTCAACCACCCAGTCCACCCGAACGGAAGCGCTAACGGAAGGGAAAAAAGGATAAAACACAAAACGAGAATATACTCTGGCATGCATGCATAAGAAAAACAACAGAAGAAGCAAACTACAAATATGCACGCACACAAGTATCCTGCTGGAACAGCGGTCATGGAGTATAATAATATATACAGATGCTTGTGCCAACAATAGAAGATACAAGAAATAACCCGGCACAGCCAAAAATAAGAGACAAAAATATTGACAAAATATCAAAGACAATGAGGGCAACTATCTGTACACCATACCAACGCGACCAGTTACTGGGCAGTGCGATATTCATCCTTGACCTTCGATTTACCCTTACCTGGAATGATGGAAAGTAAGATGAGTCGCAAGACTCAGCAAGTTTATAAGAAAAGAAATGTTATAAATAGAAGAGGAGATCACCCCAAACACAGTCTCGCACGTACACACAAGTCATGAGACACTACAACACAACAGTGCAGCATAATAAAAAACACATACCGGTCCTTGGGGCCCACACAAGACACTCAGCACCCAAGTCCCATACCAACCTGTCGTTGCCCTGAAAGGAAACAAATGTCTTCAACAAACCTATGCGTACTACCCCGGGTCGGTACTCCAGTCACCCGTGTGTCCATGTCAGTACTCCTGACACCCAAGCCATAAGCTCCCTCGGAATGGTCCTCCCGTCCAAGAACTAATAACTACCAGTAACCATGCAATGCACATAAAAATGCAATGGCGTAATGAGCATCAACGTGATACATTAACGCTCATACATCCAGGCATCAGGCCATACTTCGCCCACATAATAAACCACACACGATGCATCTGCCCGTACTGGATGCAACATAACTAAGCTAGAATGTTCGTGACCAAGCATAACCAAATCATGAAAACCTCAACATGCAACCCGAACCCATGTGCACACCAAACCATGCAACAAGAATAAAATGTAACCAATCATGCTATAATCACGCAACGGCGGAGTTAGTCAACAGTGCCTAGCACTGGTCAACAGTCAGTGAATAGGAGTGACCGGCCGACAGCCTAAGAAAGACCGTACAACAGTCACTTCAACGTCACCGAACAACCGACCCTTGCCCTTACTATCCAACCGCTCTAGCCTATGAACAACCAAAATCCATAATAATACCTGAACAACTAAGAACCCATCCCCGGGTGAGTATGACATCATTCCCACTGGCAGGGGGGTGACACAAACCCCTGTAGGCAACCAACGAATAAAATCCACGAGATCAGTTTAATAAATTAAATTTAAAGCAAACTATTCAAAATTTCATAATTAATTAACGGTCGAAACAAACGAAAAGATGTCAAATAAATTGACGACGAAAAGAACGTTATAGAGGGTATAAAGAACTTGCCTATATGAAGATATCCTTAGGATTATTTTGTCCCAAATCGATAAAAATTATACAAACTGCAACACCCTAATAATTTGTCAAAATTAACAAAATTGGACTCTAAACGAAATTTCAACCATACAGAATATTTATTACTAGCTTCTCTACATACTTGGCAAATTAAATATTCGATTAAACTTGATTTAATCTGAATTTTCTCACCAATTTCTCATTCGCGCGCACACCGTTTTTCCCCAATTTGTTTGCTACTTCTGTTGCAGCAAAAGCGCCCGAAATCTGGCTTAAATTGGAGCAAAAATGAGCCGAGGAGAAGGAGCCACGTGGTAGTCGCAGGCCAGCCGCTGGGGAGGCCACCGCTTCAACTGAAATGGCATCGTTTCGAACGCCAATTGGCTGATTAAAAATCAGCCAATTTCCAGCCTCGCGCGCGCGCCCCCCGTGTCTCAAACCCGCCTCCGCACCCACGCCTGCACGCCTGCGAACCACTCGCTCTAGCCACTGCCTTCATACATATAGCGTGCATCAATATATAAGGTGACCCTCGGTCCCTTTTCCGAAATCACACCAGCACCTCCTTATCTTTTGAAATTCACACATACGCCCCCTTTAATATTTACATTAACACCCGAAATTTCTAAAAATCTCACAATTTAATTTATCTCAAACTTTTCCTATTTCCTTAAATATTCTAAAATAACATAATTAATTATCCTAATTTCTTATTTCCTTAAAATCACATAATTTATTATTATTTATAACAACAAGCTATATTAATATTCCTTTTAAATTAAATTACCCCAATAAACTAATAATTAAATTAATTTATGATTTACGAGACGTTACAGAACGGCTCGACTCATTTGCATCCTAATGAATAGGGTTTCAATCGAGCCAAGCTCGACAAATCTAAACTCAAGCTCAAGCTCGATTAACATAGTCCAAGCTCGGGCTCGAGCTCGAGTTCGAATTTGTGTATTTTGACCATATGTTAGAGTAAGAGAGGCGAGACATCACGTCGACGACGAGAGAGGTGGCGGTGAGAGGCAAAAGAGGCGAGGTGATGCGCTAATGGCGAGATAAGCGAGACAGCAACAAAGATGGAGGATACAACGGTGAGGTGGTGACGCAGGTCGGTGGCTAGGAACGAGACGAGTCGGTGGCGGTGATGGGTCTCTATCTAGCTACTCCAAACCTTTTGCAAGCCTTCCTTCGCAACTCTGTAATTATAAATACTATTTCTATCATCTAAGGTTTACAACATAAACACTATTTATATCATATAAATTTTAAAATATATTTTCATGATAATATTATTTTTATATATTAATATAATATTATATAAATCATAAGACTCTTATTTAAAATTAATAATAATTTATAATGATGATTATAATTTTAATTAATTTTTAATATAATTATTATGAATTATTATTGATTTTAAATAAAATTATTATAAAGTTTACAGTGTCATGCCAATTAATAAATTTTGTTTGTAGATAAAATATTTAAAATATGTACTTAATGATATTTGTAACGATTAATTTTTTAAAATTTAATTTAACATTAGTCAAATAAATTAAGTATTATTCGAGTGAGTAATATAGACAGTTATTTGAGTAAGTCATTTTTATACTCGAGTAAATTATAATTTTACTCGATTAGTATTTATTCTTAATTGATTAATGGTATAAGTATAGAAACTTGTTATTTTAATCTAGATTTATTATTTATTTAAATATTATAGTTACTTAACTAATGCACCGCTTAATCGATTAACTATTTAGTTAATCAATTAATGTTATTACATTATATATTCGAGTAAAACAAATATATAATCAATTAATCTCTTAAATGTTTAATCTTACTTGATTAAAAAAAAAATCAATTGAGTATAATACTTGTTAATTGTAACTTAACTAAACATTTTATTACTTGATTAAAATGATAATTACTCTATTAAACTCATACATTAGTTGATTAATTTTTAAGTCACGACATATCTTATTATCAATACATTCTATCAATGATATTATTATAATAATGTAAAGTTTGATAAATTTATGTTAATTGATATTTTTATAAAATTATAAATAAATTTATTAATATATTTATAAACAAACTATTCACTATCTGTTCAAGAACCAATAATTAAGTCCACTTGCGAACCTCTAAACAATCTAACTCGTGAGACTCTAATCGAACCAACTCGTGAGCCTTTATTCAAGCTAGCTTGTGAGCTATTGATCTGAGTTTTGCTGAGTTCAAGTTTGGTACGTTTACAAATTAAGTTCTTAAGATTAAGTTCAAGTTCAACCAAGGCTGACTTAAGGGCCTATGCCTAGGGCCCCCAAAAAGATGGGGGCTCCAAAAGCATTTCAGAAATTGTCTGCCTTGTTGCCCAAAAAGAGACCATTTGCCATTGACAATTGACTAATTGTTAGCCCCTAGTAATGGGGCCCCAAAAAATTTGCAAAGGTCGTCTATGGCCAATCTTGCCCAAAAAGAGGCCACCAACGACCGACCAATCAACCACTCAAGAGCTAAGACTAGGAAGAGGCAAAGCAAACGAAGAAATGGTGAGACCCCAACCAAACTGGATGAGACCTTTGAATTTTCTTTACAACACTCCCTCAAAAACACTTTTGGATTCATGGATTTGAAAAATTCGACCATCTGATCTTCGATCTGGTTGCATTTTCATACTGAAAGTGGCTTAGATCTAGAATGAATTAAGTATTTCAATTTTATTAGCAACTTTTGCAGCAATATCCATTGATATATATATGTATATATGGGGATTTGGGTCTTTGGTCGGAAGGTTTAATCTAGATCTACGAAGATTTGGCCATTGGATCTTATTGGTTTTTAGATATGTTGGTTGTTGAGAGTAAGAGTGTTGGGCGGTTGCCTCTGATCACCAAAGACCACTAGTTGCAATAGCTTGTGGCGATTGGTAATGCGTTTTTCATTTTGGTCAAAAACTTAAAAGCTAGATCCACAAAAATTCGACCATCGGATCTTATTGGTTTTTGGATATGTTGGTCATTAGGAATAAGAGTATCGGGGGGTTACCTCTGATCGCCAGAAACCACGGACTGTAGTGGTCCGTGGTGACTTATAGTGCGCTTTTTGTTTTGACAGAAAACTTAAAAGCCATATCTATGAAGATCTAGCAGTCAGATATTGCTAGTTTTTTGATATGTTTGTCGTCAGTGGTAAAAGTGTCGAGTGGTTGGCTCTGATAACTGGAAACCATCGACTACAACGGCCCATGGCGATTAGCAGCGTGCTTTTCAATTAACTATATCACATGAAATATTAAGTAATTTGACTATATTATCAATTAAAAAATATTTACTTTATAAATTAGAATATAAAAATTTAACTATATAAAAATAAGACAAATAATTTTCTAATTATTTTTTTTAAAAAAATCCCTAAATTAGCTATCACATAGGACGTCACACCCCCCCTTGACTTGACGCTTAGTTCACTTATCTTAACCAACAAACTTTTAACAAATTGAATATCAAATTACTCACCAACAGCTCGGATTATTTGCAACTCTACCATTGACAGTCGGATCTACCCTGACGGTTCAAATTAACGGTCGAGTCAGAAGCCAACCAACGGGTTAGGGTTAGCCTACCTGCAGGGGGCACAGAAGTTTGATATTTTGTAGCCTCAACAAGCCACAATTCTGCCACGTAAACGAGTTAGATTCCAGCAATTGGCAGAGCCACGTGGATTGGGCAAAGAAGAATCTGGCTTTGGCTTGGCTGGCTGCCTAAAAATGCGGACGAAATTGACTAATTGGCAGCCGATTCCACGTTGGGGCCCATCTTCCGTTGGAACTGCCTGTGGTTGCGTCTTCCGTTGGCACTTTCACTAACCGCATCAGGGACCACAAGATAGGAGTAAAATTTTAATTAAATCGAAATAAATGAATATAAATTCACAGTTTAATCTAGTTTAATTTATAAAATGGTTCGATTTAGTCTTTAATTTTTAGTTTTTTAATTATTTTAATGCAGTTCAATTTTTAATTAAAATAATTAAACTGATTGAAATATAAAAAATAATATTATTTTTTATCAAAATAATAATTAAAGAATTGACATGTTCGATTGAAAAAGAAGTTACTCAAAAGAAGGCAAAGACGACTTCTTGGTCGACCCCAACTCTTTCTCTCCCTCTTTGTCTCTGACCCTCTACCTTCTAATTTTGATTGATCGGTCGTCGACGACAACACTTTTTGTCTCGCCATCTACCTCTACCAACACCTTTTTCGATTTTCATTTCGTTTCCTCCATCTTGCCTCAACTCACTGCTAGGAATCCATGCGACTCGTCATGACACTAACTATCATCTACGATGCTCGTTGCTATCATTGATCGTCATTTTTTTCGTCTTCTTCTGTTATTCATCATTCTCCTTTACAATTCGCAATCGCCGACCAACCCAACCCACGCCTTTACAACTGAATGTCGACAAACTTTCATCTACAAGTCATCTTTTTCATCCGAGCCTAGCTTCAATTGTCAAACATATGTGAGTTTGTAATTCTTGTAAATTCAATTTTAATTATTCAATTAAGGATTTTTAATTATTTTAGTATGAATTTTTAGTTAATCAACTGAACCTATCAAATTTTTTTTTTCCAATTTGAGCAACTATTCAATCAGTTTGGTTTCATTTTTGAAAAATGTTCTATCTATTTAGTTTGAAGAATTTGTTATCGAACTGATCGAATGCTTACCCCTAATTACAACATTACATAATTTTTAATTATTTAATATAATTTTAAATTAATTAACAAATTATTACTATTCATCTCATCACAATTTCTTGCTACAAATAGAGTTTCAACAAAAAATTCAAGTGAACATAATTCGTTATTGATATTAGCTAGTTCTAAGAGTTGAGTTCAATGCGAATTACTTAAAGGTAATACATTAAATAAATAAATAAAATTTGACCAAGTGTGTGGCTCTAGAAACTTGCTATTGACATTAATGAGTTTTGTTTGCATGAATTTCATGTTGTAATCCCCTTTCGAGTCATTTTTGAAATCATTTACTAAAACACATCGAGTCAACCCTAAAGTCATCCTAAATCCATTACATACCTTATCCAAGTATGTGAATAAAATATTTTTATATAATCAAATCCACTTCACCCATCTTATTTTATTTCAATCCCAAACAGGGTGTAAAATCAATTATTACCTTTTTTATTTTTAACTAAAAAATAAAAAATGAAGGTAGGTCACCTTTTTAGGACTCTTAGGTAAATGGGTAGGGCACCAATACCTTTCTTTACTTGTTAATGTCCCCCACTTTGGTTCTTCTAATTGGATGGCAGCCCTAAAAGATGCTATGGTTTGTACATTTACTATGCATCAAATCTCATGGAAGAATAACTTGTCATTAAATAACATTATTTCAATATATTTATTTCCAAGTTGGTAATAGAATATATTCTAGTTCATGACTAAAGTTTTGTACAATTATTTAGTAATGTGGACAAGAAATATGTAATTGTGATCTGCAAAAGATATTGTTATTGAAGATAGACAAGATCAATAATCAAAATCTATCTCAATATAAGTACTTGCAAGAGATGGCGAGCTGACACTTTTGATTTAGCTTCCAACGTTTATATTAGTTGGAGATATAAACTACTAAGTATGTAGTAGACACTATGAGTTATATGTTTTATCTATAGAGGTCATAGCCCTTGAATGAATCACAATACTCAAAATAGTTTTTTTAGATTCCCAAGGTTGGCTATTTTGGGCCAATGGAAGATTCGTCGAGTCAAATGAGATAAGGATGAATCTCTCATATAGATGTTAGATTTTTCGGGATTGAGATTTGAGAGTTGAATCTTGTTGACTTATCTCTTTAATGAGAAAATACGTGTCAACACCTTATTATTTGGATGGGACATGTGATAGATAAGATGTATTTATTATATCTTATTTTTAATTTTTATATAATTTTATTGATTAATAATAAATGTATTGTGTTTTAAGATATTTAATCAACCAATAAGATTAGCTTAAAACTGAAAATAAAGTATAATAAATGTATTTTATCTAAAAATATTTGTAGGACAATGTTTAAAGTGCAATAAGTGTATCTCATTTTTACATAAGATGTATTTATTTCACATTGTTTTTGATTTTTGAATGATTATATTGGTTGAATAAATATTTCAAAATACGATAGATTTATTATCAATCAATATAATTGTTTTAAAATTGAAAACAAGAAACAATAAATAGGTTTTGTCTAAAAATAAAATGCATTTATTATTTGGATGGGACATGTGATAGATAAGATGTATTTATTATATCTTATTTTTAATTTTTATATAATTTTATTGATTAATAATAAATGTATTGTGTTTTAAGATATTTAATCAACCAATAAGATTAGCTTAAAACTGAAAATAAAGTATAATAAATGTATTTTATCTAAAAATATTTGTAGGACAATGTTTAAAGTGCAATAAGTGTATCTCATTTTTACATAAGATGTATTTATTTCACATTGTTTTTGATTTTTGAATGATTATATTGGTTGAATAAATATTTCAAAATACGATAGATTTATTATCAATCAATATAATTGTTTTAAAATTGAAAACAAGAAACAATAAATAGGTTTTGTCTAAAAATAAAATGCATTTATTACAATATTTGACCCCAAAAAATTAAAGTAATGCTATGACTCATGACATGTGTCGCATCCTCATTGGAGGAGATGATAAGTAGATGAAATAATGGCACATGATCTCCTTAACATACTCTGATAAGAAGGCATCATATGACTGAAAGAGAAATGTTTTATTCACAAACAAGTTCAATAAATATCCCTTACACACAATTCATAACAGTTCTACCTAAAATTCATGATAGTTCATAGTAGTACATGAACTATAATTTCAAAAACTTTTATTTCTGTTTCATAATATTAGTAAAATATCAAAAACGTGATTCTATTCACGAAAAGGTTAAAGACATAAGATATAATTTTTCTATCTCTAACTTAAAATTCTTAATTTTTGTCATAATTTGTTTTCGAAATTTTATTTGAATGCATTATGGAATATTTATATATTTTAGATTGAATAATTATTTTTTATACTTTTCTATTTTAAATATTATATTTAACAAAAGATTCATATTTTTTTCTATTTATGCATTTTTTTGCATTTTCATTTCTTACTTTTTTGAAAAATATATTTTTTTCTGTTCCTGTTTTGTATCGTTTCCATTTGCGTACAACCTAGACTATTGTTAATTTTTAAATAAAACTATTATAAATTTATGTATAATACATTTAGTATTTTTACAAATTAACTAAATTTATTTATGAATATAACACCATTTAACTCAAAAATTTAGAGGAAGTAGACGAAATAACGTCTAGATTCATCATTGTCTAGATTCACCATTAAGGATGTACTAAACTATGTGGCTAGAAAAGTAAATTTGTTGCCTTGTAATTATTAATAATAAAAAATGAGGATGCATGTTTGACTTGCCCTATGTAATGACTTTTTTTTCAGAATTATATAGTTTTGTTTTTAACATCCTTGTTGTAATTTGTGATTCAAAATTAAATGTTAATTGCTGCATTCCATTCTCATTTCATGTGAATGTCATTTCAGTATTATGTCATTTGAATTTACATGTCATTACATTGTTATATGCGCATCTGTTATATCAGCCATTGATTATCTTTAAACGCTGATCGTGTGGCTTGAAATCAGTCTGCCTTGATATATAAAGTTCTTATCCAGAATTGAAGCGTTACTTTGCTATCCTTCTACAATCTTGAAACCCTAAATCGGCGCTTTGAGAGGAGACACAACCAGTGAATCCTTCGATCTGTAAGAACCTACGGTGTATTGCTCTATCTCCGGTGTTAATCGCTTTGTCGTGGGAGGTAAGATCAAGAGGCAGTGGTGAGTACAGTGTATGCACGGTGCTGATGCATTCTTGTACTTGTTTTCTGGTTTCTGTTATCTTGATGCAATACTGTATATGTTTCGTTCTTTGTTGAATCAGTGTAATCGATTTGTAACCGTTGATTTAATGGATTTGACTAGAGGCGAAAACCTCTGCCGTGATTAGGATTCGTTTTCGGATCTGAACACGTATATCGTGTGTACTGTTTGCGTTGTGTTTTTTGGTGTGCTTGTTTCGATTTCTTGGCTTGGTTCTTGGTTACGTCCTTGGCTGGATAAAACGGTTGAGGGATTAACAATCCTTAATTAAATTATATAAAATTATACTTAATTAAAAGAATCATAAGATGAAAAAGAAGAGTCACCAACCAAAAATCAATTTTGGCCGACAATTCTTTTTTTTTTCTTCTTTTGTCTCTATATCACTAAAGCATAAATTATTGCATATCGATTTGATTTAGATTTATTTTAAAACAAATTCAAATGAGTTTAATATTCAAACTCATTATATTGAGAAAGAGTAACAAGAAGAAAATGAAGAATTAGACATTATTATAGGTTCATTATGTCAAATCAAACCTTCTTCGTCACTTATTATCGATTAAAATTGAAATCAAATTGATCCCAAATGTTGGGTTCAATGAAGAATACCAAAGCCCCCATGGGTTCAATCTAAAATAAATTTCGTACCAAACAAACAAAGTTGTGGGAAATATTATGGGCATTGATATATTTTATATAATGCAAAAAATATAATTATTTTATATAATCCAATCTAAGAATCTATGTATAGTTATCGCTAGAATCTCACTGAGCATTCATAGAAGGTAACTTCATCAAGAATTTTACTCGCCTGTTAAAGTGTTGGACTATATAAACAATATAATTTTTAAAGGTAGATACAGATACAATTTTACTTATTATTCTAGTGTTTGATCTTTTAATATCGAGTATTAACTTGATTATTGAATTTCACATCGAAAAACAAAAAGAGCTTTAACATTTTATGATTTGAATCCTAATTCTTTAACGATTAGGATTCAATATGTAATTCATATTATATATTATAATAATATATAATATGAATGACATATTGAACAACACATTATATATACATATAAAAATATTATATAATACACTCTTAATATTACACGATACAAAAACATAGATTGGGAAACAAGCCAAAAAAGATAGAAACTTTGAGAGATAAATGAAAGGCCGAAAAAAGCAATTAGGAGCAGCCATGGATGAGGAGGAGGAAGCATTGCCAATGACGTCACCACGTGTGGACACGTGTACCTGTGGCCGGTGGCTTTGCCTGCAAAGCGTGACCATAAAGGAATGAGCCTTCTCTCGCGCTCTCTCTCTATGAACCACAAAAAAATTCAGTCCAAACAAGAATCGAATATCTATTCTCTCCAATCCATTCAGCTTTACAAATTTGCTGTCCCAATCTTCAATAAGCGCTTGGTTTCAGGGTTCCCCCCCAAAGGTTATTCCTCTTCACGCCTCTTCTTCCTCTTCTCTCTTTAGAAAACGCGTCTATTTTACCCTTTCTTAGCTCCCCTCTGCTGCCATGATTGTCTGAAATTTGGCGCCTATTTGCTGTTATCTTGTTGGTTTTTTGCCCTTTTGATTGAATTTGCTTGTTCTGGGTTTAGGCATTTAGAGGGTTTCGATTAGGGCTTCTATTTATTGGCGTCTTTGGTCTATGGCTTAGCTTAATTTGGGGGTTGAGCTTATACTTTGATGGGTATTGAATAAAGTTTGGGTTCTTTCTTCCAGAAAAATTGGTTCCTTATTCTCTTCCCTTTTGTTTGTTCAGCAGTGTTGTTGGAGGAAGAGGGTCTCTCTACTATCTTGAATTAGGCCTAGATTGGGTCCATTTGGTGGTTGACTTCAACAATTAGGGTATTGAATCCCTGTTTGTTTAGGATTGGGAGATACTTGTCGCGTTCAATCTGGGTGGTTTTGTGGGGGGATCCATTCAAAGTTTTGGTCCACTCAAGAAGGGTTGCTGTTCAAGGTAGAGATCTGTTTGGAATAAGCTGTTTTAGTGGTAAAGATGGTGGAATCCATTGCTGCAACATCCTTTTTGGGGCACCGACCTGTATTTGGAGGGCACAATTCCAAGGAAATCTCAATTAGGAGGAGGCTATTTGATGTGCCCCAGACCCCTGTAACACAATTTTTTGGTAAAAAGGTGCTCTGTACACCGCAGCCCCCTCCTTCGAGATTGAGAAGTGATAGTATGGCAGTTCTGTCGATTAAGGCTCAAGCAATGGAACTGACAAAGGAGGCCTATTCACCTCGAGAAGGAGATAGAATAACTAGGGATTTTGGGTATCAGATTGATACTGGTGTAGATAAAAAACCTGGGTTATGGCCACCAGAGAATAAGGCAGATAACCCCTCGCTACACAACCCGTTACTCAGACAAGAAAGGATGGGTAGTGGGTGGTTAGGTGCCATCTTTGAATGGGAAGGAGTTTTAATTGAAGACAATCCTCATATTGAGAAGCAAGCCTGGCTTGCTCTTTCGCAGGAAGAAGGAAAATCTCCTCCCCCGGCTTTTCTACTTCGTAGAATAGAAGGTATGAAGAACGAGCAGGCTATTTCTGAAGTCCTCTGCTGGTCAAGAGACCCAGCTCAGGTGAGAAGAATGGCTTCTAGGAAGGAGGAGATTTACCAAGCTTTACACGGTGGGATATACAGATTTCGGTCTGGATCACAGGAGTTTGTGAATGTCCTGATGAATTACAAGATACCTATGGCATTGGTTTCAACTCGGCCAAGAAAAATTATTGAAACTGCAATTGGAGTTATTGGAATTGAAGGGGTCTTTACCGTTATTGTAGGAGCAGAGGACGCCCATCGAGGGAAGCCTGATCCTGAGATGTTCATGTATGCAGCTCAGCTTCTAAAATTCATACCTGAGCGATGTATTGTGTTTGGAAACTCAAACCTGACGGTGGAGGCTGCTCATGATGTACGGATGAAATGCGTGGCTGTTGCTAGCAAGCACCCCATGTATGAACTTAGTGCTGCAGACTTGGTGGTGAGGCACCTAGATGAGCTTTCTGTAGTTGATCTGAAGAACCTTGCTGACATTGAATTGTCCGAGTTTGGATCTGTAGAGCCGGAGCTGGAGATGGAGAACGAAGAGGATGAGCCCTATCCCTCCTCATCCGTGGCCGTTGATGATGATTTCTGGTAATGTCTCCTCAAATGTACAGTATTTATGCTTCATGCATTAATCTAATTCTTTGTGATGAAAATTAAGTCTATCAGCTATCCTGTGTATAAGAAATAGGTAACATTCAAAAAAGTACAAAAAGAAAATGAAATGGTGGCCTACAACTGACCATCTCAATATCATGTATATGTTCTATCTGTGCTACTATATATAAAGGTATACTTGGGACTTGTTCGCGTGTTTTCTTCTTCTTCTCATTTGATTTGATCCAATATATAAAAATATACTTAGGTAGCTGGAAATCCTGATGAATATATATATATATGTATATTTGAGACTTACTCTTGCGTCTTCTTCTTCTTCTTCTTCTTCTTCTTCTTCTTCTCATTCTATTTGATCCAGTATATAGAAATATACTTAGGTCCTGATGATTGTTATTTGCCGATTTGCATTAGACGCACGAGAGTGAACCTACCACGCAATAACGTAGCTGGATTTGATCAGGGATTAAGGCTTGATATATTGTTGTTGTTGTTGGCTTGTCAGTGGAAATATGGTGTTGATCTATCGCTGCGAACATGGCAGTTAGTACGAGTCTCACGAATTTGCTTCTATGAAGTAAAATGAAAAAACATACACCATTGTGATTGGAAGGTATTACTGAGATTTCTGCATTCTTGAAGTGAGTTTCATGCATCGTCATAGATGTTCAACCTGCTTCTCCTCCTTGTACTTGAGAGATGACACTAGGATTTTGAAGCCGATCATAATAAGGCTGTTCTTTTATGATTGAGAAGCCACAAGTTTGAGTTGTGGAAACTGTTTTTTCTCAAAGTTAATGGTAAGTCTATTTACAAAAGCAACCATTACCCGACCCTTCTATACTTCAGGATCCTATACTTCCCATAATAAGGTTGCAAGTTTATGACTGAGATTTCTGCATTCTTGAAGTGAGTTTCATGCATTGTCATAGATGTTCAACCTGCTTCTCCTCCTTGTACTTGAGTGATGACACTAGGATCTTGAAGCCGATCATAATAAGGCTGTTCTTTTATGATTGAGAAGCCACAAGTTTGAGTCGTGGAAACTGTTTTTTCTCAAAGTTAATGGCAAGTCTATTTACAAAAGCAACCATTACCCGATCCTTCTGTACTTCAAGATCCTATACTTCCCATGATAGGGTTGACTGAGATATCTGCATTCTTGAAGTGAGTTTCATGCATTGTCTTAGTTGTACTTGAGACTCCTTGGTACTTGAGAGATGACCCTAGGATCTTGAAGCCGACCATAATAAGGCTGTTCTTTTATGATTGAGAAGCCACCATTACCCGACCCTTTCAGAGCGGGGGATACTTTTTTTTTTAAAGTGAAATGGTTTTTTCTTTTTAACTCATTATAAGTTTGTCAAATGTTATCGATGTCTCGAGGAAATAAAAATTGAGAAATTAGTTAAAAAAGTTTGTAACTATGAAATTCAAAATCGATGGGATTTAGATTTCGAGGCAATATTAAAACACGGTAGAGATACGTATCGAATATCTCATTATGATATACTAATGAGATTAACTTGTTTGCTCTTGTCATTGATTGATGAATTTGAATTTATTGAAAGGATGGAAAATTTTCAAAATATAGATGAGAAGCTAACAATACATTATTTATATTATACAAAATATCCTTTCCTTCTTGTATATATATATATATATTTATCGAACGCTAATTTTTAAAACTCACATTAATTTGACTAATTTATCAAATATTTTTTTATAATCAAACTCACTTCACTAAACTGACTTTATTTTAATACACTAAACTCAACTCACCTTACTTGGGTATCAAGACTCTTTCAAGAACTAGGCTTTTGTCGCATGATATAGTTTTTGATGATCAAATTAGTGTTCGAAACAAAATTAGAATAAATAATAAAATGCTTGTATAAATAAAAAAAAAATGTCAAAAAACTATGCATGTTGAGACTTTATTCTTTATATAAGTCGAACTCTTAAGAGTTAGACGAGATTTCCGACACAATTATTTCTTAAAATTGCCAAATGGGATTCACAATAATATCATCTTCAAAATTTTTGAACTGTAGAATAAGATATGTTATTTGTGAGTCTTCTTCAAATAATAAAAAAATACATAAATCTCTTATTACATTGTAATAAACAAACAAGAACATGAGACATACTAATGATTGATCATTACTTCATTAACAATCATGAATTAAAATATAATTATAATGATATGATTCACCCACTACATTATTATAGACAACTTTTTGTTTCTTTATTACTAAATTATTTTGGAGATTATATTAAAGAAATCGCATTGACTACTCAATTGGAATAAAGGCACCTGTCAAAAGTTTTTTTTTATAATTTTAAAAGGAATTTTTTATTAGGTATTATAAGATTCCCGGTCAAAAAAGTTTTCCCAATTGTTTGTTTGTTTTTTTATTTTATGTTCTCCTTGTGGGTCGGGTATGTTTCAATTATTGGTGTAGACACTTTTGCGTTAGTTTTTGTTTCAATGAAATTTATATACGTATAAATGCTCATAATAGTTTTTTACATCAAGATAAGAAATGCACAACTTGACGTTCAAGTCCCAATATACATATTTGTCACAATCATGAACTAATTGGCATAAAACACATGAACCTAAGACCCTCATGACACAAATCACATAAACTCGAGACTCCCACAACAACACAATCACACGAGCCTAAGGCTCCTATCACAACCACATATTGGAGTTCACGAGTCATAGTTACCTGGAGTCTAACTTTACTCATAACTATTGAGGGTTAACTCCATACTATAATTCATATCAAATTGTAACTATGTAATGCAATAGATAATAAATGCAATCATTTTTGTAGCATTAACGTGATGACAATACTCTCATAAGTCAAACATCAGGTTATGCTACGCCTATATAGGAATTCACACAAGCAAATGCTCTAAATGCATATACTCACATAATATACACAAGTTAGCTCTCAATAGGTCAATTGTATCATGCCAATGCTCACATTCCTAACACATACAAGCATGACTCCCAATAAATGCAAGCTCAATTTCATGCACTACAATGCCATGTGATACGTCACATAATGGCAGAAGCAGTAGATAGTAAACAGACACCGGTCGACAATTTGTGATTGGGAACAACCAATTGACAATCGTTCTTGGCCCAGTTGACAGTTCACTCCAGTGTCACCAAATGGTCAACACTTCACCTCACTGGTTGATAACTCATCCCCCCTGTTATCACGGGTCACACATGCAGGAAACCATAAATACAACCAAATTTCACCAGCCTTTTAAGAATTTAGTACCAAATTGCTTCAACATCATTCTTAAGAAAGTAGGGGCGATATAATACTTCGTAAGCATTTGCCAATTAAAACCCCCAAAGTTTGATAGTTAACTTAATTTAAATTATACCAAAGGAATCCATAATTTAATTAAATAACTCTCGGAACCAAATCGGATTAAGGAAGGAAATAGAATTCATATACCGAAAGAGACTCGCAAAGAGAGTAAGAAGCTTGCCTTTAATTAATAGATTTTGATATTTTTATGTCCACACGTCATTAAATTAATGTACGCTATAAAATAATATAATTTAATCAAACTTAATAAAATTATATTTTAATCCTACAAATTTATTAATATAATTTACCCTCCACTTATCTGATTATTTAAATCTCAATTAACCTGAATTATTTCTTCCCATTTTCAGCCTCTGTACGTGTCTTATTCTTCTTCCCCTAATTTCCTCAGTGTTTGCTGCTCAATTTTACGGCTGAATGCACACCGAACTCGGCGATAATTAAAAGGCAGAAGGGTTGGGCGGCTCAGCATGCGCCGCTTGGCAGCCAGCTGCTGCCCGAATTCTCCACCGCCTCCCACTGCCTTCTACCAGCTTTCTTTTCCACCATCCGTCAACTTATACACATGCAACCTGATATAACAATACAACAAATAATATAATATACATATAGTAATATGTATAATAATATAATATACATATATGTGTAACAATACAACAAATAATATAATATACATATAATATACATATAATAATATAATATACATATATGCGTGTAACAATACAACAAATAATATAATATACATATATGCACTCATATATGTATATCACACATATATGTATATTATATTATTTGTTGTATTGTTATATCAGGTTGCATGTGCATAAGTTGACGGATGGTGGAAAAGAAAGCTGGTAGAAGAAGAGGGAGGGGGGGGGGGGTGGAGAATTCGGGTAGCCTTAGAAACTAATCCTCCAATGTCTTCCAATTCCATCCTCTCTGATGATGATTTTTGGGATCAACTATCACGTGTTATTTTTATGACTGAAACTCAGAAATAGTACCTTGAACTTGATAATATTGAATTTCGAGTATAGAACTTGTAAGACAATGAAAAACTAGGAATAAGATCCCCTGAAGTAGATTTTGATGTTCAAATTAGTAGCAGAAATACAAGTAGTAATAAATATGAGAGCTGTAAAACTTGTCCATACCTAATGAGGATCATGTCTTTTATAGATAGACCCGTTATGGGGTACCCGAGATAAAACTCGAGATGAGCAGACACGACTCTCAAATATTCTGATCAAATTAGAACAGGTCTTGTGGCCCTACCTGAATTTTTCAAGCTCTACTCTGGATTGTTGACTTATCACGTGTCAATTTTTTAGATAATTCACATGACGAGTGAAATTATTAATATATAAAAATATTTTAATAATTTTAAATTGTGCCACATCACTCTCCGTGCACAACCAACGCTGGAAGCTTCCACCAGCCTCCTCCAGCTTCTCAATTCCTTAACAATATATTAATATAATAATATTATCATCATATGTTATTCCTATGTTATTATATGTTGACATAATGTATATATTATTTATTTATATGTATGTTGGAACCTACGCACCGCAGCCTCCTCATTCCCTTCTTTGATATTAATGCAACGCTGCGTTTATTGTAAGTAGAGAATTTATATAAAAAGAAAATAATTTTTAGATAATTAAATTTTTTTAAAAAATATTAATTAAAGATGTTTAATTAAGTTAATTTTTTACCTACAAATATTAATTTAGCCACAGTTCTTGTCGCTACCTAGCCACAGTTATTGTCGTCGTTCAGCCACTGTTATTGTCACTGACTACTGCTACTGGTTTAGCCACTATTATTGTCACTGGCTATTGCTACTCTGGTTGAATCACCATTTATTGTTGTCGCCTACCGTGCTGTGGAATCGCCACCTTTGCATTGTGACCTTTTGTCTTCCTCCTACAACGCATCTATTCATCGTCTATAATCACCGCCCGCGCTTCAGTCGATGGTAGTCGTTTACGTCTTCCCCAATCACCACCCACGTCTTCGCTTATGTTCTGTAAGTCGTCGCTACTCATTGCTCCCCGATGCTCATTGTAATTGCCAGATCTGGCCGACCATTCTCTTTTCTTCTTTGTTGATGGACGGTGGTGGAAGGGGAAAACCAACTATGTGGTGGATGCATTTTTCTATTTTCATGAAAAATAACAATTACCCCTCCCCTCTCCCCTGCCCCTCCCAAAAAAAAAAAGAGAAAATTAATTCCAGCAAAAGTAAAAAAATATCACATGATCACAGAGAAAATATTTTCCATGCAAATTTGACCAATCAAATAGAACCTATAATATATCATGTATACATATGCATACATTTATGCACTGCCACCCCATTCCAAATCACTTCCTTACTTTATTTTTATTATTATTGTTATTATTATTATTATTTAATACATCACATATTACACATTAATTATTATATTAATATTTTTTTGGGCTAACTATAAACACTTAAAGATGATTTGATTCCCTTTTAAAAGTGTAATATTTTCACTAAATTTCTCAAATCTACAGAACTTCAATAAATAACTTCGAAGATAATAATTAATAATTAATAATTATTTTTAAATTATCGAGATATTACAATTGGTTTATAATAATCAACTTTTTAATATATCTTATTCCCTTTCAAACTAGGTGCAAATCCATTTAGTTTTGGACTTAGGGGCTTCATGGACCCAACCTAAACCAATCAATATACATAAATAAATTAAAAATGTATAATAATACAAATATACAAACATTCTATCTTATTCCACATATTTTGTAAATTTATTGGTGTTTATTATGAGTTACTTGTCCCTAATTAAACAACATTGTTAATTGATGCGTATTGTACTTAGGTGCAAAATATTTATTAAGTATTAATATTATGTTTTTTTAAGTTTATATAAAAAGTTTTGAAATAGTTATATTATTTTATGTAACCGGAATTGAGAACAAAACTTAACTAACTCGAGTTTTATTAGCTTGGGTTAGTTTGTTTTTTTTTTTTTTAGATTACGCCTTATTACTGGCGTCCTCAGGCACCTCGCCCTTATAAGTACACTGAGGAGGTAAATTGAGGGATGTGCCCAAATAATCAGGGTGGTAGGCCTAAGCACTACTAATATCACTCCTAAGGTCTTCTCCCAGAAGAAAACATTTTACTTCCCCCAATAATCGAACCCACACTAAGAACCTCCAGACAAGCTTTTCAGCCTACCCCTTTACCACTTGACTATGCCCCTGGGGGCTGGGTTAATTTATTTTTGTATATGAAGTAGTTCAGTTTTAGATTAATTTTATAAACCCAATAAAGATTTATTTGGTTTTGGGTTAATGTCAAACCCGAACCGAAGCCACCCATGGAGGTGTGCAAACGATATCAAAATTTACTAATCAATTAAATTGAATTGCTAAGTAAAATCGAACCGAATCAAATAAACGCAAAAAAAATCGAAGAAAATTAAAATAATCAATAAAAAACACATAAAAATTAAAAAAAAATGACATCATTTTATAAATATCAAAATAAAATCATTTTAAATTTTGGTCAGGGTTAATTCAATTATGTTAACCAAAAATCGAATAAAAAACAAACAACCAAACTTAATTATATATTATATATTATCAATAAATAAAAGTATTATATTAATTACAATCAATTTTTAAAATTAATTAAATCTTATAAGAACTAAAATTTGAAAACCCATTTCAAATTTTGATTGCAAAATTTAGGCACCCAATTCAAAATTTCAATCAAATAATGAGCAGACGAGGCGGTTACTGCTCCATTCAATGTACCATTCAAAGTTCAATTTCAACCTTCTCTCTCTGCCCCAATCACGTCTTCTTCATACTTCCTTATTTTGTCGTTATGATAATTGGTGTGCATGAACAAAAGTTCACTACAAAACAAAACAAAATTTAAAATATCAAAGTATTATTTTGGACTAAAAATGGTATACAAAAAATTAAACGTTTCTTAGATATGTGAAATGTCTTCGAGAAATTATCGAAAGAAATTGAGAGATCATTACAACCTCTTTGAGACTTTTAACCGAGTTCTGGAAAGTTATAACATTACAGAGCTTGTCTCGTAAATTTCTCATCTTTTGGGAGAGGCCTTAAATAAATAACAAATAGGATAATTATGATATTTGAACATTTATATGATAATTTAATAAAAAAAATAAATATTATCCATAACAATTATAATTTTAGTAGATGCCAAAATACTATAAATAATTATTATAAACTTTATGTTCCTTTATAAATATATTAGTATTCATTCTAAAAATATGGTACACTTCTAATACTGATTTTAATACTGTATTCAAGTTTTTACTTAAATATCAGAGTATTTATACGGAAACTGCTATGTGTCATGTAATCACTTTAATGATTAAGTTAGACACTAAATTTTACCAAATACTTTATAAAGGAGCAAGCGCTTTTTGATAAGTATCATTGGTATTTTGATATCTACTAGAATTAAGAATTTTATAAATAATGTCTTATCATTTTCACAATTCTAAGAAGAATTTTTGGATGTCAAGGTTATCCTGTTTGTGCTTTATTCGCAACTCTTCTCTCTAAAAAAAGATAAAATTTACAAGATAAACTTTGGTTTCAACTTGATTGTAGTCTACGGTCTCTCCGAAAGACGTCTCCCGAATATATTCAATCTTTGGGATACTATTTTTAACTCAAAATGATAAACTGAGCTTTTAAACTTTTTCATCTTTGAGTGAACTTTTTACTTATAAAACATTAATTTGAGTTCGAGTACACATACATTTAAAGATTAAATTTAAATTTTGTATTAAAATTATTTACTTAATAATAAAGAATTAAAACTAATTTTCAAAAATATGAAAGTACCTTTTACGATTAATTCAAATATTAAAATTTGGGAATAATAGTTAGGGCCGCCACATAAACAAATTCGATTACAACACTTCGAATCTCCAGATCATTGCTGACGTGTGAGCACTAGGCGTAGGGACCACAGCGGAAAAATTTGGATAGGGCCACACTTTATAATCCCTCGATTCGCACAACGCCACCTCTCTCTCTCGCTTTCTCACATCACCGGCGAAGGCAAAGCACACAGAAGAAGGAAAGTGGGAAGAAGACGAAGACGAAGCGGTTGAATCTCTCTCTCTCTCTCTCTCTGCAGATTGATTTCTTCCATTTCTGGAGGAGAAAGTAAGGCTGAAGAGAAAGGCGCAGTCGACGCCGAACCCTAAAATTCTTGCGCTCAGGTCAGGTGGCGCATTCGTCGAATACGCGTGTTTGTTTGTTTATGGCTTTGAGTGCATGTTAATGTTGATGGCCTTCTGATTCCGAGCTTTCTGATTTTCGAGTGTTTCTGGACGCTCTATTGGTTTTTGTTTGGTTCCCGATAGTGTTAGCCCCCGTTAGATAGATCTAGTCTGCAGTAGATTGGGATAACCTACCACGTGGCTTTGTTCTTATGATGATAAATCAGATTTGTTGCTCATCAGCCAGGCGACGAATGATTAGGGATGTATCTGGGAGTGGAAGGTGTGGGAGTGAAATGAAACAGAAAAGAGAGGAGCAGGGAAATTGGTGGAAAAGAAGATCGAGGCAAGATAAATTATATATATATATAAATATTTATTTATTTATATTTTGTTTGAGCTTGGAAAATGAGAAGAAAGTGAATAGATTTTTGGTAATTGCGAGCAAGTTAAATTTTTTGTTTGCTTATTGGAAGTCCTAGTTCCAACAAATATAGTGCAAGTCGGTTGGGGATTTTAAAATTTCTGGGGAGTTCATGTTATTGTTTTATTTAGTATAGATCTGGTTTAAGATTGATTTGGTGGTTTATCTTGCTACACTAATCATTTGATGTGGATCAAAGTTAAAGCCAGACTCACGGAGAATGAGTTCTGTAAGCGTTCTGTTAGTGTTATCATGGATTGCTGAAAAGAGTTGTCAACTTTATTTGTTGATGAACTGACTGGCTAGTTTTGGGTAACTTGATTTTGTAACTGAGAAGTTGCATGTATGACTTTGCAGGGGCGCATCATGGCGCTTCTGTCCCAGGTGGATCCGTCTTGCTATATCATTTCCAAGAATTTAAGATGTAAAACAAGTTATGATACTGTTTTCAGCAAAGGAAACATTATGGAGTCCTCCAAAATAAAGGGAGCCTTCATAAGTTTTCCGTCCTTTCAATCCAATTCTAGAAAATCAATACAGAGGTTTCATTTATACGGTGCGGGTTACAAAGGGAGGTACAATACCATTGTTGCAGCAAGTCCTCCTACAGATGATGCTGTTGTTGTTACAGAGCCACTGACAAGAGAAGATCTCGTGGCATACCTTGCTTCTGGGTGCAAGTCTAAGGAGAAATGGAGGTCGAACTTCTGGCTCTTGTTGGTACTTAGGTTTCTGTGGCATCTCTTGTTAATAATTTATGTGCATCTCTTGTTAATAATTTATGTGCAGACACTTGCATGTTTTGTTTGTTTATCTTATCTTGTAGCAAATCGCTCGTGCAGTTAATTTGACTATATTCTTGATTAGCATCATTTAAACTCTAAATTGCAACAATAAGTACATGGTGGGTTCATCTTAGTGGATTCTGTATGTTTTACTTTTTAATTATTTGAATTGTTGTTCATGAGACCGTTGTGAGAGTTATTGTGTCTGCCTTTTCATTTCAAACATCTCATTGCTGATAAGTAGGTTATTTTGTCGGTATTGTAATCTTGTTTTCATTTCAAGCATCTCATTGTTGGTAAATAGGTTACTTTGTCGGTATTGTAATCTTGTTTTTCATTTCGAGCGTCTCATTGCTGATAAGTAGGTTGTTTTGTCGGTGTTGTAATCTGATTGATCATTTCAAACATCTCATCACTGATAAGTAGGTTATTTTGTCGGTTCTTGTCATTAATTTTAATAGACAGACAAAATTCAATTCCTTTCCACTTTAATACAATTGAAATGTATTTTGGATGCATTGGCTGTCAAACTCTTGGGTATTTCAGTATTGCCATTGACTTAGCCTTGAATTCTGCTGGTTTTGTCAAGTTTATGACTTTATGTTTTTTTTGCTCTGGCTCCCAAATTTCAATTTTATTGTTTTGTTGTACAAAACAAATCCATTATTTGTTTGCTGTTATGAGCTAAAAATTTCCCGCTACCCAGTGTTTTTAGAGGCTCTTAGCGCACTCAAGCGCAAAGGCCTTCTAGAGCTTATGCGCGAGGCGCAAAGTGCAAGCGCATACTCAATTGGAAAGGCACATATATGTTAGAAAAATTAAAGAGTTAATATAAAACTACTAAATTACTAGATAATATTGTCAAGATAAAAATTATTGCTAAAGGAGAATCAAAGAGGGCTTTCAATTACTAGATAATATTGTCAAGATAAAAAATCTTGCCAAAGAGAATAAAAGAAGGCTTTTAATTCATTTTCATTGATTTAGTCAGCATTAAGAAAGTCATTTTCATCATTACCGTTATAATGCTCCTCATCTTCCTCATCAAAGCCATCTAATTGACAACTTCAACCAAAACTGGCCATGAATTAGAAGTTGAAGCTCGTGTTCCAGTTGTTGCATTGCCTCATTTGCTTCTAATATTTTCTAGACTAGCTATATTAGCAACAGCACCCCATGTCAAAAAGTCATTGCCAAATACTGGATCAGTCTCTTCTACACAATAATTGCGCTTTGCGCATAAGCACACTTTTAATAATACTGTCTCAGTCTTCTTTAAATTGTTAATTTTTGTTCTTTTGACAAGTCTGTTAACTTTTAAACTTAATCATGTTCCTTTTGCAGAATAGGTACAGAACATGAAAAGTTTGGCTTTGAGATAGAAACTTTAAGGCCTATGAAGTATGAACAGATAGCAGAGCTACTTAATGGTATTGCTGAAAGATTTGAATGGGAAAAAGTAATGGAGGGTGACCATATTATTGGACTCAAACAGGTAAATCTTCTATCATTTTTTTAATTTCTGAAATGGGAGAATAAAAATTTGACTTATCTGAATTCATGGCAAGTTTTGACCTTGTATGGTTTATACTTTATTAAGGATGATATGCTTGACATCAGACCAATAAACATTTTCCATTTTGGTTCTCATGGAATGCCTTCTCTTTGAAGTAGAATACAATAATCTGCTTTTTTCTTTTGGTGTATCTTGAAGGGGACTTCATATTAATCTTCTGCAGGGAAAGCAAAGCATATCACTAGAACCTGGAGGGCAGTTTGAGCTCAGTGGTGCCCCTTTAGAGACATTACATCAAACCTGTGCTGAGGTTAATTCACACCTGTACCAGGTTTGTGTAAAATGTTTAATTTGATATAGATGGAGATACGTAGTTATTTCATTATGAAATGTTTGATCAAGCTATGCTAGAGTTATGCCATTCTCGATCATATATGATTACCTTTTTAGGTACATAAATTATGGATGACTGACAGGTCTGATTCGTAGTTTTGTTTCCATGTTGTACAAGTTAGTTTCACAACATCAACTATGTGATGGAAAACGACCATGTCGATTCTCACCATTCACTGCTATTTGACGAAATTTTCCCATATAAAGATGGTGTTTGAACTTTATCTCATCATTCTCTCGCAAGAGGGGGATGTATTAGGAAGGGCATTTGACGTAAAATTCTGCCACAATGTTCTTTCTCATGGATTTGCATTGTCAATGCAACTTTTAGAAGTCAATTGATATTTTGAATATCATGCCACTGACTCTAACTTGGTTAGGATAAGGCGCAGTTGATGATGATGAGGCAGGTCTGATTCTAAGTCTTATGTATGACAATAAGGACTTTTGGTAGATACTAGATTCATATTGCACTTGATATGGAGGAAGACTAAAGTATTATATTTGAGATTTAGGACACAATCATATATGAATGTATATAATCATATGTACTTGGGGAAAATGTTTTAGGATTTGTTCATTTGTCAAAATGCAATGCCATGTACAAGCCTGGATGTTTGGGCCCTAATATTTGTCTCAAGGCTTTTTGCATGTGGAAATTTTTGGAACAAATTGAAGTTTGTAGTGAGTGGCTAGTGCTGGAAAGGATACAGATGCCTGTCAGCATTCACTTACCAAATTTGACCCTAAATATCAAGGTCCATATTCCAGTTTTGAGTAGGTTGTTCACCCTACTCACTACTGTTAAAAAATGCTGGACTTTTGTCACATGTTTCAGATTTGTAAGAATCATGCTTAGTAGCTGTTTTTCTTCTTTTATTGTTCTATTTTCAAGTTGATCATTGAAATTTGTTGATCTTGTTCAGAAAACAAGTTTTTTTTTTTTTTTTCTTTTTGTTTTATGATAATGCTCTCTCACTCTCTTCTTTCCAATTCTTAAGGAATGCATGTACTAATTTGCTTGAGATAAAAATTTGCAATAAATCCTGTAGAAGTCAATGCTTGACTTTATATTATATTGGTAATCAGGTCAAAGCTGTTGCAGAGGAAATGGGAATTGGATTCTTAGGAATTGGTTTCCAGCCCAAATGGGGCCTAAAGGACATACCTATAATGCCCAAGGTATTATCTATTCCACCTTAAATCTATTGGATCGAGTTGGATATACATGCGAATCTATTAGGTGATTTTGATCAGTGGAGTTGGTATGTTCTCATATATTTCACAGATTGAAAGTTTGACATATTTAGATGCAGTGGAAACAGAACTCTGGCGCAACTTATGAATTATGATGGACTTTGTAGTTTGGACTGCCAAATTCAATTACTTCCTCTTATTATATCTACTCTTCAAAGCATTTTCTGCTCTGTATTAGTCATTTTTTTCGAAGGATGCTTGTAGAGAAATTTGAAAATGAGACACATCACTCAGCACACATTTTCCCTTTCTGTTTTATCATTGTCAAATGTTTGATGCTACTGCACTTGCTTCACCCCCTTTTTATAATGAGTTTGGTGCTAGAGAATATTTGCCACCTATATTTATATGGAGGCTTGCACTAGTTTGAATTTATTTGTTGTTTACCACTCAATTCTTTTAAGATTATCTAAGAAGGGTATCGCTGGAGTCATATGCACCATTGGAAAATTATAAGTGCTATTCTCTACTAGAAATTTGAGTACATGTTTTGTTCAGATAAGGAGGCAGTGCTTTTATTTATTTATTTTTTATTTGTTGAAGCAAGAAATAGAGGAGAAAGATAACTTAGAAGAGTGACACACTATCTTCCAAGCTTTCTGTCCTTGAGAAAAGAGAGGGAGAAGAAAAATTCTTCTATATCCTTTTAAAGATTACTCCCTTGTAAAATAATGAAACTTATCTTAGCCATTATGTTTTAATCAGTGATCTGATAACTGAACCGGACTGGATGAACCGAGAACAGGCTAGAAAACTGGTCTGGCTCAGGGCATAAAACCTGACGATTTACTTTCCAAACCACAGTTGAACTAGTGAACTGGCCAAACCGGGTCAGTTCACCAGCTTAGGGCATTTTCTAAAACTTCCGCATTGATCGTTTAAACTCTTGGATTATATCCCTACATTAGGAATGCCATCAGACTCCGGTTTCTTCACCACCATTTGCTTATATGTTCATTTTGATTATTAGATGTTTATTGAATTCCCATATTTTTTCTTCCCTACAAAACATATTTTGTTTACTGCTTGATCTGTTAATTACATACTTGAAATAATGTAGCCCTCTTGTACTGTTAATCCATTGCGAGTTGCGACTATTTGAAGACTTCAATTACGTCCACCCTAACAGAAATCTTGGCTCAGGGAAGATATGAGATTATGAGGAATTACATGCCCAAAGTTGGTTCTCTTGGACTTGATATGATGTTTCGGACGTGCACTGTTCAGGTGTGAGAAATGTCATATTTATTTATATTTCAGTCAGCTCATTCGAAGGTTGTTAAGGCAGTAAACATGTGACATGTAAATCTGTGATTCGTGCTCTAAATGACATGGATTTAATGTCATCTCTTGCTTAAATAGGTCAATTTGGACTTCAGTTCTGAAGCTGACATGATCAGAAAATTTCGTGCTGGTCTTGCTTTGCAACCTGTATGAAACTTGCTCCTTATTCTTCTTATTAGAGTTTCTTTCTGTCTGGATCCTAACCAGCCTAATACATGAAACAGATTGCAACGGCGCTCTTTTCCAATTCACCTTTCACTGAAGGAAAGCCGAATGGTTATCTTAGTATGAGAAGGTTTCTACAAATTACCATATTCTTTTTATGTTTTCTACTATTTCAATAAGTTTGATGTGTCACACCTTGAATGTTTCACCAGCCACATTTGGACAGATACAGATAACAACCGAGCTGGCATGCTCCCCTTTGTTTTTGATGACTCCTTCAGGTATGTATTCTTTAGCTGAATGCATCCAAATAATATATATGTGCTAATATTTTCTAAGTTCTCTTGTAAAATGGTTTTCTAACATTTGGATGATGAATAACAAAAAACATATCTAGACATGCTGGACAAATTATTATATGAACGAATGCAACTTTTTTCTTCTCTTTATAGTTTATAAGGTATCTTTTGGTTCATGAGCAGTATTTGGATGTATAGATATTTTAGAAACATAAATGTCTATCTAGTTGATGTCTAGGAATGAAGAAATTTGCATAAAAAGTCGTATTACTCTTGCATAAAATTTTAGGTTTATTAATTTCTTACGGATCAGAATCTCATGGCTTTTAGGTTGATTTTTCTTAAGTACTGTAGTCAGATTTTTAATGCCTTTTTTGTTTCTCCCTAGTTCATATAATTTGATTGATGTAATGATAATCCCCGTTGTCTTTTTCTGGGCACAGTTTTGAGCAGTATGTAGATTATGCACTTGATGTGCCAATGTATTTTGTCTATCGGAAAAAGCAGTACATTGATTGTTCTGGAATGTCCTTCAGGGTAACCATCTATCCTTTTTAGGTTCTTTGCTGTCTTAAGGCTTCTTTATGGTTTTCTTGGCTTTGCTTCCATCTATTTTCTTCCTTGATTTTTTGTCTCATGTCGAGTTTATTTTATATTTGATGTTTTTCATATGATATTGGTGCAGGACTTCCTGGCAGGAAAGCTTCCACCGCTTCCGGGTGAATTGCCAACCCTCAATGATTGGGAAAATCATTTGACAACAATATTCCCTGAGGTTTGAGCTTCTTTTTGGAGTTTAATTGTAGAAAAGTTTCTTTTTGTCTTTCATTGCTTGCTAAAAGTCATACTACACTTATTCCACTCAGGTCAGGTTAAAGAGATACTTGGAGATGAGAGGTGCTGATGGGGGCCCTTGGAGGAGGTTATGTGCATTGCCTGCATTTTGGGTATCTTGTCTCTCTGATCTCTGTATATATAGTCAACCTATTTATGCCAAACTTACTGTCTGGGGAGACTAAGCATTACCCTTTGAGGATTCTCTTTGATTAGGCCATGAAAGACCTTTGTTTCTGTTTCTATTCATGTTTGAGTAACTTTTGCTGATTACATAGGAAAACAGATAATGAAATACATTGATTTATGACTACCTTTTGCAAGGTTCCTGCCACTTCATTTGTAGATTGGTAGTCTTATGTGATAATTGATGCCTGTGTTTGTTAGTTTCTATTGGTAATATAATTTAATTGATTTCCAATTTTAGATATAGTTATTTATGGCATGGAATTTCAAATTTTAGGTGGGTATATTGTATGACGAGGTCTCTCTGCAAAATGTGATAGACATGACATCTGATTGGACCCCTGAAGAAAGACAGATGCTGAGAAATAAGGTAACATTTTAAATGAACATATGGCAGTGCTAACTTATGACTAATCTTCCCTTTATGTACTTTTAGTAGTTGGTAGATAAAATAGAATTCCCCATCACAAACTGACATCAGCCTTTATTTTGATATTTTATTTATTGTTGGCTTGTGCGAACTTCTAGTTAAATGTTCTATTTTTTGGTTAAGACAACTGACCATGAAGACATTTACAAGGGACAAATCAGCTATTTGTTTCTATATACTTGTTCGGCCATTTTCACTTGCCAACATATATATAATTAGTCAGCTAGTTAATTGCTATTTGTTGGTCCAATAATTTAACTTTTTTGAAAGAGAATCTCTGGATTGAATTAATAGTTAGCTTACATTCTTGTATAGAATCTTGTTATTGATCAAGATAAGAAAACTAATCCCAAAAAATATATGATAGGTACCAAGGAGTGGTCTTAAGACGCCATTTCGAGATGGATTTCTGAGGCATGTAGCAGAAGATGTAATAAAATTCGCAAAGGTAATTCAATTAAATTTCTTGTACTGTTGTCTTCATTGCTGATCATGATGTTGATGATATGAAAAATTTATGATTTTCTGCGTTCTTTTGTAGGATGGCTTGGAAAGGAGAGGCTTTAAGGAAATGGGATTTTTGAATGAAGTGGCTGAAGTGGTTAGAACAGGTAGCTCATCTAGTTCTCATGTTTTTACCAGTTCTTTCACTTATTTCTATGCATGTTGTGACCATGAGGCAACAGGAAGCTGGCAATCATTCATTTGTTGAGGCCTAAGATGTGGCCTGAACTGATGCACTAGATCTGTTATTTCATTCTCAGATTAAGAAATGGGCACCAGGTGTGCTTTTGGTAACCAGTGGTGTTGCTATATGCTATAGTGACTCAATTGAAACTGTTATAATTCTATAAGTAGTCATATAATGATATTCTAGTGGTAGTGATATTTTGATGATTATATATATAAATAAGAGTAAAATGTAATCTGAACATTATAATGTTAATAATAATAAATTAGTTTTAGAATCACTACATTTTTATATATCATCAAAGTCTAATATCAATATCATTAATTATTATGGTATATTGCATTATTGTCAACGTCATGGATATTATATTAGTAGTGTTAACAATATTTCTATTAATATTTTAATTGATAAGGTGATACTACATAATGTAAAATATCAAGAAGTTCTTATAGTATTGATTTTATAGTATTAATAGCAATGGTAGTACAGGAACTCATTTTTCAAATAATAAAAATATTATTTTGAAAACAAGAGGAACACTTTTTTCTTGGGTGATACTCTCCACATCACATCGGGAGCATTTTTTAGCATGATGTCCCCATTTTGGAACACCTGGGTCTTACTCCAGCATATTATGCTCTTGCAGTGTGGTTTTGATAAGCCTGCAAATTTTCACTGCTTGTCTAATGCACTCTGGCTCCATTGGCTTGAGATTATTAGTAACCTGACTCTTTAAAACTAGCCTTGCCAAAGAAATTGCTATTTCAACCGGATTCACTATCTGAACCCCATAGGTGAAGAGCCGAGGGGGCCCAGAGAGATGGGGATAATGTTTGTGCCTAGCCTTTATGATGGTCTTCCAGAGTTCTGCTCATATATTTTAGTAGGGTTTTGTCAATTGTTTCAGTCAAAACAGAAGTTTTATTGAACTATGAGACCAGTTTTGAACTTCGTTACAGGACATGGAATGTTGGGTAGTTCAAATGCCAAATGTGCAAGATGTGAGTGTAACTAAGTTTGAGAATGTTTGATGAATATGTGGCTATACAAGAAAAAACAAAACTAAAAACATGATAATATAAATTAAAAACAATTGAAAGAGCAACTTGTTTAAAAAGCAAAGATAACAGAGGAAATTTGGAAGTTATTTGGAAACAAGAAATCTTATTTAGTGTATATTAATGAGTTAAACCTCAAAACTACAGGGTTCTTTTAGTTCAAAACCTTAAAGAACCTTTTGGTGCCTATGAGGCAGCTCTTCAAAAAGAGATCTCAGGAATGTTTGCCTATAAAGCACCTATGTTCCGTGCCTAAAATGGTAAATAATCGGATTTCTTGTCAAGTGAGAAAAATTTGATATGAGACTTAATGACTAATTAAAACAAAACAATTGCTTAGTTGGCTTTTCCCACATAGTGGGATAAAGACTGGATATGTTGTTTGTTGTTGTTTAATTGCTTAGTTGGCTTTTAGGTGGACGACTGGCACGCTAGGATCATGTAGCAGATCTCACTTAATGGGATTAAAACTTAGTGGTAGTGGTGGTGGTGGTTTCTGGGTTATGATTGCACTGAATTCCCTATTAATCTTTCTTTTCTTATTTGTATTTTTCCACAGGTGTAACACCTGCAGAGAAGCTTTTGGAGATGTACCATGGGAAGTGGGGACAATCCGTAGACCCTGTTTTTCAGGAGCTTCTATATTGAGGTGATTTGCATATCTTGGTGCAAGTCACCAATATAGTCTTCTGTTTTGTAATCTCCTCCTTATGTTGGCTGTAATTTAAGAATAGATTCAAGGCCCATGACTACCATTTTAGTGGGATAAAACTATGATCTGTCTGCTTGGATGAAGCTTTTCATGCAACTCTATGTAATGTACTATGTATCAGGTGAATTAGTAACTATCAAAATCATCCAAGTTAAGCAAGTTAACTCCCACACTCTCTTAACACTCGTAGAACTAGGCCATTCTTGTTCCAAGGCGTTTGCATTGAATTCCTTTGTTTGAAACATTTGACTGTTTAGCTACATGTTGGAATTGCAGTGGTCAACATCTTGGTACGGTGAGGCATTTGGAGCCTTCCAACTCCAATTCATTATCATGCAATCTCTTGAAGGTATTTTCCATAACACCATAAACATATGAAGTGAGGATATGTTTTGTTCAGTTGTGTTGCTTTTGTTGTAGTTTTTCTATATCTCTAAGTCCGTTCACAAGGCCATGAGGTTCACAATGTGTCGATGTGCTGTCCTTATCCAAAATAGGTGGCTAGTTTTCCTATCAGCAGAAGCTGAGAATTGTATGATATGGTCTCTTGTATATGTTGCCAAAGGGAGTAGTTCGTAGGCATTGCCTAGTGTTGTGACATTTTAATTCAAGGAGTGATTGGTACAAGAAAAGTTTTTAAATTTATGAAAATGTTAGGTTGAAAATTTATATTTTCATATTTGGTATACTTTTTTAAAAAAGAATCATAAAAAATAGGATTTATTTTTAATTAACTTTTTCACAAAAATATTTTCATGGGAGAGTTGAAACCATAAGCTGGAAAAAAATTTTAACAAATAAAAATATTAAAATATTCCTTATCCTTTTATAATTCTATTGCCATTTCACGATTATTTTTGTCATAGTTTCTTTCTTATTGTGCTCTTCATACGCTGTAGCTCTCACAACTTTCTTTGTATATAATTTTTTGTAGAAATAATTAAAGTCAATATTTATATAAATATATTATATATATATACACACACATATATAATGTGTAAAAAAATGATATTTTTTAACTTAAAGACATTGTGGGTCTTAATATAAAAGAAAGAATTTATTATTTTTAAACAAAAAATTAAATAAGGATAATTTTAAAAAAATAACATAATTTTTTAAGAATGTTGCATTTAAATCGAATATAAGAGTGTAGATTTTTAAAAAAGAATATTTAATATTCTTGAGAGTGTTTAAACTTAATCAAATATAAAATTACATGAATTTTGAAAATAAAAAATTTTTAAGAGCATTTTTGAGAATCATAAATCTTAGAAATCAAAAATTTATCCGATAACAAATGTTTGTACAGCATAAAATTCATATCACCCTTAAAATTTGCCTGAATTGCATTAACCATCTTTGTGTTTTTAAAAATAACATCAACATCAATTATCTCACAACACATAACTTTGTGTTTTCAAAAGTAGTTCATTTGTAAAAAATTTCAAAATACTCTTCCGTGTATATTTTATGATATGGTCTCTTGTATATGGTAATGTTATTTATATACTAATTTCAAACACTCAATTTTGAGTATTTTCATAAGGAATCAACAGCACTTCTTTATAAATTATTAATGATTTTTTTTAAAATTATAAATTAAAATATTTATAATTTTGAAAAAAATAGTTTGTTTATAATTTAAGAAGAAATGTTATTAATTTGAAAAAATTCTTATAATTCTGTAAGTGTCAAAATTGAGCTTGCAAATAAAATTATTGTATAAGTTATGTTAATCATTGAGTTACAGATAATGGTTAAAAGTATAACAAATGTATTTTATTTTTAAATAAAGTATGCTTGTTGCACCTTATTTTTAACTCAAAAATGATTGATAAAATATTACAAAATATGGTGCTTTTATCATCAATCAATAAGAGTGTTTTGACATTTATTGTTGTTCGAATATAACAAATATATATATATATTTTTTTTATGGGAGGTCGTCATGTTGAAGTTTGCGTGCGATCCTCTATTTCATGACTTGGTGATGTGAGTGTATCTTGGTGGCAAGGGAGTCTCAAGAGTACTTATATCTCTTAGATGGAACGAAGATTGTGACTTTTAAGATAGCATGTGAGAGTCTGAAAGTGTCGTGAAAATAAATCATTTAAGTTGAATGATTCTCATGACGACGAATGAGTCTCGAGATAACGAATGACCTGTTAAGAAAGAAGTAAGTTAGGGGCAAGAGTAAGATTACTCACAAATCCTTTGATACTTAAATTAATCTTCCTCTAAAAAAAAATTCAAAACTCAAATGACATAGTTAAGGTACCTAAATTAGGAGGCAAACCTCCCATTTATAAAGGAGGAGGAGGCGGGCAACTCGGATGTGTGTCTTTGGAGTTACCTTGGACCAGGAGTTTGAGGCCTCCAGATAGGGTCTGTTGGTGAAGTGTGGAGAGAGGCTCCCGGCCCGGGAGTGATTCGATCGTGTAGTCATTGGGCCATGGCTTGGCTTGCACACACTCGAACACAAGACATATGGGACTTTTAACTCATTCGGCCATGACTCCTTCGCACACCCAAATTGGCCATATATATGCCCACACCTCACTCACTCACTCAATTGTCGGCCACCAATGATTCCAATTGATTAATCAACTCCACAACTCCAATTAATTGATTTTCAGTCACAGCCATGCTTATTTCCACTTGCTCCAATTTGTGCCCTTCATGTGCATCTCTCAACTGTTGCCTTTGCCTTCATTTCTTTACATATTAATTATTAATATATATAAATACACACACACACACCCATCTAAGATACCTGGAGTCTGATGCATCATGAGAAAAATACTGATAAATAAATTAATAAATAAATCAATCCAAGTTAATCGAAACAACCCGATAACAAAAGGCCATAAGAGATCCGATATGACTCACAGACCGACAAAGAAAACCTTAAAAGGGTCATTGCGAAAGACAGCTCGGCTAGGCTGCCACGAGGGGTCGACCTGCAACCTAGCCGCGTGGGTGACCTTGTGGCCTCAAGAGGTGTGCAGGGTACCCCACGACCCTAAAAGGCACGCGGGTGACCTCATGGCCTCATAAGACACTCAAGAGCTCTTGCGGCCCCTTGACCTATCAATGCTCGTGGGAAACTCCCACGACACCTTATATTCCCTAAAACGATGATACTATCGTTGTTGTATTTTTTCAATTAGGGGGGGGTCTCACACAATACATAAATTAGATAATTTTGTTATTTAAAAATCTTTCTAATAAAAGGATAAGACAATCATCCATACAAAATTTTATTCAAAAAAAACAAAATAAACATTATCTATAAGAATTTTAATATAGTTAAAAAAAGTCAAGATATATGTTATTTGTGAGAGTCTTAATCTTGGATTATTTCAAATTACTCAATGTTTCTCTATAAATAGGTAGATACTCACTTTAAAAAAAGTATACATCTCTAATATTAGTGAAAATTTTGCTCTAAAATTTTCAATTTTACAGTGTCTAATTTAAGTATCAGAATATTTACGCAGGGATCCTTCCACGTTTTCTGATTGATAAATACACGTATTATAAAATAAAAAAACAAAAATTAAAGACTATAAATAAGTGTAGCCTATGCTATGTATGTGCAAATAAAAAATAAAATATTTTAAATATAGATTTATTAGGTGATAAAAAATAAAATATTTTAAATATTAGCTGTGATCTAATTTTTTTTTTTATTATTCCTTTAAGACAAAGTTTAATGAAGGTTAAAATTAGCAAAATAATAAAATTAGATACTTTATATTTGTAAGGTCATAAGATTAAAATTTGACTATTAAGTTTTATCTTTATTTTTTTATAAATAACATTTTAGAATTTACTTTTTTTTCTTATAATTAAGAATATATTAATAAAAAAAATCTACAGATTATGCTTTTATAATCAATTGTTAGGCTGCATCTGGTGAATAAGGGGCAAAGCTAATATCAAAGTGTTTGATAGCTAGGTGGAGGGATATGGACCTAAGCAGTGTGGTGTGGGGTCAAAGCCTTGCATGCTGCAGACAGCTTAACTCAAAATTTTCTCTCATTACACTCACTCCCAATGATGACCTCTCCTTCCTATAACCCATTATTTTGACAACAATCTCCCAACATTTTCTCTGTTCAATCCTATTTGTGACATGCCCTCTCAATCTGATGCTATCTTCTTGTCCCACTAAAACAAATAGTAGAAAATGAGTTTAAAAAATTTAAATTCAGGTTTTTATGAGTTTTGAGGGTTTCTTTTTTAGATTCTGACGCGATCTCCTGTTAAAGTGATTTGAGTTTAAATGATTACGTTGTTATGAAAAGAGTGTCGTTTGACCCATGAATGATATTGTTAGGCCACTACCCTAATCATTTGTAATCTAATAGATGGAGTAGTAAGTCTAGAGCGATCAATCAGGGCACAAAATATCTTTTGCACGTCCCGTCTTAACATCAGAACTTATTTTATTTAAACTTTGATTAAAAAAATTAAAAGTAAATTTATAATAGACAAACACCATTTAATGAACTTTGATTTAATTTTTTTTATTATTCTACATAGCACGAACCATCCCTCTACTTATATATAGAGTAGCGAGTCCCGTTGTTTCTTGAACATCTCATTTTACTTTCAAGACTTATTTTATTTAAATTTTACTTAAAAAAATCTATTTATAATTAATAAAAATCACTTAATGAACTTTTATTTAAATTTTTTTATTATTCTTGCATGTTATAACACGACCTGACCCTTTAATCATATATAACCTAATAGATAGAGTTGCGAATCAATGAACATGCACAATATTTCTTGAACATCTCGTCTTATTGTCAAGATTTATTCTATTTAAATCTTGCCTTAAAAAATTAAAAAAAATAAATTTATAATTAAAAAATACCACCCAATGAACTTTTATTTAAATTCTTTTTCATAGCACGGCCCACCCTTTTAGTCATATATAACTTAATAGAGTAGTGAGTTGGGAATGACCGATTAATACATACAATATATATTGAACATTCTATCTTAAAATCAAGACTTATTTTGTTTAAAATTTGCCTAAAAAATTAAAAAGTAAGCTTATAATTGACAAATAATGTAATGAACTTTTATTTAAAATTTTATTATTCTTATACGTACAGAGCATAAGCCACCCCTTTAGTCATATATAACCTAATAGATGGAGTAACAGGTTAGAAATAATCGATCAATACACACAATATCTCTTGAATATCCTGTTTTACTATCAAGATTTATTTTATTTAAATTTAACCTTGAAAAACTAAAAGGTAAATTTGTAATTAACAAATATCACCTAAGAACTTTTATTTAAAACTTTTTATTATTCTTTCTTGCGCATAACATGAGCCATCCCCCCAATCATATATAACTTAATATACAGAGTAGCGAGTTGGGAATGATCTATCAACCCGCAATATTTCTTAAACATTCTATCTTTCCATCACGACTTCGTTATATTTAAACTTTGCTTAAAAAAAATTTAAAAAGTAAAAAATTATAATTGTCAAATACCTCTTAATGAATTTATATTTTCTAGGAAATTTGGTTTTTGGTTTGATTTTTTTTTTTCGGAATAACTTAACTAACCAAACCGACTGAAGTATAAAACAACATTGTTTTTTAAATCTTTTCTTGAGTTGGTGCTTGAAGTTTACAATCGGTTTTCGATTTTTTTTTTTTTGTTTTGTCAATCGGTCAGTTCGGTTTCTTCGGTCTATCAGAAAGTTCAATTTTTTGTATTAGTTCAATTTTCAATTTATATTTAATTAGTTCGATTATTTTGTTTAATCAATCCATTCAGTTCAATTTTATCTTCTGATTTAATTAATTTAATTAATTAATTAATAGAAGAGACTATTTGCGCACCGCTATATCTAACTCATAGATGGAGTTATAAGTTAGAAATAAAATAATTAAGCAACACAAAAAGTATCTCTTGAAGTTCTAATCTTACAACAAACTCATTGTATTTAAATTTTGTTTAAAAAAAACTAAAAAACAAATATATTACCATAAAATACAACTAAGTGAACTTTTATTTAAAATTATTTATTATGCTTGCACGTGCATCATGTGGAGCACTTGTCTAGTCTTATATTACTTTGGAATGATCGTCTTTATGCGATTTTCGGTATTCGTATCTTCGATTACACCAAGAGAGATAAATCATAAGTGTGATGTTTTACCTCATTCCAGAGAACGATGATCGAAATCATAACTCACTAAACTGACACTAGTATATTGCTTGTCTGATCGCTCGATCTTTGTCTTGAGAGCTAGTCTTATATTACCTAATATATGTAGTAGTGAGTTGGAATAAAATGAAGAATAAAATTGAGATATATATTTATTTCCCGGTGCTATTTGTATATTTAGTTATGATATTTTTTAATAATATTTGTGTATTATTATATTATATTTTATTTCATATTAATGTAAACATATAATTCATCAATGCAAGAGTATTCACACAAATATCATAACGTAAAGTCCAAATAGCTAAGTGTAATGGTCAGGGCAATAGTTAAGTGTGATAAATATATTTAATTTTATTTTTAGTTTCTAAATAATTTTATTGGTTGATTAAATAGTCCAAACACGATATATTTCTCTTCAACTAATAAAATAGTATAGAAATTAAAAATAAAGCACAATAAATAAATACATTGTATCTAAAATAAAATATATTTATTATCACTGAATCATTATTAGGGGTGAATATTTGGTTAATAAACCAATTTTTTCAAATTGAATAGATAAATTTGTTTCAAAAATTGAATCAAACCAACAGAATAAATATCTAAACTAAAAAAATAAAAAAATATTAAAAAACTCAAACTGACCAGAAGACAAAAAAAATCAAAAAAGTAATGACATTTTTTATATTTCAGTCAGTTCAGTTATTTCGATTTTTTTTTTTCAATTAGAAACCGAACTAGATAGAATCAAAATAATCAAAACACTTAAATTTAAAAATCGAACCGAACTAAAGTACATATTGAATCGAATAGAATCACCAATTTCAATCAGTTTGATTCGATTATTTTGTTTTAATAAAAAATATTACTCACCTCTAATGATTACATTGAGACAATTACTAATATTACTCTATTATTATTCTTATTTATATATAAAAAAAATAAAAGAGATTGTGGGAAGAGACAAAGGATGACAGCTCCAATCTCTTGCTTTCAATTATTGAAAGATTCCTACCCCATCCCACACTGATCCACTGTCTCATTTTGACTCTAATCCCCCACCAACCCAAATCATACTCCTAATCTTCAAGATTAGTGCCTTAGACCAACCCCATCATTCCCTTTCTCCAAAACACCCTCCACTAATTACATCCAAATATCACACGAACCCTAAACTTTTTAACACTTATACTGATTCTTTATATTGATAATTAATTATTTATTAGTGAATATATATCTGATCATCGATGTATTATGTCATCATAAATGTCAAAATTAAGTTTTCGTGTGATATTTTTGAAAACAAAACGCCAAAAGAGTACGTACTTGCAAACTATAACCCTAATTAATAGGAGTTTATTTTGTCTGTTTAGCTATTTTTGGAAGAAAATTATAATATTAATTTGATGGGGGGGAAGGGTAGATTGGTAATTGCAGAATGATTGAGGCCATGTAACCTGATATGCACCTAGTTGTCTCCTTCTGTATCCAGCTCACTGGCCCTGTTGTGTTGGCCTTCTCATTCCCTTCCCCAAACACAGCCTTATCAACATTATTGCCCCCCACCGGCCCTCTCTTAATTATTTGTCTCTCTTTCTTGGCTGAGAAAGTGATGGAAAAATAAATAAATAAATAAATATTTTTATTTAATTATAGAAAATATTTTTTACGATGATGTTGAATGAGTGTTAATGTAGAGGTCGAATAAATTTTTTGTTCGTTCTTTCCATCAGTTTGGTCCGACTATCAAACCAAATGATAAGGTTTATTTGATGTTGTTTGTTGTATCGAGATTAATATGTTATTTTAGAAAATTGATTGTGCTTCAAAAGCACGACGACACTTTGTCAAACATTACTTTTTCAAAGAGATAAATAAAAACATGTGTTTTAAAATTACATCCGAGACTATGATTTTACTTCAGACACAAGATTGATTTTAGTATCAAAGGGTTCGTATGTGACTTCACCTGTGCCTTTAAGCGATTTCTTCTTTGCAGGTCTCTCAAAAAATATACTTATGACACTCTTTCACATAAAGAAATTTATTATTGTATTTTGACAATAATAGTAGTAATACGAAACAAGTCGACAACATTTTAGTTTTATAATTTTTTAGAAGAATTTTAGTTTTCAATTTTTATAAAAAAATCAAAATTAATTTCTAATCTTGAAATTTGAACAATATATATGTTCAAAATGGGAAATAGGGTTTCTCAAATCTCCATTTTCCAAATCTCTAAAGGTGTGTTTGATTGCATTACCTAGAATTTAATTCTAGGTAATATTGTCTAGAAAATAAAAACCATCTCACCCTATTAGAAAATGAATTCCATGAAAAAAAAGGTTTAAATATTTGTACCTTACATATTTTTTCATAGAAAAATTAAAAACATTTAATTATTTTTCATAAAATATGCGTAATCAAACACACTCTAATTTTCTCAATCAAGAAAGTGAGCAAATAGAAAGAAAGAAAGAAATGTCAGTGTCTCAATCAAATTGAAATCCCATCCCCACTGCCCCTACAAAAGCCCCATCCACACTCACTCCTTCATGCAAATGCTCTCCCCTTCTCCCCTGTGATTGCCCCAATTTCCCGCATTTTCGATCCCAAAATGAGAGAGATTCTTCACATCCAGGCCGGACAATGCGGCAACCAGATCGGCGGCAAGTTCTGGGAGGTGATGTGCGACGAGCACGGCATCGACGCCTCAGGCTACTACGTCGGCAGCTCCCACCTCCAGCTGGAGAGAGTGAACGTCTACTACAACGAGGCCAGCGGCGGTCGGTACGTCCCTCGGGCCGTACTCCTGGACCTGGAGCCCGGCACCATGGACAGCCTCCGGACGGGGCCGTACGGGAAGATCTTCCGGCCGGACAACTTCGTCTTCGGCCAGAACGGAGCCGGCAACAATTGGGCCAAGGGGCACTACACGGAGGGCGCGGAGCTGATCGATTCGGTTCTCGACGTGGTTCGCAAGGAGGCCGAGAATTGCGATTGCTTGCAAGGTACTATTAATTGAATTGAATTGAATCGAATCGATCTTGATCGAGTAGCAGCAGCAGCAGCAGTAGTAGTAGTTGAACTGATTGATTGGGAATGGCGGTGGAATTAGGGTTTCAGATATGCCATTCGCTCGGGGGAGGGACGGGATCGGGGATGGGGACGCTGCTGATATCGAAGATAAGGGAGGAGTATCCGGACCGGATGATGCTGACGTTCTCGGTGTTTCCGTCGCCGAAGGTGTCGGATACGGTGGTGGAGCCGTACAACGCGACGCTGTCGGTGCACCAGCTGGTGGAGAACGCCGACGAGTGCATGGTTCTCGACAACGAAGCCCTCTACGACATCTGCTTCCGTACTCTCAAACTCACCAATCCCAGCTGTAAGTTCCCAACTAACCCTAAAAGATAAAAATAATAATAATAATTAAAACTACTTTTTAGTTTTACTTTTTAACAGAAAGGTAAAATAAAGTTGGAAAGTTACAATTTTAAATTGCTTAAATCGAATAAATCAAACATATCTTAAAAATTAAATCAAATTGATCGAATAGATTTTTAAATTAAAAAAATCGAATAGATGAAAAAATTTGAAAAAAAACTAAAAACTAAAACAATAAAGTACAAAAATGATGTCGTTCTATACATTTCAGTTGGCTTAATTATTTTAAGTTTTTTAAAAAATTATTATTTTTTAAAATAGAGATCCAATCGAACAAAATTAATCAAAATTACCAAATTTAAAAACTAAACCGAACTGAGTTATAGTTTGAATCAAATCGAACTGACAATTTTGACTTTCAATTTGATTACTTCAATTTAAGCAAAATGTTACTCCTACTTAAATATACAAGTGTGTGTGCCCATTCTTATGTTTAATGGCTAAGATTTTGCCATGTCATTTAAAAATTTTAAATTTGGCCAAATGTTAAAATAAGGTGAAATAAGAATTAGCCAAATGGAGAGTATTTTTTGAGCATAAGAATAGAAAATATGGTGTTTGTCAATATATTGGTCTAGATGAAATAAAAAGATAGTTGTTAATTAGTTTTATATCAAAAGAATTTAAGGGGATTAATATCATTTATTGACGTCACTCAAATATAATAATGAATTTATTAATTAAAAATGCTATTATCAAATTGATTAGACTCTATAAATAAAAGAATGACCAAAAGACATATGATAACTCTCTCGTAAACAATTTAATATTTAAATTAGATACTGAAAATTTAAGTATCGAACTTTTTGCGTGAAAATTGTCTTGTGTTCTCTAGTCGTTCTATTTTTTTTTGTAGATTTTAAGTAGTTTGATGATATTTTTAATTAATAAATTTATTATTATATTCAAAGAAAATTACTTGATAGACTTTCGTTTTGTTTTTAGGTGCACACTACTTGACACCTCAATAATTTTTATTAACTATATATATTTATATTGTTTCGTTGTTGTAGTCGGTGACTTGAACCATCTGATCTCCACCACCATGAGCGGCGTGACCTGCTGCCTTCGGTTCCCCGGCCAACTAAACTCCGACCTCCGGAAGCTTGCCGTAAACCTGATCCCTTTCCCTCGCCTCCACTTCTTCATGGTGGGTTTCGCCCCGTTAACCTCCCGCGGCTCCCAGCAGTACCGGGCCCTGACCATCCCGGAACTCACCCAGCAAATGTGGGACGCCAAGAACATGATGTGCGCCGCCGACCCCCGCCACGGCCGCTACCTCACCGCCTCCGCCATGTTCCGCGGCAAGATGAGCACCAAGGAGGTGGACGAGCAGATGATCAACGTCCAGAACAAGAACTCCTCCTACTTTGTTGAGTGGATCCCCAACAACGTCAAGTCCAGCGTCTGCGACATTCCCCCCGTCGGCCTCTCCATGTCCTCCACCTTCATGGGCAACTCCACCTCCATCCAGGAGATGTTCCGACGGGTCTCCGACCAGTTCACTGTCATGTTCCGGAGGAAGGCTTTCTTGCATTGGTACACCGGCGAGGGGATGGACGAGATGGAGTTCACCGAGGCCGAGAGCAACATGAATGATCTGGTGTCTGAGTATCAGCAGTATCAGGAGGCCGTGGCTAATGATGATGAGGAAGACGATGGGTACGATGAGCATGAAGTTGATCGTGCAACTTAACGATGATCATCAATTTTAAGTACGTATATATATATATATATATATATGATTTTGTTGTCGTTATTGTGGTTGTGAGTCTCGAGGGTGAATAAGAAGGACGGGCGAACATTCCTTCCTTCTTGTCGGTGTAAGTTCTTTGTGTCATTGTTTCATTCGTTTGGATATGGAGATCGATGTGGTTACATTGTGTGTTTGTAAATATTGTTTGATTGTTATGTATGTGTGGTATATATATAGTAAATGAATATGGTTTACTTTTGATTTTATAGTTTTAGTTACTTTGGTAGCTCATAAATGGAAGATCTTCACTTTAATGGGTATATCGTTTAATCGTTTTGGATTTTCAATTTTCAGATCTTGTTTCTAAATTATTTTTGTTTGACCACAATAATAAATTTGTTCGTTGAGAACGTTGTGTTAAGTAGTTTTAGAGTTTGCAAGAAACAGAAAAATTAGAGAATACATAACAATTTTTAAGTAAATATTTTAATACTTAAATCATGAAGATTTGGGTGAAGTATTGAAATTAATATTAGAAGTGTAACTTTTTTAGAATGAGAACTTATTTATTTATAAATAAGTATAAAGGTTTATGATAAGCATATCTCATATTTCGAGATTAATTAGGATTATAATTTTTGTTGATTATGTCTATTCCTTATGAAATTCTCAAATAAATTTTTGAATATCAAAGTTATCACTTTCGCATTTCATTAGGGATTTCCTTGGGAAGGGTTTATAGATCAGTTTCTAGGAGAATCTAGTATTCTTAAATCAATTATAGTCTCTGAGAGATTGAAGTCTTTTCAAAATCACTTACGGTCTCCAAAAAACACAAGTTTATATTTGTACATGGGAGACGATTCAGACTCTCAAACTATACCCAATAGTATTTGGGTTGCTTTTGGTTTGGATTTTTTTTATTTTAGCTTGCTCGTAACACATTACAAATATTTAAATATTATATTTAAATTAGTAAAAAAACACAAAGTAAATTGTTTCGACTTTGAAACCTAGATATCATCTCTGTGATTGTATTAATATTTTTCAAAACTAATACAGAAACTAAAATAGATTTTGACCTAGTGAAATAGATTATTAAAAAAATAAAAATATTCCGTTCAAAACTCTTGAGGTTTAGTAAAAATGAATTGACGAACTTTTGTTTTATTGTCTGCATATCACTTTCCCCTTATTGTTTCATTATTCACAATACTCTTTGCATCTCTCTTCTCTCCACCTTGTCGAAATAAAATCGACCAAAAAGTCAAGGCAAAGCCATGGTGTGCCCCCTCTCCTTTGAAGCCAATGTTGCCCATAAGTTTTGATTGAAACCATGGAAAACAAATGGAAAAAAAAGAGATTAAAAAAAAATCTAGAGTCAATAGGCAATTAAAAAAAAAATTAAAGCTCTCAAAATTTAAAATAAAAAACTCATAATAAATAGGTTCTCGAAACCTAGTGTAAAACAGAGAAATGAAGAAGAAAAAGATTAATAATCACCTGTGACTAAGTGTTATTGCGAACTTTTTCTCCTTACAATTTCACTTCAAATAAGGATAATGGCAAGGGCAGAACTATATGTATGCAAGGGTGCACAATTGTTCTTTTTAACTTCTAAAATTGCTCTTGGCCCCTTGATGTTGTGCATACATATTATTATACTATTTGATATTTGCTCATCCCTTAAATAAAAAAGATTGGACAATTAAGTAATGATAAAAAAATTTAGTATATAGATTTGAGATTTTTACCACTCCCAATCTTAGATCCTAATTCTGCCACTGGATAATGGTATCACTGTTATAGATTATAAATGTTTTGTATCACTTCTGTGTCCACTATCTCTCTCTATCAACGATTAATCTCTAAACACAACCAATAACATTCCTTTTTTTGAAGACTTTAAGTCACTCACTTCTTCACCAATATGTGAAATGAAATCTATTTTTTCCTTTATCTTATTTCTATCATTCCCTCTCTTTCTCTATGAAATTCATAGAGAACCGCAATTAGTAGCTCCCAAAGCCATGGTTTAATGGTAAAATAACGAATACTATTATGATGACTTGGTGGGTTTAAAAGCCCATTAATGTGTCATCTCTTGATTGGTCCATTATATATAAAAAAATTAATATTTAATAAGCATTGGAACAATTAAGAAATAACATGTCATCAAGTTCACAAACTTGATAGTCACCATAGTGACATCCAAAAATTAGGTTGCATGACAATTAATGGTGGTCTAAGTACAAAATTGTCCCAAATCAATATAAAATTGTACCACTCTCTCAATTCTCAACTAAAATTCGTCAATTAGAAACCATTTAGTGCTATTTATTTATTTCTTGTTTGGACAAGTCAAAACAATGTACTATTATTTATCACCTGTTAAATTCTTAATCTCGTTAATAAGATCATCCAATTTATCTGTCGCACAACTATTAGGTCTTTGCCACGTGTCATTCAAAACAAGTAGTTAGAGACTTTATACATCAATTTCAAATGTTTATTGCCAACATATTCCACGTCACTAGTTGATGAACATATGGACTTTCCACGCGTGCATATCCCTGTTACCAAACAATCACAATCAGAAGACTTTTTTTTTGTTTGCCTAATAAATTAAATCAAATTAGTAGAAAAATAATCAAAAAGTCAATTATATGCCTTAATTACCACTTGTTTTGCAAGAAAGATAAAGAAAATTTTACTTTCTTATAAGGATAAAATAGAATTTAGGTAAATGAGTGAACGCTTTTGATTTGATTCATTTACTATCTTGTAGTTTAAGAATATCTTTACAAATTCTTATAATTTATTTATTTTTTCCCAAACACCTTATTTAAATATATTTCAAATTTCGTTGATTTAAACACATCTCTATAGACATTTTCAAATTAACGAATAGGTGTCCGGGTGAAAAAGTAAATTATAAAAATTTTCGTAAAAATAAACCTAAATCAGAACAGACCTATATGCAATTTCTTAAAGTAAAAGGACTTTTTTAACCTAATTTTCCCAGCAATTAAGAGTCAAATGAGGAGGAAAGGGACAGGAACGAAAGGCTCTGTCTGACAATTTGGTAATTTTTTCCATTTTCGGGCCCCAAAATCTAAGCCCCAAAACAAACTTTGTCCAAAAATCTCCCAGAAATATCACAGGCTCCTCTCTCACAGTCTCTCACTAGAAAGAAACAAATAAAGAAAGAAGGAAGAATCAAACGATAGAGCCGAATTGAGAAAGGTACGCTTCAAAACCCTAGAAGTAGAATTCCCAATTTAAGGGCTCTGTGTAGCTCAAAAACAGGTAGTGTTACATATAGATATGAACATGATTGCATGCGTGTGCTAGTGAGGTGTTTGATTGAATGGGGAAAGGAAGACCTAGGGCTGTAGAGAAAGGGGTATTAGGGCAGAGTTCAACTGTGGCTTCGTCGGGTGGTTCATTGAGTATTCCATCGGCGCCAGTGTATTACCCAACCGAGGAGGAATTCAAGGACCCTTTGGAGTTTATAGATAAGATCAGGGCAGAAGCTGAGCCGTATGGGATTTGTAGGGTTGTTCCGCCCAAGAGTTGGAAGCCCCCCTTTGCGCTTGATTTGGATTCTTTTGCATTTCCGACGAAAACCCAGGCCATTCACCAGTTGCAGGTGAGGCCTGCGGCTTGTGATCCCAGGACATTTGAATTGGAGTATAATAGGTTTCTGGAGGGCCATTGTGTCAGGAAGTCGAAGAGGAAGATAGTATTTGAAGGGGAGGATTTGGATTTGTGTAGATTGTTCAATGGCGTGAAACGGTATGGTGGTTATGATAAGGTTGTGACAGAAAAGAAGTGGGGGGAGGTTTCTCGGTTTGTGCGGCCAGTAGGAAAGATTTCGGAGTGCTCAAAGCATGTATTGTGTCAGTTGTATAGAGAACATTTGTATGATTATGAGAATTATTATAGTCATTTGAACCAAGAGAAAGCTAATGGTTGCAAGAGAGGAACGCTTGGTCCTAGGAGAAACCAACAGAGTTGTGATCTTTTGAATTCTAAACGGAGGAGAAAGAATCTTGAGGGTGAAAAAGTCAAAACATGTAAGGCAGAGGAGGAAGAGCTTGATCAGATTTGCGAACAATGCAGGAGTGGGTTGCATGGGGAAGTAATGCTGTTGTGTGATAGATGTAATAAAGGCTGGCACATACATTGTTTGTCACCACCTTTGAAGCAGGTTCCCCCTGGGAATTGGTATTGCTTAGAGTGCTTGAATTCAGATAAGGATAGCTTTGGTTTTGTGCCTGGTAAGAAATTCTCATTGGAATCTTTCAGGCGCCCGGCTGATCGGGCCAAGAGAAAATGGTTTGGATCTGTACCAGCTTCGAGGGTGCAGTTGGAGAAAAAGTTTTGGGAAATTGTAGAAGGATCAGCAGGGGAGGTTGAAGTTATCTATGGCAGTGACCTGGATACGTCTGTGTATGGAAGTGGTTTTCCGCGCATAAATGATCAAAAACCAGTTTCCATTGATGTTGAGAAATGGAATGAATATTGTGGTAGCCCCTGGAATCTCAATAACTTGCCCAAGCTACGGGGGTCAATGCTTCAAGCTGTTCATCATAATATTGCTGGTGTCATGGTGCCTTGGCTTTACATTGGGATGCTCTTCTCATCATTCTGCTGGCATTTTGAAGACCACTGCTTCTACTCAATGAATTACCTCCACTGGTATGTCTCTGTATTTGAACTTGAAATACAGGTCCTTGCCCTTTCTCTTTTTGTTTACTATTATTTATTTGCAAAATAGCATAATGTCAAAAGTAGCATACTACAAGATTCAGACTGAAATTTTTTCCTCCGATGGATTAGATTTAGACTAATTTCTTACAGAGTTCATGACTTGAGAACCTTTAATAGTATTATATTTTTGTTGTTTCTAGCTCTAGAAATGGAAGATTGTGTATTTGGCATGTGAACCAGCATCCTTACTTGGCCTTTAGGTGCCACATACTGGAAGCCACTTGCTTGGCCCTTATATGGTATGTGTTTGCTTATTACCTACATAATTGGGGTGATGAGTTGTCACATAGTTATCAACATGTATGCCCCTTCTTCCTTGACCACTTTCTTAACATTTTTAAGGAGCCTTATTTGATTAGGCCATAAATGGTTGGAATTTTTAATGCTTATTGAGCTTAATTTTGTCAAATAATAATTTTATTTTTTGCTTCTTCTGCTATATAACAGAAGCCCCAAATTCTTGCTTCTGCTATATGGAAGAAAAATTGCTTTTTCTGTCATTTAAAAGAACTTTTCAAATTTGGCCAAACACTAGAAATAATGCATAAAAATGAGTTTGTTAAATAAAAAGACCTTTTTCCTTTTGCCACTGCATGACTAAACAAGCAAGTAATTTGTTTTTATGAGAAAGCTGAAAGAGAACTAGATAGCTTATAATCTGGGTCCAGCTGTATTCAAATAAGGTACTAAGCATTAATCCATGCTCTCACTAGAATAAATGCAAGTAATCCAACTTGAATAAGTGGTTGGACCAAAGGTCAAATGATTAGGGTGAGATAAACTCAGCCTCATCGGATCTAGAATGTGGGCTCACTCTTGAGGTAGGTGACACACTCCTTCTTGTGGGAAGCATGACACCCCAAGTTGAAACTCAAGGAACATGAAACCTAATTTTCACCCATCACTATAGTCGATGAAAACCAACAATGTTTTGTAACTATAAAAAAAAAAACAAGTTACAATCTGCTTAATGCTACGTGTCAAAATAAATAAACAGGATGGTTTTAAAGACAGCCCCCTCTGTGATCTGAGTCTGTTTCTGGGCAGCCTGTTGATCACCTAAAAAATGCTAGGTGGAGTGGTGAGCTCACAACCTAGTGATAGACACTCTGCATGCAATAGATCATATAAAAAAAATATTGCATTTTCATATGTGTACAATTAAAAAGATTTCTTTCCAAAATATTCCCAATGAAGTAATTTAAATCATATTCACATGGTGTTGCAATAAGAGTGTGACATGTGTCCATTTCAGTGTATAAACACTTAACCAACACAGGGAACCATTAGACGCATCAATCAATAAACTGTCATCAATGTTATAGTTATTTCAATGGGCGTTTCTGTCTAGCCCGTGGATCAACAATGTACAAGGGGGCCACAGGATCATGCCTGGGTCCTACCCTGCAAGTACTTGGTGGAGTCCCAGGGATGCACTTGTTCTTTTTCCCTACACTTGAGCACAATGGTCCCATTATATCATGTTACCACATGCTATCACCATTAAATATCTTTCATGTTTTTCAATGTAACATTGTTTCAATCCATGTTTGCACAATTCATCATTTAATATATTAATTAACAATTGAGAGCATACAATATCATGTAAAAAACATTTCACAGTCATGCATGGGAATAACTTTTCAAGAAATTCATATCTTAGAATAACCACTCTCCTGGTCCTTATGCTCCACAATATCCCCTTAACTTGAATCATTTTAAGTCTGTGTCAATATAATTCTTATTTTGTAAAAGTTAGCCTAAAGGCATCCTAAGGGTCTTTCTGCTATTTTCAATAGCTTAAGGGCCTTTTCCGTCATTTTTGGAACTTCAGGGGTGTTCTATAATTTTCAGAAACTTTGGGGTTTTTGGAATTTCCAGAAACTTGGGAGATTTTTCTCTAATTCAAGAAACTTGTCAGGTTAAAGAATAAATCCTCCAAAGTTCCAAACTAGGGGTGAGAATGTAACTGCTGGAAACTTTCTTTGGGAATCAGTAAAATCCTGATCCAAGTGGATCAGTTTTGATCCTAAATTGAGCGAGTTTTTCACAAAATTAGGACTCTTCATTAAAAATTTTCTAAACTAAAACTCCAATCAAACTATTTCTCAAAATAAAACTCCTCCATCATGTCACAAAGTCACATGTAACAGAAGACACCACTTAGGGTGAGAACAGCGAGGAGAGAACCTCTGGCTGAGGGAGTAGTTCCCAAGAAAATGGGAATTGCTGTTCCCATTTAGCGTATCCTAATGGGAGACTGCTGGCCCAGTCAGTCATATGAGACCGCTGGCCAGCAGCAGTTTCCATTGTAGACCGCTGGTTGAGCCAGCGGCTCTTTCTAACTCTTTGGGCTTTCAGGGTGCCATTGTGGTGGAGAGTGTTCTAGTTTGGGAAATGGTTTGGTTGGAGTTTAGTTTAGATTTTTTTTTTTTTTTTTGGGGTGGAGGGGGGGGGGCGAATAAGTGCAAACATTTCTCAAGATGAACCAGCTAATTAAAATCCTCAAACATTGTGAATCTTGCTAAAAGAACCCACTGGTACTTGGAGTTTATCCCTTTTCAAGCAATTTATTGTCACAACTCATGGGTAGTTAGAAGGGCAATATTGTAATAAGGATGTAGTAGTTAGTAGGAGGTAGTTTGTGAGTTGTTACTAGTGAATAGCCTATAAATAGGCCCTAAAATGTAGAGAAAGGAAGTTAATGAATATGAAGTGAATTCTTATTTCCCTAAATTTCCTATCCCTCTTGTTTCCTCTCTAACCCCTCCCTCTCTTCCTCTTTTGATTTCTCTCTCCCTCCTTTGAAGTCTAGGTAACCCTAGGTATGTGACAAATGGTATCAAAGCCAATCCTTCCTCGGCTATGATTTTTGATAAATTCGTATTAGCTTGGGTCAAAATTGAGAAGCAAAACAGAGCTGGTTGATTCTAGGCTGTGACCGATGATTACAAGAATTTGTTCCATCGGAGTTTGAAGGATTTGAAGGCAGATCGAAACCGAGCAGAGCTGTCGTTCCTCGGTTTTGATTTCAATCAATCTAGATGCGTAGACGAGGCAGAGGCGATTACGGAAACCGGTAGTTCAGGCGAGTTCGAGTAGCGATTTTGTCCACATTTCTGATCTACGTAGGAAGGAAACAAGGATTGATCGAAATCGAGATCCGTTGGTGACTTTCGATTGACTATTGGCTGTAATTCTAGTTCAGGATTTGAAGGCGACTTGGCTAGGCAATTCCGACTTCTGGTTGAATTTCGGAATTTGATTCCGATGCATGAGGTGGTGAGTGCTGGCTTGGAATTGAAGGCGAAGGAGGCTGATTAATCCTTAGCTGTGAATTTCCAGCGGTATAGTTGAACTTTCGAGGAGCTTCAACGGATCAGATCGGCCAACATTTCCGATCTGATTCCGAAGGAACCAAGGGTCGATTGTAACCAAGCGAGCAAGCAACCATTGGTCGATCTTGGAAGGCGAAGCAAGAGGAGAACGTCCGGCTGCGAATTTCGGTAAGACTTGCTCAAGGTGGAAGGGCGAAGCAGATTTAGTGGAATGGGAAGGCCAATTCTGACAATAAATTAGTCAGACGATTCAAGGAGCAGCAAATTCCGGGGATTCCGAAGACAGTGGTCGGTGATTGGGTGGAGAAGAAGGCACTGGCCTGGGCGATCACTGAATCCGCTGGACCATGGGTAGATAGCGATCAGTTGCAAGCAAGTTCGATAATCGGCAATTCAATTGCAGATCAGAGGTGTTGATTCGGGAGAATAGGAAGCGTCATAGCCTTGAGCAAGGCGAGAAGGAAGGCGAGGTCACTGCATGTGATCGAGTTGGAAGGCAGGGGCCCTCGGAAACGGTCCAGAGGAGAGTTCCGCAAGCGACGATTCTCAATTGCTTTGATTTTGTTTGTGATCCTCAACTTAAATCTGAAAGTGAGTCCTAGGAGAATTCTAACTTGACTCAGGCGAGAAGTGAAGAAGTCTGGCGGCTGTGCCTTTCAGCTCGTATTTGAATGGCCAAGGCGAAGCAGGAGGAATCCTCGGCTGTGTGACCAAGACGACTACTATGAGCTGATTTCGGACGGAATTTCGGTAATCTTCGTTTGAGATCTGGAGGCGACTTTGAAATACTACAATGGAATTGATCATTCCTCATCTGTGAGTCAGGCAGCTCCAAAAGCAAAATTAGCAGTGATCAGTTGCAGTTGAGGCGAAGCAGTGACCGAGGCAGAATAGGTTGCTGAATTTAGGCTCCAGCGAATTTAGATTGGCTGAACTTGAAGCTGCTAAGGTTGCGGATTTGGAAGCGATTGATTATAGATAGGCCTTGGGAATTTATCGAGCAATTTCAGTGACTGAATTCTGGTGGGTTTGAAGTACTGAAATAAGTTTCCGGAGTGGTCTTTGGAAGCTGATTAAGAGGTTGTTGCAGGGTGTAATTTAAGGAAGTGAACTGAGGAGATGGCCGAAGGATTAACTGCTGCAACAAAAGAAATTAAGGATCTCCCTAGGCAGCTGGATGATTGTTTGATCCTGCATTCACATAAATTTCAGATTGCTAATCGGACTTTGTCAACTTCAATTCCAAGTGCCAATTTGCCCACTCTTGCTCCATTGGCTATTCCGGTATTTGACAGGGATAGGCCAAAATGGTGGATTCGGCAATGTGAACGGATGTTCTACCAACACCGAGTAGCTGAAAAGGAGAAGGTAAAAATGGCTGCAAGTAATTTGAGTGGAATTTCATACGTTTGGTTCCAGAATTGGAGCTGGGGAAGGGTGGAATTGAGCTGGCCGCAGTTTGTAGTTGACTTGTGTAACCGGTTTAGAGAAAGGACCAAAACCTATATGATCAATGGAGCTTCTAAGGTTGTTCATCTAGAGATGCAAGAAGCTGATGAGGAAGAAAAAGAAGCAGTAAAAGGGATCGAAGCATTGGGGAATGGCAGTCCAACAATGGGCAGCATCTCAAGCACCCTCACTGGTACTGAAAATGCAGCCACTAAAATCCTCAATATGACACCATTGGAGGAGGTAACTGTTGAGGATGAAGCTGAGATGTTTGCTAACAGTCCGGGAGCCAAAGATCTTGGAATGGAAACGCCCACAACAGCCTTAGATTGTGGAGATTTTAAATCTCTTTCCCTTGAAAGAATAGGAATGGAAGGAGTGGATGAATTACCTACTCTGAATCAGGTAACTCCAACTGAGAAATCAGTCAATTTGAGGGGAATTTGTGCCTTAATCGAAGTGGATAATCAATAGAGGGCAGTTCAAGAATGGTTAGAGGTTAAGGGAGGATGCTTGCATGATTTTATTACACTAAAACATTCCAGCAATATGTTCCTGATTTGGAGCAATGGAGGAAGCAGAAGAATAAAGCAGAAGAAAGGGAAGGGATTCCTTTTTGAAGGGACCAAGACTCTTCTTGTCTTGCTTTTACATGTTTCTATTGGTGTGGCAGCAAGACAAAATGTTGTTGCTGCTGAGGAGAAAGAACAAAGAAAGCAAAAGAGAAGGGAAAAACAAGATAAAAAGAAGGAAAAACGAAGAAGAAATCAATGGGTGAAGAGGGGCATTGGATGAAGAACCAATGGCTGGGTTGTAATAAGTTTCTTGGGGACAAGAAACCTTTCAAGGGGAGGGGAATGTCACAACTCATGGGTAGTTAGAAGGGCGTTATTGTAATAAGGATGTAGTAGTTAGTAGGAGGTAGTTTGTGAGTTGTTACTAGTGAATAGCCTATAAATAGGCCCTAAAATGTAGAGAAAGGAAGTTAATGAATATGAAGTGAATTCTTATTTCCCTAAATTTCCTATCCCTCTCGTTTCCTCTCTAACCCCTCCCTCTCTTCCTCTTTTGATTTCTCTCTCCCTCCTTTGAAGTCTATCATCCAATTTCTCTCCTCAATTCCAATCACAACCCTAGGTAACCCTAGGTATGTGACATTTATTGCCTCTACCGCTTCCTTGTTTGTAAAGAGGCCTTTCTTAAAGAATCACTAATACTTCCAATCTACGAGTTTTTGGTCATCTGAAGTAAGATTAAAATGCACTTCAGGGAGGGCCAGCCTCCATGTCTCGTCCTCCCAGTAAAGAGCTTTAGAAAAAACTTCTCACACTGGAAGATGCACCTTCCTCAGGAGTCAGAACTACTCGACTTTTCTAATTCCAGAATGCTATTTTCTGACATCACTTATTTCAAGGATTTGCTGCATCATGCATTATGTGTAAGTTGTTGAATATTAAAACATTGGGATGTGTCTATGTTTGAAGAAAATGAGTTAGTGATGTATGAACTGAAGGAGGTAATGCATAATCAATCATTGTTTTTGAGAGAATTTTCCCGTTTTATTTCTTTTGTTGGTTTTAGGGGGGAGATTTATTCTTTGTTTGGAGGTGCTGTTGGGTGCTTTGAATGCTCCATGTGTGCTTGGTTGATTGCCCCTTTAGCACTCATTCAAAATGTCTTTTACCTATAAAAAAGAACTAAGTTAAAAACAGGAATTTGATTATCCAGTCTCGGACATCTCTGTTTTCCATTGGCCTTGATTTAAGAAAAATCTGAATGCTTAACGTGGAAGACATGATTTGGCCCATTGGTGGGAAATAAATTTGTTCTTGGATAACAGATGATCGTTTGGTTACCTCTCTTCAAGGATATCTGCTATGTTTCTGATGAGAGAAATGCACGCATGTGCACACACTCACCCCTCTCAATGGCCAAAAGATGAATCCTTTTGGTTGTTCAATTGGTCTCTGTTGGTCTATGTGTCTGGCTATTTTGCTATCTTCTTAGGGCAGGGAAGTACAATTCTATTATTATTATTATTATTATTTTTCATAAACAATTTTGCTCACATCTGTTATGCTTGCAGGGGAGAGCCAAAGTGTTGGTACAGTGTCCCTGGAAATGAAGCCAGTGCTTTTGAGACGGTAGTTCATCAATGAATATAGTGTTGTATTTGTTTTTATTTTTGAGTTTTATTCCTATTTTGAGTATTTGACTATGATATGCTTTAAAAACTGGTATTTTGAATTGCCTGTAGTAAATGGTTATGCCATTTCTTTTTTTTGTTTTCCATTTGTGCACTAGTAATGCCTTTTCATTGGTTTGAAACCATTGGAGATCCCATCTTTTATGAAATGGTCTATTGGTTCTTTTAGGGTTTACATCTCTGAAGGGAATTAACAGTCAAATTGGGATCAAGGAATGTAAAGGTGATTTGGATATCTGGGGTTTTGATATAAAACGAAAAAATCTGACATCGTAAAATTCTTGAAATTTTAATCCAATTTGTGGTTGCTTGTAGGCAACTTCTAGTTGCTAGATTGTTGGTACTTCCTCTTCCAGGTGTAAAATTCTTGAAATGTGTGATCCAGTTTGTCATTTGCTTTGTGATGGTGGATCTGTTTAATATCGTACATGATTGTGTTAAGATGTTGAGTGACATTGTTTTTTTGTTTAGTTTATTCTTTGTGATTTGGCTTTGCCTTTGGTACCTCTATGCTTTTCTAACTTATCAATAATACAATTTAGACATTTTTTGGATGCAGTTATAGAATTTCCTAATGCTTGCACTTGATGCTAGGTTATATAATTTGGACATCTATTCATGGTTCATACTGTATTTCATTGGGATTTAGAAAATTAATGTATAATTCGTAAAAGAGGGGATAACTTTCCAAGGAAATGTGGAAATGGTAATGAGCATGTCAAACAAGGGACTAGGAATGAGGTGTTAAATGGGCATTCCACTCCAACTCCAGCCCATTTCCTTGGAATGTAGCCTTCCTGAAAAGCAAGGAAATAGACCCCATTGCACGAGTTATTGTCCAGACCCTGAGGAGGTCCGTATTCTTTCTTAGCCACCAGTTACTCAACTATATTTTTGCTTTGTGACAAGCTATAACTAGATGCTTGAGAAACATAAAGACCCACCAGAACATCTTGATTCTATAATATTCAAAAGCCGATGTTAGCTGCTTTTGAAGTTGTTCCATAATCTGCTTCTAACTTGTTTGTCTCTCCTGCTTCATACTTTTTGTATAAGCTTTAATCCACTTGCTGACAGCTCAAAAGGATATGGGGTTTGTGGGACCACATGGAAAAGAGTGCAAATCAGAAAAAAGGTAGTGTCTTTTTGTGAAAGACATTGTTCCTTGGGCCTATGGCTAACCTCACTGGCAGAGGTTTTTTATGAGTTCAAACTCAAAACCAAGAAGAGGATGATTATTGATAAACAATTCCTTTCCCACTCTATCGAAGAGAGAAACGACTTGTACAATTCCAGTTCCTGAAGAACCCTGCCATAGGGCAGTATTATGTCACTATTCCAGAGGAAACCCTGAAACCTTGAAATTGTTTCACCCTGTTTACCCTATTAACTCCATTTTCTTGTCCAAACTACTACTCCATTTTCTACTGAAAGGGAATTGCTTAGAATCGTCACAAGGAACTAAAATCCCCTTCCGTCTCTTTCTATTTGTTTCTCTCTCTATAAAATAATATTTTATGGGGGAAATTTTTGAGAAAGAAAGAAGAAAATTTTTGTGACTCTCTCTCTCTCAGAGTATCATATTTGGTTAGATACAGAGAGGGTGCTACTGAATGGCCAGAAAAAAAGAACTGTTTCTCTGTATAGAAATGGTTTTGTTTCTAGTTAACATGGGTTGAGTAAATTTCCCTGTTTATTGATCTATGCTTATCTGCCTAGATTTTACTATTTGTTTGTCAATCTGTCTGGGACTGTCTGCATGTAGAATTGCATAGACAATTTGTGGTATTGTTTTTTTTGTCATCATAAAAATGTGCTCATGAATGGTTATCTAATTTCTTTTTGTAGGTAATGCGGAACAGTCTTCCTGATTTATTTGACGCGCAACCAGATTTGCTTTTTCAGCTTGTGACTATGCTGAATCCATCTGTCCTAGTAGAAAATGGTGTTCCAGTTTATAGTGTACTGCAGGTTCTTAACACATAAACTCCATATCTTCTATTGCAGCATTTCTTTCCTAATGAATCATTTTTTCTGTCTAATAAATAGCCTTGCAAGTAAGAACTTGTTTTTTGATGGAAAGTTCTCATTTGCAGTTTGATTCTAGAGGCACCTTATACATGTATGTAAATGGAACTTACTAAATTTTTATTTTCTTGTCTTAATGTGTAACTAAATTGGGATTAAGTTGAATCTTTCTTCTTTCTTAAGTGCATTCAAATTTGCTCTTTATCTTGGTAGTCTTCTATGTGTAAGTTTGACAACTAGACTTTTGGAGTTTCATTTAGATAAAGTCATCACTCTGTCCAGCCCCTAAAATGGGCTGGAGTTGAATCGGAATTTCAGGGAAATTCCGTTAGAACAGATTTAGGAAGAGAGAAGAAAGAGATAGAGAGAGACGAGAGAAGAGATATGAGAAAGGAGAGAGTTGTTATTCATTCCAAAACTGCCTTTTCTGTTTCATCCTCCCTTATTTATTCATAGGTAGGTTAGTTAGTTCTAACCCCCTCTCCCGCCTTCCATTCTCCTTCTACTTATTACAAAAATATCCCTCCAGTCCTAACAATTTCCCCCCCTGATGAATTAATTCTTGTCCTCAAGAATTTAGAGCAAACTGATAGCATGGGGAAATCTTGTCAGTACATCTGGCAGGTACTCCCACGTTGGCTGGTCTGGCGGTAAATGGGACCATCGAATCAGCACTTGAGTAATAGGGGCAGCTCCTCTATAGATCACCCTTTTATCTAGAATTGCCCTAGGTTCAATGGGCTCTTTAGATGCCTCCTCTATAAGTGGTAAGACAGCAGGTGATAGGCCTTCATTTCTTTCCTCCACTGGTGGCAGTGAAGTCCCATTAGTGGCTGTCACTCCTTTAGCCTTTTTTAATACCGGATGTATTCTCACATCTTCTGGTAGTTGCAATCGATAAGCCACCTCTCCTACCTTTTCTACAACTGCATACGGCCCAAAATATTTTGGATTGAATTTGGATACTGCCCTTTTTGTAAAAGCAGGCTGTAAAAATCTTCTTACCTTCAAAAATACTGCCTCCCCCACATTGAACTTCTGTTCACTTCTCTTTTTTATTTGCATAGTGAACCATTCTACTCTTGGCAGTTGCTAATTCTCTTTTTAGTTCTGACAAGACTTCTCTTCTTTTTTGGAAGTATTGTTCCACATCTGCCATTGTAGCAGTAGCATTGGAAATGGCAGGAAGTAAAGGTGGATTATACCCAAACACAACTTCAAAAGGGGTCCGTTTAATAGCTGTATGATATGTAGAATTATACCACCATTGAGCAAGTGATAGGCAACGGTGCCAACTCCTAGGCCTAGCAAAACACATGTAGCGAAGGTAGGCCTCTAAACACTGATTTACTCTCTCCGTTTGCGGATGATAGGCTGTAGATAAGTGTAGGCCTACTCCCAAATTCTTGAATAATTCCTGCCAAAATCTACTAGTAAATATCTTGTCTCTATTGGACACAATGGTCTTGGGAATTCCATGAATTTTAAAGACTGAATCCAGCAATACTCTGGCCACTTCTGGAGCTGTAAAGGGGTGTGTCAAACTAAGGAAATGAGTGAACTTTGTTAAACGGTCCACAATCACCAAAATTGTATCTTTTTCTTCTGATTTCGGTAAGCCTTTAATGAAATCCATTGAGATGTCCTCCCATGCTTGTTTCGGAATTGGTAGTGGCTGTAATAACCCTGGTAGAGCCACTGTTTCATGCTAGCATCCTTGGCACACTTCACATTCTAGCACATATTTCACCACAATTTTCTTTAATCCTGGCCAATAGAAAAAACGTCTTACCCTATGATAAGTGGCTCTTACCCCTGAATGCCCACCTACTGTTGATTCGTGCATGGCCCTCAAAATCTGTAATTTCAGCGGGTCATCCTCTCCTACCACAATTTGACCTTTGAACCTAATAAGTCCCCCAACCAGTGTATAGCCCTGCTGTCCGGTAGCCGTTATCGCTAATTGTTGTAACAATGTCTGCAACCAAGGTGTCTGGTCATAACTTCTCACCACTTCCTTCACCCATTCGGGAGTTACAACTGATATGGCTTGGCAGACCCCCTTTTCCTCTCTTCTTGACAGTGCATCTGCCATCAAATTCTCCTTTCCTCTTCGGTATTGGATTGTATAATCCAATTCCAAGAGTTTAGAAACTCCTTTCCTCTGTAAATGAGTGTGTAACTGCTGTTGAAGCAGAAATTGAAGGCTTTCGTGGTCTGTTTTAATCACAAATTGATTATTTTCCATTTAGTGGCGCCACTTTTCAACAGCTACCAAGACTGCTATTAGCTCTTTGTCATACACACTCAAGCCTAGATGTTTAGGAGCTAAACCTTGGCTTATGTAAGCCAATGGTTTCCTTTCCTGCATGAGGACAACGCCCACTCCACTATCACAAGCATCTGTTTCAACAACAAATTGTTTTGATAAATCTAGAAGAGCTAAAACAGGGGCTTGAGTCATGGCCTGTTTAAGGATTCCAAAGGCTGCTTCAGCTTTAGGATTCCAATGGAAATTGTCCTTCCACAATTGCTCTGTCAAAGGCCGATTAATCACTCCATAGTTTTTGACAAATTTTCTATAATATCCTGTCAAACCCAAAAAACTCCTTAACTCCTTCACATTCTTAGGCTGTGGCCAATGTACAATTGCCTCTATTTTTTTAGGATTTGTACTCACCCCCTTAGCTAAAATTACATGGCCTAGGTATTCCACCTCTCCTTGAGCAAATGTACACTTAGACATCTTGACATATAATTGATGAATTCGCAAGACCTCAAAAGTGGTTCGGAGGTGAGATAGGTGGGTTTGTAGGGTGGGGCTGTACACAAGAATATCATCAAAGAAAACAAGTATAAATTTGCGAAGGTATGGACTGAAAATCTGGTTCATTAAAGCTTGAAATGTGGCAGGCGCGTTTGTCAAATCGAAGGGCATGACAGTGAATTCATAAAGGCCTTGGTGCGTTCTAAAAGCGGTTTTAGGGATATTGGCTGGTTTCATCCTAATTTGGTGATAACCATCCCTCAAGTCTAGTTTAGAGAAGATGGCAGCTCCATTGAGTTCATCTAATAAATCCTCAATGATGGGAATAGGAAATTTATTCTTTATAGTAAGGGAATTGAGCTGCCTATAGTCTATACAAAATCTCCAAGTGCTATATTTTTTCTTGAGAAGAAGGACTGGACAGGCGAAAGGACTTTGGCTAGGTTGTATGATTGAATTAGTTAGCATCTCCTCTACTTGTTTCTCGATTTCAGTTTTCTGGGTAGGGTTGTACCGGTATGAATAGATATTTACAGGTTCTGATACCACTTGTCCAGCCCCTAAAATGGGCTGGAGTTGGATCGGGATTTCAAGGAAATTCCATTAGAACAGATTTAGGAAGGGAGAAGAAAGAGAGAGAGAGATGAGAGAAGAGATATGAGAAATGAGAGAGTTGTTATTCATTCCAAAACTGCCTTTTCTGTTTCATCCTCCCTTATTTATTCATAGGTAGGTTAGTTAGTTCTAACCCCCTCTCCCGCCTTCCATTCTCCTTCTACTTATTACAAAAATACCCCTCAAGTCCTAACACATTCTTCTTCCATAGCTGACGTAGGCGTTTAGCAAAGGCATCAATCGTTCAGTTTCTTCAAGTATCTTACCTCCAAAGCCTTCCTTTTGTGCTCTAATATCTTATCTGGGACAAGCACATGATGACACTGACTGAATCTTGTATCTATCACTGCCAACTATTTGGTGATAGAGTCCAAACGTATTTCCCAAAGGGATTGATTAACTGTGTAGGGTGGGGTAGTAATAGGTGTGGAAGATAAAGAAGAATTCAAAAGAGGATTGCTGTGAAGACTCCTAAATTAGAGGAGATAAGATTTATAAGGATAAGATTATCTAGTTCTAATTATTCTCCTAAATTTTAGAGATAAATTATTTGTGATAGCATAAATATCTTGTAAAGTAGATTAGATTAGACTCCTACATCATGTAGATGTCTTGTGTATATATTGATATCATATCCAAGGGAAATAACATAACTATTATTCTCCCTAGAATTGATTTTCTGCAATAGGTTATCTTTAGCAGCTTGTTGTGGTTGGGGTTGACTCAGTTTTGAGGTGTAACTGTCCTCACAGTTTTTTGCATAGAAGTGGTCACTGAAGTTAAATGTGATTTCTCTCTAGTGTTTTTATTATGTTTTTATATTGCTCTTTGCCTTTAAAACCAAAATGAAAACTAAATTTAACTTTGGAACTCAACTTTCTAAACTCGCTTCCATGATGTTTGGTAGATCTTTTGTTTTCAAAATTTTGAAAAGAAAAATAGAAAATTATTTTTTGGTTGTCTATTTTTATTTCCAATCATTGTTGTTAAAATCCCGATTCAACTCGTGCGTACGATTTACAATTTTATGTGTTAGAGACCCCCAAATGATTCAAATCGCGTGTAAAATCGGAATTGGGGTAAAATCGCAAAATCGGAATTGTTGTTTTTATTAATATTAAATTATGACTTATGAGAATTTACGGTATATGGACTAATATTTGGAGTTTTGATTATGGATGGATGAATAATGATAAATGATGGACTTTAATATTTAGAAATTTCATATTATTTAGTATTTTTGAAATTGATAGATGAAGTAATTTTGAAATAGGTACATGCATTTCATTTATAATAAGTAATAATTAGGTTATTAAATAATATTAATTTATTTTTTATAAAATTATGTTATTATAAACATATATTACAAAAATTAAAGGGCATTTTTAATTGTCTCTAAAATCTTATGATTTTGCGATTTGATTTTACGATATGATTTTATAAACCCTTTTTTGATCCCATTTAAAATCCCGATTTTAACTACCTTGTTTTCAATAACATTAAAACTTTTAATTTCCTTTTGAAAAGATTAACATAGCCAAAAGGGTGTTTCCTTTTTTCTGTTGTTGGTACCTTAGTTTGTAACGTTTGACTCAAGCGGGGTGAATTTATTCAATAACAAACTTTCTAATAATCTTAATTTCTTTTAGTCTATTCAATTTGTTGTATGTATGTAAACTGGAGTATTAAATGATGAATCAAGACACAACAATACACAAGGGAATTTATGGTGGTTCCGTGCCAATTGCACCTATGTCCACTAGAAGGGACAATCAATCTTTCATTCATCTTTCATTCTGCTATCAAAACACTGAGGTTTTCCCTTACAAGTTCACCTCAGGAACTTGTTGCAATCCTCCTAGATTTGATCAGGCTCTTGGTAGTGAACCACAACAATGGCAATTTTCTACTGCCCTACTACACAACACTTTTTTTTTTTTTTTGCTAACCCTACTACACAACAATTTGAATATATGTATGCATATATTACACATTTCGATCGGAGACATATAATAAAATTTTAAAGTTTCACTAACAAATATTCAAAACAATGAATGATTGACGTAGCGTGCAGTGCGTGTGTGAAGAAAACACGCCAAAATAAACCCTTGAAAGAACAAACTTTAATGACCGAAACTTGGCTTTCAAGAAGACGCAAAAACAAGACTGTTTTGCTAAGAAAACTCAAATAGGTTGCTGAAATTTGATTGAGAAAAACTTGATTACAAATTCTAGATCTTAGGTATATTTATAGTTTTTGACTAATTCAAATCCATTTAATATTTGTAAATAAAATCTAACTAAAATCCTAATAGAAATAAATCCTAAGTAAAAGTCAACTAGAATCCTAATAAAAATAAAACCCTAATCAAACATGAAATAGAATCTTAAATCAAGTAAAAACATGAAGTACAATCCTAAATCAAGTAGAATCCTAAAACATATGAAGTATTAAAATATTGTTCTGGTACTATTTTAGTGCTACTATTCCGGTGCTACTGTTCCAGTTTGGTCGGGTCGGCCTTGGACCAGGTCTTAATTGGTGACCGCATCATTCACCTTCACTTGAGAAAAAATTTGACCTTGAATTTTGATCCAAGTAGGACAAATCCATGTCTGGTAAGTACAAAGAGAGATTAGCCACATTGAATGTTTGGAAATACCCATATGATTAGGCAAATCCTCAACATAAGCATTATTATTGATCTTCTTTGTAATTTTGTAAGAACCATTCTTCTTTAGCTTGAGCTTGTTCTGCTTTTCTGCTGGAATCCGTTCCTTCTTCAAGAATATCATGACTTCATCTCCAACTTCAAATATTTTGTGCTTCCTATACTTGTCAACTGTCGCCTTGTATTTCTTATTTGTGCAATTTTTGCTTGACATCTTTTTGAATTGCTTGAACTTTTCTGCTAAGGGAACATAAGCAAAGACATTCCTTCCCCTCTTAACCTTATATTCGTTGGCATGGGTCCAACCATCACTATGTTTGTTGCCCTCTGCCTCCATTGTATTATTACTGTTAGATTGAGGACGTTGAACATTCTATCTTGAATGCTTCTCTAATTTGGTAGATCTTATCACAGGTCTTTCTTGATTTTGACTTCTCAACAGCTTCTGAATTCATTCGTAGATTTTTTTTGTCAGGAGAAGCATTCTTTTGCAACTATTTCGAATAAAGGCTTATTCCATGACTACCAACAATCTCTCTATCACTTAAAATATTGATGCTTGAATCCTCCTTTGGTCTAAGCACTTAATCAGCTATAGCAGTAGCTGGTACAACATTCTTAGTTTTGGAATCTAATTTCAAATTAATACCAAAAGTAGTTGCTTTACCCAAGTTAACTAGCCTGGGAGATCCAACACCCCTATCCACAAAGAGAACCCTATGACCATCTTGCTTTTGCAATCACAAAGGTGAATATGTTCCTATTGCCTTCGATTCAACCATTCCAGAACCTGAATAAACTGTAGAAGAATCTGCTACCATGGCCTCCATCTCTTTCACAGTTGCATGTCGATCAAAAGAAACACCACCATCCTTGGATAGCGAAGCAATGCTTGAGCCCTCGGGACTGGAAAATACTCCAGTATGAGTCAACAAGCTTGGAGTTTCTGTCATGTTAGCAGCATACACCAGAGCTGAGTTTGCAAATGTTGAAGTTGCTAGGACAACATAATGTTCGAGATCAAGCTTCAAACTCGCCGAAAATCCATTCTTTAGTTTATACTCATCGTTTCTCCAATGGTTGTGTTGTTGTGCATTCCTCCTAATCCCTCTACCACTAGGGTTGGCTATCATACGATCAAGATCATCCTCATCGTCGCTGTCATTCATCATTGGTCTTTTAGGATTAACAAGGACAAGATTAATGGCTGGTCTTCCCGGTTTAACGTAGCCGGCTTGATTCACGCCATTAGTTCGGTTTCGATTATCCTCAACTCGTTGTAAAACGTCTAATTGGTTACGGATTCGCTCCAATTGCTGTTGCATTATACGAGTTATTTCCCGTTATTCTTCGATTGCTCTCCAAACCGCGGGTAGCCCTCGATCACCGTCACGAGGTTGGCTGCTATCTTTACCTTTAAGATTGACCATCTGATTGGTTGATGAACCGCTTTGATACCACTTGATGTAGCGTGTAGTGCATGTGTGAAGAAAACACATCAAAATAAACTCTTGAAAGAACAAACTTTAATGGCCGAAGCTTGGCTTTCAAGAAGACGTAAAAATAAGACTGTTTTGCTAAGAAAACCCAAATAGGTTGTTGAAATTTGATTGAGAAAAACTTGATTACAAACTCTAGATCCTAGGCATATTTATAGTATTTGGTTAATCCAAATCCATATAATATTTGTAAACAAAATCCAACTAAAATCCGAATAGAAATAAATCCTAAGTAAAAGTCAACTAGAATCCTAGTAAAAATAAAACCTAATCAAACATGAAATAGAATCTTAAATCAAGTAAAAACATGAAGTAGAATCCTAAATCAAGTAGAATCCTAAAACATATGAAGTATTAAAATATTATTCTGGTACTGTTTTAGTGCTACTATTTCGGCGCTACTGTTCCAGTTTGGTTAGGTCGGCCTTGGGTCAGGTCTTGATTGGTGACCGCATCAATGATACTTTACAATTCAATGACAAGAAGCTCTTTTCTAATCTTTTCAGTTTTGTAAAGACTTCTTGTTCTCTTTTACTTTGATGAGACTGTCTTTGCTTCTTAAGAGAATATAGCTTTTAGTGCACTTTCATTACTTCCTCTTGTCTTTATGAGGGCTTATTATAGCCCAACTACTTTTCTGGTTTGCCTCTGTTGGATGATGAGATTGGATGTTCAAGTTTAAAAATGGAAGATAGGGTGGTTGAAAGAATTCGAGATTTAAAAGATGAGGCAGCCTAGAAAATAAGATGAGCTCCAAAATTCAAGGGAATGATAAAGCTTGAAAAAGGAAGATAATTCCAGCATTTAAAATATCAGTTACTATTACCTAAATTTGAATTTATTCCTGTTTTTTAGGAGATAACATAGGTATTTTTTGTACTTGTATAAATACCCCTACTCGGATTCAATAATTTTTCAAGTAAGCTTTCTAGAATTCAGCTTATTTCAGCCTATTACACAATCTTCTATGTAGTAGTGAGAGAACAACACAGAAACAAGATTTCAAAATGCGTAAAATCTAGCCATTATAGCTCAATAGTCGGCTGTTGGATTGGACAGTTGGCTGCTAGGTTGACTTAAGCAAGCAATTCAAGAGGAAGCAAGAATGGAATCTTAGGGAAACTGAATGCCATCCTGGATGGGCCTCACCTTTGATAGGTAATTGGCCCTAATGCCATTTGTTAGGTAATCAGACTGATACCACTTGATGCAGAATAATCAAACACAAAAATAAATTGTCACACCCACGTAGGATCAAAATTAGACGCCCACAAATTTAACATGGTTCAACAAATTGCTTAGATCCACTTGCTAAGAAGGAACAAAATTTACTATGTAAATAACAGGTTTACAAAAGAGAGAAACTAACTCACACTCAACCTGATAACCCTGATAAACCCAAACTCATGATCTTGCCTGCACCCTGATTAGAGTGCCCTGCTGCCATCTGATAATAAGATATGTGACTATTTATGGAGATAATAAGAGAAGTTACATATCATAGGTGAACTTTCTGAGTTTTGGATTGATTATAAAAAGCCTATTTTTATCATACTCTGTGTTGGGCCATCTAAATCCAAATTCAAGCCAAACTCAATAACCTCAACTGCTGAAGCCTAAATGAAGCAACCTTTACCTATAAGGTCAACTGAAACATCTCACAATCAACTGTCAATTCCGGCGACCAATTTACCTCGACTGAATTTGAATATCAATTTACCGATTCTGGTGACCATTTTTGGTTTGACTGTACTTGTGATGCACCTGGGGTCCTCTAGAACATTAACTGTGATACACAGACAGTTGACTGCCAATCAATTCCCAAAGATTGCAAGCAGATTGGGTCAATTGGTTCTTCACAAAATTGACTGCATCATCAACTGTTGGGACCAATGACCAAAATAGGCCTACTGGCTTTCTAAACAGCTGACTGTTGGAACTGGTGACCAAAATGATGTCAGGAACCCAAGCCTGACTTGTGATTTTCTTGAAAACAGAATTGAGAGAATAGGAGAAATAGAGAGAGATGGGGAAGGATCAGATAGAATGAGGGAGGAAAATAGAGAAAGATGAAGGAGAAATAGGCAGGAAGTAGGGAGAAATAGAGAGAAAGTGAGAGGGGGGGGGGGCGGAGAAATAGAGAGATTTGAGAGGAAGAAGGGAGAATTGCAGGGAGAAGGAATACTTTTTAATTCATCCAAAAACATACAATTGGCCAAGAGGTGTACAGCTTTATATATAAGCTATCCACACCTTTTACAGGGCAGTTTTCAATCCTCCACTAGAGGTAACTGCTCCTAAACACCACACAACTGTCAATAATCTGTAAATAACTTATTCTTCTGCAGACTAAATACAATTTGCAAAAATAAAAATAAAAATGACTAGCCTAAATCATGACAAATGATTCGACTGGGTTCCCAGACAATCGATTGAAGGTTGACTGTTGGAACCAGTAACCAGGATTAGTTGACAGTTCCATCGAACAGTCCATTGCAAGATTGGTTGCTGGAACTAGTACTGGAAATCTTTAACTGTCAATATGGCAGTCGGTTGTTAAAGTCAACTGGGGCTTAGGAAAGAAACTAAATGGCTGAGAACAATCAATTTTAATTTTGAAAACTTGTGTTGAATCTTTGAAAGCAATTTTATCAAGGCTGGATGGCAATGGACCAGCCAGTTTGACTGGAAAACTGGGAACCTGCTTCTGGCTTAGTTCAGTTTGTTTTGAAAAACAGACCTGTTTTTGGTTGGGGCAGTTCAACTATTGCATGACTTTAATGAAAAAAGAGATGCAAGTGGGAGGCCTTCATACATTGAAGAAGTAGGCCATTTTTTCTATCCCACTCACGCCAATGAAAGAAAACAGACAGAAGTTAGCTAGAGTGAAGCTAGATGTGTTGAGCTTATGGGTGGCAATGGAGGAAGCTCTCTCATGAGCTATGAAGCTACACTCTTGCAGATTTAGCGATGACCTTGGTTTTCTATCACTGCAATTGAAGCCATGTTTTTTTAGCAGATTTCGAGAAGACCTTGGTTTATCTATTTGATTAAGGATGATTGCTTGTTGAAATTCAAGCGACTGATATTTATTTTATCATTTTCTCTATTTCTGGCTGGGTGCATGCCAATTAAGATGGTCTTGACACGTGAGAAGAAGACCAATAGACATATCTATGAGGTGAGTTTATGGAATGGAAGATGTTTGTAGCAAAACATATAGGAAAAGACAACCCCACCCCCACAAAAAAAAAAAAAAAAAAAAAGGTGGGAAATCCTTAAACATGACATAGGGTATATAATGGCCTTACAAAAGATGTGGTCATGGATGAGATGGTTGAAAAGCTAGAATCATGTTGCTGACCTTGCGTAGTGGGATTAAGGTTTGGGATTATTGTTATGGCTGTTTGTATGCATTGAGACCCTGGATTGCATTTCATTCCTGTCCACCCAAATCCATCCGGTTGTCTCCATCTATATATGTATGTAAAAGTGTAATTTTGTGACTGAGAACCTTTAGGGTAGGAAGAGTCTTTTGTAATTGTAGTTAATATATCAGGTGCCTTTAACCTACCTTCCATGTTTCTCTTTTCCTCCCTCTTGTGTTTGTTTGCCTTTTCTTTTTGTTCATTTTTTTTGGGTGGGTTTTTTTTTGGGGGGCGGGGGGTGTTGTTGCTTGTAATGTCGTGTAGCTCGTGGTAATGACACAGTCTCAAGCTTGTGGTAGCTGTAAGGCAATCAAAATACGAGCAACTATAGAGAAGAGCTAAATTTTATTTTCAGTGTGTATAAAGTTTGCTTTTATTTCTTAACAATTTCTTTTCAAACATTCATCTGACATGGTGAATGTGGTTATTCTGGGAAAAACCATTGCTCCTGTCTGATGGATTCATTTTTTTATAGATTATGGCAGTAGAGATATGAACTTTATTTCTGTCCTTTTTTTGTAACTTTTCTTGTCTTTGTTAAACATTTGTCACCTGGATTATATCTAGAACTCAGAACCAGTTATCTTTTTGGTGTCTGGATTATCTCTTTAGCTCTAGAATTGGAACTATAGTTATTGCCAATCAAATTCCAATTGTATGGTGGAGATGACTTCTTAAAACCACTATTTATATGTTATTGGATATTTTAAAGGAAATTTTGCATACTTCTTCGGTTTTCTGGTCAATAATTTATGACTTGCTAACTTGATTTCAGGAGCCTGGGAACTTTGTGATCACTTTTCCCAGATCTTACCATGGAGGTTTTAATTTTGGTGAGTGGCAATTTACCAAGGAGTTTTAGGACTAGTCTACTATGTAATCCATCTTATGTCGGGTGTATTCTTCTGAGCTGATATTTTATATTGTCTTTGCAGGCCTAAATTGTGCTGAGGCAGTCAATTTTGCTCCTGCTGATTGGCTTCCACATGGTGGATCTGGAGCAGAACTATATCGGCTGTATCATAAAGCTGCTGTTTTATCTCATGATGAGCTTCTTTGTGTGGTTGCCAAGGTCATAAGTTTGTTTAGTTATTCAAATTTCTTCTTAAAGAAAAAATCTCTTAAGATGAAAACTTATATATTATACAAGGCCTTAGATATAAAGCAAGTTAAATCTGACCCTGTGAAGTTCTGTCCATGGATATCAAACTCCCCCGTCCCCCAACTCCAAGGAAAGAAAAAAGAGAACTATTAAAAACCTTATAACGCAAACATCATACAGATTATTGTAAGTTACGTAGGCTCTTCTATGTATCTAGTTTGGCCTTTTGGCTTTTCAATACTATCATCTACCATAAACAGTGCTAGAGCATAATTAAGATAACCATTCACATGTTTAGTTGGTAGTTTTCAGCGCTATTACCTTGATCTGTTAGGTCAATTTGTATCCATTTGGTGTGCTACAAAATCCACCATGTGATTCTTTTTTATGCTGGTTCTTGTTGTAAAAACCGCTGACAGTTGATTTCATCCCTTCATTCCTGGTATATTTTGCAGAGTGACTTTGATAGCAAAGCATCACCTTACATAAAAAAAGAACTGCAAAGAATATATGATAAAGAGAAATCTTGGAGGGAGACTCTTTGGAAAAATGGCATTGTTAATTCATCTTTGATGAAACCAAGAAATCACCCTGAATATGTGGGTACTGAAGAGGTATTTCCTGAATTGTGCTACTGTTATTTGATTTTGACATTTTATTGTTATTGAGATTATGACTGAGATTATAGCCCCTACTGATGTGTGTCTCCTCATTTTAAGGATCCTACATGCATCATATGCCAACAATATCTGTATCTTTCTGCTGTTGTTTGCCGCTGTAGGCCATCTGCTTTTGTTTGTCTGGAGGTAAATGATCTTTTAAGTTCTTGTCAAATTATTCACACAGTCTGTCCTTATCGTTTTTAATTGCTACCAAATCTATTTTATTCTTTTTTTTTTGTTTGCCCCTGAATCCAAGGCTGGGCAACATTTGGTGATTATTTCTTCTAAAAAAAAAAAAAAAGAAAAAAGAAAAAATTTAACATTGTATTTTCTCCTTGATTATTGCCTTATTGATTGATAGCATACTTATGCTTTTGGCTCTGGGAAAATAATTTATTATTCATCATCCCCATATTTCCTATCTTATGCCCCTATTATATTTTTCTTCTTTAGTTTTATGCGCAACAGTGGAACTCCAGAGTAGGTCAATTTATTTCATGTTGAAACATGAAGATTTGGTCAGAAAATTCTTCTGGGAACTTTCTAACCATGTTTGCTTATTATGAATCTATGATGCACTGGAAGCACCTCTGTAAAGATTTGGTCCAAAAGTTCATATCAGGGCTTACAGATTATGTTTGCTTGTTATGCAGCATTGGGAGCACCTTTGTGAATGCAAGCCCAACAAACATCGGCTTCTTTATCGTCATACACTTGCAGATTTGAAGGATTTGGTAATAATGACTGATAAACATATTTCTGGGGAAACAGAGCAAGTTAGAAATTTGAGAAGGCAAACTCTTTCTTTTGATGGAATGGGTGCTTTGACGAAAAAGGTATTTACATAATTTTTCCCTATTATATTATTGGGAATTTCTTGTTAGACATAATTCTGCTTTAGGAAGTTCTTGAGTTGTTTGTTTGCAATTTATTGGGCCCACACATGCACTTTGCCTGACCTATACTGGAATGTTTGGATGCCTTTTGCATCTGCTAGTTCTGTTTTAATTAAGAATATATTTTTTTTATTTCCTATTAATTTTACATGTGATTCTGTAAAGTTGTTTCTGGACTAAATTCTTGAAACCTTGTTCTCTTTCTCTGTGCTCTCAGACTTGACTTGATCCTGCTAGTTCCCATCTTTCTCCTCTGGGAAAACCTTCATTTTGAAGTTAATGTTTGGGGTTTTCATGTTTCATATCAGATCAAGCAGGCAATTTTGAAACCTTGTTTTCTTTATGTTAATGCTTGGTCTCAATTCTGCTGCTGTTTGTTGCCATCTTTCTAGTATGACTGAACCTTCACTTTTGAAGTTTTCATGGACCAGATTGTCTAAAAGATAGATAGGATGGAAAGTAATCGTGTTTTATGTACCAACAATCTACTTCAAGAAAGAAGAGAACCTGTTTATTTATTTAGGACCATATTTGTCTCTTAATTGTCATGGGTCAGATGCTCAAATGGAAGCTATATATACCTTGGATTGAGTTGTTCAGGAATTTACTTTTTATTGTTTATTTTGAATATACTGAAAGAAAGAACAGAATCTGATAGTTTGTTTGGCTCTAAATTTATTCTTCCTTCGCATGGCTCAGATGTTCAGCTGGAAGCTAGACAAATACAAGATTCTAATCCGATTCCTTATTTATATGGACCTCAAATGCGATTAGTCTGATTTGATATAGAACCACTATCCCAAATGTTAAAATCCTTTCAGTGTCCATGGAAAGGATCTGTTGAATCTAGGACCGGTTTCCAAACAAGAATAACCACTCTCTCACACTCAACCCTCACCCGATAGGAATAGAAATAGAGTAATAGAAAGCAGAACAAATCAAAGCAATAACAGAACAGTAAAAGAGGCAAGAACTTATCCTGGTTCAGGCATGAAATGCCCTACATCCAGACTGCCCAAGCCTTTGAGAGAATCCACTAGAAACACAATCAAGATTACAGCACTCCTTCCCTCACACACACTTAGACTATGAACAACAGCCTACCTCTCGAGAATACAAGGACCGAGCATATGCTCTCTCTCAATTATCTAAAGCCTGTGAACAATAGAAACTGAATGAATGCTGAAAATCATATTCCCTGAGAACCTACCCGCCTCTATTTATAAGTGATAGAGGCGGTTACAAAGCTGGGGACTTAAATGCAATTAGAAAAGAAATAAAGGACTGTCGGTACTAAATCAAAGAGTTAGTTACCGATACATATTTTAAACTCATAAAATATAAGATACAAGATTATTTCTCAACTATATTCAAATCCCTCTTCCGAGACTTAACAACTAAACTAATACAAATTCTAACAGGATCCTTTTGACTTGAGTCAAATAAGGATCATCATCTTTTGTGTAAGATAGTTCAGTCCTCTAAGAAAGTTCAACAACAACAACAATCCCAAGCCTTAATCCTACTAGGTAGGATTGACTACATGAATTCTAAACCTCCTTCCATCTCTATCCATGGTATGTCCTTTGTGAGGCCGTTATATCTAAGAGTTTCCCACAGAGTTTTATAATTTATTTGGTCTTCCTTTCCCTCTTTTGCTACAAATTTCGTCCATTTCTTCCACTCCCTTAATTGGAGTTTCTATTGATCTTCTTCTCACATCTCCAAACCGTCTTAATTGTGATTGCCAATCTTATGGAGTGTCTAATCCTGTATACAAGTATATATCCGAAAATGGCATGAGTAATGTGAATAACAAGAGATAAGTGAAAGAAGGGAAACCTTTTAATTACACTTAACAATCGTATCTAGTTTGTATGTGTGCTGTTGCACTCTGTATGTAGTTTGGATTAAAATGACATAAAGTAGATGTTATTAGTCTCCCCCTTTTAAAGTTTGCTTTGAAATATTTCATTTTGAATTGTGCTAGATATCTTTTTGGCATTCAGACGCCATGTTGTTCTTACATTTAACAAAACTCCCTTCCCATGAGATTTTACTTGAAGCTATAGATGGAAATGGGTTGCAGGTTGCATTACTTACTAACAAAATTCCCTCCCATAAGATTTTGCTCTAAATTTAGGCACGATCAAAAGATGGCAATGGGGATGGGCTGAGTTGTCCCACTCCTCGCAAGTGACCTGTTTAATCAATCCCTCCTCCCAAGTGTACTTTTCTTGCTTGTAATCATCCATTCACTGAGCTATTATTCCCTTTTGGTTGCTCTAACAAGTTTGCATTTGTTCTCACTCATTTTTCTCTCTATTTCAATATCTAAGCTATCGAGCCTCTTAAGAACTTGAATTTATCTCTATGAACCTGGTAGTGACACCATCTAGTGGAGCTAGTGACGTGCAATGGCCTGGATCTAGTAAAAATATTCAGAATATTGATGTTTGTATTTTTGCTGGTGGGTGTATCTAATCCATGAATTGATTTGGTCAAGGGTTCAATCATTTTTGCTTCAATGAATGTAGAATTTGAGTTCTCTAGGCTATAGGATTGGTTATGTACTTCATAGAGTTGTAGTTCCCTAGGGGCTTCCTTTTTTGAGCAATGCCTGATTACAGAGTCAAGATATTTGAGATGGCCTTATGGAAGAGGCAATATGTTTTGAATGGATAGGGTGACTCATTAAGAGTAGTCTCTAGTCCATACTGCTTCTATGGTCAATAGGGACTAGAAGTTTTGGAGTGGTTTCAGGTTTCACAAGCGATGGTATATTTTGTCCTGTTTTCTCTAACTAATGTCTTGTTAGTTGGGGGAGTACCTCTTTGTGGAAGCAGTCCTTGAGGATTAGAAACCTTAGCCTATTCAAAACAGAGCCTATCTTTGTAATGTTTGCTTCCAAGAGAGATAACTTTGGGTGTTGAGGTTTTGCATTGAAAAATCTGTCTAGAAGATTAAGAGATCAGAAGACCCTCGAATGAGTGGAAGTGGTTGAAAATTCTAAGTTAGGGAGAAGCTAGCTTAGGTGTTTTATTATAAGGGTTAGTTTAGTCTTTGTGTAGGCTAAAATAAAAGGCCTTGTAATTCCCGCCCAACCCTCTGTAAATAGAAAGATAGGCAGACTGGAATGATTCATTCTGATCATTTGATTTCAACTCTTTCTGAATACGAGAATTGCTGTGAGAGGAAAGGCTTGAAGAAAGGATTGAAGAAAGGAAGTTCTTTGTAATCTCGGGTTGAAGGCAGTATACTCGTGTGATAGAGAGAGGAGAGGGTTTCTGTGGGTTTCTTGTGTACTGATTCTCGATTGGAATTCTAGTGGATTGCTCACTGCAATCTGAACCAGGATAAATCCTTGTCTCTTCTTTTGGTTTGGTTGTCTTTCTCCTTAAAATCGTACTATTTTCAATTATAGTTTTTCAAATTTCTGTTGTTTGGTTTTTGGGTGAGGAGTGTGAGAGAATTGGCAATATAAAGTATTGATTGAGTAAACAAAAGTGCTCCTAATCTTAACATTGGGTTTCAGGGAAGCATGGAACACCCCCCCGAGTTCAGCTGGGGAGGGGTATTAACCATATTTTGTAAGTATGGGATAAATTTTTATGGTTATTGAGTTCCAGGTGTGTAATGAATACTGCAGTTTTGGTTGGATAATTTGGTGTTCTAGTGCAAATATCCTGTCTTTTTCACCGGTGAGGGGTGAGGATATGCTGCACGGGCGTGTTTCTTTTTTTTTTTTTTTGGGGGGGGGGGGGGAGGGGTTGGGAGGGTGTTGACAATTTAGAAGAAACCTCCAACACTTCACAATAGCTTTCTATTATTATCCAACAATTGGATAGGGAACAACAAATGAATATGATCCTTATCAAGAGAAAATATTTTTTTATTCTCTCGTTGCCCTTTTACAATTTTCACTGTCTTCTGATTCATTTCCTTTATATTATGTTGTTATGTCTTTATTTACTTTATGTATTTGTGTTGGTTTGGATATTACAGCTGTTGGGGGGGGGGTTGTTAGAGATATTCTATAGGGGAGGCCATGTGTAAAGAGGCCTGGGAAAAAGACAAAATAGTTTATTATTGGGGTGATGATCTGCTGTGGCAGCACCCAGGCTACAGGTATAAATATCCTCTAGAATCTGCTTGTAGAGGCATGTGAAAATCCAGAAGAAATCCTATCTTTTCTCTCTGTTTTCATCTCTCTCTCTCTCTGTTTTCTCTTCTCTCCCTCTAATTCCAATCTCTCTTTACCTTCTTCTTCTTCTTCTTCTCCATAATCCCTACTGCACTCTCTAATTCACACCGAATTAGAAGGTGGTTCTCATTGTCACATTGGAGTTGTGACATTACCTATTGCTCAAACCTATTCTGACCTGAACCATACCACATCTGATTGCTTGTTGCCAAATTTTAGGATTACGTTGGGTTGGGAATCGGGATCCAATTGACTGGGGCTTTAGCCTTTGCTAGTTGCACCTTTCTATTTGATATTTCAATCGTGTAAGAAATATTTCGCTTAAGGATCTAATTGTTTTGGGAAGAAAAAGAAGGGATGGGATGGTGGTGAAGGTGGTGTTCTTACAATTTTTTTGATTAAACTATACAATTGAAAGTGAATTTCTGTGTGCTTTGAATTTCGGTGAAGGTGGTGTTCTTACAATTTTTTTTATTAAACTGTACAATTGAAAGTGAATTTCTGCGTGCTTTGAATTTCTTACTGTAGTTTCTTGTCTGTTATATGAAGTTATAGTGGCCTATAGTAAGTGGTAAACTATTTCATTACAGGGTGCTGTTGTACAACTATTATGCGGTTTGACTTTTTAATGTTTAGGTAAATGGTGGCCATGTCACTCTGGGTCAGCTTGCAAAAAAATGGTTTCTGAGCTCTCGTAAGATTCTTCAGATTCCATATTCCAGGGAATCTTATTTGAAAGCATTGAAGGAAGCTGAGCAATTTCTTTGGGCTGGTTCAGAAATGGATCCGGTGGGTTGAAGATTTCTCTTAATATTCCAGTTTGTATATGTTCTTAATAGTTATGGTTCCTTAATGTAATATTTCCCTCCTACTTGTGAATGTAGGTGCGAGAAATGACAAAAAACTTGGTTAAGGGTCAAAAATGGGCTGAAGATGTTAGGGATTGCCTTTCTAAAGTTGAAAAGTTGTCATGTGATCACAGACATGATACTGAAAAAGTGAAACTGGAGCATGTTACAAATTTACTCACTTTTGATCCAGCACCTTGTAATGAGCCTGCAATCCTTAAACTGAAGGTTGAGACAATTAATAAGTGCTTACCATTTTTTATATCAACATACATCATTTGCCAATCTGGCTCTTACAGACATTTGACCTTTATGTGCAGGATTATGAACTAGAAGCTAGAGTGTTGTGTCGAGAAATTAATTCTGCCCTCTCAACATCCTCAAGTGTTTCTGTAAATAATTTCTTGTGCTTGGTGCTCCTTTTTTGAACATAGAAATTGTGAATAACTAATTTTTCTGAAGCAGAAATGATTATTTGGGTTTTCTCCTCTTCTATTTTTCTGTTTGTCCATTCCCTTTTGTTTTCTTAGTTCTGTTATGATATTTGGTTATATTTCTTCAGACTGCAGATTTAGAAATCTTGTACACCAGGGTTTGTGACTCACCAATATACATCAGTGAAAGTGAAAAATTATCAGAGAGGTTATCTTCTGCAAAGGTATATTGCTTTAATATTTTATAATGGTTTGGCTGTATAATCTTTTCATCAGAACAATTTTTTGGTTATGATTTGTGCTCATCCTTGCTTATTAGATTTCACACTCTCGACTCGAATAAAACCAGTAGGGCTGCAAATGAGCCAAACTGAGCCCATAAAAGCCCAGGCCTGTTTGTTTAGAACTTTATCAAGCTTGGGCTTGAGCTTGAGCCTGAGCTTGTGTCAAACTCAAAAATGAGGCTTGAGCTTGTTTATTTAGAAGCTTGTCGAGCTCGAGCTCGAGCTCGGCTCATTTATATTATATGAGTTTCACAAGAGTTTTGAGCTATTTCATACAAGCCTTTCCTTAAGTTCTAATTCTAAAAGCTATTATAAGCTTGATCTCAAGCTTGTTTTTGTAGAACATATAATACAAGCGTATATCAATATATTTTTAAATCTAGAATCATTTAAATTACATGGGAAAAAAACTGTCAATTATAAAAAACACATGTTCCAAACAAGCCCATAAACGAGATTGTTCATGAACCGAAACAAGCTAGGCAGTAGGCACCTTAAAGCTCAAGCTCTGTCATTTATAAATGAGCATAAAAATCAAGTTCAATCTTGTTTGTTTAACTAAATCAAGGAGCTTGAACAAGCCCTAATCAAGCTGAGCTTTGAGCTGTTTGTGAGCTGCTCTGTCCACTTGCAGCTCTAAAAACCATTTTACTAGTCATTCTAAAGAGAAATTTCATCATGAGCCATTTTTTTGGAAAATAACACCAAGTAAGTAATTGATTCTATGATTTTGTTCTATCTTTTGGTTATATGTGATTTGGCTGCCTTGCAATTCGCTGATCCCTTTTCTTCCATTTTTCTGTATCCCCTGAAGAAATGCAAGATAAGGTGATTTTTATGCAAATTCCCTCAAAGGCAAAATGTTTGTAGTTCTAATTGAAGCTCGTAGCATCCTAGTTGCTGTACTTTTGGTGTTATTTTTCCCTTTCTACTTACTTTTTCCTGATTTTAGTTCATTGTTGAGGGTGCTTCAGGTGTGGAGAGACAGTGTCAGAAAGTGCATCTCAGAGAAATTACCTGCTGCAATTGAAACAAACATGCTCTACAAGTTACAGTCAGAGGTGAGTTAGATTCCTTTTGCATGTGGTTGCCGTGTCACTCCGTTGATATTTTTCTCTCAGATTTTTATTTCCTGCTATACTTTGTTATAGATTTCGGAGCTTCCTGTTCAGCTTCCTGAAGTCAAAATGTTGTTGGGTTTAATAAGGCAAGTTGAATCATGTGTGGCTCGATGCATCGAAATGTTGAAGGGTCCCATAAATCTAAAGGTTATTCCCTGTTGATGATTTAAATTTGTACCTGGAGAAAATCTATGGAAGTGAAAATATCAGCATTTATGGCATATATTTTTTTTTTCCAACTTTTTTTGTGTATATATTTTGCAGAAACTTGAGGCATTTCTTCAAGAATACAGCGATTTCATTGTTAACATTCCACAGTTAAAACTTTTGGGGCAATATCATAGTGATGCCATCTCATGGATTTCTCATTTTAATGATGTTTTAATAAACATTCATGAACGGGAGGATCAAGTGAATGTTGTAAATGAGTTGACTTGCATTCAAAGAGATGGAGCATTGTTGAAAATTCAAGGTCTGCTCCCTGCTATTCTTTGTCAAAACTCTACTTTTTGGTTGATATTTTTCTCTTTTTTGTTTTTGGTTTGACATGATCTTTATGTTTGGTTAATGTCTTACAGTTGATGAGTTGTCTCATGTTGAGATTGAGTTGAAGAAAGCCCATTGCAGGGTAAAGGCCCTCAAGGTAACATGAGTGTTATTAATATTTACATTTTTTTGTCACAGAATTTCTAAAACATTTTCGATCTTGTATGGTGATCTTTTTGTAATACCTTGTATTTCACTTGAGGACAGAAGGAAAGCTGCGAAGGATGAAAGGAGAACCAGGAGTCTACCTACTGTAAACTTAAGAAAATAAGTTGTAGGAGGAGGAAGTGGCCTATGATAGCTAACAGTTGACCATAAGTCGATTTAGGGGCTCATTGTCTGTTGGTAAATTTGACCATTGACCATGAGTTGATTGCGCAGATCGATCATCTGGGGAAATGTATTGCTGGAGCTGACAGTTGATAGGAGAGTCTTAACTGTTACATCAATTGTTGAAGTAGGTGAATTAATCTAAGCAGCTGACTTTCAGCTTGATTTTAGGGGATTAAGTAGATGGATATTAAGCTGGATTTTGGTTATGTTTTAGGGCATAATGAGAGGATTCTAGAAACATAAATTTTGTGGAAATTGGTTGAGATTTGTTAAGGTGGTGATTCAGAGGTAATGAGGTAATTAGACTATAAGTAGGACTAGTGAGGCCCCTAGCTCTTCTGCAATATGGAGGCTTTGAGGGTGTTTCTAATTGCTGAAGTAGGTGGCTAGGTGTTAAGATGAGGGAGTGCCATAGAGCTATGGCCAAGTGGCAGCAGTTGGAGCTGCCACCCATCAAGCTGCTTTATCTACTTGGAGTGATATGAATAAGCCTCAACTCATTTGTTCAAGCACAGGGAGTATAAGTAGGGAGAGAGGGATGGGAAAGGGATGGCCAAGGAAGGAGGTTCTGCTGGAAAGCTGAGTTCGCTTGCATTAGTTGAGACAAGAAGCATTTTATGGCTTTCTTATGTGTGGCATGTTGCACCAACTTTTTGTGGCTGCATGGCATGATTCTTCATGTGCATTGTTGTCATGAACCTTGGAGATGAGCTAGGGTATGAAAGGAAGATCGAGAATAATAAGAGAAGAATTTGGGGAGAGATCAGCTTGGAGGGAGAGAACAACAAGAAGATAAAGGGAGGAGATCACCAAGAGAGAGAGAGAGAGAGAGAGAGAGAGAGAGAGAGAGAAATAGTGGAATATTAGAGAGAAATAGTATTCAATTCATTAATTCTGGATGCCCTCTTCCTACAGCTGAGGCAATATATATATAGTCTCATTTAGCTATCGGACAAAACTCTCTAACCAACTAAGCTACAAGAAAAAAAGGGAAAATAACAAAATAACAACACCCATGTGCTGTAACAGAAATAGCTCCTAACCAACTAAGGTAACTAATTACATTATTGCCCTTCTAATTACCCTTGGGTCATGACAATTGTGTGTGTGTGTGTGTTTTGGGGGGGGGGGGGTATAGGCTAGGAGTGTGAATATGATTCTCCCCTTAGGTTGAGCCATGGTTACCTAGTGAGAGGCATTGGAAGGACAAGGGTGTGAATGTGAGGCCTGAGCCTATGGGTGCACCTGAGAGTAAAAGGAATTAGGGAAAGAATTGTGCTTTTGCTGTATGTGTGCATATCTTAATGTGCTCATGTTGAGTAGTAGGCTAATGCCATGTGCATCTCAATATTTCAGAATAAGGTGGACCCTAGTGAGCAGGGAAGACTTGCAGAGAGTTAGGGAGCTACTAGCATATTTTGAAGACCTGCTCATTTTGAAGAAAAGCGTCAAAATCTGTAGTCTTTTGATAATGGCCATGCTACTAGTTTTGAGATCAACCATACATATGATGTACTATAAAGCATGTGATAAATGAATGGAAGTATGTTATAGTAATGAACTTACATTGTGATTTATGATTTTATATGAAGATATCGTGTTATTACCTTGCTTTGAAGACTTAGGTGGTTATGTTAGGAAAAAAAGGAATTAGCATAAATAAGGGGTGAGATGGAATTAGGATAAAGTCACTGTGAGCTGATAGTGAGTCTAGGGGGTCGATTGGGGACAAGGAATGTTCGAACTAAGCAAGGGGACCTCAACTGAGAAGAAAGACTGTCACCTGGAAGATTGATGAGTAAGGGTGATAGTTGACTAAAGGTCGATTGTCAACAACATAATGCAGAGTATATTGCCTGTTGATGGGAAAGTTGAGTGTTAGGTCAGCTGTGAGTCAGGGTGATTAAGTCGGAAGGGGTATGGCTGTGTCCTAGATGTGTAGGGATGATCATTCTGAAGAAGAGTTCATGATAAACCAGGCGGAGTCCCTGATTTGCAACCTGAGGGCTATCCTATAACCTGTTAAAGCTCAGATACAGGTCCCGAGGAAGGTCACTTGGACCTCATGTCCCATGCAGGTCTCATAGGTATGGGTGGTCCTAACTATATTGGACTGCTCTAGGGACAGAGAGGCGAGGCAACACAGTTGTGATATCAAAGCAAGAATTCTTTAGGATGATAATAATAGCTGTTAAAGGATAGGCATTACTTTTTCCATGAATTTTTTTCTCTTCTTTATATACTTTACTGGTTTCTGGTATCTGATATGAGGATATTTTCTTTTAGCTATCTCCTTGCCTTAATTTATTTGTATCTTACCTTCTCTGATGAATTTACTATATTTGCACTCCCCCAATTAATAATTCTTTTGATGATTTTGATTTGGCATTAAGCAATTTTTGTAGCATTTTTGCAGGCTCTTGGTAGTAGGATGCCTTTGGAGTTCATCCGTGAAGTAATAATGGAGGCAAACATGTACATCATTGCTTTGATACCTCTTACAAATTAACCATTTCTACAATTCTCCTTAATGTTCTGTTGGTGTTAAAAATTTGCATGGTGACATTTTTCAGACTGCAGATTGAAAAGGAGAGGCTGTTTGGTAATATTTCTAGAATACTTACTTCTGCTGTGAATTGGGAAGAAAGAGCATCATATATTCTTGCTAGTAAAGCTCAGAAGTCAGATTTTGAGGATGCTATAAGGTACTTCTTCAACCTTAGCATCCTGCATTTTGTTGCTTGTGTCTGCCTGTAATAATTTTTTTAATGAAATATTTTAGGGCTTCTGAGGACATTTGTGCTTTGCTACCTTCTCTTGGTGTTGTCAAGGAAGCATTGTCATTGGCCAACTCGTGGCTAGAGAAAGCTGAGCCATTTTTGGTGTCAAATATATCTGTTCGAGCTGCATCAAATTCTCTGCTGAAATTTGAGGATCTTAAGGTTCTTATTGTCTTCACCATGTCTGTTCCTTTACATCTGTTGGCCTCGGCATAACACTATTAGCAAAATCTTGCAGGAGTTAGTTTCACAGTCGAAGCTTCTGAAGATATCTCTGAGACAACAACCAATGCTTCAAAGAGTTTTGGATAATTGCATTAAATGGGAGAATGATGCTCGCTCATCACTCTATGCTGTAGAGCACTTCCTAAGAAATGATAATATTGATGATGGAATTACCAGTGGTCTTGTGTCAAAAATTGAACAGCAAGTTACCGCAATGGAATCCATCATCAAAGCCGGCTTGTCTCTTGGTTTAGACTTTGGTGAGATTCCAAAACTTCAAGATGCTTGTTCTACTCTAAATTGGTGCTTGAAGACTCTTTCTTTCTGTTCTGCTGTTCCCCTGCTTGAGGTAACTGATTTTCCTTGGAACATATTCTTTTAAGATTGGCATTGATGCTTCTCTTTTTCTCTTTGGCATTGAGTTTTCTTTTGTTTGTGGTGGATGTGATTACATTTGTTTTGCTTTTCGCTTAGTCTGTGTTCTTTAGGTACTTGTATTGGTGTTCGGGATCTGGTAGTCCCAAGTGCGTGACAGGCAGTCTGTTCTTTGAGAAACAGTAATTAGAATCTGCACAACTTGCACACATATCTTTGTTGTGTACAATTCTTTGAGTATTAAACTTTTTTTAACATGTATTAGGAATTTTCTCTTCAGTATTTCTTTTTCATTGATATGTAATTTTCTTAGAGCTTACAAGTTATTTTTGACACCCAAAGAGAGCTTATAAACTGAGTTCATGAGTCAAAGCAACATTGAGTACTTGATCTTTATTTTGTGGAATGTACTACACATTCTCCGCAGGTAACTAAAACTTTATATATTGATATATATTATCCCATTCTATGTGTTCTGCCCATAGGTGTATTGTAAGGATAAAATCTCCATAAATTTCCTGGTTGATCATCCATGATACTGCATCTGATCAAAGTCATCTGATTGTTGGTGTAGGTTGCAACAATTATTCTTGGAACTAGTTTCAGCCTATTTTACTGATGTTTGATGTTTGTTTGGTTTCATGAAAGATGGATTCTGAAATGATTTGCACTCCTCTCATCTTCCACATAAATCTATTGTTTACCAAATTTGAAGTTGTCATTACTTTCCACCCTTTTTGAGTAGCAATTGTAAGCCTGCACTGACTCTAGTTTATATGTGTGCACATGCTCAAACACATGGCCCTTTCATTTCTTGATATGTACATATAATATGGAGCTACAATTTGCTCCACTAGTCCAGAGTGTGGCTGACCTTATTCTTAGGAGGTTGTAACAGCACAAAACTCTTGGTTTTATAGTACACTAAGTATGGTATAGGAAGTTCTTAGAAGCTGTTTCTTGGCTATGTTGATGTGGAAGGTGAACAAAGATTTGGGTTTAAGACCTCTAGCGACGCCTTAAGGAATGTGAACAAAGATTTGGGTTTAAGACCTCTAGCAACGCCTTAAGGAATGTGAACAAAGATTTGGGTTTAAGACCTCTAGCAACACATTAAGGAGAAGTTGGACCTTTTTTTTGGTAGAAAAAAGAAGACAATGGGAACCCCTAAACAAGAGACTCCAAGAAAAAAGAAATACAACCAATGCTTTCAAAACTGGACCAGACACCGGCTGGTCTGACCAATTCAACCGCGGACTGTTCCTTTTGGCCGGTTCGGCATCCCTCCCTTTCTCTTCTACACGAAAGCCCTAAACCTATTTTGCTTCTTCTCTGCCAGATTTTGCTCCTCTGTTGCTGCTATTCCCTCAACAAACTCAGGTATTTTGGTTGTCTTATTCCATTGTACCTCTTCCATAGCTGCAATCAGTATTATATACCAGAATGGCAAAATGTGTATATATTTTATATATAATGTTCCTCTCCACTGCTATTATATTCAATATATATATATTCTGCTATATTGCTACAGCTATGTTGTGTTTCCATATTGTACTTGTTGGTTTCACCATGTCAACTAAGTTATGGAACACAACTATATCAATTATCCTCATTCACCACCATCTCATGAAATTTCTCCATGTGAAGATGGTGTTCAAACTTCATTTCATCATTACTCCGCCAGGGGATATTATCCACTGCCGGTCCCAAGCCCGGATAAAGGAGGAGGATTGCGTTAGGTAGCCGACAGCCAGCGTAAAACCTAGTCGGATCCAAATATGAATTCTAGACAAACTATCTGTTGGGATGTAACCCACATAAAAGTCTAGAATTCATGTAGCCAACCCTACATAGTGGGATAACGGCTGGATATGTTGTATATTGCTACAGCTATCATGGCTATTGTGTATATATATACACACGGATGACAATATTGTCAATTTGACTTATAATCATAAGGTGTATATATATCAGTTTTTGATTCTTTTGAAGCTATGTTTCAATTATTAATAAATTTTTTCATATCATCTTTTTTTATAAAAAAACATAATTTGTTATAGATTTTAATTGCCATGAAGATATTTACTAAAAATGACTAATATTTAAGATAAATTCATAACTTGTCATGAAAATAAGTTATGAATTTTGATTTTTTTTATTTTTATATAATAGTTTTTTTTTATTTTTATATAATAATTTTAATTATTATATGTTTATTATTTAATAAAAAATAAAAAGGTCTGATCTTGGTTCAACCACTGAACTGTGAACCTCTCCCCTTTTCCAGTTTGATATCCGGTTTGGTTTTGAAATCATTGATACCTTCAAAAAAGCTCACCCACTGAACAGAAGAAAAAAAAAAAAAAAAGGCTGCCACAGAGAAAAAACAGGTGTTTGAGGAATTCCATGGATCATTTTGTTTTATAATGTGCTGTGGTTAGAGAGATCTAGAGTTTGTTTCTCTTCCTTTTTGGCATTGAGTTGGTGAGGTCCTCCTCTGTGATTGAGTTATGGTTTCATGAAACCAAGCTTGTCCTAGCAGGTGACTGCATGGAATTTGGTGGCTTCTTTTTGTTTACAGTGGACTTTGTGACTGTTCGGGGTGTTGTGGCTACTTATACTAGCTAGGTTTGGGGGTATTGAAGGACAAAGGCTTTGGCCTGTAGAGTAGGCTTAATGGTAAACTGAGACCACACAGTCCTGGTCCTTACTGTGAATGGCTTTGAAAGCTTATGAAATTTTTAGAAGTAAAGGAAACAGTAGAAATTGTCAGAATCACTCAAGGCTGGGTGAATGCTGGTTGGTAGAAAAGGTGTTTTAGATCAAATTGAAGAGTTGCAAGTCTGTGTGAGTGTGTAGACCTTAGACTATCAAACAATCTTAGTATTCTAGTATTTAAATTTCCACTTGCCTATCAACAACGGAAGAACCAAAAAAGGATTTCAAATTATGATGTGAGTACTGTGAGTTCTTGAAATTAAAATACATGTCAACCATTGTGATGACTTGGCTTGTGCTATGATCCATTGTGACTTGGCTTGGCTTTTGACTTGGCTTTGGCTTGGCTTCTCCTTGGGCTTTGAGCAGATTCTGTCACTATTTATACATGTCATTAGGTAGATTTTACTTGACTCCACTATTTGGTTCACTTCATGTTTATGAAGAGTTTGGGAGGCTCTATAATATTGATTGAGCATCCTTATTGTGTTTATCAATTGATTGTGTTTGATTTTGTTCCCTTGCTGGTTTCATTTCTTCTGTGCATCTCTTTCTGATTTTATGTTGGCCTGTATCATGGATATTATGTTGTGTGTTTTTTCACAGGAAGTTGAGATGTTGATGGAGGTTGCAAGCAATGTTCCTGTTACATATGCATCTAGTTCTTTGTTTAGCTTGTTAATTGATGGGGTACATTGGCTCAAGGAAGCTGCTGAAATTTCTTTACCATGCAGAACTAGAAACTTCAAGTTGTCTGATGCTGAAGATGTTCTTGGCCAATCTAAGGTATTTTTTGCATTTTGTTTCTTCTTAACTCGGCCTTGCTTGTTATACAGTTCCTGCTTACTGATGTTATATTGCTATTATTTAATTCATAGAAAGGGACACTAACGTTACTTTCTTATTGCAGGAAATTAAGGTGTCCTTTCCTCCAATGGTCAGTCAACTTGCCAATGTTATCAAGAAACATAAGTGAGTTTATTTGCATCTATAAATTATTGTTTTGTTCCTTTTGTTTTCTCAATTCTAGATTGGAATCCACTATTTTAATGCGATTGAATAAATTTTGAGATGAAGAGAGGCATTACATAAAAAAGATATTGTCTAACCAGTGGCCCTGTAAAACTCGTTGGACTGGTCCTCCACATTGGAACAGGCAGGATAGAGGCATCTAATCTATAGATAAGCGTGGTCAGAGGTTTTCTGGAGATCAATTAGGCTTTGCAGCGTTGCTTGTTATACATTATGCATATGATATTCTTCCTGTGCAGGGTGTCCCTTATTTTTTTTTTAACCCTTCAATCCAACATATTATTGATCTTTGTTTAATTATGGGTTTTTTTAATCACATAATTGTTGGTTCTAATTAAAATTACATATCTTACCCATATAATTAAGGTCTGACATTTTATGAAAGATATTATGATTTTGTAAAGGTAAAAAGAAAATTCTATAAGATAGTTAAAAGGCCAATTTTGTTGTATGACACAAAATGTTGGGCAATAAAGTACCAACATGTGCAAAATATGAGCATGACCATGATGAGGATGTTACAGTGAGATGGAGCCATACAAAAAAAAAAAAAAAAAAAAGAGAAAAAAGAAGAAGAAGAAGAAGAAGAAGAAGAAGAAGAAGATCAAACTAGAAATGAGGTTATTCTTATTAAGGTTGGAGTGGCTCCTATTGAAGGTATAATGCGTGGGACTCAATTAAGATGGTTGGTTATGTGAGAAGATGATCAATAGAGGCTCTTGTGAAGAGAGTGGATTGAATGGAACTAGGTCTTTAGCAAAGGAGGTTACAGAAGATGATAGAAACCTTCCTAAGTTTAGGGTTCTATCAAGAAAAACCTACTATAGTATAGGTCAGTGATCAGCTCTGGGAATATGAGGAATGTGTCCATTACTTAAGAACAATGGAAGGCATTCGATTAATCAGATAGCATGAAGTCAAAAGGGCAGCATCCCAGAAAAGAAGAGGAACATGTAAATGGCTCAATTAGATCTAGTACAATTGACTGCCACAATAAAGAAACAAGCTGCATATCAACTTTATCCCATAGCATCCTATCATTCTCTGGTATCTCACTGAATTTCTTAGTTAGATGATCACAAACCTCTTGGCCTTGAAACCACATTTTAACTGAGGCTGACCAGGAGAGAGAATTTTTCCCATTCAGCACACAGTTGTAACCACAGGAGTACCAGATAGACTTGGAACAACAACAGAGTGTTGGAGATTACCTCTGAACCAGACATGTTGTAGAAACCCTAGTTCCAACAAACAACACAATAGGATGACACCTGAACCCCAGAATAGCAGATTGTAGCTTCAGGAACCAAGATCAGATTGCAAGATCCAAAAATCAGATCTAAAAATCATATTGCACCAGATCTCCAGAGAAATCAGATTGCACCAGGTCTAGATCTGAGATGCAATGGATTACAAAATCCTCAAACCAAGAGGATACAGATCATAGCTATCTCCTAGACAAGATTTGATTGTTGAATTACATCAAATCTGCTCCAATTCTCCAGATTTACCTCTCGATGGCTCTGATACCATATGAAATGATTACAGAACTGGGATAAAAGAAGAGAGGGGAAGGAGAGATTGGAGAGAAAAACTGATTCAATTATATTGATATAGGGTTACAAGTATTTATACTAAAATACTGTAACTGCTATGTACAAGTTACATAAGCTAGGTATATATACTGCACCTAATACATTCAATCTAATATGAATTCTCAACAGTCTTCAACTTTCTTCTCTAGTTTTTTTAATTTCAGTTAATTAAGTCTTGACATCTTAACTGTAAAATGTAGTTTGTGGCGAGAGCAAGTGCATCAATTCTTCAGCCTAGAGCCTGGCAATCGGACATGGAGTTTGTTGCTAGAGCTGAAGGTATACAATTCTATGTGTTGATTATATATTACTTAACTTGAAATTTCTTTTTGTTGAATGGTGCCAGAACTTCAATATTGTGGTGTTAGTCTCCAAAAGTATTGCATTTTTATTTTCCTTGCTGTCTTTTAATAAAAAAAAAGGGTGAGTGGATGGACAATCCATTCTACTATGGGAATACGCTTGTTTATTAGAAAACAAGCTTATAGGTTTTGTAAATGTGGTGTTTTTGGAATCAACTACATTTTTATCCATTTATGCTTGATATATTGGGGGAATGATGGCTTGAACTAATCAGCAACTTATTCTGGTGAACTAAACCTTATTCATGTAGGAATGTGCTGTATGGCTTTTCTAGATCGACTAGCTTTTACGTTCTGGATGTAACTAGCATCAGTACCCCATCACTCATCTTTTTTCCTCGTTCTTGGCAGTTCATGGAGCAGGGTTTGTATATGAGTTGAAATGTTTCAAGTCCTAAATAAGGGTTCTTTCTTGAACTAAGTCCTTGTTAATGTGCTTATAGACACATACTGGTATTATGGGCACTTGATGGCGCGTAATTTCTTTGAGTATCTTTCAGCCAAGATACTTAATGTATTTATGAGCCTTACCTTGCGAGATAAGGACTATGAGTACAGCATTAAAGTTGTAGAGTTAATCTCCTGTGTATATAATTACCTTGGTCTGGATTTGGTCTCCCTGAAACCACCATCTTACTGATTTTGTTTCCCCATATTTATTTAAGCTCTCAGCAGCTTAAGGCTACAAAACTTGTTTCGTGGACTTCTTTTCCCTGTTAAGTAAATTCTAGTGTACTAATAAGACCACCTAAGGGGTCGCAATCTCTGTAAAATTGGGGCAAAACCAAATGCTATTAAAACATGCTATCCTAAGTATCATGGGAATAACAAAAAAATCACATAACATTATTTAACTGTCCACACAAAATGTACAAGGCAATGGAATTTTCAATCTAAAGGCATAGCAAGGGGGCCATCACCAATCTGTCTTACTGCTTGAATGAGGAGTGCAAACCACATGGTTCTCTTATCTTTTTCTTTTCTTTTTGTTTTGAGCACCATGTTTATTTGATTTCTTCTCATTTTCACTTGACCAGTTCCAACAAAACTAAATTCTCCAAAAATATCAATGAATCAATGAAGCAAATTGATGTATTTTAAGAGTCAACCATGAAATATTTCTAGCAATGCCATTTTTTATCCATCTATTTCCAGCTTTGCATCATCAGATGAGGTTCCTTCTGCTCCCAAGTACAATATCCTCCCCCTCCCGAACCAAGAGGTGTGTGTGGATAGGGCAGGCTGGCTTCGCCTTAAGAAGATTTGCCAGATGCCAGTATTAATGAGATAAGGGTAACCATCCAAGCTACTGGCTTGATGAAAAGCTCATCCTGAAGTTTCATGGCTACTTCATAGCATTGTCAAAAAAAATTGTTGGCACCATATCTGTTTAGTTTCTTTACTGTTTTCCTTCTGCTAATACTTTTGGTCACATTCAGGGGCTTGGGAGCACTGATGCCTTTAATTGCTCTGAACTAGATATGGTTTCTTCTAAAGTCCAAAAGGTTGAGAAATGGAAGCAATGCTGTGAGAACATTGCTGGTACTCCAATTGTAGATGCTCAAACTCTCTCCCATGCTTTATTACAGGTTTGGTTCAGATTATGTCTGTTTAAAATTCTGTATGTTTCTTATGGTTAAATTACACTAATATCACCTTAGGTTTCTTGTAGTTTTAAGGGCATCCTTGGAAGTCTTAGAATGGCAATTACACTTGTATTGTTGGATAACAGATATGCAACTATTAAACTTTCAACCTAAAAACATTTCTGCTTTTTTCTTTATTATCCTTTTAGGTTCATTCAACCAAATGAACTTGCCCCACACGCCATCTGTTCACTTCCTTCATTTCATTCTATGAATGTAAAGATCTCAAAATGCATAGCTCTTTCAAGAAAATTATGCTTTTATTTGGCGGGACGTGTTATTGTTAGAGGAAGATGATAGAAAGTATATAGATTGTGAGTGTACTTAGACAGTTAGACCTAGAGATAGACTGTGCCATCCTCACCTATCTGTATAACTCCCTTAGTATCCATAACTGTTATCATCCGCAATCATTTATCCACATTAAAGTTTTGCAATTATGGAAGTAACTAGTGTATATGATGTTTTGTCAAAATGGTCATATCATTTTGTTATTATTATGACCTAGTATTTTGTTAACAAAGTTGATAGACCAGCTATAGAGCAGATGCCCTTTTATATTGCTGAGTAAAGGGTTCTTATTGCAAATTTACGAACCTAACTAATTCCAGGGTCTTGCAATTTTAGACAGTTCATTTAACTTCTTTTTTTTTTTTTTTTATGTTAGTTTTTCTTTTCTGCAATTTTGATTTATAAGTTACTGTTTTAAATGGATACATTAAGTATCTTTCTGTCACGCAGATAAAAGGTACTCTTGATAGATCCTTGTCCATATGTGGTGCTTTTAAGGGACAAAAGGCAACAGAACTATCTGTGTGCTGCTCCAATAACTTTGATAATGAGGATATTCTGGCTTGTTCAGTTTGCAAGGACTGGTAAGTTATCAAGGTCCAAAGTCCGTTTTCAGGGCCTTACTTTTCACTTTTTTGGTTTAAGGAGAAAAATTGATAAAGATCATGGTTTGAGTTCTTAAAGAAAAATTTTCATGTGTTATGTTATGTGCTAGAACATAACCCTTTCATTGTCTACATGTTATAAATGTTCTATATGTCACGACTATTCTGGTAATCCCATTCATTCATATGCACAGCTACCATCTTCAATGCCATGGACCATCACTGGCTGACAGAAAAGTTGCCACATCATTCATTTGTCATTATTGCCACTTTGTGGGGAGTGGGAGATTATCTCAAAATGGAGGCGATCAACTGGTATCCATTGTTCTCACAAAGGTATCTGTCTGTAGATTTCTGACTTATAGTCTCTCTTTAATTTTTTTAATTTTTTCATGCAGAGATTTGGAGGGATGCGTACTGAACTGAGTAAGCTTGTGGAACTTCTAACTGATGCTGATGATCTCTCTATATGGTAATATTGCCTGTTGAATCATTTTAGACTGTAGATTGACTTCATTGCTTTCTTGGATGTCAAAGACATGGTTTTGTCAATATTCTTCTGCCCAATCTTTTAATTTGTCTTGCTTTTCATGGTTATTCGATATCTGAGATAGTGAGGAACAGTGTTTACTCAATGTCTTGAAAGAGTTTGACATCACTTTTGGGGCTAGGATGGGGTATTGTTGTCATGTTTGATTCAAGAATAGATTTATAATTCATGATCTCCTGATATTTCTTGAATGATTGTCTTTTTAATAACTAAAAAAGACGACAAATGTGGCTGCTGCATCTTTTTACAAGCCACAAAGAAATCAAGATCCCTTCTCCAAAATGAAGGTGCCTGACATGTATCAAAGTTGCATAAGATTCAAAACAAAGTCCTATTGACCACATACAAAATGTGTTAAATGATGATATTGGGATTCATTCCTGGACTAGGAAAATTGTTTCACCAAACATTCTATTCTGCTCCCTAAACAGCCTGCATAATTCACAGCTTTAGGGAGCAGAATAGAATGTTTGGTAACTCTTGTAATTCCCATCAATATATCCTCTTTTCCAAGATTCTACAAATGAAATCACAGAAACGGGCTCATGTTGGTTGAAATTAAGCAGAAGAAGTGTTTATGTTTGTGAGGTGGCATGCAGATGTGATTGCCACTTGCGAAGGACATGATTTGAGATGATGGGGGCACCAATATCATCTTCTTTCATGCTAGTGCTATCATAATGGTACTATGATATGACAATTATCACAGTTGACCATATATTCTGTGAGGAATAATTTACGTCATGTATCCTGGATCTATGATTGAAGTAGTATTATATTCTAAGAAAATTGAAAATATACGAGTCCTACTCTGATATATTGAACGTATTATTTGACACTGGCATTGCTGCCCATGTGGCAGGGTTTTTTTAAAGTACTGTGTTAATATAATTGTATTTCATGATATGAGGTTCACAAGACATAAAGGGGTTGTTATAGTTGAGGAAAATAGCCATGGCTTTCATGAAAATTACTCTGCGGAAAATGGAAAATAGAAAACTTGTTCAAATACCGAAATTTTCTAAATAGAAAATGGAGTTTGGAAAACGCCATTCTCCAAAATTGAACTGAACTTGGAGATTAGTTTTTTGTACTTCTAACATTTGAATGCGTTTCCAATTTTTCTATAGAAAATGAGAACTAGAGATTTTATAGAAAATTGTAGATAAAAAATTGTAAAGCATTTCCACAACTAAACAACCCTGTAGTACATGGACACCATTCTTATTTGAGGAAAGCAAACTTGTTTTCTCAAAACTCAGCTCTCATAATATTAAGAATCTTATCTCAGCAGTGTAATACCCACTAATGTGATTTTTCTTGTGATTGATGGTTTTTTCTTCCTTTTGTTCTTATTTCCATTGCATTATCTTTTCTTTTATTTCTATTAGTATTGGAATTGAACTTGTCAGAAATGGAAATTGAGACTTATGAGTTACTTTGCCATGCAGTAATTATTTATATACAGATTAAATATACTTGACCATTGGAATGTACTGATGACATGAAGCGTCATGTCTTTCTTATACTTGTGCAGTCTGGATATGAAGACAAAATATTCAGTCTTCACGTGTTCTATGTTCTAACATATATTCAATATTGATGACTTCTCAAAAGATATGTGTGCATGTATACTCATTACTGATGCATGCATATTTTTGCTCTAAGTCTTTGTACTTTTGTCATGTTATTGTATATATTTTCACTCAATTACTCTTATGTTTTATGCTCTTTTTTTTTTTTTCTTCTAAATCTGTGGATAGGGTTATGTTTTATTATTCTTTAAGATACTGAAAAATCTTTTATTACACGATATGACACTGATATGTAATGTGAAGAATAGAAAACTGATAGGTTGTAAGTTGAAGAATTGAATGGTATGATAACCAACAACTCAGCATAATTTAGACTACATAATAATAGCAGTATTAGCCTGAATTTGGGAATCTATGACAATAAAATTAATATTGTGCATCCATGAATTTTTTCTTCTTTGTTCTCGAGGAACACAATGCAGTGAGAAAAATTATGAACACCATTTATTAGTTGACGGTGATGAATCAATATCTGTTCCAGCAACTCTCTAGGGAGCACAAACTTTGTAGGCTGCAGCGGTGATGTATTTGTCTGATACTTGTGGGATAGGAATATGTAGGACACACATTGGGCACCACATGCACATGGGTGGATCTGGAAAGTAAGTTTTAGAACTTTTTAACTGGGCTTGATTTGTAGAATTTATTTAATTTTAAAAGAAACTATGACAAAGGGGACATTAGACGTCTCTGTTAAATCTCTGACACACACACGCGCACACACAGATCTTTTCCTTTTTATTCAAGCATGCAAACACGTATACCCCTAATTGGCCAAACATTGGCTGAAGTCATGATTTTTATTTATATTCCAAGATGCTGTCAGATTATTGATCTGACAAGGGAAATTCTCAATGGTTTGAGAATTATGGTCGTGGAAACTGAGAGTCGTAGGGGGAAACAATTGAGAAACAGAGGAAGGGATAAGAAAAGCTGAGGGGGACAGAGAATTGAGAGAGAATTGGGAGAGAAACTAATTTTCAATTTCATTCAACATATCTAGCTTGGTGCGGATTAGCATTGTTTATACTAACCTGAGTTGAGTTTAAGCGCCAAAAACGGTTGCCTCAACTTGCCCAGTTGCGGCCACTTGCACTTATAACCTTCTAACAGCATGCTAGAACATTCCTCCAGCTATATGCCAAACAAGGTCCAAGTATTATAAGCTACCAGATAAGCAAGGGTAGCCTAATTACGACGACTACTTAGCTAGCTACTGTAACAATCCCTGCCCCTTAAAAGCGTTTCTTGCCTACAAGAAATGTGTAGCAAGATCACTGCATTAGGAAATTGGTGGAGAAATTTTGGCAAGTATTCCTAGGTGTTATTGTCTGAGTGGAGAGATGACCACTGGACCAACACCTGAATAAGAGGGACTCCATTTCGGTGGATCACCCTTCTGTCAATAATAGCTATTGGTTCACCATTTGCTGGTACTTCTCCCATCATAGGAGGCAACGTAGGGGTTGATATCTGTGTTCCCACAACCCTCTTGAGAAGGGATATGTGGATTACAAGTTGTATCTTGGCATCTTCGGGCAGTTGTAGTTGGTAGGCCACAACACCTATTTTCTCCAGAATCAAAAAGGGTCCATAATACTTGGGATTCAGTTTGGATATGGGTTGCTTGGTCAATGCCTTGAGGTGCTGTTGGCTGAGCTTCAAATACACTTCTTCACCCACTGAGAATTTTCGTTCACTTCTCTTTTGGTCTGCCAGTGGCTTTATCCTATTCTTGGCCTTGGCCAATTTTGCTTTAACCATTCTCATCACATCTTGCCTTTGTTGTAAGCCTCCACTACTGCCAGTGTGTCCTCCAAAAGATAGCAGTAAGTCTTGTTTGTAGCCATAGAGATCCTCGAAGGGTGTCATCTTGATAGAGCTATGGTAGCTCGAATTGTACCACCATTTGCTACTGCTAACCACTTGTACCATCCTCTAGGCTGTAAGAAGCTCAAGCACCTTAGGTATCCTTCCAAGCACTGATTAACTCGCTCCGTTTGTGCATCCGTTTCCGAGTGGTAGGCAATAGACATTAGGAGCTTGGTGCCTAATATTCTTATGAGTTCCTTCCAAAAGAGACTAGTGAATACCTTGTCTCAGTCTGATACAATGGACTATAGAATTCCATGCAACTTTACTACATTCTCCAATTAGGCCCTAACCATTTCCTGTGCTGTAAACGGGTGGGACAACCCTATGAAGTGGCTGAATTTAGTGAATCTGTCTACTACCACCAGAATGCAATCATTCCCTTAAGATTTCAGTAGGCCCTCTATGAAGTCCATTGTCACGTTGGTCCATGCACGATTTGGAATGTCCAAGGGTTGTAGGAGCCCGGGGTGAGCTACCGTCTCATGTTTGCACCTTCTACATACATCACATTTCAAGATATAATCCCATATATATTTCCTTGATTTGGGTCAAAAGAATACCTGTTTAACCTTGTGGTAGGTATTTTGGATGCCTGAGTGCCCCGCTACTGGTGATCCATGTAGTGCATGCATTATTTTGGCCTTCAGCTCCTCACAGTCTCCAATAACCATCTGACCCTTGTACCTTATCACTCTATTGGCCAAGGTGTAGCCTGGTCTGCTGTTTGCCTTAACACTTAGTTGCTCTAGTAGTTCCTTGGTCCATTCCCCCTTTTGATAGCTATCAGTGACCTCTTGGAGCCAATCGGTAACCACAGTAGAGACAGCCGCAGTCATTCCTTCTTCATGGTAGCGAGATAGAGCGTATGCTGCCACGTTTTCCTTACCCTTCTTGAAATGAATCACATAGTCCAGACCTGTGAGTTTTGCCATACCCTTCTTTTGTAATTGAGTGTGCAGTCTTTGTTGCAACAAGAATTTTAAAGTTTCGTGATCAGTTTTGATCACAAACCTTTCCCCTTCTAAGTAATGATGCCACTTCTCCACCACTATTAGCACTGTCATAAGCTCATTTTCATAAATGCTAAGGCCTTGGTGTCTAGGTGCTAGGGCTTTACTGAGAAATGCCAAGGGCCTTCTTTCTTGTGATAGTATTGCCCCTATTCCAACATTGTTGGCTTCTATCTCTAGTGTGAATGGATTACTAAAGTCTGGTAAGCCAAGGGTGGGAACTTTACTCAGTGCTCTCTTCAGTTGCTCAAAAGCCTCTTTTGCCTTGGGGTTCCATTTAAAACCTTCTTTCTTCAGCAACTCAATCAAAGGCTTGTTGATTGTTCCATAATTCTTCACAAATTTTTGATAGTAACCAGTAAGCCCTAGGAATCCCCTTAAAGCCTTGATATTTGCGGGTTTAGGCCAGGATACAATTGTCTCTATCTTCTTGGGATCTGTCCCCACTCCAACCCATATGATGTGACCGAGGTACTCCACTTGTGTTTGTGCAAAGGCACACTTTAACCACTTGATGCATGACTGATTGAATCGTAGGATCTCAAATGTAGCCCCAAGGTGGGTTAGGTGTTGATCGAAAGTGGGGTTATAGATTAGGATATCGTCCATGACGACCAACACGAATTTTCTAAGGCAAGACTAAAAAATGTGGTTCATAAGGGTTTGGAATGTGGCAGGAGCATTGGTGAGGTCAAAAGGCATCACTATGAATTCAAAATGTCCATGGTATGTTCTAAATACTGTCTTTGGAATGTCATTGGGGTCCATCCTAATTTGATGGTACCCTGAACGAAGGTCCAACTTGGTAAATACGATTGCATGTTTGAGCTCATCTAGTAAATCTTCAATGATTGGAATGGGAAATTTGTCCTTAATGGTGATGGCATTGAGCTGTCTGTAATCAACACAGAAGCGTCAAGTGCCATCCTTCTTTTTAACCAATAGGATAGGGGAAGCAAAGGAGTTGGGGTGTATAATAGATTGGTTTAGCATTTCTCTAACCATCTTTTTGATTTTAGATTTGAGTTTGGGTGGGTACTGATATGACCAAATGTTTACTGGTCCAACATTGGGCAACAGGGGTATAATATGGTATAACGGTCTTTTGGGGGGTAATGTCTTAGGCTCTACAAAGAGATCTTGATATTCAATCAATAAAGAATCAAGGAGGGTCAATCCATGTACTTGCCAGGTGGGATTGGAGCCTCCTTTTCCTGATTCTTCCTCCTGCTGCTCAGTGGCTTCGATTGAGAATAACTAAGTCACTTGTGCCATTTTCTTCTTGAATAATTGTTGCAGTTTCTTCCCCTTCATCATTTTGCAAGTTCCCACCTCCATGTTTCCCTGCAACACCACCCTTCTTCCCTCCTCCTCGAGTGTCACTTCCATATTGTTGAAATCAAAACTAATAGGACTCTCCTCTCGCACCCAATCCACCCCTAGGACAGTATGACATCCCCTCAATTTGAGCAGCCTTAGGTCGGCCTAGAATTCCTCCTCTTACATCTCCCAACTAAATCCTAGGCAAGCTGATTTGCTGACTACTTTGTCCCCGTTGGATACTGTCACGAATAGGGGTTGAGTACTAGCCGTTGGGCACCTCATCTTCTTGGTCGTCACCTCATCAATAAAACTGTGAGTGCTACCACTATCTATCAAGACCATGAGGAAATTGTCATGTACCTTCCCTTCAACCTTAATGATCTTGCTATTGGCTACCCCCTTAATGGCATGCTAGGATATGGCTCCACTGCCTTACTCCTCCTCTTCTCCTGTCATATCCATTTCTTCCTCTTCTTCTTCATCTCCTCCCTCTAGCAAAAGGAGTTGCTTCCTATACTAGTGTCCTGGTGTGTATTTCTCTCCACACTTGAAACATAATCTAGCTAGCCTTCTCTGTTCTATCAACTTATCCCTGTTATGCATACTTTGGGAATCTGGGGGTAATGTTGGATACCTATTGCCGACACCAAATCTTATAAGTTCCTTCCCCATAGGTTGGCTCCCATATTGCATAGCTCCATCCTGTACTCCCCTGTTCTGTCCCCCTCTACTTCTTTAGTAATGCTTCAAATGTCATCTCTTACAAGGCGACCCCCTCTGCTACCTCTTGCACCGTTTTGGGTCGGAGAACTTGTATTGATGACCTCAACTCATCATTTAATCCTCCTATGAAACTAGATACAAAGTACCCCTCGTTCAGGTAGGGGTTCCTGTTCAACATCATGAATTTAAGCTCCTTGAACTTTGCCTATTCCAACATCATCCCTTCTTGTCTTAGGTGGTTGAATTCCTGCACCACATCCCATTTGCCTCACTCCCCAAACCTCTCGAGCCCTTGTGCGAAGTCGTCCCAATTGTAACTCCCCCTCACCCTGGACCATCCTTGGAACCATATGTCCCCTGCATCATGGAGGTACGCTATAGCTATGGCCACCCTCAGGTTTTCTGTTACACGATGGAACTCAAACAATTTCTCGCATCGCCTTAACCACCACTGTAGTTTCACAACTTTGAACACCGGTAATTCCAACTTAGATATTGGAAATCCGGTTTGATGCGAGCGACTTGGCATCTCTTGCATCCTCTTCGACGTCAACTCTTCCACCATAGCCAGTTCTCCCTCCAATACTAACAATTCCACATTATGGTTACTGGCACCAATTCTCGGTAGAATTGATTATGATCGTTCCTTGGGTGGAAAATTAGAGGAGATCCTCACTTGTGGTTGACTCGCAAACATCCTCATGAACTGTTGCAGTTGATCGCGCAATAGGTTCCTTTGATCCCTTACTTCTTGCATTTCGTCCCTGATTTGTATAATGCATATCTCGCCTAAGCCTATTGGCCAATGCGTCCAACTTCTGATTCACTGTCAATCCGACTCCATCGTATCCATTCTGCCTTGCATCTCAACCACTGATGCCGAGACTTGCTGCAATTGTGCCTCCATTTGTCACATTCTGGTATTGTCAGCCATTGCTCGATCACTTCATAAATTTCGGGCAATACCTTGCTTTGATACCAATTTGTCAGATTATCGATCTAACAAGGGAAATTCTCAATGGTTTGAGAATTATGGTCGTGGAAACTGAGAGTCGTAGGGGGAAAGAATTGAGAAACAGAGGAAGGGATAAGAAAAGCTGAGGAGGAAAGAGAATTGGGAGGAAAACTAATTTCCAATTTCATTCAACATGTCCAGTTTGGTCGGATCAGCATTATTTATACTGATTTGAGCTGAGTTTAGGCACCAAAACGGTTGCCTCAACTTGCCCACTTGTGCTTATAACCTTCTAACAGCATGCTTGAACATTCCTCCAGCTATGCCAAACAAGTTCTAAGTATTATAAGCTACCATATAAGCAAGGGTAGCCTAATTACAACAACTACTTGGCTAGCTACAGTGACATGCTTTTTTGATTGTTGTTTCTGAAGTTATGTATTGAATTACTGTCCTTTAGGCATCAACAGTAGCTTACCATGCGTAGTGGGATTAAGGTTTGGTTTGTTGTTATACACATCAATGGAAAGAGAAGATATACTGTTTCATTGTCAAAGTGATGTAATTGCTATGACAGGATTGAAGAGAGAAATGTACTTAAGCAACTTGTGGAGAAGGCTTTTGAGTGGAAAGCTTGCTTAACCGAAGTGTTGGATTCTGCCCTAGCTTGTCATGGTGAAGATCTCTTCATTGCTGCTGGAAAACTAACCACTGCTATGAAGGTAGTTTGCATCCTTGTCTTGTTTTATATGATATAGTGGTTTTCATGGTCTAGTATACTTTAGAAGCCGTCATTTCTACTTCTTTCCCTATATAATAAATCTTCTATATGCTTGTCTTTCTTACATGTTCTTTTCTCCTTGAGTTTCCTCTTCCTAGAATTTTGTCAACCTCTCTTAAGATGCACTGTGTTCTCCTTCTGTCTCCCCTGTTTTCCTCCCTCACTGTCCCTTGATTGTAACTAATTGTCATTGTATTCAGGTAGTAGAATTGGCCGGCATTTATGATTATCAGGTTAATTGCAAATTTGACCTAGCATTAGCAAGAAACTCATGGAGAGTCCGAGCCAATAAATTGCTTGGAGGTCTAAAAAGGCCCACAATCCAACACATCCAGCAACATTTGAAAGAGGTATTAATCTTGGCTCTGCAATGGCTTACTGGGATATTGATCTTTTTCTTACTGTTAATTGCAGTAGGGTACTCTAGCAAATTTCTTGAGTAAAATTATAATAGGAAAAGGGACAGAAAGTAATCTGCCAAAAGTTTGTATTGGATATTCTTGACAGACTTCTTTTCTTTTTTTTTTTTTTAACCAAATAACTGATCATGGATAATTATCAAAGGAGAAAGAAACCATCCTCTTACTTGTGCATCCCGAACAAAGTAACAATGTTAAGAATAAACTCGTAAGTTCTTGAAAGGACAATTTGTTAGATACATGTCCATTTGGCATGTGGAACACAGTCAGATAAAAATTCTAGTCTCAAAATACATAGACATGGCCTTAAGACTCAACTTGACTTGTGATCATAAGGAGAATACCTTGGGTGGGTAGGCGGGGTACAGACTTGACCTTTGCTTTTAGTTGCACGAGTGACCACCCTTGGATATGCTTGCTTGATGGTCTGTTTTCTCAATAAACAGCTTGGATTATTTAACTTACAATTTTCTTGGGGAAAATGAGAATGGAGGAAAAAGATATGAAGAGCACTTTGTAAGATTGCATTAGAAATTTATATTCAAACTTATAGTTTTATCCCATATTTGATCTCATCTAGTAAGTTATCTTGCAGGGCCTGACTATAAGCATCCCTTCTGAGGATCACTTCTGGCAGAAACTCACTGGAGTGAAACATAATTGTATACAGTGGATAGAAAAGGCCAAGGAGGTTGAGGATATTCTAATACAGTCAATTTAATCTAGAAGAATGTCTATTGCTTACTCTTCCTTTCTAGTTCAACACTATTGATTCCCACCTCCAAAACTTTTTTTCTCCCTCCGTCATGCAGGTTTCGACAGACTGCGGAGCTCTTGGATTGGATAAAGTTTTTGAATTGATTGCAAAGGGTAAAAATTTGCCTGTTAACGTTGAGAAGGAACTGAAGGTAAGAAGAGCAGCAGCATCAAACAAATACAAGGAGGAATCCTTCTTTCCTATCTAACCAACCTCGAGTTTGATAAATGCAGTTATTAAGAGATCGAAGCATGCTTTACTGCATTTGTCGGAAGCCTGATGATCAGAAACCAATGATTGCTTGTGATAAGTGTGACGAATGGTATCACTTTGCCTGCATTAAACTAACTTCAGCACCAAAGATTTTTATATGTCCCGCATGTAACCTTCATCCGGAGGACTTGTATTCATTACCAATGACACAAGACAGGTAAGCCTGGTATATTAACTACATAACTGTTACCCCCTGTGCCCTTTCCTCCTGAAACACCATTCTGGCGCACAAGTTATTCATTGCAATTGTAATTTAGTCTTAGAATCATAGCAAAATGTTTTTGAGGCCTCTGACAGAACCAATTGGTATTGAGTCACACTTGCGTCAGTCAAATGTTTATTTGCTTCATTTACGGAGTAACCAGCAATCTAAAGGTTTTAGCTTTCAGGAGCATCCAGCATCCATAACTTGTATTTCACAGTTGCAGAGCCATTATCAGTTCATCGTCATTTTTCACTTTATCTATAGATGTCTGTATGTAATCGTTGCTTTCTTCCTTCGTTACTCTGACAGATTGATTGGCTCGAGATGCGAAGAGCCTCAAACACCGTCTCCCCAGCATAGAGAGTTGAGATTCAAGTCACAAAAACCCAACTCCAGGACAAAGCTAAAGTTGCCGGTGGCCGGTGATGATGGTAGTGATGAGGTGAGGCATTATAGAGGGACTGAATTTTTGTTCTGGAGAAACCGCAAGCGGTTTAGAAGAGCAGCTAGGAAACGTTCACAGCTTGATAGTCTTTCTCCATTTATTCATATTCAAGATCACGAATGATTAGCAAACATATAGATGTACAACAGTCATTCAATTCATTCAATTGATTCTTATCTTTCGATCTGTCTTCTTCCTCCTCCCCAAGCCGGGGTTGAGTCTGCATTTTACCCATTAAAGAGAATGATAATCCGATTGTTGTTTCCTCCTTTATGATCTCATAAAAATAGGGGTACTTTGATGTTGTTGATGGAAGAGCCTGCCCGACCCTTGCAAATACAATCCTTCTTTATTTTTTGATTTCTGGTAAAGTAACATCAAATCCAAGCCCCCGGCCAAAAGTGATTGCCAGTCTTTGTGGGTCTAGCAAGTCTAAGTAAGCATTGGTTTTTTGCCTTTGTCTTGCCCTTTGGATGGATAACTAATGGTCAGTATCTTTTGCTATAAGTGTTAGTAAAGAATTTTTTCTTTGGACTATTCTTATTTTTATTAAATTTGAGAAATGAGAATAAGTCTGATTACAAACTGAGTTTAAGGCATTTATTTCTATTTATGCCATTTATTCTTTCATTTAAATGTTAAAATAGTCAGAAATATTTTTCTACTCGTGTTGAGTTTGTTCAACGCAGGTATAAGGGGGGTCACGCGCTTCTCCTAATTTTGTAAAATAGTGAGCTTTTATATTGTTTTGACTTGTAGCTTACATGTCACTGTCTTCTTTATTACAGTGAATGGGAATGCACTATATTGATTGACCAAACTATAGACCAATTGGTACCCTCCTTTCCTTCGGCAGGGTTCCAAACCAACATAGGTTTAAGTTGGTTTAATAAGTGAGTCGAATTTAATTTGTAGGTGGGTGGGAGGATGGTCTCATTTGCCGGATATATGAGGGATAAATCACACCAAAAGTTATAAAATTTTGTCGTTCTTTTCAATTTGATCACTAAATTTTAATTCCTTATAAAGTGATAATAAAACTTTAAAATATTTTATAATATGATCACTAAAATAATTTTTAAATAATTTTTTGTTAAAATTGTTGACGTGGCAATGGTCACATCATCGTCACGTCAGTAATTTTAGTTAGGAACCATCAAAAAATTATTTTAGTGACTACATTGCAAAATATTTTCAAGTTTTGTTATCATTTTACAAGGAATTGAAATTTAGTGTTCAAATTAAAAAAAAAAGTCAAAGTTTTATGATCTTTGGTGTGATTTACCCAACATATGAGCTTGGATTTTGTTTGTTGAGTAAATAATTATTATTCTTTCCTTGTTAAAACTTAAGGTTTGGGTTCCAATTTATGATTTACTGGTTCAATCTACCTAACTAGGAGTGTGAGGGATTATAAATTTTTGAGAAGGCGAAACGATCAAAGATTGTGCATTGATCGACAAGTTAAATTTTCACATCATTTATGCATAATTGCAAAGAGCTACTATGATAATACAATTCAATAGCTAGGTGCTAAAATTTTCTTTTTACTTTATTAATTTTTTGGCTCTCAACAATAATTGTCACCCTCCACTTGTGAATTTTTCAAAGTCTAGTCACCAAAAAATTATGTTAAAAGCAACATAATTTTTAACGAATCCAGTAAAAATTATCTCATAAATCGATTCAACTTATGTTCAACTTAAGGAACTTGTAATTACTCAATTCCATATAAGATATTAACATTTAAATTCAAAATTTCTTAACTTTGTTCAATACTAACTCTCACCATCACCTTAATTGACAACTAAACTAAACTCATAAAATAGTTTAGCAAAATTAAAATAAATAGTTAGGTAATTATGAAAATTATTTTTTATCTTAAAAACTAAAAAAGAAGTGTTCGAACTTTGTAATTTCTATTGACATGTTATTATAAATAGAAATAACAATACACACATTTCTATTTGAAAAAAAAAAAAGGGGAAACTTTCCTTTCTATTTTTTTGATAAAAGGGAGAATATATGCTAAAGATTTTTTCTAATAGTCAACATATATTAAGAGATTTTCTCATTTAAATATAATTTTCAATTTTATATTTTCTATAAAAGAATTTTTCAAAAAACTAAGTCTATTTTACACTAAACAACCCCCCCCCCCCAATAATACCTAAATCAAAGTTTAATTAAGTTTGTTGAAAAATGAAAAAAAGATTATAAGAAATCATTTTGTATTTTTCACACATGACACCACGTGAAGTACAAATTTTTTATACTCTAATCATTTGTTAGTAACGAAGATAAATTTATAAATATATTTAAGTAATTATTTTTTAGTTAAAAGTTTTTTATAAATATAATTATATGATAATAATTGATTAATTTAAAAGACTAAAATTTTATAAATGTAATGTATCAAAAATGCAAAATAATTTCTTATAACCAATGCAAAGAAAGCTGAAGGCTGTGAACAGTGCTGACAACACGACAGCCATTTTTCCTTGGCAATAATGGCTGACTTGAAGAGTCCATAAAGTAAAAGGCAGACCCGCCTGCCTGTGGATCATAAATTCATTGGACTTTGGTGGCAAGAGAGAGAAGAAGAAGACGGGCTCTCTGTCCTAAGAATGGGTACTCTTTGACTGATTAGGACAGGTGGGTACTTTGGTAGGGCACCACAATGCCCCTCCAATGGCCTCCTAAGCACTCACAGCCACAGACCATCCTTTTCTCCACCCACAGTCAGCAACTTAGCAGCCCTGAATTCCAATTCAAGCATATGTGTGAATATTATAAAGAATTAAAAAAAAACAGAAAAGCGTCTTCCTCGTTGCTTTAATTCAAAAGCTCAAATTTTTTATTTGCTTTCACTTTTGTCTTTACCCTTCCCTCTCCCTCTTTCCCAACACACTTCCCTTTCCTTCATCTTGATTTCAAATCTAGGGTTCCTTTTGCTTTTCTTGGCGTGTTTGTATAATGCACACTCCAAATCCAACGACAGCTGCTGCCTTGTTGAACTCCTCTCTGGTTTGAGTGCCTTAAAAGTTTAGAGCTTTAGCCCTTTGAACTGTCCGTGACAATGATCAGTGATAAACTTTGTTCCTCTCTTCTGGGTTTTCCTTCTTGTTAATTCTTGATTCAGCACTCTAGTCTTTCGATTTTGGGAGGGGGGTTTGTAGCAAGTAAATGCATGGATGGGAGGGAAAGCATGGCATTATCTGGGTCTTCTTCTTCTTACTACCTCCATAGAGGGGTTGGTGGGTCTGGCTCTGCGTCTGGGTCACATGCCCCACCAAGTGTCAGGCCAAACACAAACCCTAACATTTCAGTTCAGTCCAGTGGGAGGGATGGCTCTATAGGGCCAACATTCCCTTTTCAGAGCACATCACCCAGTTTTCCTCATGGCCTTAACGTGGCTGTGGTGCCCTCTGCTGTGGGGGAGCCTGCCAAGAAGAAGAAGAGAGGGAGACCCAGGAAATATGGTCCGGATGGGACCAACGTGTCTTTGGGACTCTCTCCAATGTCAGCTACACCTCCGGCTGGCGAGATCACGCCGACCCCGAAAAGGTCTCGGGGCCGGCCACCTGGCAGTGGGTGGAAGCAACAATTGGCTCCCCTTGGTGAGTTTTCTGGTTGGAAATTTAATTGGGTTTCTTTACTTATGCTAGATTGTAAGCAGTTTGATTGGCTTTCTGTGCATTGTGGTAGCTTGTTATGGATGCTTCACCGTGTCACACTGCATTTTAACTTAGTAATGTGCATAATCCTTGGCCAAGAGAAACTGTGGGACATGCTTAGGTTTGATGCTAATTATGTGAGCCTTACAGAAGATAGTGCCATAGATAGAAATGAACAGAAAGCTAGAATTCATATAGCTGGCCCCATATAGTGGGATAAAGCTAGAATTCTCTTGCTTAGTATTTTAAGGCAAAATTGGTGAGTCCCAGTGAGATATTGTGATGCATTTGTGCAATCTCTTGTAAAGACTGGTGATTAATCCATGCCATTCACATTTATTCTCTGGAACATCTCCATGTTATAATGACTGTTATGATGCTTTCCTTGTAATTCCTGATTGATGAATACAATGGCAGAGTGCAATATTCATGAACATGCTACAAATTGGTTAACTTTGAGGTGGTTTTCAGAGTCCAAAGGCCTTCAATTTTGGATTCAACCTTGCTTCAAATTGTAAAATACCAGACTCTGATTTCAGGAACAAGAATTCTGATCCACGTTCTCTATTTTTGAAAGTAGCAGAGTTATTAACTCTGGCTACTTCTTATTGCTATTTGTTCTGTTTTGACACGTAATTTAGGTTGTGTGGATTTTGTTTTCCTGTTCTTTTTTCCTTCCTGGAGGAGTTGGTGTTTCTTCCAGATAATAATTGGCTTTTCACCAGGTGAATGGATGAACAGCTCAGCTGGACTGGCTTTTACACCACATGTCATCGATATTGCAGCGGGAGAGGTATGCTATGTCCCACCTGCTATTTTGACCTCTACATGTTAGTGTTTTGCAAGTGTTATTTCACATGACTGCTTTATTTCTATTGAACTCAGGCAGTTGATTGTTCCTTTGTAACTGGAATGTAATGAGTTTTGAGTTGTGAAAACGACTTTTTTACAAAGCAAGGGTAAGGTCTCATATAAAAGCAGTCCCTTTTTGACCCTTGCAGGGTGGAGCACCTCATGCTCTGGGGGAACCCTTTTCATTTTGCCTCTTAGAGCAGATGATTCACCCATGGGCATGTCCTATCCATGATCCTACATGCACTGGGCAATTACCAGCATAAATTTTTGACTGGTTCTCAAATTAGAAAATTGACTAGGCAGGTCTTTGATGGAAAAGGACCTCATTTAACTAGACTAAATAAATTTGTTCCATATAATAACCTGGTGTATAAAGCACAAGGTTTTGACTTATTGAAAAGTAAATTACATTAATTAGTTAGGTTTTCTTAACTTTTATTGTTGAAAAAGATTGGCACAGGGATGAAAAGATGATGTTGGGGAGAAAACTATTGTAGACCTGATAAGTAATGCATCTTTATTATATGCCATGTTGATCATTAATTTGTACTTTCCATTTGTAAGCTTAGGTTATATAATGGTATGTGATGATAAAAATTACGGCTTTTGTTATTAACTTTCTATCAAAATATATGTGGATTTTGGCTGAGGAAATTACGTAATCTTAGTCTGATATTCTGCAGGACATTGCCTCAAAAATATTATCGTTTTCACAACAAAGGCCAAGGGCGGTGTGCATTTTGTCAGCTAATGGTGCAGTTTCATCAGTCACACTGCGACAACCCACATCCTCTTGCAATTCCATGAGATTTGAGGTTGAAGCAATTTAATCCATTCCTGCACCTTCCCAGATGTTATTGTATCTGTTGCTTTTTAGCTGAATTCTCCTGCCAGCAAGGTTTTAGGTACTATAATTTGGTATAAGGAAGTCATAGCTATTAAATTGACTCTATATAATTGATATGAGCCCTAAATTTGTACAATTCTACCAGTTATAGTTTATGTTCCTGTTTACATGGTCTTAAAAGTGTTCTTGAAATCATTACACATGTTTTATGCACTTTCAAAAAGGTAAAGGGGAAATAGTTTAAATTTATTTGTATGTTGTTTACATTTAACGTTGTTGTGTTTCCATATTGTACTTGTTGGTTTCACCATGTCAACTAAGTTATGGAACACAACTATATCAATTATCTTTATTCACCACCATCTCATGAAATTTCTCCATGTGAAGATGGTGTTCAAACTTCATTTCATCATTACTCCGCCAGGGGATATTATCCACTGCCGGTCCCAAACCCGGATAAAGGAGGAGGGTTGCGTTAGGTAGCCGACAGCCAGCGTAAAACCTAGTCGGATCCAAATATGAATTCTAGACAAACTATCTGTTGGGATGTAGCTCACATAGAAGTCTAGAATTCATGTAGCCAACCCCACATAGTGGGATAACGACTGGATATGTTGTTGTTGTTGTTGTTTACATTTAACGCTTATTTATCCTTATTTTGTATCTGTATACTGTTTCCTTGTACTCCTCTTAATAAGATGGGATTTCTTGTTTTACATAAACAAGAGACATACATCATTATCAATTAGGATTTCTTCAACCCCAAAACAGAAGTAGAAAGGAAGATTATGTCAAAACTTCCTGTTCATCAGGCATACTTGTGGTTGTTCTCAAGTAACAGAAAGATGATTTTGTAGGGCACCTTTTGAAACTTATGGTGTATTGCATCATTTTTCTTTATTTTTTTTTTTGGAAAATCTTGATTGATGACTCTGCAGTAGTAGTTGTGCTACTGTGTAACTCTGCATCCATGTCCCAGACCCATTTTTGCAGCCTGTGTTAATTTTGTAGGGTCCAGGTAAGGTGGGTTTCGGGACTCCTTGTATTCTGTTTCTCTTTGTTATGCTGAATGAGGTTGGTGTAGGAACTCAAATTTCATCCGTCTAGGGCTCTAGGAAAAGTAAAATGCATGTTTGTGAAGTAGAATAACAAGAATACAATTTTGAAGTTCAAATCTGTCTGTGAGTAATGCAAAGTTCTGTGCTATTCATTTGTAAATTAATGTTACTAAAATTGGTCTATATAGTTTATGGATATTTTAATGAAAAAAGGGAGTGTTATAGTAAGATATACGTGCGTTTTTCAAGAATTTAGATGTCTAAGTTCTGTAAGCGAACTGATGCTCAAAATGGAATCTTGCACAAATTTTAGAGTCTAGTTGTGGTTCTACCATTTTTCTTTTTCTTTTTCTTTTTCTGCTTTATTCCCCTTTCCCCTTAAATTTGCAAAAACGTTTTAGGATTTCTTACAACTAAAAGTCATTGTTAAATGCAAAATGAAAAACTGTAATACAGACAAAATAATGATGTGTCATATCTCAATTAAGTGGTCCAAAATTTGAAAGGGTGCGAAGTTGTCAAAACATCCTCCATATATGTTACTTATTGTTCATTTCTTCTTACAAACAAAATATATTCCAACTTTGTTGACCTAGACACCAATGAGAGAAAATGTGTACCTGCTGTTGATTGCATAGATTCTAGAACCGCTTGATCAATGCAAGTGTGTTAGAAACAAAATATATTCCAACTTTGTTCTTTTTTTTTTGGAAGTAATCTGTCTAGCATGGGGGCCTTCACCTCTGAGGAGATATGTGACTTTAAAAGAAAAGCGGTGGTTTGGGTATAGTTTTTCCTTCAGCAACAATGAGCTTCAACACATTAAGCTCAATGCATAAAAATACTCCAAGTTGACCACTTGACTTGTAAATGATTTCTGGTATTCTGCTTTCTTGCCTAACCATGTCTCGAAATTCTACTTTTTGGTCACGCATATAACCATGCTAACTGATACTTTCAGCCCTAAAATTACATTTATTGGGTGTTGCTGTCTTATAATTTTTGTTTACTGCTACTGGGAGTGTTAATCAGCTTTCCGATTGACAAATGGACAAAGTTTGGGAGAGTGTTAATCAGCTAAGATAAATGGTAATGTATTGTATTCTGTATTATCCTCAAAAATGCTTTACTATTAATATGGATATTACTAAATTTGGGCTTCCAACCTTAGAACATGCTGTTCAGGTATACCACAAAGAGAATTAATTATTCAGCTATCGAGTTGACTCTTTACTATGTTGCTTCCTAACATGTAGCTTGTCAATGCCTATAGAAAAGAGTCATTTTTAAGGTATTTGTACAAATGGAATTCTTTGTGCTTGCTTCTTACTTGGGATTGCCCATTGGACAGTTCATTCTCATTTACTAGGGGCATTTTCCTTCACTCTCTTGTCCTTGTTGAGAAATACAACGTGGAAGTAAAAAGCTGTCGTTTCATCATCTCTTTGCCCTTCCCTTCCCTTGACCTAACTTTCCATTTATGAACTCTCAACCAGTATGGGATGAGGTGTTCTTTAACAGTCGTTGGCAGATCTTTTGTTCTGAGGTTTGGGCTTATACTTGTGCATGGACAAGCTCTGACTGGAGTTGTTATCATGCTACCATCAGAAGTTTTTAAGAATTGGTGTTGATTTTATCCCCCTAAAAAATTTTTAGCATTGGCAGACATCTTGATTTGCACGAGTCTTCTGCCTTATGATGAAGTCAGCAATTCCAAACCATTAAACAATACTATTACTTTGTGCTGCATCTGAGATTGTAGTTGTATGCTTTATGCTGATAAATATTGTAAGCATGCTTCCATACTAGCATTGGGGACACTTTCATATTTTCAATGTTTAGTATTTTTAGTAGCTTGTCGTCATTGCTAATACTTGGTTGAAAGTCCATTGCTACTTTTTAGGATATCAAATTTTTCTCTAGAACCATATCATATAGAAAGAGTTGTTATTGTTGACACGCACATGGTTGGAGATTTTAGTCATTGCCTTGTTGAATTCATTTTTTCTCCATTTTTAACATGTTTTTGTTTCTGCGCTCTTAAGCTGACATAAGAAATTAATTGGTTTCAAACTTTCATAGGGGCGTTTCCAGATATTATGCCTCTCAGGCTCATATTTAGTTGCTGAAACTGGTGGTCCTCACAATCGAACAGGTGGTTTGAGTGTTTCCCTTTGTAGCCACGATGGCCATGTTATTGGAGGCGGAGTTGGTGGTATGCTTATTGCAGCAAGCCCAGTTCAGGTATGTTCATCCATCATGTCGTGCCCTTTGTTCCCGTGTTCTGGACATTTTGGGTTTTTTCCTTTTCCTTTAGAGATGATAGGTGCTTTGTCAACACTTCTTGGGCATATGGCCATTGTAGCCTCTGCTCGTGGAACTTTGAACGAAGGTGGAGCTCCAAATGCCCCACTAGAAATTAGCAGAATAGAAGGCCCTTTCCAGTTGCAATCATCCCTGGTGGCTGTGGTTGTTACTTGCATGCTCTATGTTTTCCTCTATCATTCCAACAAATGCATGACAAATATCAATCGATTCCTCAGGTGGTAGTGTGCAGCTTCGTATATGGTGGTTCCAAGTCCAAGGAAAAGGTAGTCGATGGTACAAGAAGCGAACAGAATTCTGCAGCACCCAAGCCTTCTGAAAACTCACCTCCACCAGCTACTGCTACTTCCAGCCAAAAGATCAGCCTACATTCTTCACCTGGGTTTTGGCCTGGTTCGAGGCAGGATACGAGGAATCCCCACACCGAAATTGACCTGACGCGTGGATGATAACCGAAAAGCACATGAGAACTGCTGTATATATGTGTTTGTTGTAAATGAACCGCGTCGAGGATATCTGCAAACTCTTTACTGCACCCTTTCTTACCGGTAGGCGATGGTTGTGCTAACATGTTCCTAACAGTCACCACTTGACTTTCTTTGATGAGCATTGCAGAAATCTCTGGTGATCTGTAATTTCCTTGCCCTATTATTATTGCCATTTGTAGGACCTGAAAATGTTTATTCTCAGATTGAACCCTAGTCTCTGCCATTGATGAGGGATTCTCTTCTTTGGGCTTATTAGCTGAGGCTGCCATTGAAACCCAGCTAGATCTTATTCTTCATTACAAGTGTTCAACCAAATATTGATGCTCATCTGCTTATTGAAGAGAATTAGGTTTCTCACTTTGATCTTTTCTTGAAGGATTGTGCTATGCAAGCAATTTTTTGTCAATTGATGGAAAATATGGGGCCAGCTCATGCGAATTAATATCTTATAGATCATAATCTTGAATTACTAAGGACCTCCTTGCTAAGTTTGAAGGTGGTCTTTTTTATAGGTAATTTTATTCTTGATATCCGATAAAAGGTTGTTTTTATCACTTAGGAGATAAGTTTGTTGGTAATACTCATTTTGGGTTTGATTTTGAGTCTCATGCCCAACAATTACTTGAGCGGTCATGTTATATGTTTGGGATGGGGTTAGCATATGACATATCCAGTCGTTATCCCATTATGTGGGGTTGGCTACATGAATTCTAGACTTCTATGTGGGTTACATCTCAACAGATAGTTTGTCTAGAATTCATATTTGGATTCGACTAGGTTTTATGCTGGCTGTCGGCTACCTAACGCAACCCTCCTCCTTTATTCGAACTTGGGACCGACAGTGGATAATATCCTCTGGTGGAGTAATGATGAAATGAAGTTTCAACACCATCTTCATATAGAGAAGTTTCATGAGATGGTGGTGAATGAAGATGGGGTTAGCATGGGATGGGGTTAGCATGTATCAAGTTAACTTGTATGTCATATCTAGTTGTTAGTGTTTTTCTCTTTTACAAAACTAACAAAAAAACCTATAAGACATGAGACAAATTACCCATTAGACGAAAATTAAAAATCTTAAGTTCAAGTTTGATAGTTGATGAATGCATAAATATGCTAGTTGATAATGCCATCTTAGATGGCTTTTAGCTTAGTAGAGGTTTTCTCAAACATCTTAAATGGTTAAGTTTTAATAGTTATTAATAAGGTAGATGATACTTATTAGGTTTCTTTATTTATCAAATTAAACAAAATGAGATTTGTTCTATCTTAATGAAACCAAAAAAGCAACCATGAACACAAAATTGAATGAAATAGAATTTGTTGTCATCACTCATATGCTCCTCCATTTAAATGTGTATATAATGTTTTTTTTGTTATATGATAGAAGATAATTAAATTTATTAAAGGTCAAAACAATATATGGCCTAATTCTCTAGTGATGTGTCTCTTCTCACAAATGATCATGTATTACCACATTTATCTCTATCTTTGAGAATATGGGTTTTAGAATGATTCAAGAAATATGGCTAGACATCAATTAGTACCATATTTATGAATTTACATTATAAGAAATGATTTAGTAAAAATTACATTAAAACTATCTCAAATCAAACTATAAAACTCTAAATTCTAGCGATAAAAGAGAGGACTTTAAGATTTTAATATATTTATTATTATTTTATTCTTTCTCTAAAATCTAAATACTAATTAGGTAGATTATCTTAAAAAATAAAAATTTCATGCTTACAAGAGTTAGTAGATGGCACTTGGGGGTCCAATTTCCCATATCATCATTATATATTTTGTAAGAAAAAACACTCCAAAAGCATTCATTTTTTTACTGTCACTATTTTTTTGACATTTTCCTCTATTGTGACATCAATGGGTGTCCTCTCAATTACAACTTTGTGCATAAGGTACCAACCAGGCCATGTGATTGTACTGCCCAAAATAAGGGTACTGCATCATTGTCACAGCCCCCCAATGGTTCAATGATTGATCATCTTCGTCCTTGTTTGAGAAAATTTTCAACTTTTAATTTTTATTTTATTGTTTTTCAATTTTCTGTTCTCATTTTCAATTAGAAAATAAAATTTCTATATATTGTTTTGATAATTTTATTTTGTCTTAAATTTTCAATTTTAATCTTTTATTATATAGTTAAACTTCTAGCAAGAAAATTAAAAACTTAATTTTCTAATTTTTAGTTATATATAATGAAATGAAAAATATAAAAAAAATTTAAATTTTTAAAATTGAATGTTAGTGTCTTCTGAAAACATAAAATATTAATGCATATTAGTTCTGAAATAAAATATAAAAATTAAAAAATATTTTCACAACTGAAAACTAACTCAAGTACTCACACATCTCGAATTTTGTTCTCATTAGGTATCCTGCAAGACTATGTTGCACAAAAACGTAAATAAGAAATGTTTCTGATATAAAACGAAAATGTGAAAACGGTATTTTTTTTAAAAAAAGTTAGGAAACGGAAATACAAGGTAAACTGTAATTTTAAAAAATATAAGGGTGTATGTGAAATTAATTTATAATTTATATACTATAAATAATATTAAGTTGTAAACCCCAGAATTGCATCAGTGTTCACTGTTCTCTGCCTTAAGAGAGACTCACGCTGTCGACTTGTCTCGCTACTCGCTGTCCACAGCCGACCACTGGCATTTCCTTTGTCTTTGCTACCGTTGTCGCGTCTCTCACCATCGACACGTCTCTTGCCCTCGTCTTTGCCATCGATCTCGCCTCTCTCACAATCGACGCGTCTCTGTTACCGTCGTTGTCTTTCTTGCCGTCAACGTGTCTCTTGCCTTTACCCTCGCCGTCGATCTCGCCTCTCTCACAGTCAACACGTCTCTGCCACGATCACTCGCCTCTCCCTCTCGCTGCCAACCACTGCCGCACACTCCATCTCTTGCCTCGCCATCGACCGTTGTCGCACACTCCATATCTCACCTCGTCGCCGACCGCGGCCGCCTTGCCTCTCGGTGGCCCAAGTTGCAGATCTGGCGACCATTGTCTTCCCCGCTGCAAGTGACCATTGTTTTCCCTGCTACAAGCAACCATGGTCGCCGGAAATGTGTTTCCAGTGGGAAACGTATTTCCCACATTTTCCTGTAAATTACGAAACCGCCCTAGAATGTTTCGCAATTTATAGAAACAACTCGAAAACCATTTCGGCTTGTCTTTGCTATTTTCGAAATAAAAAACAGTTCAAAAATGCCAAAACAACACCTCCAAGCCATTTCCGTGCTTTATAGCTGCAAGCAAGGCTTTCTTCATGCAGCTAGGGATCTCTGACCGTAGTCTTGTAGTGGTCAACTTACTTAGTGGCCTTAAGCATAATGGAGGCCCCTTCTATTTCCTTAATCACTTGACTAATCATCCTCTGTTTTTGGACGTAGTGGCCGAGCGTTGGGTTATGCAGGTAAGGGGGTCCCCTATGTTCCAGCTGATGCGGAAGCTTAAGGCGGTAAAGGCGCCATAAAGCAAAATAATAGCACCACAGATCATGTTTCTGAGAGAGTCAAGGACCTTCGGCTTAGACTGGCTATTGTACAACAAGGTATTCTAGATTTTTTGTGAAGCTCGGGATATGACGTAACTTGAAGCTGTAAACATTTTTTTTTGTTGTTTTCAATAAAATTCTTATTTATAGAAAAAAATTTGTTCTCGCTTTTAAAATCTTAAAAAGTAACAAAGTAAAAACTTAGAAAGGGAAGTGCAACCAACCATATGAAGAAGTGCAGGAAACTCACATATTTGGGCTCAGGAGCATCCTTGGTGCAATGAATAACTACCCACCAAGTCTCCTAAAATGGCTAATCTTAAAACAAGTTATCAACCTTAATTTTACTATAAGAAGTCGGATACCAGTTACGAACTCGCCAATCATTTCTATCTATAGAGAAGAAATTAGTTTGCAAATGTTTCTCAGCACCACATGGAGATTTCAACATTCTGCACAACTTTGATGCATCTCAAAAGAGTATGAAACATGGGTCCAGACTACAAGACTATCCAACAAAGCATCTATATGCAGCTCTGCACTTATGAAATCCCCAGCAGCTTCTTTATGTCTCTCTGCAATGATTTTGTTAATGTGAAGAGTTAAAGTCGCAACATGTAAATTCTAGCAAGTTTGAAGCACGGATAAGAAGCATATAAATGAGCTGATAGGATTTGGTCAACTGGAAAAGTCAGTTTTACCTCGATGGTAAGGGGGGAAGTTGTGGGATAATAGCGATCGACAGGCTGCCCGTTGCTGTCAACAAGAAACTTGGCAAAGTTCCACTGAACATCATCTCCAAGAATTCCCCATTTGCCTGACTTCAGGAACTTGTATAGAGGAGCTGCATTATCGCCGTTCACTTCAATCTGGAACGACGATAGCAAGCAACATGTGACTTGAATAGTTTTTCATGATTTCAAGACTTTACAGTTCAAATACAAAAAATGAATTCGTCATTATGTTTTCCATAGCAGGAAGAATTGTCATTACCCTTTAACCAAGTGACTATAATATGGTTCAAATCTGACACAAGGTTGAAAAGAACAACTTAACAACTGTAAATTAACTGGTTGATCAGCCAGCATTAAGGAATTCCCAGTGCCCGAGCCTCCCTGCATTGCAAGAGTCAGGGGAAGGTCGTATTTTTATGAAGCCTTCCCCTTGCTTCTTTTTTTTTTTTGCAAAGAGGCAGCATTGAGTTTAAAATGGTGGGGAAAAGGAAGACAACAGTTAGCTCAGTAGTGAATGTGCCCCATCCGTGCCTTTGGTCATGGGTTTAACTCGCTGCCCCCTTCCCTATGGACTGGCCCACCATTGTACAGCAAAGACACGAACAATGCCAAAGAGAACGGTAAGAAAATCCTGCTTGTATATTTAATCGTGTCAATATCTACAAATTCTTATGAATAATTTAATAAGCTCAGGTCTTACTCAAGGTGAATGAGCTTTACACTTGTTCCATCTAATTATAAGTTACTTCTAGATTCCAGCAAAGCAAAAGTGGATAATAGGCACAAGTCAATCAAAAGGCAAATAAGCTACTGGCAACATTTCCTCGTTTTTTCACTATCAGTGAAACATGATTAAGCAAAGAGTAGTTATAAACAAACAGAACAAAATGCATAAACTGTTTTTATCAGAATGATGCAGGACCTAGATTTCCATCATTTCAAAATAAAGCAACATGTCAAAGAAGCTTTTATTTTTCCACATGCCACAGATTTTTATCATAATGATGTAGGAGACTAGAATTCCACCATTTTGAAGTAAATAACCCATCAAAGAGGCTTCTATTTCAAAAGATCACTATTGTATCATTCTGTTGAGTATTTGCACCTATTAGATCCAGAAGAATCAACAATTCGATGAGTAAAATTTCATAATAACAGACAAGATAAGCTTTCATTTTGAACCTGGAATTATTGCGGCCATAATTAGGATGAAGTAAGTTGCAGGATGAAGACTGTAGAATATTGCTTGGATTACCTTGCCAAAAATAGGAAATTCAGATTTAAAACGAGTGCAGACAAATTGCGTGATCTGATCATTACTTCCTGGCTCTTGCTCACCAAATTGATTGCAAGGAAATGCTAGTATCTCCAGGCCTTCATTGAACAAGAAAAGATCGAAGTCTGAGCTTAGGAGTTCAAGAAAAAGTGAAGATTATTTAAGAAAAAGTGAAGCCTAAGTAGGTAGTCTGATCAACAGTGGGTCATTCACTTTTCAACTGCCCATCATTCCACTGAATTCTAACCTCCTCTGGACTGGTTCGGTCTCTCTCCACCTCCATAACCTCTGGCGGCTCCATGTCACTGACCAGTTGCATCCCAAATTCTCACTCCCTTTCCGAGAACAAACTTCTCAACACAGATTATGACTATTTATTATGAAAGGACAAGCAACTGAAAAGATATCAAGAAAACAAGCCTTGATCTTTGTACTTCACATATAACTCATTCAGCTCTGTGTAGTTTGAATTAGTCATTCCACTGACATAACAGCCCAAGAGATAAAAAGCCAAGAAGGTAACATGAGGATACTAAGCACACACACACCCAAAAAAGAAGACGACAACAAGCGGATGAATTGGAATCATGGGAAAGTTAGTAGGGAAGATCAAACAAGAATTTTCAGCAGCACCAAGCTGATTCAACCTAAAAAGTATCACAACCTGATTTTGTTTAATCCACAGAAAGGCTTCTCAAATAGATAAAGACCATAAATGATATAATGATTGAAAATTATAGAGGAAAAATAAAGGAATGTACCATTTGGAGGCAACATTGACGATCAAAAGGACCTTGCCCTTGTAAGTGTTCAGGGCCACATCATTTTCACCAGCATCCTGCACATGGAAGTAGACACAGCATGAATAACAACAACAACAATTCATCATAATGAATATGTTTCAATTCACGGATGCACTGTGAGGAAGGAAACTAGGGGAAAGGGGAAAATCATAAAAACATGGAGAGAAACAAATTGGACAAACAAAAAAATATAAAAATAACATTGTTTGATGTAGAATTGCACAACCTAGTTTAACTTTGTCTAATTTCACCAAAAAAAAAAATTAACATTGTCTATTCTTTTAAGAAATACATGGAAGTCTAGAATTCATGTGGCCGACCCTACATATTGGGATAAAGGCTAGATATGTTGTTGTTGTTTTAAGAAAAATGTCCTCACTAAATTTCTTTCATTAAATTTTTACCTGCAACAGTCGGGTTCTTTATTTTTTAAATTTGTAGCAGGACCAGATAATATTATGCATCTACTGCACTTTTAGTGACATTAGAGTACATATCAAGCCAACTTCCTCTTCAATACACATTAAGTTATTACTTCCTCTTCTGAGTTCTGAGCATTGGAGATTGTTAATGCTTTAGTTGCAATTTTGAATAACTACATCACATAGTTCAGACAAGTTCTGGATGCAATAACTGCATTCTCAGCAAATCATTCATAGTAAGTTTTAGAACAAATTTTGTTACAGTTAACTGCAGCCCTCTCTGTGGTCATCACCCATGGACATTTGCACACAACCAGCCAAAACCATGTGGGGTAAATTACATTCAACACCCCCCAGGTTTGGTATAAATACAAGGACCCCTCTCTTTTAAGTAATTACACTAACCCTAGCGTTCAAAAGTTATATCAGATTATGCCCTTAAGTTAGGTTTATGTTACAAAAGGTAACCCTATTATTTTATAAAATTACAAAAATTTCTTAACAAATGTTTAACTGAGGGGAAGTCTGTATGATTTTCAGAATGTTGGGGGGCACATGCTGTAATTTAGTGAAATCTTAGTGTGTTGGTGTAATTGACCATCTATGACCCTCTGATACAAAATTTTCCAGATATTTAATCATTTTTACTCCAGTCATACTAATGGATTGATCACCCTCATGTTGTTGAATCTTCATTTAATGGTATTTTAATTTTACTATAATAAGTTCTCAGCCACACTTGTTACTTTATGCATCCCATGTCACAACCGTCATATCTATTCTAACAAGCTAGCTTCTTCTTCTTCTTCTTCTTCTTATTCTTATTTCAGTTGCTTCATATACATTACAAAATAGAGCCAAAAAAATCTTATTGTTGCTTTAGAGAACACACCTGATGAAAAAGTTTCTAAGTTTTAGGTTAGAAGTAGAATTATTTATGCTAAAGAAAATTCAAAAATAGAATTAATAGATATGGCACAATTGAAGTGTTTATAGCATTATTCTGGAACTTGGGGATTAAGTCCAAAAAAAAGGATCAGTCTTGATATTGTGGATAATTTGTTCAAAAAGAAGGGGAGGTTATGGAGGATTTTACCCACAGGATCGAGGTAGGATGGTTAAAGTGGAGAAGTGCATTCAACATTTTATGCAGTCATAAAATTTCTTGAAGGCTAAAGGGAGAACCACAGCGGTTGCCCCCAAATGTTTGACGTGCAAATTTGATCTTGGAGCCCCTGGCGGTTTGCCAATGAATTAAGCTGCATGGGTTAAGACTGGCTAGCCTTATAGCAAAACTATGCCATTTTCCTTGAAAGGTTATTCCATCTGTGCTTCAAAGCAACAGAGAGGGTGTACAAGCAACGGGGTCTTGGGGCAATTTACCCTAAAAACAACAATCACAAGCCTTAATTCCACTACATGAACTTCTCACTATAAGGCGTTTACTACAAGCCTTAATCCCACTCACTATAAGGTCTTTACTAGCTTTCGGCTACTCAATGCGATCCCCCTTTATCTGAACTTGGGACCAGTAAGTGAGTGGGAGGAACACTTTCAACAGTAAAATTGTTGAGGAAACTACTCAATCTATAGGCAGAGTTTATTTAAAATTAATATAACATGTTTAAGTGGTTATCTAACATGTGTTCGGAAGTGTCCAATAACAGTTGGTGCTGAACACAAACATGACATCTCCTGGAAGTGCTTGTGCTCCTCTAGCATTCAATCTGCCTTAAAACATCTATTGGAGCACTTTGATAAGCATTTTACAAGAGGGGAAGGCATTGCTACAATTTGTGCCTTCTATGCAGAATGACGATCTAGACAGCAAAATCATTTGCCTATCCACCATAAAGTAAAAGGGGAGTCGTGCTCTTCTGCCCTCTTGCCCGTTATAGAGCACACCAAATGATGCCTACATGATTTGTTGAGTTATTCTGTCCCTTTTCTTGGCATAAGAGAAAAAAGGATGATTGTGAAGGGAGGCTGGTCCATGGACCCGCTCAACTCTCCTCATGGAAAGGAATTATGAGCATCTGCGACGCACCCTTCAGATTCATCTATTTTCAAGTAGGTGACATGCGTAGGGTAGGGTTGGATTCTGGCTGGATCATTGGTGGGATGGTTCTCTCCTCTGTTCCAACCTTTCCCTAATTTGTATCAAATAGCAAGTCATAAGTTGACCCTTCTTTTCAGGCATAATCTTTAATCCATCACAAATTTTTGTTTTTTGAGTCTTTTCATGCCAATACCTTGGTGCAAGGGATGGGTCAGAAATCTCTCAGATTAGAGGTTATTCATGGTTCAATGTCTTTATGGAGCTCTTTGCTTTGCTGTGATAAAGGTAGATTGAATTTCCCTTGAAAAATTTCACAAATACAGTATATCGCAAAACTAAATTAGTCTTCTTCACCAGTAGAAAGCTCTAAACATCCAACCAACACAATCTTGTACTCATCCATCTGGTCTCACAAACTTGAACACTACTATCACTCCAAGTGAAAAAGGCATCTTTTGATAACGGGCAAATCACAGATTCAGAAGACGAAACTAACCTCGAGAGTGAAGTCATAGACTGATTCTGGGTCCTTCGACTGGGTTTCCATTGCCAAAGAGAAGATCCAGACCAAGAGCGAAGATCAACCGTCAAACCACAGAAACGCAAAAACAATTAAAGAAGTTATTGAATTTTATGTTAGTCAATCATCAAATTAGTTTCAATGTCATTTAACCAACAGTAACGCAATTAACAATGTATATGGGTGGCTAACTTTGATTCGGTGATCTTTTGACCCCTAACTTTAACGTAGGTTAACTTGATTCATTTTTGTTTCAAATTCTTCGTGTACTTGATTTTATCTTGATAGTACAATTGGCCACCACCGTCAAATCATGTACTTGATTTTATCTTTTTACGAAATTGTGCATCTAATTATGACTTTTTGTGGAACAGAGCCCTTAGGCTCCAGTCCCAACTTATCTATCCGTTCACCTTTGATTAAAGAGAGCTAAGACTGATTTGACATAAGTTTTTGAATACCAACACTTATTGATCTTCTCTATCTAATAAATCATGCCATGCATTCATCTCTTAAGTATATGCTTCAATAAGAATCACACAAATATATATTAGGAATCTTTAAAAAATATCTACTTGTAAACTAATCAATAAGGTATATCGTCTATTTTAAGAATTGAAAACTTACTCATTCAACAATTTTAACACTGGATATTTACCAAATAAGTACTATTGGGTAGGATGAATTTAATTATAGATGTCCATTGACATTTCAGTCTTCATTCTCTTTTTAAATTCTATTCGAAAAAGAATCAAATACTTTTTGATTGTATACAACTTTTTTTTGTCAAAATAAAAATAAAATTATATATAACAACAGCTATATTTGCCCTCACAAAAGAAGACCCAAAGGCAGTTTAGTTTCCTTTAAATAATTAAAAATATTAAAAAAATATTTATGATTTCTCCAATGATATGAATGTGATAACGTTAATATTATCGCTATTATATGATTGAAAGTTATGATTAAGTTGTAGAAATAAAAAATAGATATAATATAAATATCATTTTTAAAAAAATAATAAATAGAAACGTAAGAAAAATGCGTAAATAGAAAAATATATGAGTTTTCTTATAAATATAATTTTTTATATAAAAATAATTATTTAATATAAAAATAAACATAAATTCTATAATGTATTTAAATAAATTTTAAAAAAATTAAAAATTTTAAATTAAAGATGAAAAAAAAAATCGAGGATAGAAATGAATTTGTAAATCGGAAATGTATTTTTAATATTTTTTTAATATTATAAAACAACCATAAAAATTTTTTAAATTTGTAAAAATAAAATAAAAACATTTATTAATATTCAAAAAATTAAAACATTTCAAAAACATCAAAATGACATTCTCAAAAAGTTTTCATGCATCATATGATAACAAGTTCAAATTATAAAAACAACTTCTTTCCATCACCTTTTCACATGTTATGAAGTTTGAACATTCATTGCAATAGAAGAAAGACAAAAGTATAAAACTAAACATCTTCCCTATCCATTGCATTTGTTATGCTTTCCACAAAGAAACATTCATTGCCTTCAGAAACGATCACAGATTATACAGCAGAACTTCAGTCCACAACTACCAGAACTAGCTGCACAGGCTAACAGATAGCACAATATACCCACAATTCTGGTCATACAAGCCTTAATCGCACTAGATCAGGTCAGCTACACGAGTATCTGTACCCCAGACACCAATCTCTATATTTAAGAAAACTCTTAACAAGTTTTAGTAATCAAGCGCTCCTACAAGGCGACAGCCTCGTAGTGACACGTCGGCCTTGTTTGTTGCAACTTAATTAAAGAAATTATAACTTCTAGATTTTTAGATTATAGTTTCTAAAACTTAGAATAAGTTGTGAACCTGTTTGCTATAACTTCTTAGAAGTTGTAGTTAATTAGTTGTGGTCTTTAATATCATAAGCTGTAAAATAACTTACTTTTGTGTAATTGTCCATAATACCCTTAGTAGTTATAGAATGATAATTTAAAAATTAATTAGTGTATATGTATAAGTTTCAAGTGTTATAAAAAAATTAATTAGAGTATAGAGAGAGAGAGAGGAAGATGGCGAGAGAGAGAAAAAGATTTGAAAATGGAGATGGCGGTGGAGAAGAAAAACCCATGATTGTGTAGACAAGGAAGTAATTCTTTGTTAAAAATAAGGGTAAAATTGTCACAAAAATATAATCATTTAAGCAGAAGTTATAAAAGATGGGGTACTCCAGCTTTGAAAAAGTCAGCTTCTACCCCTTCTAAAAGCTAGTAAAAGCTATAAGTTAGAATTCTATAAACTAAAACAAACACTACATCCTAACTTTTTTGAAGTTAGAAGTTAAAAGTTACAACTTTTAAGCTGCAACAAACAGGCCCTTCATCAAGTAGTGTATACGCAAAAGTATAATTGTTACCAGCAGAAAGGGGAAACAGTGACATATAACTCAACACTTATGTTATTCCCAGTAATTTCTTTATGTCACTTTGTAAACAAAAATTCAATATACAATAATTTCAAGTTAGCTCTGAGCATCGTTAAGTAAATTTCTACTTACATGAGCAGGCGTTACCTCAATGCTAAAAGGAGAGGTAGTGGAAGCATAGCGATCAACAACATTTCCTTCCTTATCAACCAAGAACTTAGTGAAATTCCACTTAATGCTATCCCCAAAAAGCCCACATTTGCTGGACTTCAGGAACTTGTTGGTAATACCCATTTTGGGTTTGATTTCGAGTCTCCTACCCAACAATTACTTGAGCAGTCATGTTATATGGTTGCGTTTAAGGATACGAAGTTAACAATGGTATGTTACCTTTGATGGCTCTTAGAAGAGTTTATTTATGTATGTTTGGGATGGGGTTAGTATTTGACTCCTATCAGGTTAACTTGTATGCTATATCTAGTTGTCAGTGTTTTTCCCTTTTACAAAACTAACAAAAAAATCTAAAAGACGTGAGGCAAATTACCCATTAAACGAAAATTAGAAATCTTAAGTTCAAGTTTGATAGTTGATGAATGCATAAATATGCTAGTTGATTATGCCATCTTAGATGACTTTTAGGCCTTGTAGAGGTTTTCTCAAACATTTTAAATGGTTAAGTTTTAATAGTTATTAGTAAGATAGACAATACTTATTAGGTTTCTTTATTTATCAAATTAAACAAAATGAGATTTGTTCCATCTTAATGAAACCAAAAAAGCAACCTTGAACACAAAATTGAATGAAATATAATTTGTTATCACCTATATGCTCCTCCATTTAATTATATATATATATATATATATATAATGTCTTATTTCTTATATGATGGAGGGTAATTAAATTTATCAAAAGTCAAAATGACAAATAACCTAATTCTCTAGTGACTGTCTCTTCTAATAAATGATTATGTATTACCATATTTATCTCTGTCTTTACTAGAGACATAGATTCTAAAATATCTAAGAAAAATAGTCAAATATCAACTACTATCATATTCATGAATTTATATCGTAGGAAATGGTTTAGCAAAAATTACATTAAAAATATCTCATATCAGACTATAAAATTTTAAATTCTGAAAGTAAAAGAGGAGGGCTTTAAGATTTTAATGTATTTATTATTATCTTAAAAAAATTAAATGCTAACTAAATAGATTATCTTAAAAAATAAAAGTTTCATACTTATAAGAGTCAATAGATCGTAAGTTCGATTTCTTATCCTGTGTAGTAAGATAAAATTTTTATTTATTATTTATTTTTTTTATCAAAATTAAAGATATGACCAATAAAAGACTAAAAAAAAAAAAAGATAATTCCAAGAGTTAGTGGATGGCACTTGCGGTCGAATTTCTCTTATCATCATTATATATTTTGTGAGAAAAAACACTCCAAAAGCATTCATTTTTTTACTATCATTATTTTTTTGACTTTTTCCTCTATTGTGGCATCAATGGGTGTCCTCTCGATAGCAACTTTCTGTGTAAGGTACCAACCAAACCATGTGATTGTACTGCCCAAAATAAGGGTACTGCATCATTGTCACAGCCCCCCAATGGTTCAATGATTGATCATCTTCGTGCTTGTTCGAGAAAATTTTCAACTTTTAATTTTTAATTTATTGTTTTTCAATTTTCTATTCCCATTTTCAATTAGAAAATAAAATTTCTATATATTGTTTTGATAATTTTTTTGTCTTAAATTTTCAATTTTAATCTTTTATTATATAGTTAAACCTCTAGCAAGAAAATTAAAAACTTAATCTTCTAATTTTTAATTATATATTATGAAATGGAAAACATAAAAATATTTAAATTTTTAAAATTGAATGTTAGTGTCTTCTAAAAACATAAAATATTAATGCATACTAGTTATGAAATAAAATATAAAAATTTAAAAATGTTTTCACAACTGAAAACTAACTCAAGTACTCACACATCTCAAATTTTGTTCTCATTAGGTATCCTGCAAGACTATGTTGCACAAAAACGTAAATAAGAAATGTTTCCAATATAAAATAAAAATGCGAAAACGATATTTTTTTTTTAAAAAAGTTTGGAAACAAAAATACAAGGTAAACTGTAATTTTAAAAAATATAAGGGTGTATGTGAAATCAATTTATAATTTATATACTATAAATAATATTAAGTTGTAAACCCTATAATTGCATCAGTGTTCACTTTTCTCTGCCCTAAGAGAGACTCACGCCGTTGACTTGTCTTGCTACTCACTGTCCACGGCCGACTATTGGCGTTTCCTTTGTCTTTGCCACCGTCGTCGCGTCTCTCACCATCGACACGTCTCTTGCTCTCGCCTTTGCCATCGATCTCGCCTATCTCATAATCGATGCGTCTCTGCCACCGTCGTTGCCTTTCTTGCCGTCAACGTGTCTCTTGCCCTTACTCTCACCGTCGATCTCACCTCTCTCACAATCGACACGTTTCTGCCACCGTCACTCACTTCTCCCTCTCGCTGCCAACCACTGTCGCACACTCCATCTCTTGCCTCGCCGCCGACCGTCGCCGCACACTCCATATCTCACCTCGTCGCTGACTGCCGCCGCCTTGCCTCTCAGTGGCCCAAGTTGCAGATCTGACGACCATTGTCTTCCCCGCTGCAAGTGACCATTGTTTTCCCCGCTACAAGCAACCATGGTCACAGAAAATACGTTTCTAGTGGGAAACGTGTTTCCCACATTTTCCTGTAAATTGAGAAACCACCCTAAAATGTTTCGCAATTTATAAAAACAACTCGAAAACCATTGCAGCCCGTCTTTGCCATTTTCGAAATAAAAAATAGTTTAAAAACGTCAAAACAACATCTTCGAGCCGTTTCCGTACTTTATAGCTGCAAGCAAGACTTTCTTCATGCAACTAGGGATCCCTGATCGTAACCTTGTAGTGGTCAACTTGCTTGGTGGCCTTAAGCATAAAGGAGGCCCCTTCTATTTCCTTAATCACTTGACTAATCATCCTCTTTTTTTGGACACAGTGGCCGAGAGTTGGGATATGCGAGTGAGAGGGTCCCATGTTCCAGCTGATGCGGAAGCTTAAGGCGGTAAAAGGCGCCATAAAGCAAAATAATAGCACCAGAGATCATGTTTCTGAGAGTCAATGACCTTTGACATAGACTCGCTATTGCACAAGAAGGTATTCTAGATTTTTTGTGAAGTTCGGGATATGACATAACTTGAAGCTGTAAACATTTTTTTTCTTGTTTTCAATAAAATTCTTATTTATAGAAAAAAATTTGTTCTCGTTTTTAAAATCTTAAAAAGTAACAAAGTAAAGATTTAGAAAGGGAAGTGCAACCAACCATATGAAGAAGTGCAGGAAACTCACATATTTGGGCTCAGAAGCATCCTTGGTGCAATGAATAACTACCCACAAAATCTCCTAAAATGGCTAATCTTAAAACAAGTTATCAACCATAATTTTACTATAAGAAGTCGGATACCAGTTACGAACTCGCCAATCATTACTATCTATAGAGAAGAAATTAGTTTGCAAATGTTTCCCAGCACCACATGGAGATATCAACATTCTGCACAACTTTCATGCATCTCAAAAGAGTATGAAACATGGGTCCAGACTACAAGACTATCCAACAAAGCATCTATATGCAGCTCTGCACTTATGAAATCCCCAGCAGCTTCTTTATGTCTCTCTGCAATGATTTTGTTAATGTGAAGAGTTAAAGTCGCAACATGTAAATTCTAGCAAGTTTGAAGCACGGATAAGAAGCATATAAATGATCTGATAGGATTTGGTCAACTGAAAAAGTCAGTTTTACCTCGATTGTAAGGGGGGAAGTTGTGGGATAATAGCGATCGACAGGCTGCCCGTTGCTGTCAACAAGAAACTTGGCAAAGTTCCACTGAACATCATCTCCAAGAATTCCCCATTTTCCTGACTTCAGGAACTTGTATAGAGGAGCTGCATTATCGCCGTTCACTTCAATCTGGAACGACGATAGCAAGCAACATGTGACTTGAATAGTTTTTCATGATTTCAAGACTTTACAGTTCAAATACAAAAAATGAATTCGTCATTATGTTTTCCATAGCAAGAAGAATTTTCATTACCCTTTAACCAAGTGACTATACTATGGTTCAAATCTGACTCAAGGTTGAAAAGAACAACTTAACAACTGTAAATTAACTGGTTGATCAGCCAGCATTAAGGAATCCCCAGTGCCCGAGCCTCCCTGCATTGCAAGAGTCAGGGGAATGTCGTATTTTTATGCAGCCTTCCCCTTGCTTCCATTTTTTTGCAAAGAGGCAGCATTGAGTTTAAAATGGTGGGGAAAAGGAAGACAACAGTTAGGTCAGTAGTGAATGTGCCCCATCCGTGCCTTTGGTCATGGGTTTGACTCGCTGCCCCCTTCCCTATGGACTGGCCCACCATTGTACAGCAAAGACACGAACAATGCCAAAGAGAACGGTAAGAAAATCCTGCTTGTATATTTAATCGTGTCAGTATCTACAAATTCTTATGAATAATTTAATAAGCTCAGGTCTTACTCAAGGTGAATGAGCTTTACACTTGTTCCATCTAATTATAAGTTACTTCTAGATTCCAGCAAAGCAAAAGTGGATAATAGGCACAAGTCAATCAAAAGGCAAATAAGCTACTGGCAACATTTCCTCGTTTTTTCACTATTAGTGAAACATGATTAAGCAAAGAGTAGTTATAGACAAACAGAACAAAATGCATAAACTGTTTTTATCAGAATGATGCAGGACCTAGACTTCCATCATTTCAAAATAAAGTAACATGTCAAAGAAGCTTTTATTTTTCCACATGCCACAGTTTTTGATCATAATGATGTAGGAGACTAGAATTCCACCATTTTGAAGTAATAACCCATCAAAGAGGCTTCTATTTCAAAATATCACTATTGTATCATTCTGTTGAGTATTTGCACCTATTAGATCCGGAAGAATCAACAATTCAATGAGTAAAATTTCATAATAACAGACAAGATAAGCTTTCATTTTGAACCTGGAATTTTTGCGGCCATAATTAGGATGAAGTAAGTTGCAGGATGAAGACTGTAGAATATTGCTTGGATTACCTTGCCAAAAATAGGAAATTCAGATTTAAAACGAGTGCAGACAAATTGCGTGATCTGATCATTACTTCCTGGCTCTTGCTCACCAAATTGATTGCAAGGAAATGCTAGTATCTCCAGGCCTTCATTGAACAAGAAAAGGCCGAAGTCTGAGCTTAGGAGTTCAAGAAAAAGTGAAGATTATTTAAGAAAAAGTGAAGCCTAAGTAGGTAGTCTGATCAACAGTGGGTCATTCACTTTTCAACTGCCCATCATTCCACTGAATTCTAACCTCCTCTGGACTGGTTCGGTCTCTCTCCACCTCCATAACCTTTGGCGGCTCCATGTCACTGACTAGTAGCATCCCAAATTCTCACTCCCTCTCCAAGAACAAACTTCTCAACACAGATTATGACTATTTATTATGAAAGGACAAGCAACTGAAAAGATATCAAGAAAACAAACCTTGATCTTTGTACTTCACATATAACTCATTCAGCTCTGTGTAGTTTGAATTAGTCATTCCACTGACATAACAGCCCAAGAGTTAAAAAGCCAAGAAGGTAACATGAGGATACTAAGCACACACACACCCAAAAAAGAAGACGACAACAAGCGGATGAATTGGAATCATGGGAAAGTTAGTAGGGAAGATCAAACAAGAATTTTCAGCAGCACCAAGCTGATTCAACCTAAAAAGTATCACAACCTGATTTTGTTTAATCCACAGAAAGGCTTCTCAAATAGATAAAGACCATAAATGATATAATGATTGAAAATTATAGAGGAAAAATAAAGGAATGTACCATTTGGAGGCAACATTGACGATCAAAAGGACCTTGCCCTTGTAAGTGTTCAGGGCCACATCATTTCCACCAGCATCCTGCACATGGAAGTAGACACAGCATGAATAACAACAACAACAATTCATCATAATGAATATGTTTCAATTCACGGATGCACTGTGAGGAAGGAAACTAGGGGAAAGGGGAAAATCATAAAAACATGGAGAGAAACAAATTGGACAAACAAAAAAATATAAAAATAACATTGTTTGATGTAGAATTGCACAACCTAGTTTAACTTTGTCTAATTTCACCAAAAAAAAAAAATTAACATTGTCTATTCTTTTAAGAAATACATGGAAGTCTAGAATTCATGTGGCCGACCCCACATAGTGGGATAAAGGCTGGATATATTGTTGTTGTTTTGTTCTTTTAAGAAAAATGTCCTCACTAAATTTCTTTCATTAAATTTTTACCCGCAACAGTCGGGTTCTTTATTTTTTAAATTTGTAGCAGGACCAGATAATATTATGCATCTACTGCGCTTTTAGTGACATTAGAGTACATATCAAGCCAACTTCCTCTTCAATACACATTAAGTTATTACTTCCTCGTCTGAGTTCTGAGCATTGGAGATTGTTAATGCTTTAGTTGCAATTTTGAATAACTACATCACATAGTTCAGACAAGTTCTAGATGCAATAACTGCATTCATAGTAAGTTTTAGAACAAATTTTGTTACAGTTAACTGCAGCCCTCTCTGTGGTCATCACCCATGGACATTTGCACACAACCAGCCAAAACCATGTGGGGTAAATTACATTCAACACCCCCGAGGTTTGGTATAAATACAAGGACCCTTCTCTTTTAAGTAATTACACTAACCCTAGCGTTCAAAAGTTATATCAGATTATGCCCTTAAGTTAGGTTTATGTTACAAAAGGTAACCCTATTATTTTATAAAATTACAAAAATTTCTTAACAAATGTTTAACTGAGGGGAAGTCGGTATGATTTTCAGAATGTTGGGGGGCACATGCTGTAATTTAGTGAAATCTTAGTGTGTTGGTGTAATTGACCATCTACGACCCTCTGATACAAAATTTTCCAGATATTTAATCATCTTTACTCCAGTCATACTAATGGATTGATAACCCTCATGTTGTTGAATCTTCATTTAATGGTATTTTAATTTTACTATAATAAGTTCTCAGCCACACTTGTTACTTTATGCATCCCATGTCACAACCGTCATATCTATTCTAACAAGCTAGCTTCTTCTTCTTCTTCTTCTTATTTCAGTTGCTTCATATACATTACAAAATAGAGCCAAAAAAATCTTATTGTTGCTTTAGAGAACACACCTGATGGAAAAGTTTTTAAGTTTTAGGTTAGAAGTAGAATTATTTATGCTAAAGAAAATTCAAAAATAGAATTAATAGATATGGCACAATTGAAGTGTTTATAGCATTATTCTGGAACTTGGGGATTAAGTCCAAAAAAAAGGATCAGTCTTGATATTGTGGATAACTTGTTCAAAAAGAAGGGGAGGTTATGGAGGATTTTACCCACAGGATCGAGGTAGGATGGCTAAAGTGGAGAAGTGCATTCAACATTTTATGCAGTCATAAAATTTCTTTAAGGCTAAAAGGAGAACCGCAGCGGTTGCCCCCAAATGTTTGACGTGCAAATTTGATCTTGGAGCCCCTGGCGGTTTGCCAATGAATTAAGCTGCATGGGTTAAGACTGGCTAGCCTTATAGCAAAACTATGCCATTTTCCTTGAAAGGTTATTCCATCTGTGCTTCAAAGCAACAGAGGGGGTGTACAAGCAACAGGTCTTGGGGCAATTTACCCTAAAAACAACAATCACAAGCCTTAATTCCACTACATGAACTTCTCACTATAAGGTCGTTACTATAAGCCTTAATCCCACTCACTATAAGTTCTTTACTAGCTTTCGGCTACTCAATGCGATCCTCCTCCTTTATCTGAGCTTGGGACTAGTAAGTGAGTGGGAGGAACACTTTCAACAGTAAAATTGTTGAGGAGACTACTCAATCTATAGGCAGAGTTTATCTAAAAATAATATAACATGTTTAAGTGGTTATCTAACATGTGTTCGGAAGTGTCCAATAACAGTTGGTGCTGAACACAAACATGACATCTCCTGGAAGTGCTTGTGCTCCTCTAGCATTCAATCTGCCTTAAAACATCTATTGGAGCACTTTGATAAGCATTTTACAAGAGGGGAAGGCATTGCTACAATTGGTGCCTTCTATGCAGAATGACGATCTAGACAGCAAAATCATTTGCCCATCCACCATAAAGTAAAAGGGGAGTCGTGCTCTTCTGCCCTCTTGCCCTTTATAGAGCACAACACCAAATGATGCCTACATGATTTGTTGAGTTATTCTGTACCTTTTCTTGGCATAAGAGAAAAAGGATGATTGTGAAGGGAGGCTGGTCCATGGACCCGCTCAACTCTCCTCATGGAAAGGAATTATGAGCATCTGCGACGCACTCTTCAGATTCATCTATTTTCAAGTAAGTGACATGGGTAGGGTAGGGTTGGATTCTGGCTGGATCATTGGTGGGATAATTCTCTCCTCTGTTCCAACCTTTCCCTAATTTGTATCAAATAGCAAGTCATAAGTTGACCCTTCTTTCAGGCATAATCTTTAATCCATCCCAAATTTTTGTTTTTTGAGTCTTTTCATGCCAATACCTTGGTGCAAGGGATGGGTCAGAAATCTCTCAGATTAGAGGTTATTCATGGTTCAATGTCTTTGTGGAGCTCTTTGCTTTGCTGTGATAAAGGTAGATTGAATTTCCCTTGAAAAATTTCACAAATACAGTAAATCGCAAAACTAAATTAGTCTTCTTCACCAGTAGAAAGCTCTAAACATCCAACCAACACAATCTTGTACTCATCCATCTGGTCTCACAAACTTGAACACTACTATCACTCCAAGTGAAAAAAGGCATCTGTTGATAACGGGCAAATCACAGATTCAGAAGACGAAACTAACCTCGAGAGTGAAGTCATAGACTGATTCTGGGTCCTTCGACTGGGTTTCCATTGCCAAAGAGAAGATCCAGACCAAGAGCGAAGATCAACCGTCAAACCACAGAAACGGAAAAAAAAATTAAATAAGTTATTGAATTTTATGTTAGTCAATCATCAACTATTAGTTTCAATGTCATTAAGCAACAGTAACGCAATTAACAATGTATATGGCTGGCTAACTTTGATTCGGTGATCTTTTGACCCCTAACTTAACGTAGGTTAACTCGATTCATTTTTGTTTCAAATTCTTCGTGTACTTGATTTTATCTTGATAGTACAATTGGCCACCACCGTCAAATCATGTACTTGATTTTATCTTCTTAGGAGATTGTGCATCTAATTATGTCTTCTCGTGGAACAAAGCCCTTAGGCTCCAGTCCCAACTTATCTGTCCGTTCACCTTGGATTAATGAGAGTTAAGACTGATTTCACATAAGTTTTTGAAATTAGAATACGAACACTTAGTGATCTTCTCTATCTAATAAATCATGCCATGCATTCATCTCTTAAGTATTTGCTTCAATAGCAATCACACAAATATACATTAAAAATCTTTGAAAAATGTTTACTTGTGAACTAAGCAGATAAAGTACATTATCTATTTTAAGAATTGATAACTTATTCATTCAATGACTTTAATACTGGACGTTTATCAAATGAGTACTATTGAATATGGTGAATTTAATAATAGACATCCATTAACATTTCAGTCTTCATTCTTTATTTAAATTCTATTCGAAAAGAATCAAATACTTCTTGATTGTATATAACTTTTTTTTGTCAAAATAAAAATAAAATTATATATAACAACAGCTATATATGCCCTCACAAAAGAAGACCCAAAGGCAGTTTAGTTTCCTTTAAATAATTAAAAATATTAAAAAAATATTTATGATTTCTCCAATGATATGAATGTGATAACGTTAATATTATCGCTATTTTATGATTGAAAGTTATGATTAAGTTGTAGAAATAAAAAATAGATATAATATAAATATCAATTTTAAAAAAATAATAAATAGAAACGTAAGAAAAATGCATAAATAGAAAAATATATGAGTTTTCTTATAAATATAATTTTTTATATAAAAATAATTATTTAATATAAAAATAAACATAAATTCTATAATATATTTAAATAAATTTTAAAAAAATTAAAAATTTTAAATTAAAGATGGAAAAAATTTCGAGGATAGAAATGAATTTGTAAATTGAAAATGTATTTTTAATATTTTTTTAATATTATAAAACAACCATAAAAACTTTTTAAATTTGTAAAAATAAAATAAAAACATTTCAAAAACATCGAAATAATGTTCTCAAAGAGTTTTCGTGCACCAAAGGATAATAAGTTCAAATTATAAAAACATCTTCCTTCCATCACCTTTTCACATGTTATGAAGTTTGAACATTCATGGCAATAGAAGAAAGGGAAAAGTATAAAACTAAACATCTTCTCTATCCATTGCATTTGTTATGCTTTCCACAAAGAGACATTCATTGCCTTCACTTTGCAACAGCCCGTTCAAGTCAAGCTTTTTCAGAAAAGATCATAGATTATACAGCAGAACTTCAGTCCACAACCACCAGAACTGGCTGCACAGGCTAACAAATAGCACAATATACCCACAATCCCGATCACACAAGCCTTAATTGCAATAGATCAGGTCAGCTACACGAGTATCTATACCCCAGACACCGTTCTCTATCTTTAAAAAAACTCTTAACAAGTTTCAGTAATCAGACGCTCCTACAAGGCGACAACCTCATGGTTATACTTCATCAAGTAGTGTACGCGCAAAAGTGTAATTGTTACCAGCAGAAGGGGGAAATAGTGACATATAACTCGGCACTTATGCTATTCCCAGTAATTTCTTTATGTCACTCTGCAAACAAAAATACAATATACAACAATTTTAAGTCAACTCTGAGCATCGTTAAGTAAATTTCTACTTACATAAGCAGGCGTTACCTCAATGCTAAGAGGAGAGGTAGTGGAAGCATAGCGATCAACGACATTTCCTTCCTTATCAACCAAAAACTTAGTGAAATTCCACTTAATGCTGTCCCCAAAAAGTCCACCTTTGCTCGACTTCAGGAACTTGTATAGTGGAGTGGCATTGCCACCGTTCACATCAACCTACAAATAAAATGGGAGTCAGCATTCCACCGATAAGGACGACTACAATCCCTGTAATTTGCTGGACACTATTCTAAACTAATACCTTGGTATTTTATGTTTTCACTTATCATATGTGAGAAGTCGATTTGAATTCATCAGAGGATGAAACAGGAAACTAAAATACGAATGTCACACACATATTATGCCACCGATCCAATATCTAACACTAAGTCTCTACTACTTTTCCTGAAGTGAATCTGTCAATAAGCGAAGTAATGACTCAATAATATGCAGCTAAATAATGTTAAATTAACTGAATATCTTTGAGCCAGAATACTAAATTTAAATGAATAAGCTTCACATACAGAAATAAGGACGTTAATGAATGAAGTTAAACCTTAGGACTTCCATAATATTGAAAGCAGGACTGCTCGTTTGGCTACTTTACAAAAGGCTTTGCTTTTCAAGGCCGTATATGGAGGAATTTACCTGCATTAACTAAATGTCTATTAAACATGGATATTAACATTGCCTAGAATTTAATAATTTATCAAAATAGTAAAAAGATATTTAGTCATTGTTTTCTATTCAGGTAGTAGATTTTAGTTGAGAAAGACCATATGGTAAACCTTAAACATTCATTGGAAGAACAAATAGACAGATTTATACAGCGGGAAGTCTAAACCGCATTCTCAGGCCTTAGCCTAGACTTTCCTCAACACTGAAAGCTTGGAGAGTGGTAATGGTACGTATGAGTTCCGAAAGTAATAGATGCAGGCATACAACATAAGTTGAATAGCATTTGTCAGGAGAGCCTCAGACAACAGATCTACCCAATAAATAATATAAGATTCGGAATGTTTCACATTAACCTTTAGGACTTTGATAGAACCGTAAGAAAAACTTAAGACCATAAATGGAAAAAGGCAAAATTTTACTCATCATTTAACTTTTCTTTCAACTGAAGTGCACTGTTTGGACACCTACCTTATCAAATATAGGGTATTCAGCCTTAAAGTGAGAACAAGCAAACTCCACAATCTGCTCATTAGTCCCTGGTTCCTGGCTTCCAAATTGGTTGCATGGGAAAGCCAGAATCTCCAGACCTGCACATGTATATAATATATATGCTTCAGTGAGCCACTAAAATATGGAGAGGAAAACAAGAGTCTATCTTTTAATTTCCCTAATGTTTTCCTAGAGAATCAAGACGTTATAACGTAAGAGCAACAATTGTTCAATTCATTATAACCCATTCAACACAGTAATTTGATTGATCAAGATCCCAAAACCAACAGTATTGCCATGTTCATAAGAGTGATTGAAGTATCCAACTGGGAAAAAAAAAAGTGAAGCCAACCTTGATTTTTGTACTTATTATATAACTCGCCCAACTCCATGTAGTTTGAATTGGTGAAGGAGCTGCATGAGAAATATTAAATGTTAGATAACATCCCTCTCCACTCTCTTCTGAATAAGTTACAGGACTTTTTTTTTCTTTGACAAGAGTGAAATTCTTTCATGTTCTTTGTTCATTCAAGGGTTGAGATAAAGGGAAACTGTCTTGACTGGATCAACACATCTGGAGAAACAGCTAGTACTGGTCTTTGTTTGTTTGTTTTTTTTTTACTAGTATTATCTGAATAAAACAGCCCTATTTTGCCGCCATTAGTGGCTATTTAAAGAGAGTTAACAAAAAAGATATGCATTCTACCAAACTTTGATTTAGACTGAGCAACAGAGCAAGTAAACAAAATCAAACTTGATTGCCGGCATGTCAAATGAACTAAATTAATCGAGACAAAGAGCTACAGAAGGCAGTGCTAGGAACTATGCTATACCATTTTGACGCAACATTCACAATCAACAGGACTTTCCCTTTGTACATGCTAAGATCCACATCATTTCCCTTGGCATCCTGCATGCAATGAACACAAAATACATGAAATTGTGAAAGGAAGAACACCCCCAAGATGCTGCCACTGAAATTGTAGTGCATACTGTCTAGGCATGCACTTGCAGGAAAATTATTTAGTCTCATCTTCCAAAACCTGATTATCAGATTCCCCATTTTAAGGCCAACAATTGAAGATTGGAGAAAGCGAAATCAGATATTTGTTTGGTTTGGTGGCATAGAAGCCCAAAAATGTTATTGTTCTATCTTCATATCATAGGAGTGTTGATGATTTATTTGTGTCTAATGTGAGAAGTTCCAATGGTTTGAGTAATCCCATAGGATTTCTATTTTTTAAGGTATTTTGCTTTAGCACAGTTCATCCCAACTCTAATAAACGAGAAGGGTTGCAGTAGTAGGTGACACAGCCAGTGTCAACATGAATTCCAGACAATATTAAAAGCTAAAAGTGATCGAGCCTTGTAGAAACTTTTAAAGGATCATGCACAAAATTAGAACACAAAAATAAAATGAATGAAAGAAAACCTAAATCAAACTTAAAGCGCATAACTGAATGAGCTTATCAATCAATCTTTCTTTTGTAGGATGAGATTTACAGTTAGGTCTTCTTCTCCTTGCTCTATGAAATCAACAACACTAAATAGGATAAGCAACTAAAGCTAGAGAGGTAGGGGTCCGCACTAGGCATATGAGATCTGCCAAGCACAACAAAGGCTACAGGCCTATATATCATGGACCAAACACTTCAGCCATTTTGTCAAAACCAAAATTATTTTACAATTAATGGCAGCCAACTAAATAAGAAGTTTGGCATTCTCCCACTTGGACAACATTAATTGTAAAATAATTTTGGTTTTGATAAAATGGGTTCAAGCATTTGGTCCATGATAGATAGGCTTGTTGTGCTTGGCACACATCTTTGTCCTAGTGTAGACAACAGTGGCTGTAGGCCTGTTGGGTCTATCAATGGCCAACAATGGAAGAGCCTATCAGACAACTATTTAAGTAGGATATGTCCCCACTCCTCTCTAACCCCAGTTACACATCCCATTGAGTATTGCTGATTTTGTAGGGCAAAGAGAGGAAGACCTTGTTATATAGTGTACGGTATAAGGGAATTTGTGTAAATATTCCATTCTTGTATTATTTGACCTAGTATATATATCATTCTCGGAGATGTACAGTCAATTCGGCTAACACATCTCCACAGACCTAATTGTAAATCTTAATCCAACAAAAAGAATTATTCACATATGGCAAAAAGTATGATCATAAGATTCCGAAAAACATATTCAACCACAAGCACCAATAAAACATGGGTCAATAAAATATAATCACATTGTACTCCCAAATCTGTGTATAAGCTTACTTTGATACCGCATGTAGAAAATTTTAGATGGTAATGCACATATTTAGAATATACAAGAATAAAATGAATGAAAGAATGTGAACTGAGCGAAAAGCGCATACCTAAATGAGCCATTAATTGATCTTTCTTTATGGATTGAGATTTATGAGTTATGTTTTCCTCTCATTACTCTACAAAATCAGCAACACTCAATAAGATATGCAACTAGAGAGGAGAGGGGGCATAGCCAACTTAAATAGTTGTTTGATGGGCCCTCCCATCTGCTGTCTGCACCAGGCTTATGAGGTGTGTTAAGCCTAACAAAACGGCAACAAGCCTATTGATCATGGAATTGGGTAACAATCTCACACTCCTGTAAATATTTAGTATACAACTCTAAATGTTTCCCAGTTGAATCATGTTTACCATAATATCCATGTCCACTATCAGACCTAACAATTGTGATGACTTTCCTAAGTAGTTTTTCAACCTCAGTTGAATTATGATAAATAGGCATGTTGCCTTGTAGTTGGGCTTGGCACACCTATGTTTGGGAGAGTGGGAAGTAATGGAATTGGATGGAATGGTGAAGGATGGAAATAGATTCTCTTTGCTTGGGAGACTTTTAAGTAATAGAATGGAAAGGATTGGATGAAAACTCTTTGCATTCAATCTTTTTAAAATGAGCACTTTTAGTCGCCCCCAAATTGGAGGAGATTGGATGGAAAGGAGACTAAAAGTCCTCATCCTATCCATTACTTCCCTCCAATTCCTTTACTTTTCCTCCTATCCTCTCCCAAACAAGGAGAAAGAATCTCCATTCTATTTTCTTTATTTCCATTTCACTCATTTATAATTCATTCCACTCCATTACATTTCTAAATAAATCTCTCTCGAACACAACCTAAGCTTGGTGTGCACAACATCTAGCCAATTAGGTCGCCAGTAGGCCATAGCGGGAGGCTCATTATAAAACTATTTAAGTAGGCTAGGTCCCCCATCATCTCTAACCCTAGTTTCATATCACATTGAGTGTTGTTGATTTCGTAGAGTAAGGAGGAAGAGCTAACTGTAGATCTCAACTCATTAAATGAAAGATTGTTCAATGGCTCATTTAGGTAGGTGTTTTATGTTCGATTCACATTTTCTTTCATTCATTTTATTTTGTATGGTTTAAATGTGTACAATCCTTTAAAATTTGTACACAGTATCAAATCAGGGTTATACATAGATTTAAAGTCACTATGACGATTATATTAGATTGAATAGTGTTTATTAGCACTCGTGTTAAATATGTTTTTGTGAATCTTATGATTGTAGTTTCTTCCATATAATTGTCATTAATCAATCTTTCTTTTATGGGATCAGATTTATGTGTAGGTCTCCTTCCCCATATTCCACAAAATCAATAACACCCATTGGGACATGCAACTATGGTTAGAGAGGGGAGGGGGCTTAATCTACTTGGGATTACCATTCTTGCGTGATCCCCTGTCACTCGTGCTCTCGATTTCAGCAGAAGAGATAAATCGCAGATAGAGGATTTGCCTCACTGTACAAGGCAAGAAATCGAACTCACGACCTATTGGTGTGAATTCTATCTTGTCGTAATCTAACCACTTCACCTGTGCCTTGAGTGCGGGGGCTTAATCTACTTGACTAGTTGTCTAATGGCCAAAAGCTGCTGTCCACGCCAGGCATACCAGGCATGCCAGGCCCGTCAAAAAGGCAACAGGCGTATCTATCATGAACCAAACGCTTCAGCCTATTTTCTCAAAAGCAGAAATTATCTTATAATTAATGGCAGCCCATTAAATAAAGAATTCCAACAAGCCTAACCCAACTAGATGATCAAGGCCTGTAACATTTGATGTGACAAAATGTGCATCCATCCAATGGTTAAGAGGAAACAAAATCAAAAAACAAGATATGGGATTATAATAATGCCAAAAAACAAGAACACAGATCTTTACCCAAAAATAGAAGAAGATAAAAGACCTTGACAGTGAAATCATGGACAGATTTGGTATTCTGGGACTCGCTTGCCATTGAACGGAACGGTCTCAAGTAACTCAGAACAAGCCCCAGGGCGGCGTGGCGGCGATACACAGAAAATGATGAAGACGACGACGACCCAGGAGGCAATTCCGATATCGATGGCGGAAAGAGCGAAGAATTTCGCAGAGATTCGAAATGGGTTTGCCTAAGAACGCAAGAAAATTGCCTTTTCAGGCTTAGGTTTCTTCGGATCAACACGCGGCCTGACTTACAGAGCATCGAGAAACGATAACAGAGAGCTCCGTGAAATCTTGAATTAGATTGATTCCACCAAGGGCTCGTTGATTCTACGCAGATATGAACATTGGGTGTTTGTAGACGTGGCTGGTGTAGTTCTTGGACGCGTGGCTGAACAGATTTTTTTACCTTAATTGTGGAATGAGCACCTTTTTTGTATCTTTATTTGTTAGAAAAAGCAAATTTTCTAGGAAAATGAGAGCATGAGAAATGGCAGAATTTTCTTGGAACCCAAACGTATTTGGGCCAACAACCAGAGGGCTGCACATCAGCTTTTAGACCATTTGCTGATCAATTTTCCATGTAGAAACTTGTATATCAATTTCATTTTTCCAGCATTTTATCCTTTCCAATTGAAGGAAGAACAATATACATGTATATATAATATATATATATATATCAAATCAAAAAGAAAGAAAGGAGGAATCTTTGTGAATCTTACAATCTGCTAACCCTCTCAAGTAGATTGTTCATGGCTATGGAGAACGCATCCTGAAAGTTCTCAAGCTCCGAATTAGAGTCTCCATAAACCAAACCAGGCAACAGTTCATACGCTATGAATCTTCTCATAGCCTCCCTCTCCAAAGCCGGAATCTTCATCAGCCCGTCCACAACGTTCACCTTCATCTCCTTCACCTCGTCTTGACCCACAAACACTGAATATTTTCCATGATCTTCCGGCAAGTGCCATGGATACTGATAGTAAGCCGTAAACGGATCAAACAGCACAGGGATGCAGCCGGCGACCAGGGAGTCGAACACCGACTTCCTCGTCGGGCTGTCGCCGGGAGGCTGCAGGCAGAATTCGGATTCCATGAACAGCTCGATCACCGAGCCGCAGGGCCGGCCCTGGGCCAGGGCTACCAGGGCCACAGCCCAGGCCCACAAGTGAGGGGGCACAATTTTTTTTTAAATTTATGTATGTATGTGTATAAAAAATTAAAAAAAAAATTAACAAAAGAAGTTGACACTTGTATCCTATTAAAAAAAGATTGTATTACTATTTTTATTTTGTTGGTACATGTAATGATTATTTTTACTTCAATTAATTGTGGAGGATAAAAATAGGGGTGTTAATGGTTCGGATTGGTCCGGTTCTATAAGAATCCAGTAAACGAACCATTTTTAAGGATTTTAAAAAAATAAGAACCGTAACTGAACCGTTACATATATAAAACTAAGTCATGACCAATCCGTCACACCGGACTGATTTCGGTTCTATCCAATTAACATTTAATTTCTAAATATTTTCGTAAAATATAAAATTATAAACAAATTTGTTAATTAAAATAAACCCATAACTTCATTAATGCTTCAAGTCTTGAAGTAAAAGTAGAACAAAGTAATTCATAGACTATCTCATCAAACGAGATTACATCGACCATTTAGTATAGCAATAACGCATAAAATGTTAAAAATAAAAGAGTTCATAAATTTTGTTAGTTTCCTAAGAAGTGATACTATTTATGCATATGTATATATATATATACTCAAAAAATTATAATATACATAAGTATAATATCGGTTCCGATTTTATTCGAACTATGGTTTAAAAAAAAAATCAGTAACCAAATTAAATATATTAGTTCTTAATTTTTTAGAACCAAAACTTAACTATTGAACCATATAACCAATCTAAACGGCATGGTTCGGTCTGGTTTGGTCTAGTTCATCGATTTTTAGATATTTTTTAACAACCCTAGATGAAAGAAAGATTGATCAAATCAAGAAATGCTTACAGAGATTCGGAAGAAAATATGTAGACTCAAATATGTTGTTTTCATTTTTTAATGCAATATTTATAATGCAAGGTACTATTTTTTCTTCATTTGAAGTTTTGTTCCATTGAATTTTTCTCAAATAAGATTTTAATGAGGCTCTAAATTATTTTTTCTTATTTTTTTGTAAATTCTTATAATTTTAATAAAATTAATTAATTAATAATTTTTATTTTTTTATTTAATTTATATAAAAGGCACACTTAGAAAAATTTACCTGGGCCTCCAAAAACCCAGGACCGGCTCTGCCCTTAGCTGCCAGGCAAGGAGATCGGCGTCGGAGCGGGGGTGGAAATCAGTTGGATGAGGAATTCCAATCTCATTGACATGCCATGGATTTCTCTCAATCAAGAGCTTGATTGGGTTCTGCATTTGCTGGAGCTCTAGCAATCTAGAGCCCCAAGAAGAAGCGGAAACTCTCCTGAAATCCCAGGAAATTTTTCCCAGAAGAAGAACATGGTCTTTTCCAGAATTCCTAGTCCATGGCCTCTGTGATTCCAGCCACTTGACAAGGTCTAATCCCAAACCATCCTTAACTTCATCAGAAACATTCTTGAAATGCCATCTCAGGATGTCTAATCCTCCATAATAAGGCACATAGAAGAGCTTGGCTTCATCTTCATTGTACACTCTACATGGATGCTTCAGAACCCTTGAGTGGAAGATTGGCTCGAGAGTATACTGATGAGTCTGATACCATCCTTTGCCCAGCTCGGGGATCGGCTCCCCCAGTGCCTGATTGCTGAGAAATTTGCACAAATCAGCCCATGGAATCATGTCACTGCATTGGCTCATCAAATCTTTGTTGAACTTTGGCGGCAGTTCATACACGTATATTCCTCGCCCAGCGGTGCAGGTGGTAGTAGCCGGAGCCTGGTTGGAATTCGATGCCCAGGACCGGTGTAATTTCAGCTGTTCTTCCACGATCTTAACAGCTTCGGCCAGCCCCCCTTCATCCGTGTCTTTGGAAACGCCTTTTTCGACCAAATGATCGACAGGTTGTTGGAGCACAGGATCTTCAACAACCTGCTTGATACGAGCGGTACTGGTTATCTGGGGATCGGCAGAAGTGTTTTTGACGGGAGGAATTGGGATTTCGAGGTCGGGTTGGGTGCCTGCCGAGAGGCAGTAGAGGTTGCCAACCTTGCGAGAGGACACGCAGAGATGAACTATGTTGCTGGAAATGATGGTGGCGGAGGACCAGAGGAAGAGCAGGATCAGCAGAAGCAGCAAGGACGGCAATCGGTGCAGCAACTTGACCAGGATCGAGTACAAAAAGACCAGTTCTCTGGGTTCTGATCTTCTGGACACAGAAACAGCCATCGTTGCTGGAGCCTAGAAAGCTTTGACCGATCCTCCATCTCTCTCTCCATCTGGTTCTGGTTTTGTATTGAGGGTGGTGGTAGTTGAAGATTTGCAGATTGGCCTTTGCCAAAGAATGCTAGCTAGCTATCCTATGAACATGGAAGCACGTACAGAGTAGTTCTAAGAGGCTCCTAATTTGCAGGCACGTTTGGCTCATTCAATGAACCATGCGCATGTAATTAAGCGATGATTTACCAACTAATCAAACTAATTAAACAAAGAAGGTTCTGTAATTGTATCCAAATAGCAGCTTTTATATAATACGTTAATGACAAGGTCAAACAGGAGAACAATTCACGGTTCGAAGAGAGTTACGAGCAAGAAGAAGATTCGATGTAGCCCAAGGCATAGAGCGACTGGTAAAGAAGAATCACTCGGGTGTTATTTTTTAGATTCTCAAGTTTTGTGTTCGAGTTCTGATTAAGAGATAGTTCAATACGCAATGAGCGATCCTAAAAAATGAAAATACTTGTCACCCTCACATTTACATTTGTGCTAGGGGTCGAAATATATCTGCTAAATTCTCTAATTTATCTCTTCTATTGAAATCGTGAGACCGAACATTAGAAGCCCTCGTGATAGTGACCGTTAGAAAAATAGAAAAGGGTTTTTCTAATGAACAACACACACATTTTATTGAATCCAAAAAAGATTTAAATACAACCAAAATCTAACCATCAAAGTAAAAAAAAACTACCCACGATCTCATAAACTGAGATTACATTAGATAAAAAATAAACTACCCATGATCCCATGAACTGAGATTACATTAGCTAAAAATAACAACGACTAAGATTCAATATCAGAAACCTAAAAACTAGGTCAAATCCAGAAAATGTGGCATGTCTAACATCCACTCCAGCTCCTCTTTCATTCTGAATATTCCACCTCATGCCTTGGGGCCCACTGCAGGCACTTTGCAGCTACATCAGCATCCTCAGTTTATGCAGATACTGAGGCATATTACATCAACATTGGATGATTAATTCAGTAAGCCCAAGTCCAAGAAAGGCTTAATTACAGCATACTGTCGGGCCTGGCAGGCAGCCGGCGGAAGAAGTTGATGGGCGCGGAGGGGAGGCGACGGCGAAACCTGGGATGCCTCATGATGTAAATCCCTGCCAAAGCCGCCACCACCTGGAAAGGAGTGACATACAAGACTATGGCAGCGACAAGGCAGAAGGTGAGGAAGATGGCGGTGGCGCGTGGATCTCGCCAGCTTAACAGCGACTGGCATCGCTCACCCTGAGTAGCAATATCACCAACAACTGTCTGAATCCTGCCGGCCACAATTCGGAGTCGATCATATCTCAATCTCACCAGCTCAGGGCTGCGACAGGATGGAAATGAATCAAACTCCTCGTCCAGCTCGTCAGGGTGTACAGCCTCTGCTTGTGAGATCTTAGTGTTCATGTGGGGAGGGTACCTCGGCCGGTACCGGAAGTTCCATAGCCCAATAAGAAACATGTAAAGCAAGGATGTGGGAAGAATCAGTTCGGGGAAGCAAACGAGCATGATGTAGAGTACATGAACAAGGACTGTTGTGACAGGGTTTCTCCACATGCAAATGCCCGCAAACCATTGCCCAACAGCAAACAGCCCAGACAAGACCGACATTAGCCTGAAGAAATTTGCTTTGCTCTTTCGCATGCTCCAGAGGTGAGAGTCGACGTCAGACATGTACTCCACCACCTCCTTGCCAAGCGGTGGCTCTGCCCGAGCTAGCCGAGCAGCCACTATGGCGACGGCATGGTGCCGGAGCATGTCCAGCTGCACCACACTGAAAGGCCTCACGTAATGCATTTTGGGTAACAGGGGGCGCGAGTATACGTAGAGCATGTTTGCAAAGGATATGCAGGTGAATCGAATTGCTAAGTGCAGCTCCCCCATCTTCTTGACACCATTTGGCGGGTGAAGAACCAGCAGAGGGTAAGCGTGCGTGTAAACGCGCCCTGTTTCAAGCGTTGATATGCGAATACGAACTTTGCCAATCTTCAAGTCCTTGCTGCTGCTGCCACCGTTTGAGCTGCTGCTATTGTCGAAGACACCAACAGTGAGAACTGTTGCCGGATCAAAAACCTCCCAAGTGTCCTGCTCGTTGTATTTGGGAGAGAGATTGTCCACAATGGTGCGCGTCCGGACCCATTTGTGGCCGTACTTTGCTACACAATAAGTGTCTGAGGTTCCCCGCCCGTCCCTTGTCTTCATAGGGTGTAGCCCGACAGCTTTCAAGATGCCAAGCTCTAAGACCCCAATCGCCGGTTTCCAGAGCTGTTTTGCAGTGGGCCTGAGATCGCTACTGTAGTGGGTCGACTCGTCCAGCACATGGTAGCCCCCATCTAGACAGACCCTGAGGTGAAGCTTGCTCGCGAACTTGTCTTTCTTCAGCTGATCCACATCCACAGCAACCGGCTTTTCCAGGTTAAACCAACGGGAATGGATGATCCGGTCATCAGCACGCCTCTCCACAATGCTCAAGGGTATGATGACCCTGCCAATGATCTCATCTTTCCCAGGACCCACGCGGTCCTCAACTGTAAGCACAAGGTGATCTTCAAAGGGTTCAGCGGCAACAAACAAGAGATCCTCGTTCCAGACTGGATTGAACATCCGGGCTTGAACAACTTTCGTTCTCATGGCCTGGTTGCTGCCTATCTGCGCCTTCACATACACCTCAGGGAAGCGGCTTTTCTCTGTGGGTACCAAGTCCTGTGCCTCCACAACATTAACACGAACATACCACAATCGCGGAGCATGGTAAACCTTGGAACGTATGAATGTACTGGCAGCCGCCAAGCTGTCAGCTGCATCAGAATGCCATGCATCAGGAAAGGCCTCATCTGCCTGAGTACCTACCCAAACAGCCAGCATCAGCTCACCCTTGTTGATCTTTTCTCCCTTCTTATCCTCGAGTCGGTACCACTCTGGAGCCAGCGGGCTATCTGGTGGCACCCGCATAGGCACCTCACTGAGATCAAACCTTACAAGCCCAACAAAGTCATCCTTAACCAGATCCTTGTCCTTAACCACAACTTCCAGCACAGATGCTTGCATCCGTTCTTTCGAGAAGGCAAAGACCACATTCCACATCGGATTTTGCTGCTTCTCAATGTGCTTTGTAATCCCTTTGTAGTTCCCGATTCTCACCTCGACGAATGGGTCGAGACTTCCAGTGACATCCATAGCAGGAAGATCCCGCGCCTTGACAACCCTTACAAAGAGGAAGTGCATCTGCTCAACCAGGTCGTAAGTCGATGATGCAGCCTTGTCTGTTCGAAGTACACGGCCCCCAACAACTCGACCTCCTCCAAGGAATGGGCTCGTCTCTTTAAGTGCAAACTCAACTGGTTGAGTCGACGAAGTAGAGTACATTCTGACGAGTTTTGGAGGCTGCGCTTCAGCTCTCATCTCATCAACCCCGTACTTGGTCTCATGATGGGGTGCTGCAACGGCAGGAGCAAGAGGCGGCTGGTGCTGCTCGTGGTGGTGACCAGAATTAGGAAGATGATGGAAGGTATGCCTCGACCGATCTTTTTTGATATTCGAGAAAGCACTTGGCACAGGACTTGGAACTGGTTGGTTATGTGCTTGAGCATCCTTGGCTGCAGGGAGAGGGCTAGAGGACTTAATGGATGGATCATCTGTAATATAGACCTTAAGGCCAAGCTCTCCTCTGACACGCGAGAAGATCCCGCGCTTCTCCAGTGGATAGTGCAAGATAACAGCATCCGAGTATGGAACAAACGATGTGCCATTGATGGAAACCTTGCCAAGGAAGGACCTCGAGTGGGTGGCTTGGATGCTACTGTAGATATAAGCATCAAGTGTGAGATGGGGGAGGGTGGATGGGTCGGAGATGTTGAAGTAGAAGCTCTCATTCCAAACAGGGCTTAGATCCTTCTCTTTGATTGTGGTACGAAACCTCTGACCATCGAAGTGAAGCTCCACAAATGCGCTGGATGAGCCCTGGCCGTCTTTCGGCACAAGGTCGTGTGCGCTGACCACATCCACCCCCAGCTTCAGCTTGCTCATCGCCATATTTAAGACCTTTAATCCCTTTCCAGGCGAATTCGCCGCCAATCAACAACGAAAACTCTTAAAATGGAAAATCAAAATTTAGGAAACAACCCATCATGATTACAGTTAAAGCAGAACAAAAGTTTTGAGGAGATGATGCACCAGTTAGCTAAGCCCGAAGATTGTAGCCTTCGCAAGCATGAAAACCAACTGCAATGGCACAAACACAACCACTTTAGAATGAGATTACATTACACAGACAATTAAACGAATGGAAGATACCCAAATGAGAATCACAGGTAGACAGATCTACAGAACAAACAGATTTTTTTCTGGCTAACCTCTGAAGTTGAATTAGAACTTGCAAACTGATTCAAGGGCATGACACAGCAAGCCTAATTTAACTAGAAATAGTTATTGCATCCAGTAGCCACTGGCAGCCAAAAAACACTCAACTTTCTACAGATTTTCAAATGAAAAGAGATCACTAAAACAACAGTATTTTTCCTTTGTCCCCTTTGCTTTATGGGTTTATGATATCCATCAATGATTCAAATAATTTATCTGTTCTAACTTAAGTACTTGAAGGGAAGCCTTACAAATAAAAGAAACCCACTGGTTCAGATTCAGAACTCAAAATCAGGTCAATATTTTTGTTTCTTTGGGTGTAATTTATTATTCAATATTCAGAATCATGTGCAAGGCTACCTCGTGGAGAGATCTTCTCACCTAAACTAATAATTTATTTTGTTGAGAATAGAAAATGAAGAAAATGCACTAAAGATCCGCAACTGTCGCTGAAGATATCGACACTTTTTACCCATCAGAATCCACTGCATAACATCCACCGCAAGAACTAACAGAAAAGGACACAAAACAAAGATACAAAAATAATGGGAACAAAAGGCACCACCTTTTCATCATTAGAAGCAATAACAACTACAATCATGAGAACAAGATTAAACAGCAGAGCATCATCACGCTCCTTTTAGCTTCATTACCCACCATTAAGCCCTCAAATTTACCCAAATTTATGCCAGTCCCAGATCTCCAACTCTGGGTTTTCATGACCCAAACCCATGAAAACAAAAACCACAAAAAAGAAAGAAAGAAAACAGAGAGAAAAGTTTCAGCTAAGTACTGAATCAAAAATAGAAAAGCAAACTTGGAATGGGTTACCTGAAACGGCTTAATCTGAGAGGCTGTTGGGTTTTTCTGAGAACCCAGAAGCTATCTAAGAAGCACAGAGACAGAACAGGGAGAGAACCGAGAGAGAGAGAGAGAGAGAGAGAGAGAGTGAGAAGAAGATGGCAATGCAGCCATGGAAATGTACCTCAGCACAGCCGGATGGACATATAAATACAAGCAGCGTTGTATCGGCGTGGGGCTACTTTGCTGAGAACTTCGAAAAGTTCGAATTAATTACGTCTCTTTCAAGTAAGTTAGTTTTGGTTCATATAATTACCCTCTCGAATTAGGGAAATGATATTTAAACATTTAATTTTAATATTTTAGTAATATTTATATTTTAATGTGTTATATGTTCATATTAATGTAATATAAAATATTACATATTAATAAATGGATGTCGAGGTTCAATTTTAGCCAACCATGATTCGTTTAGGTCGCGATGAATGAGTCTAAGATGTAAAGAGGAAAAAACAATTAGGAAGAACACAAAAAGTTTTTACGTGGTTCGGTCAGAACGATATCTACTCCACGATCGTACCCTGATTATTCTTTCAGAGTGACGATATCTGATTGTTCTCTCTACCCCTTATGATATTTTTTACTCTTATTTATAATAAGGGGTCTTTACAATTTGGATAAGATATAAAAATATAAAGATGATATAATGGGGGACAAACAATTATTATTATTTGCATAAAACCGGGAATGAGATCCTCATTACAAGGAGTATGGTCCGTCTTAGATAAAATAAGTAGGCCCTGTCTCTGGCTGTTCAACAACTTTGTCGTCTATGCGAGTTAGAGGGTTTAGGCTAGCGAGCTGAACGATCCAGCGAACTGGAGATTTTATTGGGAGCTTGTTAAATCGATCGGTGAGAGCTCGCGAGAAGCATTGCTGGGAACTTGTAGAGAGCTCGTTTGGTTCCACGATATGGGCTCGGATTTTAAGGGTGTATGAGCTTTCTTTGACGAGATTGCCTAGACCTTTTGGACTCTGGACGATTGGACCAACCCATTGAACTGAGTCTAGCCCATAAGGAGATGTGTGGGAAATACATATAATAATATTATAAAAAAATTACTTTTTGTTTTCATTTTAAATAATCGAATTTTTCATCATTTCAATTACACATTTGAATTATATAATTTCAAGTTAATTGCACATCTCACCACGGTTGATTTTGTACGTGCACTACAATACCCAAATTACCCTTCACGAGCCTGCAAACCGACTATCATCTATACCACAATTTCTTTCTTTAGTGGCCGCGATGAGGTATGTGCAAGCTGTCAGGATGTTGAAGGCAAAGGCGTCGACAACAAGCAAAAGAGATAGGTGTAGTCGATCAAGAAATGCAAAAGCTAGAAATACACCTTTGCCCACGACTTCACCTTTAACCTTCCTCTACCGATGATGACCTACACATACTATCGATGCCTTTCAGCAACCTGCACCTGCCTCATTGCCAATCATTAAAGAAATAAACTGTGGTAGAAATAGTGGTTGGTTTGCATGTGTGTGAAAGATAATTCGAGTATTTTAGAGCATATGCATTGCACGTGTTAAGGCTTAGTTTGGCTAGGCTTTTCTTGAAGAGCTGAAAAGTTGGTTAGTGTTTAAGTTGTGTAATAGTGTTTAACTTGGGTAGCGTTTAAGCTGATAATGTGTTTAAATAAATATGTTTTTAAACTATTAAAGTGTGTTTGATTGCACACATTTTCTATAGAAAATATGTACAATCAAACACACCCTTAGTGTAAAGTGATATGATTGGTTTGTAAAAACTGATAACCTGTTAGAACTTGATAAAAAGACTAAAATGGACATGATATTGAATAATGTAAATAAAATTTAGAAAATATAATTTTTTCTAAAAAAAATTTAAATTGATGTCTAATTGTTAAAATACTTTCAATTATATTTAATAAATTATATAAAAAATTTAAAATATAAAATTTTTAAATTTTATGTATAAATTTAGATTTAATTTATAAAAATCTTCAATATATATATATATGGAAGCAGGAGGCGGTGATGGCAGCTTGCGGCACTGAAGGCGATGGTAATGCTGGGCAACGATGGGCATCGTTGCATGTATTAGGGTGGTGTTGGCTAGCGATGACAACGTTGGGTGACGATGGCGGCGTTGGGCAGTTATGTGAGTCGTAGTGCAGCGATGAAGGGTTTTTTGGGCGATACTAGGCGGGGATGGTAGTGATGGGTGGTGGTCAGTGATAGCGACTGTTGCGGGAGGAGATCTAGCAATGGCAGAGGTAGAAGATGAAACAACAGAAAAAGAAGACGACAGATGAAACAACAGAAAAAGAAGACGACATGAGACAAAGGTAGATAAAGGGTATGTCTGGAAATTAATAAAAAAATGGGAGCTAAAATAATAAATTACTTGGTCAACTTAACTTTTAAATAAGCAATTTTTTGTAAAAGTTATCTCTCAACAACTTTTACAAAATGTTATATCAGTAACATTTAGGCTGGTGAGGTGTATCCAAACACTTCACCAACTTTTCTACATAGCTTATAAGCGGTCAAATCGCTTTGCCAAACAAAACTTAAATCAATTGTGCCAAAGTCTGGAATTGAGTCAAAATTACATAATTTAATAATATAATTAAAATAAAAAAATTAAATATCTAAAATATATATATACAAACATAAAAGGCTAAATATACATTTGACCGTATCTCAAATCTATATTTAAAAAAGATTTAAAATGTATTTTATTTTATTTTAAATATTTAAATAATTTTATTAATTAATTAAATACTTCAAAGATATTATCCATAAAAAATATTTAATTCTTATTAATTTTTTATTTTAATCATATTAATGTAAATAAATAAAATATTAGTGTTTAAATGACACCCATAACAATAATTAATATTTAGCTTAAGATAATATTTATCCAATTAGAGATGGATCGCGAGGGGGAGGGGTTGAATCCACGTGTCGGGCATTTAATGGAGGGCTCAGATTTTATGGGTAATAGTCAGATGGGCCCACATTGGCTGTCAACCCCGGATCGAGACATGCATTATTAAAATAAATAATAATAATAATAATAAATTTAATAACCATGCCACATTACTTGTTCGGTTGTTCCAAAAGGTGAAATCGCTTACTCCGGGTTCCCCCACCCTCGACCCACCATGCCACATTGCTACCCATTGCTTGAGACAAGTGTGCTACCCATTGCTTGAGACAAGTGTATCGAAAATTGTCAGTGTGAGATCGATTTTTGAAAGAAATAAAAATTTATATCTTTTTTAGAGTAGATCTTAATAAGTACCAATAGATGCATTTTCAAAAATAAATAAAAATAAAAATTCTGATCACCTAAGTATATTTCTGATTTACTTTCCTCGTAATGACCCTGAAGAGGGTTTGATAGGGGTACGAGTGATAGAGCATAATTTAAAATAATAGTAATAATAATAATAATTAAAAAAAAAAACGTCTCTCACAATCATGCCCTTTGTAATTGTTTTTCCTCCTTTTTTTATGGTTGTTGCCTTCCTCATTTCTCCCCGTTCTCATGGCTGTCGTCGTCTTGCTTCCTCGTCGTCTTTGCCTCGTTGTTGTCACCTCACGCTTTCTCACCTTGCGCTGCCTCACCTTTCGCTCGTCACTATATCTGTTGCAGTGAATGTAACGACAATCGGTGGACGAGAGGTGAGAAGGCGCGAGGTGAAGGTGGCGATGAGGCAAGACAACGGTGATCATGGGAAGGGAAAGGGATGAGAGAGGCGATAATCATAAAAAAAAAATGAAAACTACTACAAAGAGCATTTTTATCATTTTAGAGTATCCGGGCAAAGTAGCATTTTTCTAAGTTTAATATTGAAAGCCAAAACTACTATTCAGGAGGATGTGCACCCATCACTTTAATTATCGAATCAAATTAAAATGTTAAAATTGAAATAATTGAAGTTATGTAAAAATTTGAAATAAGTTGATTAAATAAATATAAAAAATAAATAAATTAAAAATTAAACAAATAAATAAATTGAATTGATTGAAAAAATTTAACAAATACAAAAAAATCAAACTAGTCAAAAAAATTGAAAAAACATAAAATAAGTAATATTCAAGTAAGAATGAATGTTACTCAAGCAAATAAAATATTATACGATTAAAAAAACTTTATTCAATTAACCTGTGTGAGCATATTTCACTTTAAAAATATTATTTAATTAAAAAATTTGTTATTCAAAAAATAACATTTTGATCATTTCAGTTATTTTAATTATTAATAATAATGTTAATTTTAGTTATTGCTAAACTTGTTTTAAGACTTATAAACTAAATCTTGAATGTTGCCTTATGTTTATTTTTGGATGCCTTTTTAATAAAAAATTTTGTTTAAATGATATATATAAATATAATTTTTTAAAATTTTATATTAAAAAAAAAAATAGATTAAGACCGAACCAATCTGATCCTAAGTCTAACTAGTTAAGTCTTTAGTATTAGATTTTAGAGAAATCCAATCTCGATTCAATCCAGTCTAAGATCAATCTTGACCATACAAAGACTCTTATTTCTTTAGAAATTATGAAAACATCAAATATTTGATTTTCTCACAAGTTTTCAAAAATTTTGTTAAAAAATTAACCAAACAAATTATACAACCCGTCTTTTTTGGTGAAAGATTTCATTGTTGTTTCATTGGGCCCTTGGGCCCAATAGTCTAAAGCCCTTTATAAAAGACTAGCTTTAAACTAGGCCATTTTTCTTTTTTTCTTTCGTGTGTGTGTATGTGTATTATAGAGTAGGTTTGGTGGCAATTTCATGAATAATCCAAAATTTAATAATATTTTCGTAAAACAGTCATATATTTCAATTACTTTTAATTTTTTTGGTTCAAAACCTAAATACTAATATTTTTGTCCGAGAGATGCACAGATGGGTTTAACGAATGGGGTCAAAAAGACCAAAATGCCCTTCCGCTACATTGTAAATTTGTAAAATGTGTCACTGCCCACTGCTCTCTCATTTTTCTTCCCATGGCCATCAACGCAACTACCGCCTCCCAACTGCCTTTGCCTCGACTTACCTCGCCGACTATCGTTGCATACTCTTTCCACCGAGGATGCAATGACAATTGGCAACAGTTGCATCGACGGCCATGAGAAGGGAGAGACACATTTTAAAAATTTGTAGTGGGGGCGAAGGGCATTTTGGTCTTTTTGACCCCTTTAGATAAGTATGTCTATGATCTCTCAGGCAAAGTAGCACTACTCTTATGACTCATGTACTGAGTTGATTCGGGTTTTATATTAATGTACATATAGGGGTTTATAAGATAAAACCGGACCCAAAATTAATCCAATTTTAAAGTAAATTGAACTAACCCCACTTAAATTTTGAATTGGTCGGAGTTTCACTTCTAATACATGTACAATGATATTAATACACAGCTCGTCTTTTAACTTTATATTCTGTAACAAAATAGTATTTGTATAATAATCATTAAATTTTCAATCTTATTACAATTTAGTTCCTATTTAAAAGTTTTATTAGAACAAAGATGCAACAGTTGTTAGAGACTCAAACATTTTGAAAATTATGTGCAAATATATAAACATAATTATATATATATATATGACATTTACAATAATTTTTTTTTCTATAAATGAGAATTTTATTGAACAGATAAAAGATGATATAACAGCCACCATGTTAGGGCATGTCCCTAGCAACAACACTAGACGAGAAAAAAACTACCAGCATAAAAAGACTACAAGAACACTACAACAGAAGTTAGGATATATTTCAAGTCTCATAAAGAAAAAATAAGTTTCAAACACAAAACACCAAAAGCTCAATAACTAAAATGAAAAGAATTATTTTGGTTAGTTCAGTTTTTCAAATTAATTGATCGATTCAATTCGGTTCGATTTTATTGTTTGGTCCGGTTTAATCAGTTAGTAAATTTTAATTAATTCAATAAATAAATTAATTGTTTGCACACTTACCAAACTAACCATTTAGATATCCTTAACTATTAGCAATTACTACTCCTATATTTTTTATTCCTTTATATTATATATCCCTCACATCATAAAATGTTGATAAAATTTTTAATAAGAGACCAAATTATAATAAAATAAAAAAATTAATTATTAATATAAAATAAAATAAAATAAAAATTATATTTTATTATAAAATATAAAATTTAAAGAGTAACAATGTCATCCACTCAATTCAGGGAGTACCTCTGACTAGACTCTAGCGGTAGCCAAACAGCCTATTTTGATTTTATTTAGAAAATTGTGCATCCTCCAATTATACTTTCTATTATCTCCTCTATTTTATTTATTTATTAATAAATTTTAATTATATTTATTTTACCTCACTTATAATTTTTATTATTAAAAAAATTTATTATTTATTTAATAATTTAATAATAAAGATGATAATATTAGATTTTTATAATATTTAATATATTTGTAAATAAATTTACTAATATTTTTTAAAAATGATTATTTAACAAAATTATTTGAAATAATTAAATGTATACATAATCATTAATTAAATACACATACAAAATGAATAATTAAATACACAAAATAATAAAATACATACACACACAAAATGTATGATCAAATACACAAAATAATCAAATATTCGCATATAAACAAATGTATAATCAAATACACAAATTAATCAAAATATAATTAAAACCCAATACTTCAATATATACAAAATTTATATAAAATACATAATAAAAATCACAAACCCAGATTGAAGAGGCAGTCGCTGGATGCTGGAGGGAGCTTCCGTTGCCGCTGTTGGTAGTTGGATTTGGCTCTTCTCTGGCGATAGATCTGGTTTTTCTCCTCCGCTAGTAGTCGAATCTGGTCACCGGTGCTCTTTCTTCGCCTTCTTCTTCGCTACTCCTCGTTGTGGCCGCCTCACGCTGCCTCGCTGGTGCTCATTTTTCCTTGTCCTCGCAACCATCGTCATCGCCTTTGCTACTGTTGCTCATCGCTACAGTTGTTGTTGCTCGTTGCCAGAGTTTTCTTCAACTTTCAGATGTAGCAAAGAGTTGTTGGAGTCTTCTTCAAATCTCAAATGCAACAAATGATAGCCATTGGAGAAAGGTAAGCAGCAAAAAATCACTCCTCATTTATATGGAGCCTTTTGAAGCTCTTTATAAATTTGAAGAAGAAATCGCTAGATAAGGAGGTCAATTGAAGAGGTTTCCAACGATTTCATTCTCAAAATTTGACTTAGCGAGGATTTGAGCCAACGTTGGAGATGGCTTAAACAATTCACTCCCTATTCTAATTTTGCCTAGAAAATTATGCTTGTTTCAACCATACTCCCTATTCTCTTCTCTATTTCACTCCTTATCCTACTTATTTATTAATAAATTCTAATTCTATTTATTTTACCTCACTTATAATTTTTATTACTATAAAATTTATTAGTTATTTGATAATTTAATAATAAATATGATGGTATTATATTTTTATAATATTTAATATATTTGTAAATAAATTTACTAATATTTTTAAAAAATGATTATTTAACAAAATTATTTGAAATATTTTCATAATTCAAAATTTAAAATTTTAATATGTTAAGCATTTGTGGGAATTGTATGGTAAACATTCGATTTGAAATAAATTAATGTACTTCATTGAATAAATTAATGTACTTCGTTTCTATTGTATTAGAAAAAAATAATCAATTTCGAGTTAGCACTCATGAGAAATAGCCATCAATACTAAATACAACAATAATACATTACTAAAAGGAAAAGATACATTACTAAATTAATGTTCATGAAGTTCACTTAATTCCAACTCCATACATTACTAAAAAAAAAGGATACATATGTCAACCCCAACTATATTTTTACAAATTTGATAATCTTGCACGTCGCCTTTTATAAAGAATTTCGAGTTTGAGCCTGTTGTAATATTCAGTTTGAAATTCATTCATATTACTAGTATCAATGCTCATAATTCTGTCTTCATAAAATAGTTGTTCTTGCTCTTCCTTTTTTGTTTCTCGCTCTTTCCTTTTTCTTTCTATTTTCACTCTTTCTTTTTCTAGCTTTAACATCTCATTCGATTGTTCATGTAATAATATTTTGGATTACGTTTGTTTTTTAGTAATTTTCGTTAACATTTTTGTAATTGAATCAGTAGAAACTTCTGTTACCTTAGTTTTTTTTTTTTTGTCCACTTTCTTTTGAAGCATTTCTTCCCATTGGTCATTCCAATGAAAGTTCGTTGATTCGAATATCAAAATTAGATAAGTGAAGCGAATCGGGAATAAATGGTGATGATGTTATAGGACTTGCATGTTCAGAAATTTTAGATTTTTTTTTTGAATAACGTGAGGTGAATTTGGGTACATGTCGCAACTCATGCCAGCAATGTAGAAATGTAAAATAAGATTTTTGTAGGCTCTTGTACATCTTTATTGCTTCAGAAATCTAAACAGTTAAATAATAATGTCAATAAAACAACGACTAACAACATGATATTAATAATTAGCAAACATCAAATAACGATGGAGGTTATCTTATTTTGTTCTGTTGTTCCACTTTGATTTTTGCCATCTATTTGGTTATAGTATCCAGAGAATTTGCTCATAGCAAGTTGAATTGTAGACCAACAATGCATAAGCGAATTGAGATTTCAATCAGATTCAAACTTTTTATATTGATTGAAATAAGCATGAATTATTTCTCAATATCTTTGTTTTGTTTGATCGTTATCATGTGTAGCATCTGTACTAATATTTAGTCATACTAACACGAGCATTAAATCTTCTTGCGTTGAGAAATTTTTTGTTCATGACTTTCTTTAAGTGTTTAGTTCGAATATATTAGGTTGGAATGGAGTGGCAGCAACATTCGCATACACGTTATAAATATTTAGGATATTGTTTAGCAAATTTATGTAGTATGGTTCATTATCTCTCTCTATGACAAACAAAAGCTAATTGGTCAAATTGCGTAAAAAATCACAAAAATAAATACTCTTTTTGTGATATAATAACTACTATTTTAAATACAACATTAAATAATTTAATTGAGTAACTTTGACATTCATTTTTAGAATCAGTTTCAAAACATTACATTGAAATAATGTAATATACGTATACATAATCAATAATTAAATACACACATAAAATAAATAATAAAATACGCAAAATAATAAAATACATGCGCACACAAAATCTAAGCATTCTTCTAGTCAACCAAATACATCTTAACTTAAAATCAAGCAAGACAAGAAATAATTAATAATCAAACAAAATCTTGTATACTAAAGAACTTCTTAATATTAGAAAATAAATAAATAAAACAAAAATACTAGATAAAAATTTCAATTACCAACTAAATAATAAAATTTAAATAACTTACTATTGATTTAATTAATAAAAAACTGAAAGAACACTCAAGAAAAGATAGGTGCAAACCTAGAAGGAGGAGAGAGTCCTCGTCGTTGTTGCTACTAGAGAAGGGAAGTGTCGTCGCCGTCGTCGCCTCTATTGGGAGAAGGAAGCACCGTGGCCATTGCTAGTAGGCGAATCCGGTGGCCGCTGCCCCTTTTTCTCTGCGTGCTGCCACCACTGCTTCTCACCATTATCGTCGTTGTTGCCGCTGCTGCTCTTCTTCAAATCTCAAATAGAACAAAGAGCTGTTCGAGACGTTTCTTCAAATCTTATAAGTTAAAGAGAGTCATTAAAGAAATGTAGAGAACAAAACATTACTCGTTAATTGTAAATAAATTTTCTAAACTCCACAAAAATTTAAAAAGTGACGAGATAAGCATAGAGTAGCGTTAAAACCAAAATTATGAAATTGCTCTTCAAATTTTGACTTAATGAGCATGGCGGCTCAGCATCGGAGATGGCCGGCATATAATTGCATACTCTTTCCAATGGTCCAAATCATGATCCTGGAAAATCTGCAGCCCATTGAAAATGAATAAGTGACAAATCAAGACAAAGACTCGAGTCCAACACGGCTCTGTTTGGACTTCTGTTCTTATCCAAAATTAATTTAATAATGTTTGATGTGTGCGTTAAAATTCATCAAAACATTTAAAAAATCTAAAAGTTTAAAATAATTTTTTCAACTAAAAATAGTTCAAAAAAAAATACAAATAAAATAATTTTGACATAAAAAAAATCTTCTAAGAATTCTATGAAAAAAGATAAAAATTGCCCATAAAGATTCAAATTTTAATGGATCTAAAAATGTTAGGATAAACATTATTTATAAAAATTCTAATCTTAATGGATCTTGAAAAATTAAAATAAATATTATTTTAAAAAATTTTAATTCTAAGGAATTTAAAAAATCTTTATATTTCTTTATAAATATATGAGCTTTCATTCTCCAAAATATACGTTTTCAATGTGCATTTTAAGTTTGTAGTATTTGACTTAAGTATGAAAATATTTATACAGAAATTTTCCCACACTCTTTAATCATTCTCTTTCTTGTAAACTCCAGTTGGCTTGATAACGACATTTCTAATCAATAAATTTATTATTATATTCGAACGATAATAATATTAATTATAAAAAATAAAATAACTAAAAAAACCATATTACTTATATATGATTACACCTTAGACTATGCATAAGATTGTAAATGATCAAAATACTTTTTTTATTTTATCTCATCATGTCTCGTCACCTTAAACAAAGGATATTTTGATTATATGTCTCACTATCTCGTCCGACGAAGGGGGTTTTTTTATTATTTCTACGTGTCGAGCCTAAATTAGAACCTTTCATATATAAGAATCATTTTTCTAACTAAAATGTGAATTTTCTAGAACATAGGGGCCCACCCGCCTTGATCAGGTCGGACCCTGACCCCACCGCCCCAAAAAGCACGTATAAATAACGAGCACTGGTTCAGTAATCAATAATCATCATCCATAGCAACCAGGCAGCGAGAGAGAGAGAGAGAGAGAAGATGGAGCTGAAAGTATACGCGGATCGGATGTCTCAGCCAGCTCGAGCCGTTCTCATCTTCTGCAAGTAATTAATCTTTAATTTCTCAGCACGTAGCGATCAATTTGGTGTTGTCTGGTTTTGAATCGAATTTGTTTTGAAGCTGATGGATGGATGGATGGGTGGATGTGTTTGTATATATTATGTATTCGTTTCGTGTTGAAGGATGAACGGGATCGAATTCGAGGAGATCAAAGTGGACTTCATCAAACGCGAAACCGTATCCCCTCAATTTAAAGGTGTTTGATCCTTTCTGCGTCGCATTTTCGTGTGTTTAATTCGGTAATCTTGTTCATATATCAGCTTAATTAGTGGTTATGATGATGATAGACGCACGAAAATTTTAGGAAAGTGTTCATTGTATCAGCTTAATTAGTAGGTCTTTACAACACTGAACAGAATAGTGGTAAATTTCAAGAACTGACTGCTTGTTTTCCTCCAATGATGTTCTCGTTACAGCCATAAACCCTGTGGGGCAAGTGCCGGTAATGGTGCACGGAGGCTTTAAGTTGTTTGAAAGGTACCTGTAAATTTCCAGATTAATTTTTCAAGGGTGCGGCATTACTAGTCATTTTATTTTCAGTGGTGTAACTGGTGTTGATGTTTTGAGATGTTGATCATTTTTCATCTCCTATGATCTGTTTTGGCTTTACAACCGGGGTGATCTTGGAAGAGGGTACTATTGGTGAGCGAAAACGGAAAAAGGAATTCAAACCAAGATGGAAACACCTAAACACATAGGCCATGTTATCTTTCTTGTTTTCTGGCCGTTTTCAGTTTTTAACTTTCTAAAACAGTGAAAACGGGTTTATTTTGATATTTTCAAAATCTCATTTTCAAAAACAAGAAAAAAATTTATAAACAAAAAATTCAAAACAACAAAAAGTTGTTATTGCTATTTTCATCACAAACACACTCAAAATTTTCAAAATGCTACAAATAAAAAGAACGAGTTTTCAACAATCCCAAAACAGACACTCAAAACACAAAATTGAAAATGAATTCAAAACTCAAAACTGAAACACGAAAATAATAGTTCATATTTTTTTAGGTTTGTTGGGAAAATCGAGTTATTTTCTTCAATTCAACTTCACCGTAAATAGTACGTATAGATGAACAATATTCATAGGTGAATAGTGCATGAACAATTGAACCAAAAATTGCATTGAAAAAAATCCTAGGAAAGATTGGAGGGGTCACAAACGGTCCCACTTAAAATCCAAAGTCCTAAGATAGATTTTTCCTAGACATGCAGTTAATAACATAATATATCACTAACGCCACTACAAATATACCCGACAAAAACTATTGAATGTAGCAACAAACAGAACACTAAAATATGACGAGGTTCGGCCAGTTTAGCCTATGTCCTCGGATACCACCAAAATACTTCACTAATTTCCGAAGAGAGAAATACAAATGAGAGAGAGAAGAAAATACAATTTTGGGATTATATTACAAAGAGGGGAAACAGGCGTGGAGCCAGGATTTTGATTCAATGGGGGCGAATTTTAATACAAAAAATGTAATTTTAAAAATAAGATAATATTAAAATAAAAAAATTACAATTGTTCCTTATGGCTTTTTATACTAGAAATTACAATTGTTCAAGAAAGTTATCTTAATTATTTGAATCTTTAGACTCGTCATGATCATGAAAGGCTAGTTCTTGTCGTAGAAGAAGTCGAACACAATCAATTGATGCATTTAGACAAATTTGATAATCACACAGTATTTGTTCTAATTGCCTGAAGAAAATTGTCTCAATATTTTACTCTTAATTCATTAAGGTTTCATAGTTGTTTCGAGCTTAATTGTGTGCACTATTAACATCTCCAACATGAACTTAAAAGTCTTATCTTTTTTTTGTTTAAATTACTAAACCCTTCTTTCACAAAAGAATCACCATCTCCTTTTTCCCCATTATTTGTTTTAAAAAGATAACAGTATAAGCAAAATGTGACATCTTTGTTTATACTATATTCCAACCAATTACTAAATTCATTAAACCAAGCTGGAATAAATCGTCTTGATTTTGACACTGACACAAACCTCTTTACAAATCGACTTTTCTAATTTGATCTCGAAAATTAACATTGTAATCCATTATTGTAGTTCTTAACCTGAGATCCATATGAAGTTGTGCAACATCAATTTGCTCAGTACTTGCTTTGTTAATTTGTTCATTTTCTTCAATAGAAATTTCCTCCATACTTGCTTTCTTTGCTTCACAATTTTCTTCAATACCTAGCTTTATTTGCATCATCATTGTAAAAAAATAAAATTATGAACAAATTGTAAAAAATGTTGTAATGGTTACTACTAGATCACTATATACTTGCTTTCTTCAATACTTACTTTTTTTATTTTTATTAGTAAAATATAATATAATTTTTTTTTATTTCTAGTAGAATATTATTGTAAAAAAAAAAATCTGGCCCAGTGAAGGCAACTCGACTGGGCCTCACTTGGCTCTGCTCTTGAGGAGGAGGGTTTCTTTTATAATAAAAGGAAACCCTCCCATCCCACTCAATCAACAATGTGGGATTGGGAGAGCAGCCACCAAATCAACAAGGTTATTTCCGATTTTGTGTTCAATTTTTTGAACACGGCCACGAAAATGTCAAACAACATTTTTATGTGTCTTTGTTTAAGAAGTTGGAAATGAACCCACAAACTGAGAATGAAAACAAGTTCAAATGGGCCCTTAAGTTTTGCTTTCAGTATGGAAGTTATCATTTACATAAATGCAGGCAGGTAGATGCCAGTGCAGATACCGAACAAGGTCTATTTAGGGCCTCTGTTTACATATCAGCTCTGCAAGTGTTCTGTGGGATCATTTGTGATGATTCTTAATTTCATTCGGTGACTCTTGTAGTTTCTGGATGTCAAAAAGGATAATCTAATTACTAACCATGAACTATTTTAACAATCTGAAATTGGCCTTTCCATGGAGCATACTGGTTGGACGCCTTAATATAACTGAGGTTAAGAAAATGAGTAAAGAGGATTAAAGCAATATCTGAAATTTCATGTTGCTTTTAGGTAGTATGAACTCTGTTTCTATTCTCTTACATGTATAAAACAATAAAATCTCCCTTGGGCAATGCATATAATCCGCCTGTGTTAACTCCTTGCGTTCACACAATCTGAATTGTATTTGTTGGTCAATCCAAATTAAAAGTTTATGTAATATGAAATTTCGGTTCAATCAAGTTTTCTTTTGATAGGTTTATTTGGGACTTGGGCTCCAAATTTCACACAAGGGTATATTCAAGAATAAAGTATTATGTGTTCTGTGGTATAATATTCACATGAGCACCTAGTTTTCCTTGTCAACTCACTTACTAATTGTGGGTTCATCACCCCAAAAAAAACTTTAGCAGTATGCTGACTCTTGCCTGTTTTTTATGCTCTGCAGTAATGCAATTCTGAAATATCTTGCACATGCATTTCCTGGAGTTGCAGATCATTGGTGAGGACAGTTGCTCCCTTTCTACAGTTAGTTTACCTGTTAAAACATGTAATCTGGGAATACTTGAAGTTGTTACGGTTCCATGCATGGCATGCCTCATCATATGTTTAACTCTCATTAGTCTCCTGGATAAAGGAAGCAAAATGAAGAGTATCAAGAGTTTAGCCATGTTGATGTCCATGCCCTGAGATCTGGAGGCCATGAGAGCATGACTTTTGGACTCTATCAAGCTTCACCTTTTCCTTTATTTCCATAAAATACAAGTCTATTTTGGCTGAGGGATACATCATGATCCCAAAATTCCATTGTCTTCTATTTGGTTACTATGCATCATGCTGGCCGGTTCTTAAAGAATTTTCCTGTTTGTTCTTGAAGGTATCCAACTGATCTATTCAAAAGAGCTAGGATCGACTCAGTGTTGGATTGGTATCACTTGAATTTGCGCAATGGCATAGGTGCCCATAATTCCTTCCTGAGCTTTGATATTGTAAAAGTCATAAAAGCAATCTCTAATATTTGGAAACGACAATAAAATAGGCTATTGATATATAGCTCGTCAATTAGATTTCAGGGTAAATATTGCTTAGAAAAAATGAGGAATGCATCCTTAACGTGCCTATTACAAGACACCCCTCCCAATAGAAGCCATCATGTAATTACATTTGTTTTAAGGTGATTATTTATGGGCCGAATTGTCAGGTTGATTGAATGGTTTGCCAAATTTTTTGCATAAATCACAACTGAACAGGCTCCCCCTCCCACCAAAAGCAAAACGAGTGGTAGACTACTTGCTGGTTTTTCTGCTCTTGTGCTCCTCTCACAGATTTCTAAATTTCTTCATCAATTGCAACTAATTAGAATTTGTTGGTATTGCAATTTTTTCATCCTTTCTACAGGCTAAACTCTGTACATTTTCTGGATTGATTCTTCTGTTTTCAGTTCCACTTGTTCAAAGCACTGCTCTTGCACGTCCACTTGGTCGTGAACCAAATCCACAGGTTGCTGCTCAAGCTGAGAGCATTTTGCCTGCTGCTTTTGAAATGTTTGAGACATTTTGGCTTGAGGGAGATGCACCATTTTTGCTAGGCAACACCCAACCATCTATAGCAGATCTCAACCTAGTCTGTGAAATTATGCAACTAGAGGTAAGTTCAACGTTACCATTGACATTTAGAATGTGTTTCCCTGCATGCAAATTTGATATATGGAGAAACTTATCGATTCAAAGCCACCCAGCCAAATTATACACACACACTTAAAATGTTCATCTTTGAAGTCAGGGTGAGTTTATAATAATCCAAATTTGGATCTCATCTTGATGTTTTCTTTACCCGTTCTTCATGAGTTCTTGCTTGTCTGAACTACTCCTTTTGTCACTTCTGATTTCCTCAACTTTTGCTAACAGTTAAAAGCTTTTTCATATCCTCCAGCTAATTAAGACGATGATTCATCACTGTGTTTTGAACAAGTGAGACGAAAATTGCTCATAACCCAATGCCTACTCGAACACAAACAACATTTTATTTTTCCCTGCCAGCATGCATCTAGCAAAGTGAACTTTGCTCTATAGTTCATGAGTGCTTAACTCGAACTTACATAACAAAGAAGCTGCAGATATATACTAATACTCTAAGATCTGACGAGATGAAAAATAACAAGAAGTGTGTGTTGGATTCAGCTTCTGGATGATGAGGTCCGAGATCGAATTCTAGGACCGCACAAGAGAGTCAAGAAGTGGATGGAAGATACAAAGGATGCAACAATGCCTTATTTTGAGGAGATGCATGCCCTCCTCTTTGAAACCAAAGCAAAGCTGCAAAAGCAGCAGTCCTCCTAGTCTGGCATGTAGAAAACCACCAGCAGGACTGCTTTGGCTAGAAATAAGACATACTGAGGCATAAATATGATGTAGTTTTGTGTTGGGTTGTGTGATCTGTAATAGAAGCTGCTTATGCTCTGTTGTGAGATTGAGAGATGCTGTAGAAGTAGAGACTGTGTGTTGAATAAAACCTGTAAGCTCTGGGGTTTGCTTTGAGTGTATAGAAGCTGCTTATGCTCCGTTATATATAAATATAAATATGTGTGTGTTAATTATATATTCAGAAATGTTATTTGATTACTCATCAATTAATTATTCTGTGGGCCTAATTACTTGAAAAAATTGCTATGGTGAACAAAAAAATGTAAGAAATTAACTTATTTAAGGAAATTAAGAAAAAAAGGGGGAAAAAAAATAAAGAGACATTCTCATATGGTGGGAATGTTTTCATATTGTACTTGTTGGTTTCACCATGTCAACTAAGTTATGGAACACAACTATATCAATTATCTTCATTCTCCACCATCTCATGAAATTTCTCCATGTGAAGATGGTGTTCAAACTTCATTTCATCATTACTCCGCCAGGGGATATTATCCACTGCCGGTCCCAAGCCCGGATAAAGGAGGAGGGTTGCGTTAGGTAGCCGACAGCCAGCGTAAAACCTAGTCGGATTCAAATATGAATTCTAGACAAACTATCTGTTGGGATGTAACTCACATAGAAGTCTAGAATTCATGTAGCCGACCCCACATAGTGGGATAACGGCTGGATATGATATGTTGTATTCTCATATGGTGGGAGAAAATCTCTAGAAATTCTTGTAATCATGATTAGTTATTATTGTGTCAAGGGTTAAAGCCCATTAAAAGACAAAAACTCGAGAGCCCAAAATAATCTTTTTGGGCTAAAAGGTGTAAATTTCCCGTACGTGGGGGTCCCACACAAATGAACAAACTAAATAACTTTGACTTTCGAAAATCTCTCAGAATGTTTCAAGAAAATGACAGATAATTGTCTATAAAGAATTATAATTCTAAAATGATTTCGGGATATTAGAATAAACATCATTCATAAGAAATTATATTCTCAAAATGACAAGATAAACGTCATTTGTGAGAGATAGAAGTCATCCAAAACAATTCTAGTTCCAGCCAGATTAGGATTAATCAAGATAAGCGTTATCTACAAGAATCATAATCTTGGGACACTTTGAATTACTTCATATCCCTCTATAAATAAGTAGTCACTCATTCCTAAAAAGGTACGTCTATGATACTGGTTTCAATATAGTTTTTATTATTTTCAGTGTCTAACTTAAGTATTAGAATGTTTGCGTGGGGACCTCCCTACGCCATCTGATTGTTTTCTTATTTTTGCAGGCTCATGTGGTTTGACGAAGATGTTTCCATTCAAATAAAATCATTAATAATTAGCACTGTTTGTGGGAAGTGTCCAAAAAGTCTAAAAATACAATGATGACTGTTACAAGATTTTAAGCCGCAAGAAGCCGAATCAAATCAATTGAAAAAGAAGACATTACACGTATGTGATAAATCTCATTAATGGTATACTTCTTCATTTAATATTTCTGCATTAGCCATCGTTTCATTTTTCAATTATTGTTTTATGCAAAAAAAAAAATTGAAAAAGAAACAGGAGGCATTATACATATTAAAGCTTGTTGAGCACCTTTGATACAGAGCCTATAGCAATAAGGTTAATATCTCCAATGGCATATCTACAAGCAAACTTCAACAGAAGACAGATTATATACAGTCTAAGTTAACACCATTTTCAAGTCTTGCACTCAACTGTTGTTGGTTCCTATTTTCTCTCAAGGTTGTCCAAACTTTTGGGCCTATTGTAGTTCTTCAGCAAGAGTGAGCAGCAAACAACACTAACCGAAGAGGCAGCCATTGCAGCTCCTGCAATCCATGGTGGCAAATGGAATCCAGTAGATGGGAAGAGGGCTCCAGCAGCAATTGGGATGCCAAGAAGGTTGTAGCCCAGAGCCCAAATGTAGTTCATACGTATCCGAGAAAACGTTTTCCTTGAAAGGTCAATGGCAGTTATCACGTCCTCCAAGTTGCTCTTCATAAGAACAATGTCAGCTGCCTCAATGGCAATGTCTGTTCCGGCACCAATTGCCATCCCAACATCTGCAGCCACAAGCGCCGGTGAGTCGTTTATTCCATCTCCCACCATTGCCACGACGTAGCCTGAAGCCTGAGAAGTGATATCATACAGTTAACAGCATTAGAAGATGAGGAGGTATGTTATTGCTGAAATTATGAACACTAGCATGGCCAAGATAAGGACTATTAGGTTATATTTTCATGCAAAGATACTACACGCAGCGTTACAAGATTTGTCTCTAGACAACTAGAGAAATTGCTACCTGTAATTCCTTCACTTGCTCCTCCTTATGCTCGGGTTTGGCTTCTGCAATGACGGTGTTGATTCCAACTTCCTTGGAAATTGAATTGGCTGTTCCCCAGTTGTCACCTGTCACCATTATGCTTCTGACTTTCATAGACTTGAGAATGGAAATGACTTCACCAGCACCAGGCTTCAATGGATCAGAAATGGCTAGGACTCCAACCAAGTGCCTATCTATTGCTACAAGGATCCCAGTTTGAGCCCATTCCTCAGTTTCTGCTAGTGTTTCTTCAGCATCAAGCGGAATGGCAATATTTTCATGACACATCAAACTCTTGTTTCCCACAATTATTTCCTTGTTCATAACAATGGCCTTTACTCCATGGCCAGTGATGGCTTCGAAGTGTTGAACTTCTGGCCAGACAGGGTTCTCTTCATCTTCTTTGAACTTCTTAGCATGCTCAACAATGGCCTTGGCTAATGGATGTTCACTGTTTACCTAGTAAAACACACTAGCCTTACATCAAGCGTGGAATTTGAGATTCAAGGAAATTCAATCGGCAGGTCAGATCTCAGATCAAGCCTCTTCAAAAACTAAAAACTTCATTATAGTCAACTAAAATCCTCTTGTCATATCAAACAAAGGTTCCACAGAGACCGATTCACTTCCCTCAATCTGCGGCAACATGAATTGTGTACGCTTTTATGGATGCTGGCCTGTCCGCCAGCTAGCTTAATAAAGAACAACATGGTTTGCATCTGAAACATTAGGTATGTTTGGAAATGTGGCACTAGAACTAGTTACATGCCACATTAATTTAAAATTTGAACCAACAAAGACTTTGATTCTGTTCCAATTTCATCTTGCCAGCTGCACTAGTCAAAATATCAAGCTTAGACCTATTTTTGTGTACTAATAACCCATATAACCAAAAAGTTTCCAGAACCGAAAATTCCATTCATGTTATTTCCAAGTTTATAGATGCATTATGTATTTTTACTTGGAGAAGGCGTATTGTGCCTTCTAGGTATTAGGTAGATATCCATAAAAAAAAAAGAACAGATGATTTCCTAAGCCAACAAATGGAATTACCTCAGCTGCTGCAACCAGTTCATAGAATTCTTGAAGTACCATAGTCTTCAAGAGCCTTGTGTTAACAACCACAGGCTTGCCAATGGTAAGAGTTCCAGTCTTGTCAAAGACAATGCAATTAACCTACAGCAGAACATTCATTTCAAGAATTTATCTTTGTTAAAATAAATTAGACTTTTAGAGAATGTTTTCATTAGTAGTTCATGAAAGATTTCGCTTTTGAATGATTTGAAATTTCAACTAGGCTAGCATAATAGATAGAAACATATTTGAGTTTAAGATAAATGAGTATCAGTAAAATTTACTGTTGAGACTCAAAAAGTAGTAATGAAATAGATTGAATTCTCATGCAGACCTTGTGTGCATTTTCTAGTGCTTGACCCCCTTTAATTAGGACACCTTGTGAAGCACCAACTCCGGTTCCAACCATCACAGCAGTGGGTGTGGCCAAGACTAGAGCACAGGGGCAAGCAATCACCATTACAGAGATGCCAAACTGCAGTGCAAGCTGAAAGTTATCCATGGAAGATGGTATCCAACCTTTTGGGTAGCCGTCAAACTTTCCAGCCAAAAACCAGGCAAGCCAAGTGGAGAAGGATATGAATATAACCTGAAATATATTGTCAATCATCAATGAAGACGAGCTGTGTACTTGTTTATGACATTTTATAAAACAAATCAGAAGGTATAATGCATCAAGGACACATGGAAAATAATCTCACTGAGGAACGAAAAAAGGGAAGGTTCATATATTTACAAGGGGCACAAAAAATTTTGAAATACGATCAGCAAATTTCTGCACCGGAGCTTTAGCCATCTGTGCAGATTCAACGAGTCGAACAATTTTGGAAAGAGCACTCTCTGAACCAACCCGAGTTGCCTTAATATGTAACACACCATTCTCATTAACGGTCCCTCCAATCACTGCATCACCCTTTCTCTTTGCCACTGGCCGGGCTTCTCCTGTAATCATGCTTTCATTTACATAGCTTTGTCCCCAAATGACAAGACCATCGGAAGCTATTTTTGCACCAGGAATAATTTTAATCACATCGTTCTTTTGTATCAAACGATTGTCAACTTCTTCCTCACGCATTACATTTCCTTCACTGTCAAGGGTTAACAGTTTTGCTGTGTCAGGAGCCAGGTCCATGAGCTTTGCGATGGCTTCAGATGTCTTTCCTTTGGCCAAAACCTCCAAATACTTCCCTAACAGAATAAATGAAATGAGCATCGAACTAGTCTCGAAGAAATCTGTGGCCTTGAAATTTGGAGAAGTTGCTGCTTTGAACACCGAGTACACTGAATAGAAGTAGGCAGCATTTGTTCCCAATGCTATCAATACATCCATGTTGGCGTAACCACGACGCAATGCCTTGTACGAGCCTATATAGAATTGCCGGCCAATAATGAACTGAACAGCGGTAGACAATACCCACCTTAAAACCTCTCCCACACTAAGCATATTCACAACTTTGGTATCCAAGCCATGCTTGAGTCTAGGGATATACATAAAGACCATAGAGGTTAAGAACACTGGTAGTGTAAACACCAAGCTCCACAGAAATGACTTATAGTACCGCTTAATTTCCTCCTGTCTATGAGCTTCTCTTCCTCCTCCTTCAGGGAATATCATTGCTTTGAATTGCCCAGATCCAGTGCACTCGACAATTCGGATAAAAGTCCTAGGTCCTGTCAAATCTGATTTCTAAGAAACAGAAAATTTCCTGAGCTCAGAATCAATATCTATATCTTGAACGCCTGGAAGTGCTCGCAGAGAATTCTCAACCATTCTCATGGAATTGTCAGTCCGTATCCCTTCAATTTTTAAGTGTATTTTGCTCCGATCTTCTCCAGTACTAATCAATATGGCTTCAAAACCAGTGTCTTCTATGGCTTCCATTATCTTACTGTAGCTGATGATCTTTGGATCATAATGAACTTCTGCTTCTTCAGTTGCCAATGCAACTTGTGCTTTTTGTACACCAGGTACTGCTTGAAAAGCAGATTCAACAGTAGAAGAACAAGAAGTACAAGTCATACCCTTTATCTGAATTCGACATGCATGGATGGACTTCTCATTCATCTCATCTTCAACCAATGTAGCCTGAAAGCCAGCATCTTCAATTGTCTCTCTAATGCTTTCCTCCTGGCACAAGAGCAAATGCTTACATCTGATCCAATGAGATTATGGACTAACACTAGTCGATGAGGTGCATAAATTTAGCACCATATAGACAGCAAATAAAACACCATCCAAGGAAATTCGAAACTGTTCACGAGTTACAACAAATTGAACTTAATGGCATGCTTTTTGGGAGAGTGTAATTAGTTCCAACTAACATTTTTAATTGAATTATATCTGAGAAGAGATGTCCCTTGACAACATGCTATTGACAAGATATGATGTTCTAGCTTTATGTAACTACAAGGAGTAAATCATTACTAACCATAGGTACTTATAGATGTGTTTTACATAACTACAAGGAGTAAATCATTACTAACCATAGGCACTTATTGATGTGTTTTACATAACTACAAGGAGTAAATCATTACTAACAGTACCCTTAATAAAAGATTATATCCTTAGTAATCTGGTGGAAGGGCACTTCAAAGTGCAACACTTGCTCATCTCAAACATAACAAGACATAGGCAGAGTTGATGATGTCTGATCTACAATAATATAACTCAGCTACAGAGTGTAGAATTAGAGGCATATTCTTTCGAGTTCAGTTCACTCAAAAAACAGTGGTGGAGTCAGGATCTTGGGTTAGCAAGTGTTAGAGGGCATAGTAACTTATGCACAGCATCAAGAGTAATTTAGGACAATTTTAAAAGTTGAGGGAAAAATTGCACACCCTGGCTAACATGTAGTTCTGCCACTGCTAGAAAACAATTTCTTCATGTAATGGGATGCATTGTCTATATTTCCATAATCGCCATGGATGTAATGCTAGTTCCAATTCCAAGCATCGTTTTAGTATTTGATTTAACTGGAAATCTAAAGTAATAGCTAGAAATACCTATAGTTGAAGCGAAATGGTCAACGATGAGTGTGCTAAGGCCGGATCAAACACATCACAACAAATCAAGAGAAAGATCAGAGAGTAAAAAATTAACATGGTTTGGGCTCTCAACAGATCTACGTCCAAATCTCCATTTCCGAAGAGCAGGAAATCCAGTGGTTCAAAATCTACTTCACAGCGATCGATAATAATTACAGAAACAACCAAGACAAAGATCTCATCAAGTTTTCATTACGGAAGAGAGAAGCATATATTTATCAGCACGAACTTACATTCACGAAGAGAGGATAAAACGTGACAAGTGCACGGTTGTTGAGGAAATCGACGACGGCCTCCTTGATTCCGGGAAGGCGCTTGATAGCCTTCTCGATGGAGGCGGCACAAGCCGAGCAACTCATTCCGGTGACGTCGAACAAGGCCCTGGCCTCCGCTCCTTCAATGTTCTTCTCCTCGTCCGACGCCACTACACGGCCGTTCGGATACTTCGGCATCGACGGATAGTGTGGCCGCCCTAATCCGCCACCTCCGCTCCCTTTCGGGCCTATACACGCGAGCGACAGAAACTTCGCGGACATGAATCGCCTCCGCTTCAGCTCTCTCTCTCTCTCTTGCCGCGTATATCTTAGCCGAATCGATCGATTCTCTTTCCTTCCGCCGATTGCCAAAATCTTTATAAATACAGTTCGATTTGCGATCAGCGGGGGCCGCGTAAAGTTTCCTTGACGATCGGGGCCATGGCCACGACCACGGTGGAGCGAAACCAGTAGTGTGACGAACAACTTTCTGAGGTTCGGTTTTGAGGTTGGCTTGGAACCGACGCCGGAGTTGGTGGTTGGTGGGGCCCGGGGGTTGCGTATTCCCGCGGGTTTTTTTAAAAAAGGGAGTTTGGGTCCGGGCCAGTCTCTATCCGGGTCACCTGATGGGTTTCCTTATTTGCCCTTTCATGGACAACTCATTTCAAGGTAATTAAATAATAATAATAATAATATTTAACTCGTTCGATTTTCAATCTAATTTTTTTTTTAATAAATTTCAATTTTGGTCCGATTCAATCTAGGATGAGTTTGGTCAGGTCCAGACCAATTGAATACCCTTAATTATATAAATATTTTTGTTTAAAATATTCTAATATTGGTTTTAAAATAAAAAGTAAGGGTAGTAATACCCACCCAATGTAAGGGCATTTTGGACCTTGTCCTATAGTTCATGAGTCTTGTAAACATCAACACATCAAATGTCACAAAATTTTGGTCTCCTTTTCAATTTGATCACTAAACTTTAATTTCTTGCAAAGTGATCACAAAATTTTAAAATGTTTTGTAATATAGTCATTAAATGAATTTTTTGATGATTCTTAGCCAAAATTACTGATGTGGCGCTGATGTGGTGATGATGTGGTCATTGCCACGTCAACAAATTTGGTAAAAAATTGTCCAAAAATAACTTTAGTGACTATATTGGAAAATATTTAAAAATTTTGTTATCACTATATAAGGAATTGAAATTTAGTGATCAAATTAAAAAAAAAAGTCAAAATTTTATGACCTTTAGTGTGATTTATTCCATCATGATGCTTAACTCCATCCAACTTACATAACGAAGAAGCTGCAGATATATACTGATACTGTAAGATCTGACTATATGAAAAATAACAAGAAGCTGCTTATGCTTTGTTGTGAGATTGAGAGATGCTGTAGAAGTAGAAGTAGAGACTGTGTTGAATAAAACCAGTAAGCTCTGGGGTTTGCTTTGAATATATAGAAGCTGCTGCTTATGCTCTGTTATATATAAATATAAATATATTTGTGTGTTAATTATATATTTCAGGAAATTAAGAAAAAAATAATAAGAAAAAAAATAAAGAGACATTCTCGTATGGTGGGAGAAAATCTCTAGAAATTCTAGTAATCATGATTAGTTATAAAGTTTCTAATTATTGAAATTCATTAAACTATTGAATGAAATGCCACTAAATTTTGTTTAGTGATTACTATTAAATTTTAGTTATTTTTTGTTTTTATATTTATTTTTTTTCGTAGAGAATGAACATTCGATCAGTTTAGTTAGTGAACTAATCGAGTCGCTCAATTTGAATAGATCAAACATATGTCAAAAAATTAAATTGAGCCAATTGAATAGATTCTCAAACCAAACAAATCGAAAAATCAAAAAAATGAAAAAAAATCAAACCAATTGAAAAATTGAAAAAAATAAAAAAAAAATAAAATAACAAAGTGTAAAAATTATATTTTTGACATTTTAGTCGGTTCAATTATTTTGATATTTTTTCAATACGAAAATCAAATTGAATTGAAATAATCGAAATTATCAAACTTGAAAATCGAACCCAACTGACTTACAGTTTGAATCAAACCGAACCGACAATTTTTGTTGGTTCTGTTCGATTATTTTGATTTCATCAAAACCCTAATTTTAAATGTGTTTAAATCTTTGAGTGCATTTGTCCTTACTTGATTATTCCATTTTGGAGTCTCTCTCATTAATCTAACAAGCCATTTTATAAGATAAATCCAAGTCTCAATTTAAAAAAATAATTCCCACGTGAAGGAAAACCATGTCATTGTCCAGGTCAATACAAATTTTTATTGATGATTTTCTTTGCATCATCAATTCTTTTCCTAAATATAAATGGATGCTTAAAACTAATGTAATAAAATTCATTAGAAGAATGCTATAATTTACGTTAATAATATCCACATAATAATAGTGAGTGATTACTAATATCAAAATATTAACGATTAGTATTATTATATTATTACCATAAACGATATTGTCAATATTATAAATATAATATTAACGGCACAATTAATTCAGAATGTAGTTTGAAACTATCTTTTCATTGTCTAATTTCTACGATTATTCCAGGATTGGCTTTGATTCACATTTGACGCCTCTTAAAAATATATTCGGTAGTATGTTCTAGGTTCTAAGGTTCTTGGTCTTTGGGATGTGGAGCCCTAGCATCTGTATTTAGTGTGTGTTAGCTTTTGTCGTTTGCTTGTGTTGTGCTCAAGACATGCCTTAACATTACTTATATGTAGTCCTATTTTTTATAGCTCATTTATGTGGAATCTTGATTAAAAGGTCAAGACTCTTGAGCAAGAAAATGATCCTTTTTAACTTTCGAAAAATGAGATATTTTATGCACTGAAGACGTCGACAATTGTAATAAATATCATGTCTTACTAAAACACAAGAGAGGGCAAAAGAAAGACAGATGCAAGACACCCTCTATCTTCAGATCACCTTTGATACAGAGCCTATAGCAATAAGGTTAATATCTCCAACGGCGTATCTACAAGCAAACTTCAACAGAAGACAGATTATATAGAGTCTAAGTTAGCACCATTTTCAAGTCTTACACTCAACTGTTGGTTCCTATTTTCTCAAGGTTGTTCAAACTTTTGGGCCTATTGTAGTTCTTCAGCAAGAGTGAGCAGCAAACAACACTAACCGAAGAGGCAGCCATTGCAGCTCCTGCAATCCATGGTGGCAAACGGAAGCCAGTAAATGGGAAGAGGGCTCCAGCAGCAATTGGGATGCCAAGAAGGTTGTAGCCCAGAGCCCAAATGTAGTTCAGACGTATCCGAGAAAACGTCTTCCTCGAAAGGTCAATGGCAGTTATCACATCCTCCAAGTTGCTCTTCATAAGAACAATGTCAGCTGCCTCAATGGCAATGTCTGTTCCGGCACCAATTGCCATCCCAACATCTGCAGCCACAAGCGCCGGTGAGTCATTTATTCCATCTCCCACCATTGCCACGACGTAGCCTGAAGCCTGAGAATTAAAATCATACAGTTAACAGCATTAGAAGATGAGGATGTATGTTATTGCTGAAATTATGAACGCTAGCATGGCCAAGATAAGGACTATTAGGTTGTATTTTCACACGCAGATATACACGCAGCGATACAAGATGGTCTTTACACAACTAGAGAAATTGATACCTGTAATTCCTTCACTTTCTCTGCCTTATGCTCGGGTTTTGCTTCTGCAATGACCGTGTCAATTCCAACTTCCTTGGAAATTGAATTGGCTGTTCCCCAATTGTCACCTGTCACCATTATGCTTCTGACTTTCATAGACTTAAGAATGGAAATGACTTCACCAGCACCAGGCTTCAATGGATCAGAAATGGCTAGGACTCCAACCAAGTGCCTATCTATTGCTACAAGGATTCCAGTTTGAGCCAAGTCCTCAGTTTCTGCTAGTGTTTCTTCAGCATCAAGCGGAATGGCAATATTTTCATGACACATCAAACTCTTGTTTCCCACAATTATTTCCTTGTTCATAACAATGGCCTTTACTCCATGGCCAGTGATGGCTTCGAAATGTTGGACTTCTGGCCAGACAGGTTTCTCTTCATCTTCTTTGAACTTCTTAGCATACTCAACAATGGCCTTGGCCAATGGATGTTCACTGTTTACCTAGTAAAACACACTAGCCTTACATCAAGCGAGGAATTTGAGATTTATGGAAATTCAATCGGCAGATCAGATCTCAGATCAAGCCTAGTCAAAAACTAAAAACTTCATTATAGTCAACTAAAATCCTGTGTCATATCAAACAAAGGTTCCACAGACAGACCGATTCACTTCCCTCAAATCTGTGGGAACATGAATTGTGTTTGCTTTTATGGACGCTGGCCTGTCCGCCAGCTAGCTTAATAGAGAACAACATTGTTTGCATCTGAAACATTAGGTATATTTGGAAATGTGGCACTAGAACTAGTTACATGCCACATTAATTTAAAATTTGAACCAACAAAGACTTTGATTCTGTTCCAATTTCATCTTGTCATCTGCACTAGTCAAAATATCATGCTTAGACCTACTTTTTGTGTACTAATATATAACCAAAAAGTTCCCAGAACTGAAAATTCCATTCATGTAATTTCCAAGTTTATAGATGCATTATGTGTTTTTACTTGGAGAAAGGGTATTGTGCCTTCTAGGTATAAGAAAGATATCCGTTAAAAAAAAAAAAAAAAAAGAACAGATGATTTCCTAAGCCGACAAATGGAATTACCTCAGCTGCAGCAAGCAGTTCATAGAATTCTCCAAGTACCATAGTCTTCAAGAGCCTTGTGTTAACAACCACAGGCTTGCCAATGGTAAGAGTTCCAGTCTTGTCAAAGACAATGCAATTTACCTACAGCAGAACATTCATTTCAAGAATTTATCTTTGTTAAAATAAATTAGATTTTTAGAGAATGTTTTCATTAGTAGTTCATGAAAGATGTCGCCTTTGAATGATTTGAAACTTCAACTTGGCTAGCATAATAGATAGAAACATATTTGAGTTTAAGATAAATGAGTATCAGTAAAATTTACTGTTGTGACTCAAAAAGGAGTAACGAAATAGATTGAATTCTCATGCAGACCTTGTGTGCGTTTTCTAGTGCTTGACCCCCTTTAATTAGGACACCTTGTGAAGCACCAACTCCGGTTCCAACCATCACAGCAGTGGGTGTGGCCAAGCCTAGAGCACAGGGGCAGGCAATCACCATTACAGAGATGCCAAACTGCAGTGCAAGCTGAAAGTTATCCATGGAAGATGGTATCCAAACATTTGGGTAGCCGTCAAATTTTCCAGCCAAAAACCAGGCAAGCCAAGTGGAGAAGGATATGAAGATAACCTGAAAAATATTGTCAATCATTAATGAAGACGAGCTGTATACTTGTTTAGGACATTTGATAAACAAATCAGAAGGTATAATGCATCAAGGACACATGGAAAATAATCTCACTGAAGGACGAAAAAAGGGAAGGTTCATATACTTACAAGGGGCACAAAAAATTTTGAAATACGATCAGCAAATTTCTGCACCGGAGCTTTAGCCATCTGTGCAGATTCAACGAGTCGAACAATTTGGGAAAGAGCACACTCTGAACCAACCCGAGTTGCCTTAATATGTAACACACCGTTCTCATTAACGGTCCCTCCAATCACTGCATCACCCTTTCTCTTTGCCACTGGCCGGGCTTCTCCTGTAATCATGCTTTCATTTACATAGCTTTGTCCCCAGATGACAAGACCATCGGAAGCTATTTTTGCACCAGGAATAATTTTAATCACATCGTTCTTTTGTATCAAACGATTGTCAACTTCTTCCTCACGCATTACATTTCCTTCATTGTCAAGGGTTAACAGTATTGCTGTGTCGGGAGCCAGGTCCATGAGCTTTGCGATGGCTTCAGATGTCTTTCCTTTGGCCAAAACCTCCAAATACTTCCCCAACAGAATAAATGAAATAAGCATCGAACTAGTCTCAAAGAAATCTGTGGCTTTGAAATTTGGAGAAGTTGCTGCTTTGAACACCGAGTACACTGAATAGAAGTAGGCAGCATTTGTTCCCAGTGCTATCAACACATCCATGTTGGCGGAACCACGACGCAGTGCCTTGTACGAGCCTACATAGAATTGCCGGCCAATAATGAACTGAACAGCGGTAGACAATACCCACCTTAAGATCTCTCCCACACTAAGCATATTCACAACTTTTGTATCCAAGCCATGCTTGAGTCTAGGGATATACATAAAGACCATAGACGTTAAGAACACTGGTAGTGTAAACACCAAGCTCCACATAAATGACGTATAGTACCGCCTAATTTCCTCCTGTCTATGAGCTTCTCTTCCTCCTCCTTCAGGGAATATCATTGCTTTGAAATGCCCAGATCCAGTGCACTCGACAATTTGGATAAAAGTCCTAGGTCCTGTCAAATCTGATTTATAAGAAACAGAAAATTTCCTGAGCTCAGAATCAATATCTATATCTTGAACACCTGGAAGTGCTCGCAGAGAATTCTCAACCATTCTCATGGAATTGTCAGTCCGTATCCCTTCAATTTTTAAGTGTATTTTGCTCCGATCTTCTCCAGTACTAATCAATATGGCTTCAAAACCAGTGTCTTCTATGGCTTCCATTATCTTACTGTAGCTGATGATCTTTGGATCATAATGAACTTCTGCTTCTTCAGTTGCCAAAGCAACTTGTGCTTTTTGTACACCAGGTACTGCTTGCAAAGCAGATTCAACAGTAGAAGAACAAGAAGTACAAGTCATACCCTTTATCTGTATTCGACATGCATGGATGGACTTCTCATTCATCTCATCTTCAACCAATGTAGCCTGAAAGCCAACATCTTCAATTGTCTCTCTAATGCTTTCCTCCTGGCACAAGAACAAATGCTTACATCTGATCCAATGAGAGTATGGACTAACACTAGTTGATGAGGTGCATAAATTTAGCACTATATAGACTGCAAATAAAAACACCATCGAAGGAAATTCGATACTGTTCACAAATTTCAACAAATTGAACTTAATGGCATGCTTTCTGGGAGAGTGTAATTAGTTCCAACTACTGTCCATGACATTTTTAATTGAATTATATTTGAGAAGAGATGTCCCTGGACAACATGCTATTGACAAGATATGATGTTCTAGCTTTATGTAACTACAAGGAGTAAATCATTACTAACAGTACCTTGAGTAAAAGATTGTATCCTTAGTAATCTGGTGGAAGGGAACTTCAAAGCAACAACTGCTCATCTCAAACATAACAAGACATAGGCAGAGTTGATGATGTCTGATCTACAAAAATATAACTCAGCTAGAGAGTGCAGAATTAGAGGCATATTCCTTCAAGTTCATTTCACTCAAAAGTGGTGGAGTCAGGATCTTGGGTTAGGGGGACAAAAACCTCTAATTTTGTATACTAAATTAACATTACTTAATTGTCCCCCATCTTTTCTATTTACGAGGGGGTAAGTGTTAGACGACATAGTAATTTATGCACAACATCAAGGAGAATTTAGGACAATTATAGTATTTGAGGGGGCAATTGCACACCCTCACTAACATGTAGTTCTGCCACTGCTAGAAAACAATTTCTTCATGTAATGCGATGTCTTGCCTATATTTCCATAATCGCCATGGATGCAAAGCTAGTTCCAATTCCAAGCATCCTTTTAGTATTTGATTTAACTAGAAATCTAAAGTAATAATAGCTAGAAATACCTATAGTTGAAGCGAAATGGTCAACAATGAGTGTGCTAGGGCCGGATCAAACACATCACAACAAATCAAGAGAAAGATCAGAGAGTAAAAAATTAACATAATTTGGCCTCTCAACAGATTTACGTCCAAATCTCCATTTCCGAAAAGCAAGAAATCCTGCGGTTCAAACTCATCTACTTCACAGCGATCGATAATAATTACAGAAACAACCAAAAGAAACATCTCATCAAGTATTCATTACGGAAGAGAGAGGCATATATCCATCAGCACGAACTTACATTCACAAAGATAGGATAAAACGTGACTAGTGCACGGTTGTTGAGGAAATCGACGACAGCCTCCTTGATTCCGGGAAGGCGCTTGATAGCCTTCTCGATGGAGGCGGCACAAGCCGAGCAACTCATTCCGGTGACAGCGAACAAGGCCCTGGCCTCGGCTCCTTCAATGTTCTTCTCCTCGTCTGACGCCACCACACGGCCGTTCGGATATTTCGGCATCGACGGATAGTGTGGCCGCCCTAATCCGCCACCCCCGCTCCCTTTCGGGACTATACACGCGAGGGACAGAAACTTCGCCGCCATGAAAACCTCCGCTTTAGCTCTCTCTCTCTCTCTCGCCGCGTATATCTTAACCGAATAGATCGATTCTCTTCCCTTCAGCCGATTGCCAAAATCCTTATAAATACAGTTCGATTTGCGATCACTGGGGGCCGCGTAAAGTTTCCGTGACGATCGGGGCCATAGCCACGAACACGGTGAAGCGAAACCAGTAGTGTGACGAAGAACTTTTTGAGGTTCGGTTTGGAGATTGGCTTGGAAGCGACGCCGGAGGCGGTGCTTGGTGGGGCCCGGCAGTTGCAGATTCCCGCGGGTTTTTCAAATAAGAAACGGAGTTTGGGTTCGGGGCAGTCTCTATCCGGGTCACATGATGGTTTCCTCATTTGCCCTTTCATGGACAACTCATTTCAAGGTAATAATAATAATATTATTATTATTATTATTAAATATTAATAATAATTAAAATAAAAATAATGGCACAATACATAATATATTATATATACATGATACATAAAATACTTTTTAAAAAATTTATATTAAAAAAAATATGAATAATTTTAAATTAGTCTATTTTGTCCTAATCCTGATTAGTTCAGTTTTCAATTTGAAATCTTTACAAACTCTAATTTTGATTTGAATCAGTCTAAGATGGGTTTAGTCAAATGAATACCTCCTAATTATATGAATATTTTAAAATATTTTTGTTTAAAATATTCTTATATTAATTTTAAACTACAAGTAACACTACGAAAGGATATTTATGATACCCAATGTAAGGGCATTTTGGACTTTTTATGTAATAGAACTATTATTTATGATTATGAAGTAAGACCTAAACGGAATGATATTTTAGACATCTTAGATAATACGACAATCATTTATGACTATTCAAACCAAATCGCATTATAAATAAAACTTGGAGTTCTTGTAGTTTCGATTGGTTTTGCATGAAATAAGTTACAATGTTAGTTCTTAAATTTTACACTTCATAACAAACTAATTACTTTATTTTAATTTTGTCAACACAAATACAAGGCTTTGATTTTTGTTAAAATTTAATTTCTCTTTTGATATTCTTTCAAATTTTTATTATTGAAAACTGACATGGTATGTGTTGTGCCATAGATTTGTCGGGCGACATATTTTTAATGAATAAATATAAGAAGGCATATTTTTTTAAAAAAAAATTTGGATAAATAATAGTGAATGAATAATAATGATAATAATTGGTTGGAGGGTAAAATAGTCCAAAGAAAAGTGGCAAGGCTGACGCTATAAGTAGCAAATTAATTGAACAGTGAGGGATCCTTTGGGAGCAGAAAAAAGACCGGAAAATGCGCTATTCCGGGAGGTTGGGATTTTCCCCCGGGAAGGCCGCATGGGCCTTGTTCCCGCTAGGTTGTTCCTGACCCATAGCAAGCCATGCACTCCCACACAAGTGCCATGCGTGGCCCTCAGTATCAGATAAGGTATAAACTACTAAAATCTATGCTTAGCGCCCTTAAATAAGAAGAGTCCCCAAAAAATAAAAAGAGCAAGAGATAAGACTTCGGAGAAAGGGAGAAGAGAGTTGGAGGAGACCAATGGATATTAAACGGGACACTGGTGAAAGAAAGAGAGAGGAGAGACGCAAGGAAATGGGAGGAGATGCTAGAAGAGATGCAAGGAGATGGGAGGAGATACTGGAAGAGACGCACGCAAAATGACAACAGACGTTGAAGAGATAGAGAGAAAGAGAAGACGTCTCTAAGGGCATAGCTAAGTGGCAAAGGAATGGGTTGTAAAGTCATGCTTGAGGCTATTAGTGTAAAATCGATTCTTGAGGAAAGTAAAAATGTGTATTTTTCTAAAAGTGGTAATTGATAAGTGTAAGTAGACGTAACTTAAAAAAAAAATTCTTGATTATCTAGACACATCCTTGATTTACTTCCCTCATGATGATTTTGGGACGGATTCAACGAAAATATGAGTAATAATGCGTAATCTAAAAAAAAAAAAAATCAAGGGACTCCAAACGCAAAGGATAGGGGGAGACGAAGGGACACTTAAGGTAAAAAAGATGCGATCATGTACTTACGAGAGAGAAAGAGATGTCGAAGGACCAAGGACAGAAGAAATAAGACCAAGGGACACCTCACGCCAAAAGTGGTGAAGGAACGAGACTAAGAGACATCAAATGACCGAAGGTGAAGGAGATGCGGTCAATCAATCACGCACTTATACAGAGAGAGAGAGAGGGGGGAAAAAGAGGTGAAAGAGACACACTCCAACTACACTTGTCATTAAATGTTGAAACTCAACAATTATCAATTGATTGACATTTGTCACCATGAGAGAGAGAAAATAAGATAGAAGATATAGAGTGCAATTTTGTTCACCCTCTTTAACGAGGGTAAACATAACCCCCATTGATTTGGGGGTTATGTTTAACGGAAGGGCAATCCCAGGGTGAACAAAATTGCACTCGAAGATGTAAGGGGTTACTATTTATGTTCAACTATGACACAAAAAATATTAAGTAATTTAATTATATTATTAATTAAAAAATTAATTTTAATTTTAAATATAAGTATTTAATTAAAAATTTTATATCTTAAAAAATAAAAAATAAATAATTTTAAAATTTATTTATATTATTAAAGGATCAGCAAACAAATTTGTGTCTAGGGGCGCAGATGCCGTTGAGCCGGCCCTGGTGGCCTCCAGCTGCATGCCACCTCCTGCCATTCTCCTAAACGGTTTCTCCACTCGCTGCGCATGCGCATGCAGTCACCTTCTTCTTTCACAAATGGGTAGGCCATGTCTGCCACCATCTCCCCTAATTCCTTCTCCGTGGAAGCCACTCCCTCCCTCAAAAACAAGTGCCCAACGGGCCCCACGCTTTGGCTTGGTCCTTGCAATTTCCAATTGCCCTCCGCACGTAACATATGTACATTGCAGGTACATAATTAATTAAGTATATAATATGTATGTAATAAATTAAGCTCAAGGGGAGGAATCAATTAAGTTATAAGCCTTTCTAGCCATACCGTAACTCCTCCCGGAAAAATTAATTTATACCTCGTACAACAAGAATATAATCTAAAAAATATTAAATTAGACCTAAAATAATAGACAATACTCAGAAGCATCTTATTTAACCTCGAGATTTCACCTAAGGCCAAGAACTTGATCGTGCGACTCGTCATAAGGTCTATCTTTTTTCGAAGGACTCCTTGAGCCATTAAATCTTTTAGGAGAATTCTTCTTAAATCCATCTAAATTTGACTAGAGACCACAATCCTTATGCCTGAAGTATACATATGTTCATCTCTGACATATGATAAAAACATTATAAATAGCCATTCTTTTATCGAAAAATGTATCTTTTTATATTCTTTAATTATATTTTGTATTTATTGTGCACCAAGGGGAACCTTATAAGTTCCCTAGATAACAATTTTTCTTCATATACTGACTTAGCATTAGAGGGCATACGAAGCTGAGGAATTCCCGCGTATCTTCTAACTTATTCTTGTGAGGGTAGTTATGTCCCAGACACACAAAAAATTACTTCAGGATGGATTAATCCTCTATTAGAAATACACCCGAGGGTTTATTTAAGACTCCAACTGAAAATGCCACATAGATATAGCAAGGCGGTTCTCCTGGGCCATAGTGTTCTTCCAGACCACCCCTATGAGACAATAGAAAATTGAAGCCACCCGTTGCATATTTTCTCGAGTAGACATTTGCTAGTTGTTCACCTCAATTCGTCGTGGTTGCAACATTCCTGCACTATAAATTTTAATTGTAGTATTTTGACAACAATAATATAGATTAGTATAACTCTCGAAAATGATTGGTTATGGGGTTTACGTTAATGTTAGCATCAAACATATTTGGGATTTATGTTAGTGTATGTCACGTTAGTTTCTATTAATAAAGAAAAATTAATAGAGAAATTACATTTAATAGAAATGGAAAATTAAAGCGCATTGATCAATTGATTATGAAATGTAAAATTCAAATACAAACGATAAGATAAATACACTTTTTGATTTGATGATTGTTATTACTTGAATACAATAATTAAAATTTGTTTACTTTAAGAAAGCTCAACAAGAGGTTGGTAGAGCCTGGTGGAAAGAACAACGTTGTGCAGAAGAAATCAACACTGAGAGAAGCCAGCAATTGTTCGGGGCAAGGTTGATCCACTATTTGAGAGACTTGGTTGCACTCGAAAAAATGCTCAATTTGTTATTTGAGAGTTAGGGTATGGTCAAAAAAGAGTCGAGGTAATCATTTAGGGGAGTCTCTATTGTGAAGTCCTAGAGGAGAACTTCAACTTCATCCACCGAGATGATGCCTTATTCGAGAGTACCCCTTGAAGGATATATTATAACAATGATAATAAAAGAGATTGTTTTAAAAAAAAAAAATAGATATACCTTCTTACATATATAGTCAACTTTCTTGAGCTTAGGGCCGACCTTGGGCATAGGCTGCCTAGGCAGCCGCATGGGGCCCATGCCCATTTTCAGCCAGCAGAGGGCCATGCCCATTATAATTTTCAAATTTTAAAGTAGTTAACAAAATAAAATTAATTAAAAATAATAAATTTAAAAATAACAGAGATGTTAGGGGCCATGCCTATTTTAAACCATTGTAAATTTTTAATTAATCTCAATCTCTCAGCTTTTTTTATCAATAATTAATCCCATGAGTACCAATATAATTTTTATTTAATCTCAATTTTTCATCTTCCCTTATTAATAATCAATTCCATTCCTATGCTTCTGGTAGTAGCTCCCATCCCCTCACAACTATTCTATGCATTTTTAATTAATCTCAACCTCCCCCTTATATGATTGTATCACAACTATTTCCATGCATTTAGCAGTAGTCGCGACTCCATCGTCTTCCTCAGTTCTACTCCTCAATTTTGTATCCATTGCACATGTGTAGGTCCTCAATCCAATTGATTTCATAATTATGCATTTTCTTTAGTAATTCTATTTTCGTCCTCATCATCCCGTTGTGTGATTTATTAGTTATGTCTTTTGATTTTTTTTATTATCTCTTAAATTACCAATTAATTTTGTGTATATATTTTAATATTTGTGATCCCTCTGTTATTAGTGAATCTACACTAATGGATTGATGATTATGTCTACTAAAAAATATATGTTAGAATAAATTAATTATAATAGTTTAATTATTAATTTTTCATCTAAAAATTCTAAAAAAATAAATTTAAAGTGAAATATTATAAATTTTATATAATAATTTTTTTTATTTATATTAATTTTATTTTTAAATATAATCATAGAGGTCCCATAAAAAATTTAGCTTAGGACCCCTATAATCTCAGGGACTGGCCCTGCTTGAGCTCACTAATTTGTTATCTTCTATTGTTTAAATTTTGGTTGGGATAAAAGATTCCATATGCATAATTACTTCAAAGTGATTGATTCGGTAAGTGGATTCTAACCCAATCCTCCATCTTGATGTTGGAGATAACTAGTTTTTGGTTCATATTAGTCTAATCTAAGATGGAGTACCGATTGAAAGTTACCAATTAAAATAACTAAATGTCCCACTACAATGGTGCCCGTATTAATCCTTATAGAGGTCAAATGATTATTTTACAAAGAGTTTGCTTTCAACTTATACTCAAATGCCCTAATAAAAAATAAATTAACTTTGTAGTAAATTAAAGTTAGTTTTTAAATTAAAATAAATGTAATACCGTGACATGAGCATAGAAAATTCGGTGCTTATATTAATTAATTTTTTGGGTTGTGGAATTAGTATTAGGTGGGTTTTTTTATAATGAATAATGTTAGGAATCATAATTGATAATGGTATCATATTCTTATTAAATGAGGTGTTAGCCAAATAAGATAATGACACATAATTTTATTACTCTCATCCAATGAGTGAGACGTTACATAACTGATGACATCATTATTAGTCGTAACTCTTAGCATTATTTTTTTATAATTATAATTTAATTTAATTTGATGACATGACCCATTATTGTCATTTTATTATTTTTCTAATTTTTTTATTTATATATATTTTAATTTTTATTAAATTTTTGAACCTCATGTCAACCTCAAGAAAGTTGCGCTTGTTGGGGAAGTACAAACTATATAAAGACATTTTGAAAAATAAAAGTGTTGACCCGATTTAATAACATCATAGGAATTATATTAGGTAAAGTATATATTTTAACTCTTATACTTATAAGTTTAGAGATATAATTGACTCAAAATTATATAAATAGTTATTTTTTCTCATCAGGAAAAGTACCTATTTTTTATTCTTTATTTATTGTACATTTGGCAAAATCTCTATAAATTTTCTGGATAACAATTTCCCATCATATACTAATTTAAGTATCGGAGGACATACACGAGTAAAGAATCCACATTTGTCTTCTAATTTGTTCTTGTGAGAGCAATTATGCTTCAAACACATAGAAAGTTACTCCATGATGGATTAATCCTCTACTGAAAATGCATTTGAAAGCTTATTTGAGACTCTAACTAGAGGTACCATGCAAATAAAGCAAGGCGGTTCTCCTGAGCCATGGTGTCCTTCAAAACCACCCTTACTGGACAATCAGATACTGGAGCCACCCGTTGCATATTTTCACTAGTAGACACCTGTCAGTTGTTCAACTCCCGCATTACAAATTTCAATTTTTTTATTCTGGCGACAATAATGTGGATTAGTATAACTCTCGAAAATGATTGGTTATATGGGGTTTACGTTAACGTTAACATCAAGCATTTTTGGGATATATGTTAGTGTATGTCACATTAGTTTTCATTAATAAAATTGTTGGTCCCTTAAGGTATAGCCACACAAGAGGGGTGGTAAATTGAGGGATTAAATTTTTTTTCAATTTTAATAAATATTCTTGATTAATGATTTTATTGAAAAATATATATTTGATAAATATAATAAATTACATTTGAGGTTAATAATAAATGCAAATCACAAGACATAACAAAAATAAATATAATGAGGCACAACACAATTTATAATAGTTCAGTGTCTTCACACATACTTAGTCCACTCTCCCAAGGTCTAACCACCATTGAGCTTCCACTAAAATAATTTTACCAAGATTTTCACACTAGCTCATCTTAGAAACTAGATACACACTCAGATTACAACGGGTTCTAGACAACCATTACACTAAGATTTTATTCCTACCTTATCTTGAAAATTAGATTCACCTAGATTTTAATGGTTATAGAAAACTTGTACAATCCACAATGGTATTTTAAATGTTACAAATAATTTGTCTACACTTGAACACAAATAAACAATTAAGAACAAATTATACAAGGCAATAATATTTAAATAAATAAATAAATTTGTAACCTCAAATAGAGAAGTTTGGATTTGTCGTAGAAGACTTGAAGAACTTTTCTCCTCTTGCCTTGTGGCTCTTCGGTGAATATGCAATAATATTTCGAGAGCCTCAGATTGCTTGGATACTTTACTTGAGAGCGTTTGAGAGCTTTTAGGTGCTTTAGATATGCAATGGAAGCACTTGGATGCTCAAAAAATGAGTTTGAGGGGGTATTTATAACCATTTTGTGCACTTTTCCAACGATAAAAAATCTAACCGTTATAGCAAGAAACTTATTATAATTTAAAATTAATATGTGCACTCAAATATCCAAGAGGGTTTGTAGATCAGTTGGTAAGGGAAAGCTTAGACAAATAAAAGGTCTTGGGTTTAAATTCAAGCACATGCACCTAGTTGTTAAAATATTTTTTAAGATATATATGTGTAAACGTTCAGATTCAGCCGACCGTGATTCGTAGGCCTATAGTGAATAAATAAACCAAAATGCAAAGATGAAGAACAAAATAGAAATGACACAAGGAATTTTCACATGGTTTGACCAGAACAATACCTACTCCACGACTGTCCTCTGGGTATTTCAGCAGAGTGACAGTATATCATTATTCTTGTTGTCTCCCATCTTTCAATGATATTTTTGACCCCTATTTATATTGAGGGGTGTTTACAATAGTATAAGATATAAAAACAAAACGATGATATAATGGGGGACAAACAGTCCTTATCATCTGCATAAAACTGGAAGTGAGATCCTCATTACGAGGGATATGACTTGCCTCAGATAAAGTGAGTAGGTCCTTACCTCCGGCTGTTCAGCAACTTTGTTGTCTATGCGAGCTAAAGGATTTTAGACCAATGAGCTAAACGGTTTGGCTAGCGAACTAAGAGCATTGTCGGAAGTTCGTTGAATATATCACTAGGAGCTCGCTTGGTTCCATGATATGAGCTCGGATTTCAGTGGTGTATGAGCTTGCTCTGACGAGCTAGGTTGGGCCTTCTAGACTTTAGGCGATTGGGCTGGCCTACTCAACTAAGTCTAACCTATCAGAAGTGATGCGAAAAATATGTATAACACATATGATATAAAAATATTATATAAATCAATCTAAAATATATTTAAAAAATATTTTTAATAGAAAATAATATTTTTAATAATACATATGATATATAAAAAAATATTTTATAAATTAATATTAAAAATATTTTTAAATAGAAAATAATATTTTTGATAATGCATATGCTATGAAAAATATTTTATAAATTAATCTAAAAAAAAATTAAAAATATTTTTAACAAGAAATAATATTTTTGGTAATACATATGCTATGAAAAAATATTTTATAAATTAATAAAAAATAATTCGGTATTATAGATAATATATTTAAGAAAAATACTTTTTTTGTTAATCACCAAAAATACTATAATTTGTATATTAAAAATTCTCTTTTTGTTAATCATCAAAACTTAATTAATATGAGTAAGTTGGCTTAATCAATTTTTACAAAAAAAAAATAGAGAAATTACCTTTAATAGAAATGGAAAATTAAAGCACATTGACCAATTGATTATGAAGTGTAAAATTCAAATACAAATGATAAGATAAATGCACTTTTTGATTTGATGATTGTTGTTAATTGAATATAGTAATTAAAATTTATTTATTTTAAGAAAGCTTAGAAAGAGGCTGGTAGAGTGTAATATCTCGAAAAACTTTCGGGTAAGAGATATGAAGTTTCAAAGGAAATCGGTATCAGAATAGCCCTGAAAAAGGATCAAATCATCTAGAGGGAATGCATGGGGGCTCAAATACCTAAGGAAATGGGCATATACCTATTGAGCAAATCGAGAAATGATTTTTAGCATCAAGAGAAATCGGATCAGAGATAATTTTCGGTACAGCTTCGAATCGGGCTGAAAAATTGAATTGTCTTAAGAGACTTACAAAAAGTCAACGGAACCCTTAATAGAGTCGAATTTGGCCTGATAAATAACCCTTAAGTGGTTTCGGGGTGAAACAAGGGGTTTTGCAAGCAAAGCATAAGTTCGGGCCAAAGTGTAATTTTTGAAATTACTCGAAGCAGGTCGAAAATACCTATTTCTTGGAACCTCGGAGGTCAAATGAGAAATTTAGAATGTAAGGGTCTCAACAAAAATGTTGAAAAACTAGAAGGCCTTGTGGAAAGGGCCAAAAATGCAATTAAAAATGAGATGAGGTGATAGTATAATTTTCAAAAGAGCTTGAAAGCCATGGCTGACCAAGCTCCATCCCATCACTGAATTCGGATATGAAAAGCTTGAGAAAGTGGCAAGGGATGTCGGGGCAAGGCCCTAGGGTCGATCATGGCCGACAATCGGCCTTGGCATGGTTGAAAACGGTAAAACTTTCGACCAAAATCAATTAGAAATTCACCACCTGTAAATCGATTTTTGGGGCAACTTTCGGTGTGTTTTGGATTGATTTAGGGCACGAGAGGACTCTAGTGGCCTTGGGTTATGCGAGGTTAGTCATTTTGTGATTCGAATTTGTGTATAAATACAGATCCAAAGTGGTCAAAAATTTCAAAAACTTGAAGCTTGAAATCGAGCACATTAGAGGAAAAATTAAGCAACAAGGATAAGGGGCTTTTATTGCCCATGTCCAAAGGAGCAATTTTAGAAATTTTGAGTCATTTTAGTTAAGAGGTGAGGGAAATCCGAAGCCTCGTTGAAAGAATGAGTTTTACAGGAAAACGAGCTTGAGCAGTCAGAAAATGGCTCGGTTTGAAGCTATTATCCGATAGATGGTGAAAAGAGGAAGCCGTAGGTTCAAACGGGGGGTAAAACGAAGTTCAAATAAAGAAGTTATAGCCAAAAAATCAGGCGAAACACAAGTTGGTCGGAAGTTGTGCGAAGAAGACAACTGGCGTGTATGGAACACACGCCTAGCAGCAAGTGCTCGGGGGCGTGTGAGCAGACCTTTGGGAGACGCGTGGGGGCACGTGAATGGCCGAAAAATTCGGGCAAAAATTTCTAAAATCCTAGAAATTCGAGATCTTGAGATGTGTGCAAAAATATTTGGGTTTTGGCTTTCCTGGTGTCTCGGTTTTGCATCGACCAGCCTTATTTGGCGTGAAATCAGAACATCGAGGGAAGTTCTGTAATTTTCTCTTGAAGTTATTAGTATATCATGAATTGTTGTGGAGAAAGTTTAGAGAAATTAGTTAAAAATATATTTATTTGGATTTTTAGAGAAGAAAATGGGGGAAAAAATGAAGAAATATTGAGGAAAATAGGTTTTGATGATTGTTTAAATAAATAATGGTATTTAGGGTGCTTTGAGGTTGGCACAAAAAATTGAGATCGGGCACGCAAATCGAGGCGGTGCATATTTTTTGAGGTACCTTAAATTTTGTCACATGTGAGTGGTTCTTTTTCAAAAGTTTATACATGTTATGTATTGTCTATATTGAGCATGATAGCCACGATAGTAGCTAAGTTATATATATTATATGAGTATTCTATCATATTTATACATATATTGTTGCACCGATGAATTTTGATATTTGCATGACACGATATTATTGGCATATTGATCCTCGTGAATGGGATGAAGATGTTGTTTTAATAGTGTAGTCGTAATTCCCTAAGGGCAAATAATGAAACAACATTAGGATTATCCTAAAAGCAGGTCGAGATTCTGCCTAGGGTTCTGTGTTGGGCCAAGAAAGTTATACTAGGGCACGTGTTCATTTACATTACTGCATCATGTATTTATGTAACTGTTATTTTAACCCTCACTTAGAAGATTCATCTTCTAATATTGGACTATGTCCCTAAAATATTCCACATTCCAGGCGAATCGAGCAGCCAGAAGAGTAAGCGTGTGGTTGAAGCATGAGTTGGTTACACTTGAAAAAATGCTCAATCTACTGTCTGGGAGAGGTAGAGTATGGCCAAAAAGGAGTTGGGTAATCATCTAGGAGAGTCTTTGTTGTGACGTTCTCGAGAACTTCAACTTCCTCCATTGAGATGATGCCTTATTCAAGAGGACCTCCTCGAAAGATATACTATAACAATGATAATAAAAGGGATTATTTTTTTTTTTTAAAGAAGAAGAGTAGATATACCTTATTACATACATAGTCAACTTTCTTGAGCTCACCAATTTGGTGTCTTCTATTGTTTAAATTTTGGTTGGGGTAAATCACACTAAAGGTCACAAAATTTTAGCATCATTTTTAATTTGATCACTAAACTTCAATTCCTTCTAAAGTGATAATAAAATTTTAAAATATTTTACAATGTGGTCACTAAAGTAATTTTTTAATGGTTCCTAGCCAAAATTGTTAACATGGCGATGATGTGGCGCTGACATAACAATGATATGACCATTGTCACATCAGTAATTTTGATAAAAAAAATTATTCAAAAATTATTTTAGTGATCATATTATAAAATATTTTAAAATTTTATTATCACTTTACAAAAAATTAAAATTTACTGATCAAATTAAAAAAGAAATCAAAATTTTGTGACTTTTGATCTAATTTACCTTTTGGTTGGGATAAAAGATTCCATATGCATAATTACTTCAAATTGATGGATCCCGTCAGTGGATTCTAACCCAATCCTCGATCTTGATGTTGGAGATAACTAGTTTTTGGTTCATATTAGTCTAATCTAAGATGGAGTACCGATTGAAAGTTACTAATTAAAATAACTAAATGTCCCACTACAATGGTGCCCGTACTATCTTATAGAAGTCAAATAATTATTTTACAAAGAGTTTGTTTACCCTAATAAAAAATAAATTAAATTTATAGTAAATTAAAGTTGGTTTTTAAATTAAAATAAATGTAATAACGTGACATGAGTATAAAAAATTAGGTGCTTATATTAATTAATTTTTTGGGTTGTGGAATTAGTATTAGGTGGGTTCTTTTGTAAATGAGTAATGCACTACAACAAATTTTAAATTAAGAGATATTTAAAAATGACTTAATAGATAGTTTATTGAAACATTTTAACTATTACGGCACTAATAATAATGTTGCGTGTAATTATATCCCAAAAACGTATTGAGACACTTATAATTATCTCAAAAATAACTATAAATTTAAGTTTGTTATGACACTTAAAAATATTTCAAAAACACTATAAATTTATTCTTCACATCTCCTACAAGATCTTCTCTTAACTCCAACTTACCCCTTCTCTTAGCTTGAACCTTTTTTTATTTTTGTATGCGTGTGACCGCTTAATGTACACACCATCTTATCAATATATGTGCCTATATTAAATTTATAGTATATCTAAATTTTATTAAAATTATTCTATTGGGACACTTAAGATTTGTCTATTAGTACACTTCATCAAAGTGTCATGTTAGAATTATTTTAATGGGACATTTCAAAAATTTTGCTCTATTAAATTTGTCTATTAGAGCACTTAAATTTGTTTATTAGGGCACTTCATCATCATGCCTCATTATAATTATTTTATTGGAACAATTTTTTAAATTATGGCTTAAAATGGTATTTTATAGAACACTTAATTATTGTGCCTCATAAGAATTATTGTATCGAGACATTTCTTTAGATTATGCCTTAAGATAGTATTTTAAAGGGTATTTTTTAAAACATACTCTAAAAAAGATGGCTCAACAAATCATTTTTGTTGTAGTAATGTTAAGAGTCATGACTGGTGACATGTGTCGTATTCTCATTAGAGAAGATGTTAGACATATGAGATAATGACACATAATTTTCTTATCTTCATTTAATGAGTGAAACATTGCATAACTAAAAACATAGTTATCAGTCATGATTTTTAATATTATTCTTTTATAATTATAATTTAATTTAATTCGATGACATGGCATCACCCATTATTATCATTTTATTATTTTTCTAATTTATTTATTTATATATATTTTAATTTTTATTGAATTTTTAAACCTCGTGTCAACCTCCAAGAATCTAGCTCGTTTGTTGGGTAAGAACAAAATGTATAAAGACATTTTAAAAAATAAAAGTTTTGACCCGATTTAATAACCTTATAAAAATTCTACTGAGTAAAATATATATTTTAACCTCTATACTTAAACATTTAAAGGTATAAATGATTCGAAATTGTATATTTAATAATATAATTAAAATAATTAAAATTTTAAATATTTAAATAAAAAAATACGATTATAAAGAGTTAAAATATGTATTTGATCAATCTTGCTACATTACAGATTACACATGCCACCTGATATTCATTTCTAAAAAGATTTCACACATAATAATTAAATCCAAAATCTCAAGCCCCGACCCATTGACAAGCAGGAACACACTTTTATATTTATTTTGTGTGACCATTTAATTTTTTATTATTATTTTAATTACACCCTTGATTTATATTTTTAAATTAATTTAATTTTTACACTTTGATATTTTTTTTAGGCAATTTAAACTTTTTATTATTTTAATTACATTATTATACTTACATTTTTAAGTCAATTTAACACTTATATTTTGATATGTAAAAAAAAAAAAAAGTGAGATGAATTAATTTAACTCCATGTACTTTGATCTATAAAAAATACAAGCATAGAGATGTAATTGAAAAAATAAAAAATTTAAATTATCATAAAAATAAAGTCAAAATACAAAGATCAAATTAAATAAAAAATACATATACATGGGTGTAATTGAAATAATAAAAAGTTTGAGTACTCACAAAAAAAAAAAAGATCTAACTCACATTTCCACCAATATACATAAAGTTTAATAACTCCCTAATAATAATTACACGACCTATATTATTATATAAGAAAATATATCATTTTTGTGCTATGAAACTATACGATAAAATGAATCTTCAAAATGCCTTATTTTTTCCAAAAAAATAAAATTTTAATGCTTCAATAAAATTTGAATTCATGATCTTTTACATCAAATAGAGCATTAATTTCAAACTAATTATACCACTTTGACCAAACTCAACTTTATATGGATATTGTCTGAAAAAATTAAAACTCAATTGTTAAGTGTACTTTTTAACTTGCATGTGCATAATCGGATTTAGCCTAAATAATTGGATTTGCCTTGATCCGGGTTTGGATCTCTTCTTACCCAGATTGACCCATGGACTATAATTTGATCTTTCGTCTAACATGATCATGACCCTCTTTTGCATCATAATAAGCCGACATGAAGACACAAATTCTAAGAAATAAGTATTTCATTTATTGCATATTATTTTTATTTTATCTTTAATATAAAGCTTGACTTAATAGTGAGAGATGTACTAAAAGACTGAATCTTACTTTTACAGATTGAACAAGTTTTGAACAAACACAAAATTGAAGACAATCAAACATACTTGGGTTTAAAAAGACCTAGTAGTGATCGACTCCAAATAACATATTGAATTCAATTTGATTGGTATTACCTAAAATTACTAGAATACCTCTACGCGCTAATAGTCTCACTTGCCACGTGGATCACTGGAGAGATTGACACGTGGCAAGTCAACACTCCGAAGTGGAGCCCGAAAAATCTGGGTTGAATCGCAAGATTCATTCCAACTTGTCCGGGATTCTCAAGAGTCGTGCCCGCTCATCTCGGGTACCCCAAAACGGGTTCGCCTATAAAAGACAAGGACTCTCGCCAGGTATATTCAAGCTCTACAGCTCTCTCATTTACTTCTACTTGCATTTACTCTACTGATTTGAGTGTCAGAGTCCATCCAGGGGGATCCAAGCCCCGGCCCTCCATTGTCTTACAGGTTCAACATCCGAGGTCCGACATCGTCAAGTCTGAGGTACCATTCCCGAGGTCCAGTCGCAAAGGTGGCACGTGGTGGTCGGTCCTAAATACCATCATCATTTGGCGCCCCCCGTGGGGCCGACGTCCAAACTCTCTAGCCTCTTCATTCCCAACCTCACGCTTCGGACTTCAACTCCTCACCTCAGACCTCGGTCTTTCCATGAGTGTCAAACGACTTTCACTCCTTACTATAACTAACTACATGGCTCCCCGAAGAGACGTGACTCGTAGCCAGGTTGGAGCCAATCTAGAGGCCCCGCAGTAAGGAGAAAATCCACCACCTCCAGCCAATCCAATGCCGGAGGACCGACTCACCAGGTTGGAAAACCAGGTCCAACAGCTAACTGAGTTGTTGACTGGTTATCTACACCAGAATGAATAACATCATTCGCATGTGCCCTCTCAGCGAGCGGAGCATTAGTCACCTCCTCCTGCTCGAGAGCCTCGTCAATCCTGCTAGACGGGCCAAGAAATCCACTCTTCCGAGGCGGAAGGATCCACTTCTGCCCCCTCGCGAGAAAGAGGGACTTCGCAGGAGAGGCGATTGCGTTTCCTAGAGAAGCAAGTCCAGGAACTCAAGAAGGGAAAGAAAGAGTTGCTCCACCTCGGCTCTAACCAACCCTTGAGTAAGGGCATCATGGCGGAGGTTCCACCGGAAAGGTTTCGTATCCCCTCCATCAAGCTCTATGATGGAAGCACAGATCCCTATGATCACGTCGAGCTTTTCTCCTCTCACATGCTGGTGCAATCGGGGTCGGACGCGATGTGGTGCCGAGCATTTTCGGTTACTTTGGGAGGACATGCCCAGACTTGGTACTCCTGTCTTCCCCATCGTTCCATAAACCACTGGGAAGAGCTGAAGACTTGTTTCTTAGCCCACTACGCTCCCTTGAAGCACCACCGAAAGTTTTCCATGGCTCTGGTAAACATCAAGCAAAACCAGGGTGAATCCCTAAGGGATTTCGTGGCTAGGTTCAACGAGGAGGCATTGAGTATCGACGAGTTCAACCAGCGGATCGCAATGGTGGCTTTTCAAAATGGCTTGAGGGCTGGGCCATTTGCTCAATCCTTGGCCAAGAGTCCACCTCGTACTTTCACAGAGGCCTTGGCCCGGGCTAATAAGTACATCAACTCTAAAAAGGTGATGAAGGTGAAGCGAGCGGAATAACCTAAAAGAAAGGAAAGAGAAAAGGAGAAGAAAAAGCCAGTGGTGGAGCAGAAGACGAACTATTGCCCCTCCCGAGCTCCAAATCGCCCACGTTTTGGGGGTGCACATGGAAGCCCGGTGAGTTATACTCCCCTCAATGCCAGTCGAGCAGAGATTCTACTGGCATTGGAGGATAAGGATTATTTGTGGCGTCCTCCACCGCTGAGGTCTCCACCCAACACTCGAAGCAAAAGGAAGTATTGTCGATTCCACCGCGACCATGGTCATGTTACAGAGGACTGCATCCAGTTAAAAGAAGAGATTCAGGAGCTTATCAATCGGGATTACCTCCGAGATTTTGTTGGCCAAGAAGGCGTGAGTTCGGGTAGAGTTGAGTCCAAGTCGGATAATAGGAGAAGATCTACTCGGGATTGCTTCTATAACACCCGAGAATAATTTTGAGGATAAAATGATATTTGATAAAGGGCATAATTGGAATTTTGAGAAAAATAAGACTATAGGGCACACTAACACAGCTTCGAACGATCGAATTAGTCAGAAGGAGTACCTCGGACCCTAGATAGCCAAGGAAAATTGTATAGAATCGACGAGAAATTAAAATTATGATTTTTAATGATAAAAGAAAGAAGATCGGGAACAGTTTTCGGTACAACAAAAATACAGCTGTCAATTAGGTCGTATTACTGAATTGCTGTAAATGACGTCCAAAAAGTCAACAAAGAGTGTCAAGGAATAGTATTCGATGTATAGAACAACCCTTAAGTGGTTTCAGGTTGAATCGAGTGAATTTAAGGTCAAATAAATCAATCGGGCCTAAGTGTAATTTTCTAAAATCACCCGAAGAAGGTCTAAACGGCAATTTTTTGAAAGTTTCAAGGGAGAAATGAGAAGTAATAATCTTGAGGGTCTTATTGAGGGTGATAGAAAGATCAGGGGCTTGAGGATAAGGACCAAAATGCAAAACAAAATTTCATGGGGGCTTAATTGTAATTTTCAGAAATTTCGCTCGTACATGGCAGATTTGGCCGCGATTGTGGCCGAAAAATCCGGCCATTTGGACAGCATAGGGCCGTCAGGGAATGGCCTAGGGTGGCCTAGGAGGCGTGGGGAAGAAGGCTTGGCCGGAAATCGACCACGTGGTGGCGGATTTTGGCTATAAATAGCCAAGGGTTTCGGCCGAGAAGGAAGCACCAAATCGAGCTCGTTTTTGAACGATTTTTGGAGCTTTGATAGAGGGCTTTTGGTCTCTAGGAGTCAAGGATCATTTTGTGATCGATTTGAGGCGTTTTGGAGTAGGTTTGAGGGGGTTTCGAGTTTGGCCGAGGGTTTGAGGCGGTCTGCCTCTCGCCGCCTGCAACCGGCCATTTGGGCCACTTTCCGGTGGCCTTTCGGCCTGATTTTGGTGGGGATAGGATCGACTTCTCAAGGGCTTCCGGGGGGTACCGGTTTCGAGGCGATCGGAGCAACTACCGGCGGCCAGCTAGAGGTAGAAGACGGTGGCGTGTGACTGCCACGCGCCAGCCCAAAGCAGTTAGCCACGCGCCTGCGCGTGGGGGCGCGTGAGACCCCAGGTAATTTTGAATTTTTTTTATTTATTTTAAGAAAAATAAATTATGAATTATGATGCAAGAAAATTTAGAAAAATGTTGGAGAAAATGGTCATTTTGTAATTTTCAAAGTAAATAAGGCTTATGAAAAATAGGAAGAGGTATTGGAAAATCCTTAGAAAATTTTGAGGGTTAGGAATTATTTATTTATGAATTGTTGTGAAGAAAAATCGAAGAAAAACCTTGAGTAGGCATTTATTAGAATTTTTGAGGAGAAATATAAAGAAAATAGGAAGAAATTATGGAAAAATTAGAAAAAATTGATATTGATATGATTTTAATCAAACGTAATGACTAGGGTATCGTTGAAGCTCGAGGTTGAAGTATAAGAGCATCGGGCGCGGGAATCGAGATCAGGCACGCAAATCGAGGTGACTCGCGCTCTTTAAGAAAGTTGAGTTACAAGTTGAGTGTTCGCCCCCAAACTTGGTTTTGCCTTGGGTTTTGTGATAGATTGTCCAAATGGTTATTTACACATGCATTAAATGTTGATTACAAGTATCGATTTTAAATGACGCATGTTATAAGTTTAAGTGATGCATGTTATGATTTTCGACCATTGGCTTGTTTTGTCTCGTCCATGTGGGATGTGGGTTGTTAACCTGTGACGTGGCCCAGAGTGACAACACTCGGGATGCGTACCTAGGATTAATGCTAGGTGACCCATTTGGGACGGGGCTGAGACGGACTTCACCCTACGAGACCCAAGTGTCGGGGCTGAGAGTGGACACCACCCCGGTTGTTGGCTCAAGTGGCGGGGCTGCGAGTGGACACCACCCCAGGTTCCTTTGAGCAATAGCATTAATGCCGAGGTGACATCGATACCGAGGATAGTGCTGATGTGACACTCTTGGGGCTAGGGTTGCATTGGATTTTGGAATGCTTTTGAGTGGGAGCATAAAGCCTAACAATGACAATGGAGTGATTCCCGGGTTCATATGTCGAGGTTGTCCCTCTTAAGCAGGATCGGTTTGCCAATGGGTCGATGTGGTCGTGTCGCCTTTAGAGAGATTGCATTTTCCCCGGTTAGGGCTAAATGCTGTGTGGGATTCTCTTAGGCTGGTGCATGTTGGGATTTATCGATTTTGGTACACGATTTTGCATATATTCATGAAAATGTTTTGAACTCTCACTTAGATGATTCAGCATCTAATTTGGACTATGTCTCTGGAATATTCAAACGTTCCAGGTGAAAGCAGTGATGCCAAGGGAAAGAATGTCATCGAGATGTAGCTGTTGTGTTAGTCGTCGTAGGATTTTGTATATGATTATGATGTTCAGAAATTATGTAACATTTGATATGAAACATTGATTTGATTAATGTAAATAGAATTATCAGTTGTATGTATCTGAGGTTTCGATCTTGCTTCCGCTGATGTGATTGATAATGCCTGTCTTAATCTAATTATTAAGTTTTGTTATACTGAGAAGGTAAGATCGGGATTGTCGGGAAACGATTTTGATGAAAGTATGCCTATCGAGAGATTTATGTGGTGTTTGATTTAAATTTTTCTGAAATCTCGAGTTAACGCACGCTTGGGGAAAAGTAGGGCGTTACAGCTTCCGAGAGCGAAGTTGGACACTGTCCCAAAGAGAAGGAAAACAGCCCGCTGGGGATGGATGAGCTCCGAGACATGTTGCAAATTCGGGAAGTTGCGTGTAATCAGCACATTGCTAGGTACTATAACCGATGAGTCCGCGTTAGGAGTTTCATGTATTGCAACGGTTCGACGTGAGTCATCCTCGAGATGCGAATAAACTAACTTCGGATTGGGATGGATCGTACTGGGTGGTAGAATCCTTAAGTCCAGGAGGTATATCGACTAGAAGACATAGAAATGCAAGTCCTTGAAGCATACCTGGAATGTCCAAAACTTAAGGAAGTTTTTTCAATGAGGGGGGGAATTCCTTGAACCTTTTTGTACTCTTTTTTATGACTAATGGTAAGACTTCGGATTCTCTCCATCTAATAGCAATCTCACAAAGGCCAACACTTCGCCAAAGAAAAATCCAAGGGTCACGAGCCCTAAGCCGTCCCCAAAGGTGGACTAATGGCCATGGAAAAAACTTATCTAAGGGTCACGAGTCCTAGACCGTCCCCAAAGGTGGACTAATGGCCAATGGAAAACTCTAGCCCAACACCCTCCTCCGCGAGGGAGTGGCTAAAATCTAAGTGTTACGAGCCCTAAGTCGTCCACAAGCCAAAAATGGACTAATAGCCAAGGAAAAATTCAGAGCCCAACACCCTCCTCCGCGAGGGAGTGGCTAAAATCTAAGGGTCACGAGCCCTAAGCCGTCCCCAAAGGTGGACTAATGGCCACGGAAGAAACTCAACACCCTCCTTTGCGAGGGAGTGGCTAAAATCCAAGGGTCACGAGCCCTAAGTCGCCCACAAGCCAAAGATGGACTAATGGCCATGGAAAAAACTTATCTAAGGGTCACGAGCCCCAGGCCGTCCCCAAAGGTGGACTAATGGCCAATGGAAAACTCTAGCCCAACACCCTTCTCCGCGAGGGAGTGGTTAAAATCCAAGGGTCACGAGCCCTAAGCCGTCCACAAGCCAAAGATGGACTAATGGCTAAGGAAAAATTCAGACCCCAACACCTTCCTCCGCGAGGGAGTGGCTAAAATACAAGGGTCACGAGCCCTAGGCCGTCCCCAAAGGTGGACTAATGGCCACAGAAGAAACTCAACACCCTCTTTTGCGAGGGAGTGGCTAAAATCCAAGGGTCAGGAGTTCTAGGCTGTTCCCGAGCCGAAGGTGGACTAACAGCCGGAAAAAAAAAATTCAAAGCCCAGCACCCTCTTCTGCGTGAGAGTGACTGAAATACAAGGGTCAAGGGACCAAGAGATCCCAACTTGACAAGAGGATATCTCAGCTTGATCAGCCAGACCAAGGAATCCCACTAGAGGATATCCCAGCCTGACCAAGAAAGTGAAAACAGAGGTCAGGGAAGGAAAACCACAGCTGGACACAAGCTAAAGGAAACTCAACAGACGCGACTTAGTTTGGACAATCTTGAGCTACGCCTGCAACAAAGAAAGGCTAAAGAAACGGGTCAGTCAAATTAAGCTTTATTTTAAAGCTTATGTTGTTATTATTAAAAAATATAATAATAATAATAATAATAATAATAATAATAATAATAATAATAATAATAATAATAATAATAATAATAAAAATGGGCAGAAAGGCCCAAAGGAGCGGAGGTCAGCCATGACCGACCTCCCAACTCCCATATATATAAATATATATTATATATATTATTAAAAAAAAGGGCAAAAAGGCCAAAGGGAGCGGAGGTCGGCCATGGCCAACCTCCCAGCTCCCATATATATATATATATATTATATATTATTAAAAAAAAATGGCAAAAAGGCCCAAAGGGATGAGAGGTCGGCCATGGCCGACCTCCTGGCTCCCATATATATATAAAAATATATATTATATATATTATTAAAATAAAAAAAAGGGGCCCAAGGGGCTTCCATGAGAGCTCGGCCATGGTCGAGCCGCGGCCTGGCCAGGCCGACTTCAGCTATGGCCGAGGCTGCCTGGCCAGGCTAGTGAAGAAGTTTTTTAAAAATATATATATATGTACGCAAAGGAAAAAACAAACGAGCAGTGAAAGTGGTGAAAAATAAAAGAGTATGGGAAAGACTAACCTCAAGAGTTTGGGATTTGGTTGTCTCATACATTAGAAATACTCTTATCTTGGGAAAAATCTACAGTCAAATAACCTAAAAAATTAAGCTACTCCTCGACCCAGCGTGATTCTCAGCTCAGCTAAGGGAGTGGGGGGCAAGTGATGTGGCATTACTTAAAATTACTAGAATACCCATACGCGCTAATAGTCTCATCTGCCACGTGGATCACCGGAAAGACCGACACGTGGCAAGTCAACACTCCGGAGCGGAGCCCGGGAAATCCGGGTCGAACCGCAAGACTTGTTCTAACTTGTCAGGGATTCTCGGGAGTTGTACTCGCTCATCTCGGGTACCCCAAAATGGGTTCGCCTATAAAAGACAAGGACTCTCGCCAGGTATATTCAAGCTCTACAGTTCTCTCATTTACTTCTACTTGCATTTACTCTACTGATTTGAGTGTCGAAGTCCATCCCGAGAGATCCAAGCCCCGGCCCTCCATTGTCTTGCAGGTTCAACATCTGAGGTCCGACATCGTCAAGTCTGAGGTACCATTCCCGAGATCCAGTCGCAGAGGTGACACGTGGTGGTCGATCCTAAATACCATCATCAATTACTTTAACCCTAATCGTTGAATTTTAAATCCATTTACATTAACACTACTGATTCAATTTAATTACTTCAACTTTCTACTTTGGTTCGGTTTCCATGAATTACAAGAAAGAAAAATTCAACATCAAAATTATAAATTGAAATTTGGTAATAGGGTTGTCCAACAAAAACTTTCTAAATCTATTATAGTTTTACTTTCAAATACAATGACCATTCAACAATAATTTTTTTAGTTTAATTTTATTTTTTAAGATCTAAGAGTGAACCAATTTGGATCATCAACAATTTCGGTCCAAGATCAAGAGACCTTGGTTTGATCTCTCAGTCTTAATATTAGCCATGATTCGTTTTCGGCCCGATTTGATCATGATTTAGGATAAAAAAAATAATAGTTATTAAATATTAATGGGAATTAAAGTAAAAAATAATACATAATACTACGATTTTTTTAAAAAAATATATTAAAAAAAAAAGAAATATGAATCAATTTGGACCAAATTGGTTTAGTCCCAATGCCAACCTATTCCATTTTTGGTCTGAAATCTTTATGAATTTCAGTCTTACTTAGGTCCATTCCGATTTGAACCAAAATAACACTCCCTCCTAAGGTCGAACTACTAAAATTAATTAATCAAATAATAAAAAAGATTTATATATAAAATTACAATTTTGTCCACTAGCATTTTTCAAGTATAGATGAATAAAAACAAAGATTGGGTCGGCCCAGACCGGACTTGCATTAATATTTCAGGTAATTATTCATTGATTGGGCCGGCCCAACGATCACCTGGCCCAGATATCTTCTTCTAATTTTTAATTTTTCTTGGAAATCTTGTAATTTTTATTGATTTACAATTCTTATGAAAAATGAACACACATTAAACACAAGGCACATTATCTTCTTGTAATTTTTACTAAAAAACCAAAAATAATTTTCTCTGATTAAATAATTTTTAAGTAAGTTAGTAGTTGAAAGCTATAATGTACGAAAATATTTTGGAGACCCTATTTTGGCATTTCTAAAATGAAACAAAAAAGAAAAAAAAAATTAGATTGTTTCTACGATTTCAAAAATATTTTGGAGCCGTTTCATAATATTAGGAAAATATTGAAAACACATTTTGATTCACCAAGAGGTTAGAGGTAGGCAAAAAAATCCGTCTCTAACATAAAATTTTTAAATTTACTATTTATTTCTAAAAGTAAGTAAAATTTTAAATTTATTGTTTGTATTAAGTTTGATTATTTTTTTTAAATTTATTGTTTATTTTTAATTGGTGAGTCATAGTTCATGATCGATAGAATTTATGTTTATTTTTATTTGAATGCATTATGAAATTTATATTTTTTTTAATTAAATAATTATATATTAAAAATTATATTTACAAAAAATACCTCTATGCTTTTTTATTTACGTATTTTCCTATATTTCTGTTTCTTAATTTTTAAGAAAATGCCATTTTCTCATGTGAATTACTCATTTTTGTATAACTTAGACTGGACAAATATTTTATGCAATTATATTTAAGAATGTAAGTGACTTCGTATTAAGTCTCAATTAATCATATTTAAAGTAAAAAAATGTACGAATGCATGTTCTATTCAATATAAAAAGTTGGGTTTAGGAATATAAATGGGTTCTTCTCAATTAATTATACTTAAAGTAAAAATAAATATAAATACCATATTAGGGTAAATATAGTTAATTAAGATCCATTTTATATGTTTCACTATCTTTAACCAAATTATTTGCGGATTCAACAAAGATAAACAAGGCATTTTATTTATTAAAGATGAGAATTATTTATTAAGAGTGAGCATTTTATTAGTTCGATCTTATCAATCAAATTGAATAGATTAAAATTAAGTAAAAAATCATATTGAATTGATCAAATAGATTTTTAAATCGAATAAATTAAAAAATTAAAAAAAATTGAGAAAATAGACCAAATCGAGAAAATTAAAAAATTAAAAAAATAAAATGTAAAAATGATATTATTTTTAATATTTTAATTAGTTTGATTATTTTAATTTTTTAATATAAACGTTAAATTAAAATAAAATAATTAAAATTATCAAACTTAAAAATTAAACTCAACCGATGTACGACAATCGAGTTAAGCGGACAATTTCAGGAGGGGGAGCCAACTTTACCGTTGTAGAATAGATCTCGTCTATGAGATTAAATTTCAAAAAAGAGTTATTTTTTACACTCCGTTACTCAACTTTACTGTTTTGGGCCAATGAGACCCAATGGCATTAGGGTCCAAATAGTGAAATAATTGTGAGGAAGAAGAGAGAGGATCTGCTGGCGAAGAGGGCTTATCTTCTTCATTGGTTAGTCTCTGCTGCAGCAGCAACTGTGAGTTCCCTTTCCTTGTTTGGATGAGCTTGAGCTGTAAAACACTTGCTAGTCCCCTTTTCTCTGCGGTTTCTTTTTGTGTTTGTTGCATTTGATTTCTGATTTGCATGATTCCAAATCAGTAATTATGGGAAGGGATTTTTCCTGCTCTGACATTGAATCGATTCAAGATTCTGTAATCTGCTGGATTCTGGACCATTTTCTAACCATGGATTGTGAATATACCCGTTTGTTGTGCCTATTGAGTTAGTGGCACTGATTAATCTTATAACCAGGGATTCAAGTTCCAACTTTGTTTTGATAGCATATAACTGATGAAAGAAAACTAAATAGCTTGAAAGGGATGGTTCAGTTTTATGTCCATAATCTGGTTCTTCTTGTCACATGATCAAGTTAATCAAGCGAGTATGGTTTTAGTCACCTAATTTTTCAGAATTACATAAAGAAATACTAGCAATATTACCTGTCGACGTTCAGAATTGGTCGACTATGTTTCTTTTGGCCCGCCTGGTGCGGTGGATCCGAAGAACGCGTTGGTGATATTTGGTATTTGATCTTCTGGGCCTCGTCCCCCGTCCCCCGTCCCTGCAAGGTACTCCGAAGCTTAAGTTAATAAGCGAGTCTGTGGGGGATTTTTTAGAGAAGAGAATGTGTCAAATGTAAAGTAGTTGTCTTACCCCTTCTTACCAGAGCTGGCCTATATATCGTGGGATGTCTCCCCTTAGGCGTAGCATGTCTGTCCTAGGAGATGGGACAGAATTCCTAATGCCGGTGAAGGATGTCCATGCTGTAAGAAGGTACTGATGGACCCTTCATTAATGTGGACGAGACCAGTCATTAACGGCGAGAGGACCTGTCATTCAATGAAGATGGGATTGGAGGCGGGCGCGCGGAAATCCAGGCTCTGTGGTAATGATGTCGTTATGAATGGACCAAGATGGGACTAGCATGGGCTAGCCAGGCGGGCCGGGAACGATGGGCCTGGGCTGCATGGCTGGGGCGGCCTTCGGCCTGTTGCCTTGTCAGCTCGTCTGGACCTTGGTCTTTATCTCGCGAGCTGGTTAGCTGAGCCAGTAACCAGCGAGGTCGCTGAGGGCTCGCCCAGGTGACATTGTTCCAGGCGAGCTTCGGCCATGCACGAGCTCGCTTTGATAGGTCTGAGCTTGAGGCCTGTCAGCTCCTTTGCCAGTGGTACCGGCCCAATAAGTTGGGCCCGGCCCTCATAGAGTTGGACGAGAAATACCCATAACATCAAGCCCCCCCAGCTCGTAGTGCGACATTCGAACTAGGAGCTGATACGTTCTGGCTATTCCTGTAGCCGAAGTGCCTTTTCAACTTTCCGCCCAATCGCGTCATATCACATTGTTTTATGCAGCACGTCTTGTCTGCGGCGCATTTAATGCGCACGTTTCCCATAACCGTTCAATCATCTTGTCTGTAGGGCCCACTCCTTTGCGCATCGCCGTTGGTCCTGGGGAAGCTCGTCGGTTTTTTCATCCAACGGTGATGTGCCCTTAACTATAAAAGCGGGGATGGAAGCTTACCTTCCTTTCCTTCTACTACATCATTTTGAAAACCCCTTGGGCTACTGGAACTGCTTTCTCCCCGACTCCAAGGTTCCATAGTTGCAGATCTTGCGATCCCCTTGTCTTCGTTCTTCGACGGTTTTTTTTGCGCTCAAAAACCAGCAACTATTCATCGGAAAACTGTAAGTTTCTTGGGCCCCTTCGGTATATTTTGTTTTCGACTTTGCCTCCTCTTCCTCCTCTTCTTCTTTTCCTTTCTTTCTTTTTTTTTTTTTTTTATTCGGCCTCCATATTGCGCCATTCGGCGATGGTGGTCGGTTCCACGGGAATGGTTCCTGGGAATCTTAGGGGGTCCTGTTAAACTCAGGAACCTCGGCTTCGGTCTTCCCCCTTTTCTTCCTATCTCCTCTTTCGATTTCATTTTGGGTCATGCCCTGTTGCGAAGCGCGAGGCCTGATATTTAGAGAGTTTCTTAGGTGCTTCTGACTCGCCACTCTGATTTGACCCTCTTTTCCTCCTTCTTTTAGATGTCTACATCAGGTCGGAAGCGTCGCAACATCGGGGTGGAAGACGACGACACTTCCAGCTCGTCCAGCGCCGGAGGGAGGGTGCTGCCGCGAGCTTCAAGAAGTGTAGTTTCGTCTGATTCTGAGGTTGCTAAGAGGATTCCTCAACGCGCCGCCTCATCGGTGGCTGCGCGAGCTTCCGAGGAGCGTGCGGCTCGCGAGGTTTTCAAATGTTATCCTTCGAAGATGACGTTTGCTGAGCTGAAGTCGTGCGCCTCAGAGTACAGGTTCCCCTGTGGTGCTCGCGTGATGGTGCCTTCACCCGGCGACCACACGGCTTTCCCTCCAGCGGGATACGTGGCCGTTAGCCCGCAGCACTTAGAATTTGGCCTTAGGTTCCCACTTCATTCCTACCTTGTAACCATTCTAAATGATCTGAAACTTGCCCCCTTTCAGCTGACCCCAAATTCCTACGCCCAAATAACCTCTTTGGCCTTACTCTTTAGGAAAAACGAACTCCCTTTCCCTACTCCCAAAATTCTTAGGTACCTTTATTCTTTCAAGGGTACCAAGGACGGGCTGTATTACATGGCAGCTCGTTCGTCTGACCATAAGGGACTTTTGCCACAAGGGAAAGCAAAGGGTAGATCCAACGTAGGGGACTATAAGTCCCATTGGTTCTATATTTCTTGTTGCTCCCTCCACGATCTTAACAACTTCAGCTTTGTCCTTGTGCCGAGTGAGTGGTCTTTCAACTCGTCCCTATGACTGTGAACTGTTTGTGTGCTCTGCATTTACAAATTTTCGTCCGTCTTGATTTTGCAGGTGTTGCTGGTGGGAAACCCGAGCTGACCACTTCCGAGGCGGCAGGACTAAAGAGCGCTTCCGAGGCAAAGACTGACGAAGACGATTGCGAGTTTACAGACTGCCTGCTGAGGGATTATCAGCTCGCTCCTCCGCTGGATTTCAAAGAAATTAGGAAAGAAGATATCGGGATCCGAGGTCAGAGGGAAATAAGGTCGGCCCTGGACATTGCCGGTTTCGGGGTGGATCTGGTGGAAGAGAGCCGGGTTCGCGAAGAAGTCGCTGTTGCAGCCCCGCCACCGTTATCGGGAGCGATGAAACTTCAACTCCAACGCCCCGGTGCTCCCGCGATCACGAGTGTGCCCGAGGCTGTTCGCGCGGTCTCCTCTCCAGCAAAGGCTCGAGCTGGGGGCGCCTCTGATGATGCGGAAGGCGCAAGCCGCGGCCCCGCGAACATGCCAGGCCCAAATCCCGTATTGACAACGGCGGGCTCCTCGGAACCAACTCCTGCTGGTGCCTCCTTGCGACCTGGGACCGATGCAGCGACGGCGATTCGCGGTAAGCAGATGGTCGGCGAGGAGATCCCGGGTGGAAAGAGGAAGACTCCGCCGGTCCCGCAGATCGCCCAGCAATCTCGGGCTGACAAAAGGAAGAAGACAGACGCCGCTGCTGCGCCGAGCGCCTCTATGGTCACGGCTGGCGGGACGTACTTTACTCCTCTCCTGGACAATTTGAACAACGTCCTTGGCAATTACGCCAGGAATTTGGACAGGAAGGAGGTGTCCGGCGACGCACTCGACGATTACGTTGCACGCCACTGTCTCTTGGTAAGGGACCTGCTTTCTTGTTTGCGTTTCGTTGTCGTCACTGTTTGTGTCGTTTGTTGTTGTTGTTTTTTTTTTTTTTTTTAATCTCCGAGCTTTGCAGGCTTCTCTAGGCGTCTTTAAGCAGAAGGAGGAGAGAGTTCGCTTCTCGAGGGAGAGAGAGAAGCTCGAGATCGCTGTGGAGGCGCTGAAAAAGGAGAAGAAGAAACTGGAAGAGAATCTTACTTTTGTGACCAATGAGTCCAAAAGATACCGGAATAAGGTAGAGGGCCTGGAGGACCGGGCACGAGATGCCGAAAGGGCGAAGAAGGAGGCCGAAGATGAGCTAGACCGCGAGAGAAGGATGCATCAATCGACCTTCTCTCAGGTGACCTCGAAATTGAATAAGGCCGAAGCGGAGCTGGTCACAATACGGGGTGACTTGGACGGGGCTCTTCGACGGGCCGAAGCGGCGGAGGAAGAAATCAAAAAGCTGAAAGTTGACGTTGAAGTTCGGGTTTCCAGGGAGCGTGAGGAGGTCGAGTCCGATATCTGTAGCGCGTTCCTCTTTACCTTATGGAAGGCGTACCCGGATCTCGACGTCTCTTGCTTCGGTGAGGAGGCGATAACAGCGGTGAAGAGATATGCCGCCGAAGCCGCAACCTCGCAGACTAGAGCCCCTGAGCCTGGACCTTCGCAGGTCGTGGTCGACTTATCCGCGGAAGACGCCTCCGATCCAAACCCCCAGGATGTCGCGGCCCCGGCCTCGGACCCTCTAGGCCCTTAGATTTTCGTTTCTTTTCCTTTGACTTTGTACTCGGATCCCTTCAATAATAGAGTTTCCTTATTGCTTGAGGTCCTCGTCTTTCTATATTTTTGTGGACTGAGCAATATGACAGCTCCCCACACAGGATGTTCTCTTTCACTCCATGCCACTGGTGGTCAAGATAAATAACTTTAAGTTTGTCGACTACGATCTTGGGTAAGCCACAAACCGTAGCATAGAAGCTAAGCTGAATGGGCCCCAGCTCGCAAACCTTTTAATAAAAATAAATGGCTGCTCAGGTAAGCCACAAACCATAGCATAAAGCTAAGTTGAATGGGCCACAGCTCGCAAACCTTTTAATAAAAATAAATGGCTGCTCAGGTAAGCCACAAACCATAGCATAAAGCTAAGTTGAATGGGCCCCAGCTCGCAAGCCTTTTGATAAAAATAGATGACTGCTCAGGTAAGCCACAAACCATAGCATAAAAGCTAAGTTGAATGGGCCCCATCTCGCAAACCTTTTAATAAAAATAAATGGCTGCTCAGGTAAGCCACAAACCATAGCATAAAGCTAAGTTGAATGGGCCCCAGCTCGCAAACCTTTTAATGAAAATAAATGGCTGCTCAGGTAAGCCACAAACCATAGCATAAAGCTAAGTTGAATGGGCCCCAGCTCGCAAGCCTTTTAATAAAAATAAATGGCTGCTCAGGTAAGCCACAAACCATAGCATAAAGCTAAGTTGAATGGGCCCCAGCTCGCAAACCTTTTAATAAAAATAAATGGTTGCTCAGGTAAGCCATAAACCATAGCATAAAGCTAAGTTGAATGGGCCCCAGCTCGCAAGCCCCCCCCCTTTTTTTTTTTTTTTTTTTTTTTGCAGTTGCGAAATATAACTCGGGTATGAAAGGTTCGTTGTTCATATACGAAGCGAAACATTCATATAAAGTGGTACTTAAAAGTGAAGCATTCGTTCAGAAAATAAGAAATACAAGAGAGAGAGAAGTGCTTTCTTATCGGAAATATTGTTTCAAATGCTCTGCATTCCACGCTCGCGGGAGGGTTGCTCCGTCCTGATCTGTGAGATGATATGCTCCATTGCCAAGGCTTTCCCTTATCGTGTACGGGCCCTCCCAATTTGGGCCTAAGGTCCCTTCACTGCTCTTGCGAGCTCCGGGAAGGACGAGGCGCAGCACAAGATCTCCTTCACTGAACTGTCGGACTCGGACCCGTCGATTGTAGTATCTTGCGACACGTTGTTGGTAGGTCGCGATCCTTAACCGAGCTGCCTCTCTTGTTTCTTCGATTAGGTCGAGATGTGAAGCGAGTAGCTGATCGTTGTTCTCCGGGTCGAAAGTGGCCCTCCGCTGGCTTATTACTTCGTTTTCCACAGGGATCATTGCTTCAGACCCATAGACCATGGAGAAAGGGGTTTCTCCTGTGGTCGAACGAGCAGTAGTTCGGTAGGCCCAGAGAACTGTCTATAGCTCGTCTGCCCAGGCTCCTTTTCTGGCCTCCAACCTAGTTTTCAAGATTTGCTTAATTATCTTGTTGACAGCTTCAACCTGGCCGTTAGCTTGTGGATGATCTACGGCTGTGAAGCTTTTCTTGATCCCGAATGATTCGCAAAATTGGACAAATTGTTCGCTGGTAAATTGAGTCCCGTTATCGGTGATGATCTGCTGAGGGACTCCAAACCTACAAATGATGTGGTTCCATACGAAGCCTTCTGCCTTTGCCGAGGATATTTGTGCGAGCTCCTTTGCTTCTACCCATTTGGTAAAGTAATCCACGGCTACAATAGCGTACTTGCAGCCGCCGCGAGCTGTTGGGAGTGGCCCGATCAGGTCGATCCCCCACATGGCGAATGGCCAAGGACTACTCATTTGTTGTAAGTAGGCGGGGGGGACCCGTGGTACCTTGGCAAATTTTTGGCACGCATCACACTTTTTTACCAGGTCTGTAGCATCTTGTTTCATGGTGGGCCAGTAAAACCCCTGGCGAAATGCCTTCTGAGCTAAGGATACCCCCCCAGCGTGATTGCCGCAGTGTCCCGCATGGATTTCAGTGAGGACTACTTGGCAATCAGGCTTATCAATACATCTGAGTAACGGGGCTGAAAACCCTCGTTTGTACAGCACATCATCAACAATGCAGTATCGGGCCGCGCGAGCTCGAGTGCGTCTAGCCTCCAGCTTATCAGTTGGTAGCCTTTCGTCTTGTAAGTAACCCACGATCGGCTGCATCCATGAGTCTGGCCGTAGCTCTATCCGCAAAGTCTCATTTTTATCCTCTGTGCTCGGTGCTGCCAGAAACTCTATAGGGATTGCCTCCAACGAATTTGCATCACCAACTGATGCCAGACGAGCGAGTGCATCTGCATGTGAGTTTTGGTCCTGCGGGATTTGATTCACGTCGTATTCCTCGAAGGAGCGAAGGAGTCCTTGGACTTTGAGGAGGTATGCCGACATCTTTTGACCCTTCGCCTGATATTCTCCTCGTACTTGGCGAACCACGAGCTGAGAGTCACTGAAAATTTTTAGCCGATTTGCCTTGACCTCTTTTGCTAAGCGTAGACCAGCCAGAAGTGCCTCATATTCTGCTTCGTTGTTGGTGGCCTTGAAGCCGAATCTTAGGGCATAGGGAATCTTGTGTCCTTCCGGACTTATCAGGAGGGTGCCGGCCCCAGACCCGTGCTCGTTGGAAGAACCGTCGACAAATAGCTCCCAGATGGGAGAGGATAAGGGAGGGGGTTCTTCGATTGGTCCCGTGAACTCTGCAACAAAGTCAGCCAGCGCCTGCCCTTTTATGGCCGTTCTAGGCTTGTATTCAATGCTGAATTGGGCGAGCTCAATTGCCCATTTGAGCAAGCGGCCGGATGAGTCGGGTTTCTGAAGGATTTGTTTCAATGGGTGTTTGGTTAACACGCCGATTGGATGGGCTTGGAAATAAGGGCGTAGCTTTCTGGATGCAACAAAAAGAGAGAGAGCGAGCTTTTCCATGGGAGAGTACCTTGTTTCGGCGTCAAGGAACCTGTGACTGACGTAGTAGACAGGGTATTGCACCCGATCTTCTTCTCGCATGAGTGCGGCGCTGACGGCGTACTCAGATACCCCCAGATAGAGGATCAGTTCCTCTCCGTCCTTTGGTCTAGACATTAGGGGAGTCCGCCCTAAGTATCCTTTTAGCTGCTGGAAAGCGTTTTCACACTCCTTTGTCCATTCGAAGCTTCTTGCCTGTTTCAAGATGTTAAAGAATGGGATGGACTTGTTGGATGACTTGGAGACAAATCGGCTGAGGGCTGCGATTTGTCCATTAAGGCTCTAGACTTCCTTAGTCTTGGTTGGTGCCCGCATATCCAGCAAAGCTCGGATTTTCTCGGGGTTGGCCTCAATTCCTCTCTCGTTGACTATGAATCCCAGGAATTTCCCAGAGGCCACGCCGAACGAGCATTTGAGCGGATTCAGCTTCATTCGGTACTTCTTCAAAATTTGGAATGCCTCCGTGAGGTCGCTGACATGGTCATCGGCCCGTCTGGACTTTACCAGCATGTCATCTACATATACTTCCATGATTTTCCCAATTAGGTCTCCGAACATCATGTTGACGAGCCGTTGGTACGTAGCTCCCGCATTTTTTAATCCGAAGGGCATCATTTTGTAACAGTATAACCCCCGATTCGTTATAAAAGAGGTGTGTTCTTCTTCATCAGGGTTCATAGGGATCTGGTTATACCCGGAATAAGCGTCCATGAAACTTAGGAGCTGATGGCCAGCGGTGGCATCGACGAGCTGATCAATTCTTGGAAGAGGAAAACTATCTTTTGGACAAGCTTTGTTTAGATCTGTAAAATCGATACAAGTTCTCCACTTCCCACTCTTTTTCTTTACAAGGACCGGGTTTGACACCCAGGTCGGATATTGGGCCTCTCTGATGAGCCCGCTGGCCATGAGCTTATCCACCTCCTCTTTTAACGCTGTGTATCGTTCGGCCGTCATTGACCTCCTTTTCTGTCGCACCGGTTTGTAGTTGGGGTTGACATTGAGTCTGTGCTGCATTATCTTCGGGTCTATTCCTTCCATGTCCTCATGAGTCCATGCGAACACATCTAAGTTTGCCTTGAGGAATTCGGCCAGCTGGGCCTTCATGCCGGGGGGAAGGCCCTTGCCGATTTGGAGGGATCTTTTGTTGCCATGACCACCGATCTCTACCTCTTCTACTTCGTCAGCCGGGCTAGCGGTGCGGTCGCAGTCCACATCGCGTGGGTCCAGATCGTGGTCGGTTTCTTGGCTACTGGGGGTTGAAACTTTGCCTCTGGTGATTACATTTACCCCTTTCGCTTTGGACCCTATCTTTAACGCTTCTTCGTAGCAGTGCCTTGCTGATTGCTGCTCACCCTTTATGCATCCGGCACCCTTTGGTGTAGGGAATTTAACTGTCAGGCTCTTAGTCGAGATAATGAGATCCAAGTCGTTCATGGCAGGCCTTCCCATGACTACATTGTACGCGGATGGGCCATCGACGATGAGGAAATCCGCCATCACAGTGGCCTGGAGGTCTGATTCTCCCACCGTTAGGGGGAGCCTCATGCGTCCCTTGGGTGTTATAGCATCACCAGTGAACCCGTACAATGGTTCCGGAGAAGATATCAGCTGGTCGATCTTTAGCCCCATCTGGTCGAAGCATGACATGAACATGACGTTTACCGAGCTGCCGGTGTCTAACATGATTCTCCGCACTTCCATATTTCCGATGCGAGCTCGGATTACGAGGGCGTCGTTGTGCGGGCTGTGCACCTCGGTGGAATCGTCCTGGGTGAAGGAGATGGCGGCCAAAGCGATCCTGGCCTTTTTGGAAGGTCCCGCTTGGCTGCTGTTCCTAACGAGCAGAAGGTGTCCGGCCTCTCGTACGTACCGTTCATGTGACCTGTTGGAGGTCCCCGCGATATGTGGTCCTCCGTGAATGGTGAAGATAGTCCTCACTGTGGGTGCCTGGTCCGGCTCGGGAGCTCGGTGTGGGCTCTGTTGGGCTGGCTGCTTGGATTGCTGCTCTCTGGGACGCACCACATACTCACGTAGCCGGCCTCTTCTGATCAACTCTTCAATTGCGTCTTTCAGCGCCCAGCATTCGGACGTTGTGTGCCCCACCTCATTGTGATAGGCGCAGAACTTGCTCCTCGTTCTGTATTTGTCGGGAGTTCTCAGAGGATTAGGCTTCCCGAAGTCTTCTCTATCACGCTCTGTGGCGAAGATCCTATCACGTGAGTCCGATAAGACACTGTAATTTTCATAACGACCTTGACGGACTGGTCGCTCGACTCCTTGGGCGAACTTTGCCTTTTTAGCAACCTGGTCATCGAGAGCCCGCCCTTGCCCCTCTTTGCGAGTCTCCTCTTCACCCCGTTTCTTGTTCTGGTTGGAGAGGCCCTCTCCTTTTTTCTGGTCGCCGGGTTTCTTTAAACCGAATGCCTCTTCCCAACGCACCTCCTTTGCAGCTCGTTCGAAAAACTCACCAAGGTCTCTCACCGGGGACTTATAGATGCTCTCGTAGAGCTTCCCATCTTTGCGGAGCCCGGCGGAGATCGCAGTCAATATCCCTTCGTCGGATGGATTCTCCACATTGTTTACCTCGCGCCTGAACCTTTCTATGTAATCTTTCAGAGACTCATTGGATCGTTGGAAGACGGTGGCGAGGTGGCATGTTGGGGCGAGCTGCCTTCGGAGTGACCTATATTGGTCCGCAAATTTGCTCTGACATTCTTCCCAACTGTTAATGCTGCGGGGGTGAAGCCTTCGTAGCCATGCTCGGGGTACGTCTCCCAATGTTGCGGGAAAAACCCGGCATTTGACTAACGAACTGGACGTTTGAAGGTCCATCTGGACGTTGAAGGAGTCCAGATGATCGTATGGGTCACTGTCCCCATTATACTGAGGAATGCTGGGGACCTTAAACCTGCGAGGTAGGGGCTCCATCTCGATTTCTCGGGAAAACGGGGTTCTCTCTTCGCAGCTTCCCCTCTGATTATGCGTCCCATGCCTAGCCTCCAGTTGCTGAATTCTCAAAAGTAATTCCCCTACCATGGGGTCTTGATTTGCCGACCGCCTGGTAGTAAGTCGCTCTTCTGGTGCGGTATCCCGCTCCGAGCGATTGTGACCTCGCGGGGTGGGCTGTACCCCACGTTCATGATCAGGGGTATGGCGGTAGACGGCATAGCTGCTGCTAATCTTTTCCAAGGGGTTGCCCCGCCGTTGGTTTCCGGGCTGGCGATTCTCTCCACGGGTTCGTTCATGGTCATTCCGAACTAGGCTTACACCAGTCTTCTGCTGAGTGACGCGCGTCCTTGGTCCTTTATGATGGTGACGCCGCTTTTCTTCTTCCCGGGAGCGCTGGTTGGAGGAGCGAACCGAACCAGCTCTTCGGGGGCGCCTTCCGGCGTCGTTTTCCTCTTCTGGGGGGGGTGTTTCTTCCAAAGGCTGAGAAACGGCTGCTTGCCTCTGCGCTGTCTGAACTTGCACTTGCGCGAGAGTTTTGACTGCGTCTGCGAGTTGCATAACAGTATTCTCCAAAGTTTCTTGACGTTGCTGCCAGAGCCGTGTTATTTCTGCATCGGTGGCAGGAGCCATAGGCGGGTGGGAGCATTCTCCGGGGACATTATAAGTAGGTTCGATCGGAGGTGGCCTGGAAGTTGACGCCGTGGTATCTCCGATTCGGGGGATTCCTGGTAAGCGACCGAGATGGTTCGCTGGTCGGCTAGTAGCTGCTCCGGAACCTCTCGTGTTTCTGGTTTTCGGCATTGATGTGTTGACCAAAGCGGGCCCTCCTTCTAGCGCCAAAATGTCGACGTTCAGAATTGGTCGACTATGTTTCTTTTGGCCCGCCTGGTGCGGTGGATCCGAAGAACGCGTTGGTGATATTTGGTATTTGATCTTCTGGGCCTCGTCCCCCGTCCCTGCAAGGTACTCCGAAGCTTAAGTTAATAAGCGAGTCTGTGGGGGATTTTTTAGAGAAGAGAATGTGTCAAATGTAAAGTAGTTGTCTTACCCCTTCTTACCAGAGCTGGCCTATATATCGTGGGATGTCTCCCCTTAGGCGTAGCATGTCTGTCCTAGGAGATGGGACAAAATTCCTAATGCCGGCGAAGGATGTCCATGCTGTAAGAAGGTACTGATGGACCCTTCATTAATGTGGACGAGACCAGTCATTAACGGCGAGAGGACCTGTCATTCAATGAAGATGGGATTGGAGGCGGGCGCGCGGAAATCCAGGCTCTGTGGTAATGATGTCGTTATGAATGGACCAAGATGGGACTAGCATGGGCTAGCCAGGCGGGCCGGGAACGATGGGCCTGGGCTGCATGGCTGGGGCGGCCTTCGGCCTGTTGCCTTGTCAGCTCGTCTGGACCTTGGTCTTTATCTCGCGAGCTGGTTAGCTGAGCCAGTAACCAGCGAGGTCGCTGAGGGCTCGCCCAGGTGACATTGTTCCAGGCGAGCTTCGGCCATGCACGAGCTCGCTTTGATAGGTCTGAGCTTGAGGCCTGTCAGCTCCTTTGCCAGTGGTACCGGCCCAATAAGTTGGGCCCGGCCCTCATAGAGTTGGACGGGAAATACCCATAACAAGTTAATCAAGTTAATCAAGCGAGTATGGTTTTAGTCACCTAATTTTTCAGAATTACATAAAGAAATACTAGCAATATTACCCAATTAACCGGCTCATCACTTTCAGCCTTTGTACAATTATTTGTCTTTGTAGATTGCTTAATGGTAGGACAAGATTAATTGTGGGTAAAGATTGTAGGGTTTAGTGTTTAATTGTAGGACAAGATTATAGAGATTTGTTTCTTTTACTTAGGTATGTAGGGTCATTTCAATTGAGAATTATTTTTATCTATTCGGGTGTTTCTTAACGAGCATGTTTGGCATGTTTTCTTTGGTATTAGGTGATTGGAAGACTAGAAAATTTTTGTCATGAATAAGTCTTTAAGTTATCAGGTGTGATATGTATGAATGGGTGATCAAGTCTTTATATATAACAGTATCAAGTCTAAATTCATCTAGTACTTTTGGGTAATAGCCATGTTCCTACAAGTGATACCATATTTGGGTAATAGCCATGTTCTTACAAGTGATACCATATTTGACTTTTGCCCAATATCACTCGGGGAGTGTCATTTGGGTTGCTCATGGGCCACAGCCATGTTGATCTTGGTCTTTGCAAGAATGCTATGAATTAACCGGGTGGAGTGTTTCTAACCTAATATGTGCAAATAATAAGTGTATTACTTGTTCTACAAGTCCCAAGTCCATTTGTGTTGTATTATTGGTTAAAATATTATGGTGTTTTAACTTTTAAGTAGCATTAAGGTCAAAGCAGGCCCCTATTATGCGGTTACGTCATCTTGAGTTTTTGGAACTTGGCTGAAGTTATGGTGGTGTTAGAAGAATACCATAGATGACCTTGGCTTACTATTGTGTCGGCACAGACGTGTTTGGATCACTTTGAGGTTGAAATGATCTTGGCCTCAAGGACTAGTTCATATATAACAGAAGTAATTTGTTTTGACTCGATCTTTCATTAGTAATTTTATTATAATATTTTTGATATATTACTTGGATCATGGGAGTCCAAAAGCTATCTCAGTATTGCTTTTTGCATAAAAACCTTTGTGTTATTAATGTTCTTTGGCTTGAGATGGTTTTATTAATTTGTAAGGAAAACCATTATCATTTTTTTAACGCCTTCTCTTATTTGTTAAGAGAGGACAGTCCTTGGTATTTCTTGTTGTATAGATTTTCTAGATAAATGATAGCTCAATTGATCAAGAAGTGGTTCTTTTGCTAACAAGTTCCTTTTCTCTGTTTTTCTGAAACAATCCTCATATGTTGGCATGTTAAGGTTATTTCTAAAGTCCATGTTTGAAGTTGTTTGATCCGATCAAGCCTTGCGAAAATCAGGCATCCATCATTGGAGGTTTTAAGAATGGAAGTGAATAGCCAAATCAAAGATGGGAAGTATGCTGCTGATATTTCCTCCATAAGAGAAGCACAAGTGCGCATTAGTTCTCTTATACACAGAACACCGGTCTTCTCCTCAGAAACTCTAGACTCCATGGCTGGAAGAAAGTTACTCTTTAAATGTGAATGTTTCCAGAAAGGGTAAGAAGCTACTCTATGTTTCTTCGTAGGGAGCATAACTTTTACAGTCTTACTAATCAACAATTACCTTTAAATAGCTTTCAACCAAACTTAAGCCCTTCTCCCCCTCCTTGTGGCTTAACAGTGGGGCTTTTAAATTTCGTGGTGCCTGCAATGCTATATTTTCACTTGATGATGACCAGGCAGCCAAAGGGGTTGTGACACACAGCAGGTTTGCTTTGCCCCTGTGGGGACTTGCTAGTTAATTTTTCTCAAGCTATTAGTGGTAACCATGCAGCAGCCTTAGCTCTGGCTGCAAAACTACGGGGGATCCCAGCATACATTGTTATACCCAAAAATGCTCCAAAATGCAAAGTTGAGAATGTGCTGCGTTACGGTGGTCAGGTTATTTGGAGCGAGCCCACTATAAGGTCAAGGGAGGACATAGCAACCAAAGTGTTGCAAGAAACTGGGTCTGTTATGGTTCACCCATATAATGATGGGCGCATCCTAAGGTGCTAACTCATATTTATTTCTAGTTAACTGCATTTTCCTGGAATTTGGCTTGTAAATATCCCTGATAGTATTCTTGATTTGGTTCATGATTCATTTATTCTATTTCCTTGAAATTTGAATGTTTTCATTAGTAGATTATTGCACACAATATTAGAAGTGAGATATTTTGAACTCGTTTCTCTCCTGCATCTTGTGCTAGCTGTGTAACTTACTCGTCTTTCTGGTTTCTTCTTTTCCCCTGCTGTACATAACTTGGATTCTGGTTGGCAGTGGACAGGGAACCATATCGCTTGAGTTTCTGGAGCAAGCACCAGAAATAGACACTCTAATAGTACCTATAAGTGGTTTGTTTAATAGCTCCAGTTTTCATTTGTGTTCGTATTCTTCTTTTTGATTGTTGTTTTTGTTTTCTTCAACTTAAAATGCAGGAGGTGGTTTGATATCTGGGGTGGCATTGGCTGCGAAGTCCATCAACCCAGCAATTCGAGTTTTTGCTGCTGAACCGGAGGGAGCAAATGATGCTGCTCAATCTAAAGCAGCTGGCAGGATCATAACATTGCCAGAGACAAACACTGTTGCTGATGGCCTCCGAGCTTTTCTTGGGGATCTTACCTGGTAAATACTCACTGTTTTCTCGCCATTTGTTTAACCTGGATTTTTGTGCAAGAAAAACAAGGGTGAGGTTGCGTATGGAAAAGAACCCTGCCCCAATCCTTGTAAAGTGGGGGAACCTGGTACACTAGGGACACCCTTACTTCTGTGGATGACCATTACAACTAATTGTCCTGGAGGCCTAACTGCCTTTTTGTTGAAGCAGGCCTATTGTACGGGATCTGGTCGATGACATCATTATTGTCGAGGATAAGGAGATACTAGAAGCCATGAGACTCTGTTTTGAGATTCTGAAGGTCGCAGTTGAGCCAAGTGGAGCTATAGGACTTGCAGCTGTTCTCTCGGATGGCTTCAGAAAACACCCCTCTTGGAAGGACTGCGGCAACATTGGAATTATACTTTCAGGCGGCAATGTTGATCTGGATGTCCTCTGGGATTCCTTCAAGAAATGAAAGGCATGCTTGCTACTTCTTGCTTAATGCTATCCTAGCTTTAGCTGCTAGAGAAATTGCATTTATGTAAAGAGGCTGTTTCCACTACTTGAGCCTGTGATGTTTTAATCACGAAGGAGCAAAACTTTGTCGCTGCTACGAAAGCTGGCCTTCGTATAAAAAGTTTTATTATTATGTTGCAAATTTTTGTAGTGCATATTGTTAATGTATACATAATGCTGTTTAATACTAGTAATTCATTCCTTAATTGGTACAATATTAATGCCCTAATTGGAAGTTTGGACAAGAGTAATGCCCTAAATATAGAAGAGATGTCTTTTGAAGTCGTCCACAAATTCTCTTCTTCTCTCAGATTCCACCTCCATTGCCCCAAAATTCAAGGGCATGTCTCATCTTTGTTTTAAGCTCCCATGCCTCTGGTTCATTCTCTTGTCCCCCTTCCCCCATAGCTCTTCCCCTCTTCTGTTCTTCCCATTCTCAGGCTTAGCTCCTCTCTCATCATTGGTGGACGCCATGGCCCTCTCTCTCTCTTCCATTTTCTGTTTCATTGGTGAAACTGTTGCAGGACACTGACTATGAAGAGACATGATTGGTCTCATTGTGCTTCTGATTAAACAAATATTAGATTATCACAATGAACTAAGTCAAAAGCATGTAGAGATAGATGGTTATTAGACACAAAAGATAACATTCTCAATTTAGCTAATGGACATATGGAACAAGAAACATCCTCGGTGTTTTTATAGTTCAGCAAATCTTTCAAATTTTCCATCTTATGAAATGAAATATGTCCAAACTTATTATGCCAAGTATGTTTGCTTACAACATAGGCCATATGAGTAGAAGAAATACATGTTCTATCTATTGGTTGACATTCAGAATCAATAGAATCAGCATCAATGACATATAAACCTCTGTGAAGATTATCCCTGCCAATCATCTTTGAATGTTTGACATCCTGGAAAATACATGTGTGAGAGAAGAAACTAAGACTCATACAAATTTCTTTTGTAAGTACACAGATAGAGATCGAATTAAACTTGAATTGAGGCACAAATAGGACATTTTTAAGCACTAAATAGTGACTAAGCAATACATTTCCAACATATAATACAGAAATCTGAGAGTGATCTAGTAGAGTAATATATGTGTTTTGAATTGGCCTTAAATGAACAAATGAAGACTGATTGAAGCATATATGACTAGTGACCCTAGAATCCACTATCCAATACCTAGGATTATTGAGAATTGGACTCACGGAAATAGAAAAACAGGTACCTGATGCTTGGTCTTGGGAAGCATTAGGTTCTGCCCATGTTTTAGCCACGTTTAGATGAGTATTTAGCATGTTCAACAGATGCTGATATTGTGTAGGACTCAATGTTTGCATAAAATCTCCCATAACTTGATTATTGCTGGATAAATTCTGATGAGTCTCACATACTTGATTAACAATGGAATTTATTTGATTAGGATGTATTTGACTAGGGTTTCTTTACTTGAACTTATATCCAGGAGGATACCCGTGCAACTTATAGCACTTATCAATGGTGTGACCATGAAGCCTACAATGTGTCCATAATGATCTTTATTTCTTTGTAGACCGACCATGACTAGTTTTATGCATATCATGTTTAACATTGAATAGAGCATAATCATTCACAACAGTCTGATTTACTACATTCCTCTGATTTTCTTCTTGAGAAATTAGAGCAAAAATTTTATTAATGGGGGGAATAGGATCCATTAATAGTAATTGACCCCTGACTTGAGCAAAAGAATCATGCAAACCCATTAAAAATGACATGACATACTCCATGTGATAATGTTCTACTAATGCCCTAGTGCCTCCACATGAACAATTTCCGCATGTACAAATAGGTCTAAAATTACCAAGTTCATCCCAAATAGTTTTCAATTTGGTAAAGTAAGCACTTACAGACAATGAACCATGAGTTAGGTTTATTAATTCTCGCCTCAGCTGAAAAATCCGAGGACCATTACTCTGCTGGTACATCTCTTTAAGGTCTATCCAGATATCTTGCGCCGACTTAAAGTAGATGACACTCGTGGAAATTTTCTTAGACACAGAGTTAAGTATCCAAGAAATAACTATATTATTGTTCCTTAACCAGGCATTAAGTAAAGATTCATCACCTGTAGGTTTCGATATGGAGCCATTTACAAACCCTAACTTGTTCTTCACCGACAAAGCGATCACCATCGCACGGCTCCAGGAGGCGTAGTTATCTCCGGTTAATGGCTGGGACACCAAGACCAGGTCGAGGTTATCAGAATGATGTAAAAAGAGAGGACTCATTCCGTCATCAATGGCAGAATTAATCCTTGACGAGGAAGATGATAGATTCTCTGTCGCCATAGATAAAAAATGAACGAACAATTTTGCTGATTAAGAGGAATCACAAGATTCATGATTTCCAGAAGAAATCTTCGATAACAGATCTCCGAGCAAGAGAGAAAAGTTGCAGATGGAATCGTTGATCTTCGTATCACAGATCTTCAAAGATTCAAAGAAGAGGCGAAGCGAAGCAAGATTCGAAGAAGAGGCGAAGTGAAGCATGCGACGGAAGACAACCTAGGGCTCAACAGAAAAAAGCCCTTTCAAAATTGCTCTGATACCATTTCACGAAGATAAAGAGAGAGATAAAAGATAATAAAATGTTTCATTAACCTATTTGAGGTTTCAACTACTTTATTAAATATTCCTAGAATTAATACATCAAAATGACAAAAATGCCATTGTTTATTCAGCAATAGAAGCAACAGAAATCACAAGTATAACAGCACAAAACTAACAAAAGTATTACACAACTAAAATACTCTAATATTATGTGAAGAAAGAAAGAGACGATTAAAATGCTATATTTTGGTATCCCATATGATCAACTGGTCAAGATTCCATTAATCTTTTCTGGTGGAGCTGATTATGAACTCAAAACATTCTACAATATGATTCATTTCCCCTAAATCTGGGTTTTGTTTGATTGTCTTTTCCCAGTCTGTCTTTCTAATTACATCTCATAGGAGACAATCACCTTCAAGAAAATAAGACACTGTATTTTTAGATTCAAAGTTACATTAATATTTATTATAGATGGTTTTTTAAGGCTGGCTGATGATATTTTAATTCTATTAATAATGTTAATTTTATATTTAATTAAAATAATTTTGTACAATCTCAAATTTAGATTTGAAGAATGGACACACTTGTAATTTATGTATTTTTAAAATACAATAATTAATTTAACTATAATTATTAAAATACAATAATTTATTTAATTATTTTTATTAGTGACATCATTTCCTATTCACTAAAAAAAAAATGGTCAAGTTCTTATTTTTCTCCTTATATCTTCACACCTTTTTCGTATAGTTATTTGAGGTTTTTTTTTATTTTGATTATATCTTTATATTTATATTTTTAAGCTAATTTAAGTCTTGTATTTTAATATTTTTTTATATGTCAACTTAAATTTTTTATTATAAAAAAAAGAATTAAATTAATTTATCTTACTTTATTTTTTTTTACATATCAAAATATAAGATTAAATTAATTTAAAAATATAAATATATGGGTGTAATTAAAATAATAAAATATTTAAATTATTACACAAAAAATATTAAATTATAAAAGTTAAATTAACTTAAAAATGCAGATACAGACTTATAATTAAAATAATAAAAAATTTGAATGCAGACATTAATAAAACGTGAAACTACATGAATAAAGTATAGGTTTGGCTGAAAAAATAAAATAAAAAATATGATTATGTAATGCGCGACGACGTCGTACTGATGTTAACTGTTTTTGCCCTTCGCGTTATCACTCGTTGAGTCTGTCTAGGGTTTTGCTCGCTTTCTCTCTCTCTCTCTCTCTGTGCCATGGCGGAGCAAACTCACCATCCAGCCGCACCGTGTTGGAGCAACGTGGTGAAGCAATCATCACCGAACCAACCACGTGAGGACCTCGCGGCGGCGGTTCCCAATGGAGCGGTTGTTGGCAACTGCAAGTCGAGCAAAGGCATCGCTGTGGCGGTGGTGGACGCCAACGCCATCATACAAGGCGGAGAAGGTCTGGCCAACATCGCCGACAAGTTCGTCTCTGTCGCCGAAGTCATGAACGAGGTCCGCGATCCCATGTCCCGCCACCGCCTTAATTTCGTCCCCTTCACCGTACAAACTATGGAGCCCTCTCCGGAATCCCTCAAAAAAGGTATCCGATTTTGGTTGCAAATATGAACTTATTCTGTTTCGTTTCAACTGTTTCGAAAATTTATTAGTTTTCAAGTAGTTAATTTAATATTTAGATCGATTTAGTTCTGCAAATGAACTAATTTAATTGTATGATTAAACAGAGTTGGTTATGTGAGTATATAATTCCAAAAGAAAAACTCAACTAAAATTTTCATGAAGAAAATAAAATATGATTTCTCTGGTTTCTTGTTATTATCCTTACAACCAAACACGTGAATCAATTAAAAAGAAACTGGTAAATTGAGTTTTGGGGATAACCAAGGAGTGCTAAATATTTTATTTATTGTGTTCCAGTTTATTGTCTATTATCAGTGTTGTGTAAATTTTTGTTTAAACCTGTTAACTGATCAACATGAGGACTTTGGATGAATGATTTTGGGTGTGTGAAGTTGCTGAATATAACTTCCTTTAACTATTTTATGTCACAGTTTGAAATTTGAACTCTTTCTAGTGCAATTGAAAAGAAGTATACAAGGGAAAACTGTTTCAGCCTGCTGTATTTGTAAAAAAAAAAAAAAAAAAAAAGTTGTTTTGTTCAGAAGATGTAGTGTTAGGATCTGTCTTGGGATATAAATGGTTAGTTTTGGGTTGTTTACTTATTTTCTGTTCCTTAGTGTTTCTTCACCTCTTAGGCATGTTTCTTATGTGTGTTTCTTTCCCTCTTAGGTATCACATAAGATATAATGGTCTTACTGGAGATATGGTCATAAACAGAGACGATTTCGTGACCACCTAGTGGGATTAAAGCTTGTTTTTGTTGGGTCTCTTTACCAAATAAAAGTTTTCTTAACAGTTTATGGAGTGCTAATAATTGTACTTTCTGAACTTGTTGAGATACTGAGTGTTGGGACTATTACTTAGGGAATATTGAAATTTAGAGGGTGGAAAATATGCAAAAAAATTTGTTTTTTTTGGGGGGGATGAATTTTCACTTAATCATGTTTGTGTGTACGTGGCTTGGCAGTTATTAGTTTTGCAAGGGCAACTGGTGACTTACAGACACTTTCAGATGTTGACCTCAAGCTCATTGCTCTGACCCATACATTGGAAACTCAGATCCATGGTACTAAACATCTCAGAGACAGCCCTCCCCCTATTCACACAGTTAATGTGAAAAGGCTGCCTGAGAAGGACATGCCTGGGTGGGGGTCAAATGTTCCCAATTTGGAAGAGTGGGAGGCATTGGATCATCAAGGTGAGGATAAATCAAATCCTGATTCCAGGATCCTCCCATTGAAAGACCTAAACCTAAATGTCCTCTCCACGGATCACCATAGTAGTGCTGAAGGTGGTTCAATGGGAAATGGAAGTGCTTCCTCTGTTGGAAATCCTGAGGATGCCAGTAGCAGTTTTGAAAAATCCAAGAGATATTTTCCCAAGAAGAAGGAGATAAACACTGAAGGAAAGAAGATGATGGCAGATGGAATTGATGCATCTCAGGGACAATATGATGATAATGCTGATGATTGGCACCCTGCTGTAAGCAGAAGTACTCATAGAAGATATCTCAGGAGAAAAGCAAGACGTGAGATGTATGCCTCAATGTCTGAAGAAGATAGTCAACAAGATAAAGTGGGGCATATAGGAAGTGATAACATTGAAAACAGAAGGCAGTCAGATCAGCTGATAAATTCTGACGAAGCACATAATCTAGATGCAGTTTTAGAGGAAGGAGATGTCTCAGTAGGGAAGAACATTGATGAGGAGCTTTCTTCAATTTTAAACCAAGTGAGACTGGAAGAAGATTCACTAAGAGAACTTCAAGAAGGGAACGAGCCTTGTGCAGGACCTGAGCCTAATAATTCCATGGGAAATGAAGCTGTGTCTGGCAATGGAGATATATGTGTTGAAGGAGATGATGTTGAGAATTTTAATGATGGATTGGAACATGTTGAGATTTCAAGCCAGAACACTGGAAGCCTCGATGCATCATTAATTGATGATGACAGTACCGAGCAGAGCTGGATGTTGAGATCCTTGTCTGAGTCAACTGTAGCTTGTGTAACAAGTGATTTTGCAATGCAAAATGTTCTTCTGCAAATGGGTTTACGTTTGTTGGCACCTGGAGGCATGCAGATCCACCAGCTGCATAGGTATATGTATCTGCATTTGGTTTGACTATCTTCCAGTGAAATCTCTTGGTGTTGTTTTTGCTTTTGCAATTGAACATGAATAATTTTTCTCGTTTGAGCACTTTTTCTTTCTAGATCCATGGATTTTTTTTTTTTTATTAAGAAGAAGCATGCTTAATGTATTTTCAGGTGGATACTAAAATGCCATGCCTGCTTTAAGGTGACCACTGAAATTGGTAGGATATTTTGCCCCAGTTGTGGGAATGGTGGCACACTAAGGAAGGTAGCTGTCACAGTTGGTGAAAATGGAATTGTTGTTGCTGCACGTCGACCACGCATATCCTTGCGTGGCACAAAAGTAAGCATATTAGTACCATGCTTTTTATTTTCTGGAATTTCCTTCATGTTTCTTCCTTCTCCACCCTGAGTTTGGGTATCTGCATGGTGTGGGACTGTGACCTGTTAGTTCATGAACAACTGGTCTGTGGCCCTAGGAAATACTACCCCATGCTGCATGGTGTCAATGTTTTTTGGGTTCTCATGTTATGATTTTGTGCCAACCGCATTCCTTTCTGGCCACAGGTGTTTAATCTAAATTAAACTGCTCATTCAAGTATAACATTTCATGGTCATTTTCGTTTGGCAAGCTTCCATTTACTACACCCTGTTCCTAATCATCTTAAAGCTTTTGATTCAGTTCATCAATACTGTGTCTTAAACTGAGGACAAGACTTCAAATGTAATTTACAAACTATAAGGAGGCATTCCAGTGGAGATGCTATAGTATATACCTGTTTTCGTGCATGTGTGCATGAGAGAAGAGACAACCAACACCCCCCCCCCCGGGGGAATTAAGAACATATGAAGTATTTGTTCATCTCTGAGAAAGTCAACTTGTAATATGGAAATTCATTTAATGTCCAATTGTCTATTTCAAGTCTGTAAGTGGAGCTTGGCCATGTGCAGTTTTCTTTGCCCTTACCCCAAGGGGGAAGAGATGCTATTACGAAGAACCCTGTTTTACGCGAAGATCAGCTTCCTCGGAAGTTCCTGTACCCAAAAACAAAGAAGAAGAATAAACAGGTTAGCTTTTGTCCGTCTTCTTTACTGTTTTCTTGAAGCAGCCTGTATTACCTCCAGTCTAGACTTAAAATCTTGTTTTTAACTATTACCTCTGTTTATGCCCTCCCTAGGGAGACGACATATTTGCTTCAGATGACATCTTTTCGCACCATAGCACCGATAAGAGAGCACCACTGCAGCCTCCTGTAAGGAAAGCATTGGCAGTTTTCAGCGGAAAGAGGAATCCAAATGACAACCATTTTGCTCGTCCTAAACATTAGAGGGTCTCAAACACATCACATTTTTGCATCTATTATGACTTGATAGAATGGCAGGATTTTGAGAATAGGCTGCCTGAACAAGCAAATATAAGTTTTGATGAGTTCAAGGCTCAATAGCCTGAAACTATAATTTGTTCCATGACACTGTTGGGAGCTTTGTTTTTTTGGGTTTCTTTGGGTTTCCAGCCCATATCTTGGATTTGTAATAAAGTAATGGTTCTGATTGGTTGTAGGTGGTTCCTCTGCTCAGCCAGTGATGATTGGATTGTATGACTATTGTTTTTTTCAATTATTTGGTCAAGATTTTTCACATTTCAATGCTTCTCATCCAAAGATAGATCCTTTAGGGCTATTTAGGATTTCAATTTTAAAGATTTAATGAATTCTTGTAGTTGGAATTTAAAAAAGGTTTTTAGAATGGGAATTCTACTAGAATTTTATAATTTAGAAAGTAATGATATAATTACAAGTATTTTAATATTATAGTAATATTATTAACAATAATATATTGGAGTATATAACAATTAAAAAATGTTAAAAATTCAAGATGGACAATTAAAAAATATTCTGTTTTTTATTTAGAATTTTTTTTATTTGAATATGTTTTCTATGGAAAAATATAGCATTTTACAACTAAGTTTTTGGAGGCTTTGCTCCAAATGTTGAAAAGATATTTTTGAGAGAACTTATATGCAAACAATTATTTTTTGTTTAATAATAAAAGGGATAAATTAGTCACATATTTTCTAAATTTTGACTATTTAATTCAGATACCTAAACTTTAAAATTACTTAATTATTTATAAATTTTTTAAAATTACACACAACACCCATTTCATTATTAGTAGTGTTAAGTAAATTGATATATATCTTTCGAACTTTAGGTATTTGGTTTAGATTCTTTATAAATTTTTATTATTTTTTTTTCAAATTAGTCTCAACCTTTTTGAGAAAATTGAGGAATTGATTTGATAAAATATAAAAATTTAAAAGGCATTGAGATCGAAATTTATATGGTTAGTAATGAAATGCTAAGTTTAGGAATTTAATAAATGTCTGAATCAAATATCAAAGTTCAATTTCTTCTAATTAACATTAACTTTAATCCTATTAGATAAAAAGATTAAGATGTCTTATTTTGTTATTAACTACTTAAAGTAGACCCATTGCAAATAACACCTTTAACAAAAAAAAATACACATAAAGAAATATACACACACGCAGATCTAAGAAAGGGCTAGATTGGATTTCAACTCATGTCAGCTTTAACTCAGATTTATATAAATTATTATTTTTTTTAATTTTTAAATTATTAATCCATAGTCCTTTTAACTAATCTATATTCCCTACGCCCCGTGTTGTCTTAAACCAAGTCCATAATCTAACTCAAATCAAAAGTTTTTAAATTTTATGTTTTAAACTTCGTTGAGAATAACTTCAAATTAAATAAAAATAATTTTTATTATATATGAATTCATTACATTCACTTTCTTGATTTCTAACTCTTTACATTTTAAATTTTTGGATCCGCCCCTCCACACACATAACAATAAATATGTAAAATGAGCTTTCACTATTTAGTAATGTGACCAAATGTGCTAAGCAGCCGGGTGTATACAAAGGGATGAGGAAGGATTTGCCATGCATGAAACACTCTGTTTCCTTGAGCATGGATTTGATGCATTTACATAAGAAGGGAGACCAAAGGCAGGCCGATTGAAGAGTCACAACCAGAGAGTATTACAAACTCGTATTCCAGATTTACAGTCCTGTGTTTGTTTGTTAGCTTCAGCTCTCAGTTGGATGAAAGTGCAAGCTCTGCCCATGCCAAAGAAGATGCCTTCAGCTCAGCCGACACTGATGTGTCGATTCTACTCTCCAGCATGCTGCATAGTTCCTCCATCAACGCGAATTTAGATGGTTCGGGATCTGGATGGATGCAAAGTCTCACCACCTCGCATATCGCTTGCAGGTCATCATAGCCAAAATGCTTCAGCTCCGGATCCACCACGTATGGCATGATTTCTGGCAGCTCGAGGAAGTCCTTAGCCTACACCCAAGTGATAAATTTGTGTTCGTTAGATATGTAGGCGATGATATTAGTTATACGGTCTTACAGAAGAAAAGGGGCATGGAGGAAGGGTTTTGGAATGTTGCCATTGTTGTTAGCAAACACGAGCAGTATATCGTCGTGCTCTATATTCTATAATCAATCGGTGCAAGAGCAGTGCTAGATGAGGGGCATTCGACCACAAGTTTCCATTGAGTTCTTACCCAATCCACTAGGCAACCTCTCTCTTCACAATTAGCAGGTCTCCCGCTGACAATTTCCAGTAGAAGTACACCGAATGCGTAGATGTTCCCTCGGATATCCAGATGGCGATCTTCTAGTGAATTTGGAAGAACACAGATCGCACCTTGACTGCCGATGGAACCTGAGTTCTTCTCTGATCTTGAAAGTATTGACTTCCAACTTTCAAAATCTACCAGCTACAACAAAAATCGGGGGCAAATGTGCTCAAGATTTAAAATGTGGATCATTTGGAAAGAAAGAAAATGGGTACTGGAAAATTTATCAAGAAAACAAAAATGAATGTGATACAGAAAGTAAGCGAGGAAGCTAAGGAAAAAACTCGATTGCAGTGTAGGTATTTATGGGACTTGCAGTATACCTTGGGAGAAAAATCTTCTGTAAGATAAACGGAACTAGAATTCAACTCGGAGATGGTAAAAGGAGGGTCGAGTTCTGTGTGAAGATACTTTAATCCCTGAGCAATTCCTATAACAATTTTCATTCGTCGTGTCCAAGATAATTGGCATCCTTCTCCATCTGCAGTTTAAAGAACCATAGGTCTCAGCTACTGAAACATGTTGAAGGAACCAACAGTTACAAGGAAGAAGCTTTACTTACAATGGAGGTGCTCATTTAGTGTCCCATTTGATGCATACTCAAAAACCAGCATCCTTGTAAATGGTTCGCTCTCTCTGCAATAACCTAGTAGTTTCCCAGTATTCTCATGATCTAGTCTTGCCAAATCAGCCACCTAAATTACACAAAAATTGGAACATTACAAAGGTGGCTGACAAATTTGATGCATTTATGCATTGTAACTGTCGATGTTTTCGATGGAATATTTAGCTAGAAGCACGACATTACAAAACCAAGTACTTTACCTCTCTCTGAAAGTAAAGCTCAAGATAGCCTGTCCAATTCTCTTCTTTAATGCAAAGAGATATTACAGCAATCTCGGGTCCACCTTTCATGGTGCCTTTGTAGACTAGACTGTCAGGAGAGGACCCAATAATATTGCTGAAATCTTCACATGCTACTTCGAGTTCTTGTCTGCTAAATCTCATTACATCCTTCAACATTGCAGAATCTGCGTAGAGACGCCACAATAGTTGACGTGTGAATACTTTTGAAATTAAAGCTTTGATTGTACAGTTAAAAGAGACTTACCTATGTATATCGTCGTGTTCTCCTTATCCCCTGTGGACTTTTTCCAAGGGATAATTATAGAAGGTTTGCTTTTGCATCTCTGGAGAGCAGTGAAGAGAGCAACAACGAAAAGACAGCCTACCATTGTTCCAGTGACTATTTCCAATGCTAAGAGCCAGGCAGGTTTTGATGTTGAGGCAGGTTTTGAAACTGCCTGATGTCTAGTTCCATTTTGAGGGGATCGGTGGTTTGGGTTTACTCCTGGAAGGTTGGCAGGAGGAGCACCAGCTGCAGTTGGACGAATTTTGCATTTCACAAATCACAAAACCAACCAGAATGAACAAGGAAAGATTCGGTAATCTTATGAATAGACAGCTTAAAAAATGGGTACAATTTGCTCCTAACTATATATTGAACTATCCTCATCATATTGAGCAGTATTTCATCCTTCTCTTCAAACTAAGTGAAGTATACATTTTCGAGGGCTTTTTCAATGTTTTTATGTATTCCAGTACTGAACTTTGTTCAGTATGTGAAAAATTTCCAGCATGTTTACTCATTCTCTCAGGCAGCTCACCAACTATGGACACCAAGGACAGTATGATTGTACATACCACATCGTTCGTTGGGGCGCTGTTTGGGATCTTTGGCTTGAAGGCAGTTTCCTTGAAAACTTGACCTGCACAAAACAAATTACATGGAGGTTCAGAGAATGCAAAAATCAAGATGAATAAAGATATAGCAAATCATGGAGGCAGGTACAAAGACAAATGGTTTAGACTAACAATCCAGATGAAAGGGACGTATAGACACCTTGGGAGGTACTCCAAGCACTTGGGTATGCTCCCAACAAAGAAGTTGAATGAAAAATCAGCAAATTTTATTTGAGACAAGTCACAGAAGCCACTAGTAGTCCAACTTGAGGCATACCTGTAGCAGAAATAATTCGAGTTAAATTGTAAAACAGTCAATATGATGGAACTGTCTATAGCTTCACTTCCACTATGATGGTCTTTATCTTGATCACAGCTTAAAACATTAAACATCAACCTTTCCATTTTTCACTTGCTTTTAATAAAAACTTCAAACACAGAAAGGAAAAAAAAAAAAAAAACAAAAAGAAGTTGTTAATGCTTGAGTAGTAATGTCAGGAATTACTACAATTAAAATCAAGAAAAATAAGCAAAGAAAATGGAGTGGCCTCAATAACATCTCTGATTCTTGGACACTTATTCAAGGAAATTTTGTCTGATAAAATGCTGCAGATGGTTTTCCATGGTTGTGGTTATAGCGTTTTGAAATGACCAAACGAAGTGAATTGCTCGTAAGCTAGACAGGTGGGTTGCTGATGAGAAAATTCTGGCTGTTGCAAGCACAGAAGTTACTGCATTGAGCATCACACAGATAATAGTCAAAGGGCATTCTAAAGTGTGATATCTTCACAAAAGCATAAAGTTGCTTTCAATAGTTTGTAGTTCACCGAACTTATTTTCAAATTGCTGGCATTTTTCATGTTGATTGGACTAAGAAGATGCTAAAGTGGGCCTTAATTTACTTACTCGGTCCCAGTTCTAAAACAGTTCAGAAGATTGTAAAGAAGGTAGTATTTCTGTGGTCATGAACCAAAACCCGTATCAACCATCAAAGGATCAAAGTGTGCCCAAAAAATGTCCCAGCACATAAATAACCAACCTTGACAAACACTTCTTCACCAGCAGAGATACATTGTGATGTTAGAAATGGTGATTGGAATACAAAAAGGGTAGGGATAAGGATAAACTCATTCCCATTGTATTGTCTCCCAGTTACAATAAGATACGAAATAAATACAAGCTTCCCAGAAATAGTCAGAAATGAAGATAAAAAGAGGAAACGTGATATACAAAACAAGAATTTACCCCCATTTTCCTATCATATTTTTGTTGGTCCCATGCTTTCATCATAGCCAAACAAGGAGACATGATTTCCCCAACATTCTCTGATTTCCCCACACAACCAGTTAATTAACCCGATTTAACTCCTAGTATCATCTTTTATTAGGGTCGCATGGGATCGATCACATTACCATTGCAAAAACAAGAAATCTCGCAACTAAAAAACAAGTAAAAGTATTCATCAATTTGGGGTTGGCTGAACCTTTTGTCAACCAACAAAATCTCCACTCCTACTAACTTTATATCAATATCATGCTTCTTTGACTAGTCCCATTTGAATTCTTCTTGGACAATGAGCAAAGACCAGAGATGAATCAGAAACCGTACACGCAAATGAAACTGTACGCAAGAATCTATACATATAAACATGCCTTTAACGTTTATAACAGCTAGGGACTACTATATTTGGTGGACTTATTCATTCCCAACATTTTTTTTAACCTCATCACTAACATGTGCACAATACAAGTAATGAATGACAGATAAATACCCTAACTACCACCTCAATGTGACTTCTCTAAACTGTGATTCAGAAATTCAACAGACTGTTCACAAAGATGATAAAATACAATTTCATAGATGTAAGTATATAATTGGTAGGCAAGTAATAAAGGAAAAGAACATGTGTAAGTATATAACTGTCATTTTCTGTGCAGAATGATATTCACATGGAGAAACATCCTGCAAACGACTAGTACAGTGAAAGTCATTAACTCAATCTCCAGGGGGGAACCATAAGAGTTCGACTAAAATGTCAGGATGCAGAAATTTTCTACACTTTCACTTACATCCCATGAGTGCTGGACGTAGAATCTGAATTATTACTCACAGGAATGATTCCTTGAAGCTTATTTCTATCCAATCGAAGCTCCTCAAGGTGCTTCAAATTGCCAAGCTCATGAGGCAGCTTTCCAGTCAACCCATTGGACCGAAGGTTTCTACAGCCAGATAAGCAAAAGTGAAAAAATAGAAGGCAAAAGATCACCAAATATCAAGTGAAGAGAAGAAATTAATGTCAGAATCCATTTACATTTTCATCAGGTTAGTTAAATTTCCAAGCTCAGGAGGAATTGGACCGGATAGCTGATTCTGTCCCAAATCCAAGACCTTTAGGTACTTCAACATGCCAATTTCTTTGGGTATTGCACCAATCAGATTATTTCCATGCAAAATTCTGCACAGCATCAGGATGTCAAACTAAATTTCGGCCATTTCACGCCCCGATTTACAGGTACCGGCCGAATAAAAGGGGAAATATGTAGAAGGAAAGCATACAGCTCTTGCAAGGAAGATAATGAACTCAATTCTGGAGCAAGAAAACCCCTCAAAGATGATCCAGAAATGTTTCTACAAATCAGAGTTACACACAAACAGGTCATGATAATTAGTCTTTACATATGTGCTACTAATCTAATTCTCAGTTCTACAAAAGTAAAACAATCCAAACATAACCCAGAAAGGGAAAAAAATAAAAATAAAATCCAAACACGAGATATATTTGTGTGGATATTAATCAAGAAACAGCTTATTAGATAGATACGACATCTTACAGCTTTAAGACATGATCACCATCAGTAGAACAGGAAATGCCAGACCAGTCACAAGGGCCTGAATCTAGGGTATTCCAACTTGACAAAGCCAGAAAAGGGTCTTCATATATAGCTTCCTTGAAAGCCTTAAGAGCTTGCACTGCGCAAAACCAAGAATCCCCAGTAAGAAAGACTCGACCAAATCAAATTTTTGGCAACCACTGTACTTTATAACAGTTCACTAATCTAGTAACAAAGTGACACAATTTTCCCACAAAAGAGTCAAATCAAGCTCTACATTAGCGCTAGAATTTAAGATCCGATCCCCGAATCAAGATCTAAGCAAAACCACATACCTTCAGTTAATGCAGAATTAACTGAAGAGCCACAATTTACAAGAAGGAAGAGTCCCAAACAAAAGCACACAACTTGAAAAAATGAGCGAAATGGCTTCATTCTTCACTCAAACCCAGCAACCAAACAGCTCATGGAACCACCAGAGTCCAAGAAATCAAGCGAGGAAGAAAACCGAGAAACGAAAAAGGGGAAAGGAATCAACGTAGTTGGCGATAAGGGTTTATCAAGAAAGAGGGAAAGCGAGCAGTGAGAAACAGCAAGAAGTACAATGGTGGGTTTATCAAGATAAATAAAGATTGATTCAAATGATTAAGAACCAAGTGAACAAGCTAAAGGAAGCTTAAGAGCAAATCTATGAGTCTGAAAGTAAAATCACTGGGAACGAATCAGTAAAGAGACTGAAGCAAACAACATAGAAAACGTAGATTCAAAGAGAGGTTTGGTGTCAGAAAGTAAAAGCAATGGAGAGAGAAAGAAGAGAGAGAGGATGGAAGAAAAAAAGAACTGGATAAAAGAGAGAGAGAATTCAATTGAATGAATGAATGTTGAGATACAGATGAATTAGAAGAAATCTGTTCTGAGGAATGTCTTGTTGCTGCTTTGGCATTCAAATTGGCCGTTTGGAATTTAATTTACCAAGATTTGATTTTTATGGAAAATTTATGTGATTCTTGTTCGTGTTGTTGGGTCACACCACCTTTAATCTTTAATCTCTAAGTCTCTAATCTTTACTGTTAATCATTGTTTCTTAGCAGCGAAACTCCATCTCGATTTCTCGTTATACAGGAATTTCATTATCTCGAGCTCATCTCCTTTCCTTCTCTTCATCTCCTTTCTCTTGGATTTGTTAATCACATTAATTTCCAGAACCCTCCAATCAAGGGTTAAATTTAAAAAAATTCAATAATTAATGCTCTAAATATCTCATGTGCTTTCTTTTCTAAATATTATTTAGATGGGTAATGGGATGTCAGCATTTTTATTATCATTTAGAGATCATAAATTTAAATCTTGTTTAAAGAATTAATTTTTATTTTTTAATATAAATAAAAAATATTAAAGATAAAAACACACGACTCCTTGTATGAAATTATTCATATAAATTTATCTTTCTTTTCTCTATATAAATTTATCTTGAATTTTATAAATAAAAAATGACTCGTATATTTTTTAATATATTCTAAAAAATTTAATAAATACTCTGATAAAAATTTTGAAATATTTCATAACCTTATCTTGACTATTCCCTATTTTGATCTAAAAAGAATTCTAACTTTATTTTGATACAATTTTATTTTATTTATTTTAACAAAATCTATTTAAACAAAATATATAAAGATATTTTAGAAGAATACTCGAAATAGCGAAAAACCGATATCAAGGTGCCAAACATTCTCATCAATGTGAGCTTTTGAGAAAGATTAACTTGTTATCCTTAAAGTAACTTTTATCTATTGAGAGACAACTCTTTCACTCATCATTGTCAAATCAAAAGATAATTTTTGTCTTTACTTGGGATTACCGTCCTTGTACGACTCCAGTCACTCATACTCTTGATTTCAACATAAAAGATAAATCACAAGTGTGAAATTTTGTCTTACTGTATAGAACGAGAATCGAATTTACGACCCATCAATACGAACTAGACATATCACTTGTCTGATTACTCGTCCTATGCGTTAGACATAATTTTTTTTGTCGTTACTTGACAAATAGATTTTACAGTTCAACTTCCTTTTCTCTTTGCACTCGAGAGCCAATCTCTGTACGACTTAGGGAAACATTTGCATGCCTTTATTACCTTTTTATAATAGTATAATAGAAGACAAATAAAATTATATCAGTCACACAGATCACGTTTATTTGAGAGGCCGCCGGAAAACATGGTGGTGGGAGCGGCGCCGCCACGAATGAAGGGGGAGTGGTGTTCGTGGGGCGGAGGCAAAATGGGAAATAGGCGAGTCGTGATGGAGGTTGCGCAGGGGATCGTGTACCGCATCCTCAGCGCACGTTAGAAACAGCAGCCCCACAGCAAGCACGGGTTGCCAAATCGGGTAACTTATCGTCAAAATATCACGAGATGCCGATCGGAGACAGCGGTATAATCATGGGGCCCACAGATAGCTGGCACTTAGAATTCTTTCTAAGGATTATTATCACCTTAATAGTCTCTCTACTTATTATCACCGGTTAATTACCTAACTAATTTTCTTTATTTCAATTGACCATACTGCTCCTATGCCTAACCCTTTTTGAAAATGTATTTTCTTTTTTTTTTTTGTAATATGGGTCGAGAGATTATAGTCACCTTTGATCTAGACCTATCTCGTCTTTTATAAAATTTATGATCCATCTACTCTACAACTCTAAATAAACGAACAAGTTTATCGCGAGACAAAGATAGAAGACCTGACCCCATGGATAGATACAATCAAATATACAATACAGGATCGAAAATGTTATTTTTACTTCACAAGTGCATTTGCACTATCTCGAAGAATTCCTATTTTGAAAATATTATTTTTACTTCACAAATGTTTGTCACATTTTATTATAGAATAATGTTATCTCATTATAATCAGTAATGGTAATTATTGTTTTATATTTTAATAAATAAAATTTATTATAAAAGTTTTATCAAAATCCAAAAGTTTAAGGATCAAATTAACAATTTTCTATTAAATAAGAAAAATTATATTCTTACAAAATTTTTATATAATTTAAAGAAAAATAATTTTCTTTGGCTATAAATAAGAATTCACATCCAATACGCACGTGCTTAACGCCATATGCAAGAGCCTAGCACGCAATGGCTTTCTTTGATAGAGGCTTACCTTTTCAAGCTCCGCTTGTTGCCTTTTATTTTGATAAGAGTAGGGGCAAAGCTACTCGTTGTCTACTAAATAAGCATTCACTACCTATCCAACCCTTTTCTTTGATCAAGAGTCAAGTTTAGTCAAATAAATGAAGTGAACTACTCAACCTCTTTGTTCGAAGCTTTGTTTCTCCTAATTTCGAAACACAAAAGTAGACTTGCAACTGTTGTATAGGAAAAAACTTCTCTTTGATAATGGTCATAAGAGAAAATTTGTTATTACATTGCAATAGACGTGACCTCTTTACAATGTTTTTAAGGAGAACGATACTATTACACATTTTTACCATAAAATATTTTATAGCAATATTTTTTTGAACTTTTTATCATCATCAATCATTTTAATGGGTATTTTTTAAATTTATTATTATTAATGAACCAAGTTATTTTATAATTTTTTTTATTTAAATAACATTACACTTTAAATAATAGTTTTGGCCTGCATTGAATGATTAGCCATGAAGGATTCTCTTTTGACAATGCTTCCAAGCAACACATACATGAATGGATATGGATGTCTTTTGAGCTTTAAAACCTCATTACTCTCTTCAAAATCAAAATAATAAATGCTTTACAACAGGACATCAGCCATCATATTTAAAAATTTATCTAGAGATAGTTTTAAATTAGAAAATATTTTAAAGAATAATAATATATCAACTCGTAATCACACAAAATAGAGGTGGATGCATGAATTAGAGTTTGTCAATCGTTTTTATTTATTACCATATCTTCTATATAATTTCTATAATTCATATATATCTAAGTCAACCGTTCTTCAACAAATTTTTTCCTAATAATTGATGTTGTTAGGAATTGGGACTTGATGCATCACTTGGCGACTTCTGCAAGCATGAGACTTTTGTTTCCTAAGGGAATCTCCGATGATTACGTTTGTATTAGGATTTTAGAGAATGAACAAAAAGGATAATAATAAAATGGTTAAGATCTTAGACCTCTCCGTTACTTTCAGAATTTAAGACTTATATAAGTCGATCCAAGATGACTCAAGTGTGACTTTCACTAAACTATTTCCTCATGTGTGACCCATGAGTATGGTTTTGGGCGATGTCTAGCCCATGCTTCTCGAACCACTCTAGAACCCATGATCTCATCAAGTAGAGAAAAAAATGGTAACACATTTGACAATTTGTTAGAAAGGACACATCATCAAAGAATTGGGCTAGGTGTTGTCTTAGCATTTGGTAGATTTAATTATCGTGGTTAGTATTTCTTTGACTCTTTTCCTCAAAATTTGTCCTACTTGATCTACTCAACCCACATAAGACTATAATGGTCTTAATCCCACATGATCATTTTATTATCTTTATTATGTCTCATGAAATAAATTTGATAATCATTAGATAAAATTTTTCTTTTTAACTTTTCATGAATCCGAAAATGCAAGAATAAGAACAATGGAAAAATTAAGAATAAGGGTCATTTTCTTTCTATCTAATTGTGTCCAAAAATAAAAACAAGCTAAAACCACAACAACAACCATAATCAAACATACAAATAGTGTTAAAATAAGAGATGAAATAAATATTGGGATCATTTTGCTTTCTTTGACCAAAGAATAGTCCTTAATTACGCTTGAATTTAAATAAGTGGAGCTATGTGTGATAGATACCCAGAGATTTTCAAATGAAATGTCATAAGACAAATAGGGTCCCCCCAACAATGGGGGTCCCATGAATGTCCTTTATTGAAATTAAATGAGTAAGTAAAGGGGAAATTCTATTTAGAACCCGCATTTTTACTCTTCATAACCCAAACTTCATAAAATTCTGTGCTAATTTTAAAATTTCTATTTTACCCCTCCCATAACCCACTTTTTTCTCTAATTATCAGTCTTCGCCTCGCCTCTTTGTTTCTCTCCTGCACACAAACATACACACACAAACACATACATATATATATACACACATAGGGCCAAAAACCTAGCTGCTGGGTCAGCCATGGTGGCCAACCCCCCCCCAACACACACACACACACTCTCTCTCTCTATATATAAACCCAGCACACACACTTTTATATATATATATATATCACACACACCTATATATATATAGATATACATACTTGACACACAAAAGCACACTTATATATATATATATATATCACACACTCACACACACCTATATATATATATACACACAAAATCCTGGCCGCGGCCATGGCAGCCGCGGCCATGGAAACCTCTGCACCTCGCGGTGCGGAGGCTGCTGAAACCTCCGCACCGCGAGGTGCGGGGATTTCTCAAATCCCCGCACCTCGCGGTGCGGGGGTTTCAGCAGCCCCCGCACCGCGAGGTGCGGGAATCTGAACAAGCCCCGCATCGCAAGGTGCGGGGGTCTTTTAAATTTTTTATTTTTTTTATTAATATATTTATTTTTTATTTTTTTAAGTTTAGATCTTTTAAATTTTTTTACCTTTTTTTTAAAATATCATTGATTTCATATTATTCTCACACATATATTTAAAATGTGAAATATAAAAATATAATTAATATAAAAAATAATAAATATAATTAAATTGTCAAAAATAAATTGCCAAATAATATAAATAAATTAATTTTAAATTTTAAATCATTGTATTAATTTTTTACTACTTAAACAAATTTAAACTTAATTAATTTATCTTATTAAATTATTTAAAAATACACATATCTGAAAATTCTACTATCATTTAAAATAATTTTTTTTAAATATATGTATCTTTACCTAATTCAATAAGATAAATTAATTAATTTTAATTTTTTTAAGTATAAAAAATTCAACACCTAAGATGATTTAAAATTAGTTAAATTATAATTACTTAAAATATAAATATTTAAAATTTATTTATTTATATTATTTGGCAATTTATTTTTGACAATTTAATTATATTTATTATTTTTTATATTAATTATATTTTTATATTTCACATTTTAAATATATGTGTGAGAATAATATGAAATCAATGATATTTGAAAAAAAGGGTAAAAAAATTTAAAAGGTCTAAACTTAAAAAAATAAAAAATAAAAAATAAATATATTAATAAAAAAATAAAAAAATTTAAAAGACCCCCGCACCTTGCGGTGCGGGGCTTGTTCAGATTCCCGCACCTCACGGTGCGGGGGATGCTGAAACCCCCGCACCGCGAGGTGCGGGGATTTGAGAAATCTCCGCACCTCGCGGTGCGGAGGTTTCAGCAGCCTCCGCACCGCAAGGTGCGGAGGTTTCCATGGCCGCGACTGCCATGGCCGCGGCCAGAATTTTGTGTGTGTATATATATATATAGGTGTGTGTGAGTGTGTGATATATATATATATATAAGTGTGCTTTTGTGTGTCAAGTGTGTATATCTATATATATATATAGGTGTGTGTGATATATATATATATAAAAGTGTGTGTGCTGGGTTTATATAGAGAGAGAGAGAGTGTGTGTGTGTGTGTGTGTTGGGGGGGGGTTGGCCACCATGGCTGACCCAGCAGCTGGGTTTTTGGCCCTATGTGTGTATATATATATATGTATGTGTTTGTGTGCAGGAGAGAAACAAAGAGGCGAGGCGAAGACTGATAATTAGAGAAGAAAGTGGGTTATGGGAGGGGTAAAATAGAAATTTTAAAATTAGCACATAATTTTATGAAGTTTGGGTTATGAAGAGTAAAATTGCGGGTTCTAAATAGAATTTCCCTAAGTAAAGACCATTTTGTGTTCATATGTTTTGAGGGAGAAGGGACCCTTTTGCCTTTCTTTTCACCTGCCACTGTCATGGAAGGCTCTTTATGTGCTCTCTCTAATTAGTGAGAGACCCCATGCTCTCACTCTAGTGGGATTTTGTCGGAATGTGACTCTATCTAAACGCTAAATCTTAATATTGAGATTTAGTCATACTTTTTAAATTCAACCCAAAACCCATACATTGGTAAGGAACTAATAGGACCTGTTTCATGCATTACTTGAGGGGTCTCCAATCACAAATAATTATTAGCCCAGACTATTCCTCTCTTTCTAAACCCACAATTTGTTTGATCACGATTTAGGTATACGGACATATTTGTAGTGAACTGAATCTCGGGACTTGGCTCCTATGATAGACTTTGAAAATTATATAGTCTCACAATAGAATTAAATTCATAATCTCGCAATATTTCAAACTCCTAAAAACATGCTATGGCCTAACTAGTTTGACTTTGTTTTCATATTTAGAAATTTGAAAACACACAAAATGGCATTTCATAAATCTTTTTTTTTGGTTAACTTTTTCTTCATATTTGTAACAAGACTTTTTTAATTTTATGTAATATAATTTTATTTTTCACATTGTTGACACATTTTTTTTATAACACCCCGCATCAAGTGATAGGAAGGTCTGGGATAACTTACACTAATGGGCCTATGCGAAGTTCGTAGGGGGTCACCTATTCTCGAGCTTTCCCAGCTCAAGCACGCTTAACATGGGAGATCTTTACCTGCATTCAGCCTAAAAGGTATTCAGTTGGTGTTGTTTCCTTCCTCACTTATCCTCGATGTATACTACCCTTATTTGGATTCTTGGGGTGTTACACATTGTGTTATCACGGGCCCATAGCCACGGATCAACTTTCAGTTCTCTCCCTTCAAAGGACAAGAGCCTCACCTCACTTATGAGCCCTTTCAGTCACCCTCTAGGCGATCGATGTCAGAAGAATTTGGTGCTAACACACCACCGTCAGAGCTTCCCCTTCTAAGTGCAGTGACGCTCATGGGCGCAGACCGTCTTAGGGGTGACAGAGGATAGTTTGGCCAATGAGGTTCCCACAGACGACACTAAATGTTGACACATTTTTTTGTAATGCCCCGCATCGAGCGATAGAAAAGTCCAGGACAACTTACACTAATGGGCTTACGCAAACTTTTCAGGGGGTCACCTATCCTTGAGCTTCCCCAGCTCAAGCACGCTTGGGAGTTCTTTGCTTGCATTCAACTCAAAAGGTAATGTTGTTTCATTCATTACTTATCCTCGATGTATACTTCTATTCTTTGGACTCTTGGAGTGTTACATATTGTGTTATCACGAGCCCACATCCACGGATCAGCTCTCAGTTCTCGCTCTTCAAAGAACAAGAGTCCCACCACACTTATGAGCCCATCAATCACCTTCTGGGCGATTGATGTGGGACGAACCCAGTGCTAACACACCACCGCCAGAGCCTCTTGTCTTGCAGGTTACACTCCCAAGATCAGCATCACCAAGTTTGAGGTCGCTACTCCCGAGGCTTGATTGTCGAGGTAGTACGTGGTGATTGATCCTGTATACTATCATCACACACACACACACATATATATTTATATATATATTCATTTTTAGTTAATATTTTGAATTATTTTTTAAATTACTTGTTTTGAAAAGTTATTGAAAAAAAATTCAAAAGATTGGGGAGGATCGAAACATGTTTCTTATATTTTCTTGAAAAAAAAAAATATCTGACCATATTATTGCATTTATACACGAAACTCTTTAATGCATGAAACTCCTTTGCAAACTCAATAGAAGATTTTTTTTTTAAATGTTACTTAAAACACTAAGAGTAACAATTGATGTGATAATCTTGTATATACTTATATTTTTTAAATATATAATATAATATATTAATATAAATATATCACACTAAATATCACTATTTTTAGAGGGAGGGCAAAAGTTCAATTTAGTCGAAGTAACTGAACCGATTGAACTTTTAGTTCAATTTTTTTTTTTATATCGATTTGGTTCAATTAATTTTTTAAGTTTAATTTTTTGATTGGAAGAATTAAACTAATCAAATCGATCAAATTTTAAAGTGATATTATTTTGATGTTTACAAAATGATGTCGTTTTTTTCGATTTTATATGTTTTTTATCTGTTACTTTAGTTTTTTTTTTGTATTTATTCAATTTAATTAGTTTGATTCGATTTAAATGATTAGACTTTAATTTTTTTAATTATTGATTGATTTAATTTTTTAAATTAATCTATTGATGTGATCTAATTTTGATTCTCAATTTAATTTAATTAATTAATAAATTTTAATCGATTCAATAATTAAACTAATTAATCACACACCTCTAATTATTGCACGTCAAAATCACATTTTTATTTTTTTTCTTTTGATAAATGGACTCAATGGAACCACCTGGATGATGTTAGTACCCAAGTTTTTCCCCATATTAAAAAGCATTTAATACAGTCAAAAGGTATTTTATAATATTTAATGAAGTCTTGGGTAAATAAATATATTCATACTTTTATTAACAGACAGATAAAAAAATACGGATGTATTTAATAAATATATATTTTTTAAATAATTTATATTATGTTTAATTTTAAAATACTTTTACTAATCGATAATAAATATATCATATTTTATAATATTTAATGAAGTCTTGGATAAATAAATATATTCATACTTTTATTAACTGACATAAAAAAGTACGGATGTATTTAATAAATATATATTTTAAATAATTTATATTATTTTTAATTTTAAAATACTTTTACTAATCGATAATAAATATATCATATTTTATAATATTTTATTAACCAATAAAATTAATACCTAAAAATATTATATATTTATTAAAATTTAATCATTACTCTTAAAATATTGGGTAGCAATATCCTATGGTAGCATTTCGTACGCTTAAATTTTTAGATTCCTCATAATATTAGGTTAAAAATTTATATTCTCATATTTAATATAATTTTTTTAAAAAAATTCTAAAAAAATAACATTCTTAAGATTTATTTTTAATTAACTATTTCATAAAAAAATTTTCATAGGAGTTGGGAATCTTGGATTCCCAAACTTGAAAAAGTTTCTAACAAATAAAAAAATTTAAAATATTCTTTACCCTCTTATAATCGCATAATCCTTTTACGATTATTTTTGTCATACTTCATTCTTGCAAATATATATATATATATATATAATATTTATACTAATATATATAAATATATATTATATATTTGTATAATATATTCTATATATATATATGCACACACATATATACATAATGTGTAAAAAAATGACATTTTTTGACTTTTTAAAAGGTTGTAGGTCACAATTTTTTAAAAATTAAAAAGAATTTATCATTTTTAAACAAAAAATCAAATAAGAGTTATTTATAAAAAAAACATGGATTCTTAGAATGTTGCATTTAAACCAAACATAAGAATATAAATTTTTTAAAAAAGAATATCCAACATTCTTAAAAATATTTAAATCTAACCAAACATGAAATTGCATTAATTTTGGGAATCAAAGATTTTCAAGAACATTATCAGGAATCGTGAATTCCAAAAATCTAAAAACTTCTCCTGTACCAAACGCTACCTAAAAGTAATTTGGAAATATTATTTGTACGCTTAAGTTTGACACTTTTATTGATATTCTGTATTAATACGACACACAATATAAGATATTAATATAACGTATCATCGCAGAGTATCAAACTTAAATATTTAAATAATAGTTTGAAAAGTCATTAAAGAGTGTTGATAGATATTAAATTCATTAATTAAGCAAATGGGTGCTAACATTTAGCTCTTGTTTGATGGTCTTTGTTTTGTTCAAATGGTAGGTCTGGGCTTTGAAGATGATTTAATCGGTGACATCAATGCATTGCAATAAATAAATATATATATTTATTTATTATAGCAAAAGGGGTTAGGTGACATGTCCCCTTCCGCCATCAAAGTGAGCTTAAATACCAAGAAATGTCAAAGATTCACTTCAAATCTGACAACCAATAAGCCCTGGATTTGGCGTATTGAGCCATAGTTTGGCAAGATTAGATTCAAAATCTTGAATAGACTATGGTTCTTGTATGCATGGTGAGTCAATGTTTGTATAATATATGGTGGGGGAAATGCACTTGATTAGACTCACATTTTTTTAAATTAATTATATTATTAATTTTTCATTTGAACTCATGAGTCACCTAATGACAATGATATGAGATCATCTAAACATTCACAAGACTAATAATTGGGTCGACGACATCGAGATCATCTAAACATTCACAAGACTAACAAATGGGTCGATGATGTCAAGCTTGCAAGGTGATGTTGCTTTTGAAGGTAGTGTTGCTAATTTGATTGATGATAGGTGTGGAGATCGATTATCAAGGTTTGTTTCGATGCAAGACTTGCAAGAAAACGAGGGTAATTTTTCGATATAGCCTCCAACAATTAAGTTAATATAATAAATGAGTAATAAATGTGCAATAAATACTATGAGTTTGTTGGCTTGATTACTCATGAGGACTTTGTCTTTTAAGATAACGTTTATTAAAATGAGTAAGATAAAGTAGTATCAAAATAACTTCTTTATAAAGTCTAAGATAACTTATCTGAAGAGAAAATAGATAAATTTATTTAGAAAATTCAAGATAAGAAATCACATAACTTATTTCTAGATAAATTTAACAAATACAATAAAAATTATTTTTATCTGAAATGCTTTTCATATTTCACTCTTTTTAGTTTATATCTTAGTTAACAAACACTAAATAGGCAAGTGAGTTAAGATTGTTGAAGTTATCTTCGAAATTTTCAAACTTGGATATATTAGGAACTTTAAAGTCAGTGGATTATTTCTGGTGATAACTTAATGATTTTACTTTTTTAAGTATTCCCTTATCAATAATTTTTTTTTTCAAAAATATTGCATTTCAGAGCTAAATTTTAGGCCCAATAAATGAAGATATAATTTTTGGGTAAAGCCCTTGAGGGAACCTTGTTCTATGGCCCTGTTAGTCCTTGGAGGCCCAATAATGGCCCATTTGGCTTTGCTTAGATTAATTCCTGCTATGTATGTATAAAAAAAAATAAAATTTAAATAAAAAATTATTATGTGATCTTTGACAATTATAGTTTATTTTTAATTTTTTACCTTTTGAGTTTTACATGACCCTTTCCTATTATCAATTGTGCTTAATGGGTAAAACGGTTTAGATTTTCTACGCTTCTTTCGAAACTTAAAAAAAGATTCGCTCAAAATCCTTAATGATCAATGACATGAACTTATTCATGTACGTATACATTCTTTAACATTAATTCAATTCAAATGCAATGAATCCAAGTTAAATGCACCTATTGCTGCTGATCTTCAATGCTCTTCCAGTGCCTTTGCTCCCAAGCCTCCACTTGCTTCATTGAATTCTCCCTTCTCCTCACAAAGGCAGCAAGAACACTTGGCTCATGGGGTGGAGGCAGCCTGCATGGGCTGCCCAAAGCTGGAGCCTTCACCAAGGACTCCACCATGAACTTCTTCTCCATCCCCAGTGCATCACAAGCCATCGTCTCCGAGCACAACTCGACTCCCCCATCGGGGACTTGAGGCTCAAACCTCAATAGCTTGGCGTACTCGTTTAGCAAATGGAACATGTAATCATACACATAATCCATCTTTAGCTCCTCCTGGATGAAGTCGCTCGCCGCCTTGCCTATGGCTTGAGCCTGTGGCCAAGTCGATCGATCAACATATTAGAAGATTAATCCATATCTCAAATCATATTTATCTAAAATCACGTTTTGTGATTTTAAAAGGAGTTTAATCTTTTTAGATAGTAATGACTCTAGTTAAGATATGATAAAATAATTATGTTTATATAATAGTGGTCAAATTATGATGTTTAAGATAATCACAACTAACATACGTATGATAGATACCACGTGATTGAGATAATTGTGTTTTATAACTAAGCTATGGTGGAACTGGGTGACTTAGTCAATTAACCTAAAACTTCTCTATCTCTATCTTAGAGCATACATGAATTTAAAATTGAAAATAAATCACGATCAAATTTTCAATTACACAGTCAAACACAAATGTTTTATATAGAAAACCCAAATTAAAAAAAATTACAGGAAGAAAGAATAAAATATCACTATAATGATATATTATTAGTATAATAGTAATATTACTGCAATAATTTTAAAATATTAAGTATTTATTATAGATCTACTGCTTATCTATAAATATATATATAAAGGGATTAACTTGAATAAATTTATATGCTGATCAGAAGATGAGCCACAAAGATAAATCTTTAACTATAAAATGAAGTTTCAATCACAATTAAATTTGACGTTCTAATCACAATCGAATTTAAATTCCAAGTCAAAATTACAATAGAGAGTTTATTGTTACTTTATTTTTCGTATAAATATAGGGGAGAGACTTAAGAGATTGCAATTCTTCATTCTTTTTACTTGTTCACATCACTATGCAAGCTCGTGTGGCGATTCTGTCCACAAATGTACACAAATTCTTAAACCACCTTATATTAGTGCGTTCTTCTCTTATTTTCTTCGGCTACTTTATTTTTCTAGTACTTGCATATATAGTCGACTCTTGACTCGTGATCCTTTTATTGCTCTAACATATGTAATATTACATGTAGAGAATGGATCAAAACCAAACAATTGGTGTACCTTCTGCTTGTGATTGTTGCCCCAGTCGACTGCAAATTTGATGGATCTACATTTGTCGTCGTCTCTTACAGGCCAGTAATGGTGGACTGGCTGCAGGCTTCTTGAGAAGAAATCATGGAAGCGTGGCTTCACCAACAAGGTGACTGAGTCACAAGACAGAATGTATTTCTCACTCACTGACCATGCATACCCTTCAATATAGATCTTGTATCTGCATGCATCCATGCATGACTCAGTTTTATATATGAACTCATAATCAATATATATGAACATATATATATACCTATAGGTGCATTGGCTTGCTAGGCCTGATTGATTGTATCCTTGTTGGGATTCCAAGATCCAGTCCTGCATATATATATATATAAGTTTTATTTTTTATCAGAAAGAAAAATAGCGAGAAATTGACCACTTCACATAGAGTAGTGTTGTAACGTTGTTGGCTGTTTTTTTTAATCAATAGAACTATAAGGGTTCGATCGCCTAAGTATAGACCAGAGTAACCTTACCTGGACAAAGAGGCGAGAATTCCAGTCGTGCTTCTCCGAGACATTGCAGGTCAAGAGATCTCTCCTTGTTTCGGCTACAAAAGGATTTCCCTTCCAGTAGGCATAGGGCTCTCTCTGCATCCATTTGATCCTCTGGTTGCCTTCCTTTATCTCCTTCAAGATGCTATCCCATGGTTTGATGTTTATTTCGGCCCTATATAATCATACATAGCAATGTTTGGCTCATCAACCAACCCTTTTCAAGACCCATAAACCCTTCAAATTAGTACGATAATAATAGAGTTCAATACAACTGATAAGTCCCAGTTGTAACGAACTCTACTAGTTTTTATCTAGAACAGAATTCAATAAGATTCAAATTTACGACTTTCGAACTAGAAGATAGATCCGACCTCTGTAACCACCCATTAAAAATTTCTAATTTTTCGTGAGTTTGTGCCTTTGTGGTCCTTGTTTATGTGTAAAAATTGCTATTTTTTCATGGGTTTGCGCCTCTGTGGTCCATGTTTATGTGTACGGATCTTAATTATATGGTTTCTAAAGTCGGGCCACATTGGAAAATGCCATAGAAAGAGACAGCAAAGCTATTTATTGGAATAAGACTGGACAAACCCTACATTTCCTATACGCCAACCTGGTGGTGCCATTAACTGGTGACGCTCTATTTGACATTCGTACATACAGTGCATGCATGTGAGAATGTCATTTTCGGTTTAAATATCGAAAGGATGTGTCTAAGTAACGTTTTCGTATAGTTTAACCCTTCAAAGGTTCAATTTTTTAAGACAACTTTATAATTATAAAAATTTTACGTCTTTGACTATATATGACAATAATTTTAGTAAATCATTAAATCATGTACCAAACCCATTTTACTAAATCCCACACGAAACTTTCTATGTATTTTGCTTAGACACGAGATTTATAAACTATTATAATTAGGTTAACATTAATTATTGTCCTCATAATAATGATTAAGATATAACAAGTGCATTTTATTTTTAAATAGTATTTATTTATTATATCTTATTTTCAACTACAAAATACTTTTATCGATTGATTGAGGAAACGTTACAAAAAAAGCACGATTTATCGATTTATTTATGTTTTATTAACTATTGTCCGTAAAATAATTATGAGGGTGAGAATTTACCAACCCCAGAAAGACCAATCCGGGAAGACAATGTCCAGAGACGATCGGTCGCCGCAGTATCGAAACAGTGGCGGCGGTGCGGTGGCGTTAGGGCGGGGTCGATAATCCCGGGACAGAACAACGGGCCGGTCGTCGCAGTCGAACATGAGCTCCAAGTCCGGCAGCCTGCCGGGATATCTCCTCAAGAGCTGCAAAATGCCCCATATCGTGAACACATCCCTAGTCTGTATAGCCTTCCTGTACTTCTCCACGTAAGCCTTCCCCTTCACTATAACCAACCTAAAATGCGCCGTCTTCTTTGCTCTCTCCACCATCTCCCTGCTGATCCCCGTCGCCATGAACGGGCGTAGATCCTGATGAATCCACCGGAAGTAATCCGGGCAAGTTGAATTCGTCGACGGCGCCGAGGGGTCCTCCGCTTCGGGTTCAGATACTGTCGGGTAGTTTCCCGGGCAGGTTCGAGTCTGGTTCCCGGCGGAGCAGTTGAGTGGATACTCAACTCTTGGGACGACCACAGGTTTCTCCACCTCCACTGCTTTAGCAGCATAGAAACCAGACTGCAAAGCCATCAACACGTAGAAAGAATCAAAAGGAATTATAATTCACCTAAATTGGCTACGGAATTGATGAAGATTGAACTTACAGAGTTGACCCAGGAAGAAGAGAGGAGAAAGGCTGTGATGGTGATGGTGAGGAAGAGCAAGAGGAGGAGAGCGCCGGTGGTTGAAGGAGCTTTCTTCGCCGACGGAAACCGCCGGTGGAACCCAGTTCTCACAGGCCATATGCGGACGGAGAGAAGCTGCATATCTTCTTCTTCTTCTTCTTCTTCTCTTCGCTTGAATTAGATTGATCAGATCACTTTGCTTCTACTATGGCGATTGAACACACAGTGGGAATTGTAATCAATGCTTTTGAATTCCTTTTTTTTCTTTTTTAATCTTGGAGGTTGCAGAATTGGTGGGATCAGAGAAGAAGAGAAGTCAATTGAAAAAAGGCATCATCTTCGTCTTCTAGTTCCAACTTGATATGTTCATATGCCCCCGGAAATGATAGCATTTGGGCATCTATTTATTCTTTTAAATAAATAAATAATAATTTCTTCAAATGAACAAAAGGACGAAGTTGCCCTTACACTAACAATCACAACTACCATTAGTGTAAGGGTAAATTTGTCATTTTATTCCCCTATAGATCCCCCTAATTTTTATTCAGTAATGGTATGTTCTGGTGAGTTTCTTATGGCCTACGGCTGATTTTCGGGGAACAGCCACATGTGTTTTTGATGAGGGGATATTTTACTATGGGCAAAATTACTATATTACCCTCGGAGACTACCAATATAGTGCTGCCACGTGCTTGTCTCAAGAAGCGCCACGTGTCATCCGGATCTTCATCCTTCATCTCATATTTGATTTTGAACGAGGTTGACTTGGTCAACCGAGATTCTCTCCAACGTCCGATTTAGAGGTTATCTTATCTCTTCGGAATATGCTCTACATCATCTTTAAATAGAGGTCGACTTCTACAGGTACGGATCATCTGACTACTGGTTCACTTTCCATTTCGGGCATATTCTTCTATTGACTTGAGCGTCGGAGTTCTCCCGGGGGATTAAAGCCCCGCTTTTGCAGGTACTCAGTTCGAGGCAGACCTCGGTGATCGGTCCAGTATCATCATTTGGCGCCCACCGTGGGGCCGGTTACTTTATCTGCTTTTGTTCGTCGAGTACCTCGGCCGAGCTCAAGTTCCTCCCGTTATGGCGACAAGAAGAAATCCATCACGAGCTGCTGGGACCCAGCCCGTCCCAGATCAGAGTCAAAACCACCCACCTGAGAGCGGCCCCGTAGGGGGTCATCCCCCAAATCCCTCACCACCTCAGGATCGTGTCGCCCAGCTAGAGGGACAAGTCCAACATCTGACGGAATTGCTCAATACCTTTTTGGCCCAACAGCAACCCCCGGAGATGAGACCGGTGGAGCACTCCAATCATGATAGTCGACATCAGGGGGATCGCCACTCTAGTCATAGAGAATTCCGAGGAGGCGAATCCCCCCGCACGAGGAAGGAGTCCCACCGGGATGAGAGACGGAGCGGACCCTCTAGGCGTGGCGAGTATGGGAGGCTAGGCTCGGAGGAGGAGGAGTCCTCTAGTCCCGATTATGCCCAGGCTGGAGGGGCTCAGCGAGAAAGACGTTTGTGGCACTTGGAAAGGGAGGTTGCAGAGTTAAGACGGAGGGAAGAAGAGCCACATGACATTGTTTCTAATCAGCCATTAAGTCGGGAGATCATGGCCATTATCCCATCCGAGCGCCTTCGAATCCCGGCCATTAAGCCATATGGAGGTACAACCGACCCCGCTGACCACCTAAATCTCTTCGCCTCTCATATGATGGTCCAGGCGGCACCTGATGCTATGTGGTGTAGAGTCTTCCCAGCCACTTTGGAAGGACATGCACGGTCCTGGTATTCAAGTTTGGCACATCGGTCGATCGCTAACTTCGGACAGCTTCGAAATAGGTTCTTGGCTCATTTTGCTCCCCTTCGGAGGCACCGGAGGTCTACCATGACCCTCGTGAATCTCAAGCAGAACCAAGGGGAGTCGTTAACAGATTTTGTGGCCAGGTTTAATATGGAGGCATTGAGCATTGAGAATCTTGATCAGAGTATCGCTATGGTGGCCTTTCAGAATGCTTTAAGGGTTGGCCCTTTTACCCAGTCACTGGCTAAGAGGCCTCCCCAAACATTCACAGAGATCCTGAGCCGTGCCACCAAGTACATTAATGCCGAGGAGGTGATGCGGGTCAAGAGAAGTGAGTACTCAGATAAGAAAGAGAAGAGAAGTCAGAACCAAGAGCAAAAGTTTGAAGATAAACCGGGCCGACGGGGGGAGAGGTCGGGCCCCCGATGGAGTCCAGTCAGGTTCACCCTGCTTAATACTCCTCGGGCTGAGATCCTGGCCACAATCGAGAATAAGGATTACTTGAAAAAACCGAGACCCATGAAAGCCCCGGCTAACAAGCGGAGTAAAGACAAGTATTGTCGATTCCATCGAGATCATGGACATGACACGGAGGAGTGTCATCAACTTAAAGAAGAGATCCAGGAGCTCATCAATCGGGGTTTCCTGAGGAGGTTTGTAGCTAAGGATACAGAACCACAAAGGGGGGAACGAAGGAGATCGAGGAGCCCCCCTCGCAGGGGCGGTAGATCTCAGGAACGGCGCAGAACTAGAACCCCGCCCCGGAGAGAGAATCGCCAGGGGGATGGGAGTCCTCCGCAACAGTTGATTTTTCATACTCTAGCAGCTGGGGTGGTGCCAGGCAAGGAGTCAGGGGAGAGTTCTAATCTGCATCGGCGTGCGGGAGCCAAAAGGGCTCGACCAGGGGATGTTATCTCCTTTACCGATGACGACTTGCCCGGATATCCGGTTTCTAATGATCCACTAGTCATCACAGCAAAATTGGGAAAATGGGAGCTTCGGCGGATTCTCGTGGACCCGGGGAGCTCTTCTGAAGTTTTATATCGACAGGCCTTTTTAGGCATGGGATACGAGATGGAACAGTTGAAGCCCGCTCGTGTCCCCTTGATTGGATTCGACGGGGAGGTTGTATATGCGGATGGTGTCTTCCAGCTCTTGTTGACTCTTGGAAAGGGTTCTCGGTCTGCTCAGGTCATGTTAGACATTTTGGTAGCGGATGTCCCCTCGGCCTACAATATGATCCTCGGAAGATCGGGGCTAAATGCTCTGCGGGCTGTGCCGAGTACTTATCACATGGTGCTTAAGTTCCCCACTGCGGCGGGGGTTGGAGAAGTCAGAGGAGACCTAAGGTCTGCCCGGGAGTGCTACATGGCATCCATCAGCACAGCTAAGGGTGTTGTACAGGAGCGGATAGAGCCACAAGCAGATTCAAGACGGAGACGGAGCCCTACTGTGGGGGAGGTCGGGATTTCCCTTCCCGCTACTGTCAGTTTTTTACTAGAAGGTCCAGAGGACCCAAAGACTGCTGAGCCCGTGGATGAGCTTGTTGAGGTACCATTGGACCCGGACAGAGTCGATAGATGCGTGAGGGTGAGCGCCCAATTGAAAGACCCTATTCGGACCCGGATTATATCACTTCTTCGCCAATATGCAGATATCTTTGCATGGTCAGTCCACGACATTCCAGGCATAGACCCGGCAATAATGACGCACCGTTTGGGAGTGAGGCGGGGGTACCGGCCTGTGATCCAGAAGAAGAGAAATTTTGCCCCAGATAGGGCAAGGGCCATAGAGGCCGAGGTGGAAAAACTTATGGCGGCACGATATATTCGGGAGGTCGATTATCCCGAGTGGCTCGCCAATGTGGTCTTGGTTCCTAAGGGGGAAGGTAAGTGGAGGTTATGTATTGACTTTACTGACCTCAATAAGGCTTGTCCGAAAGATAGTTACCCACTTCCCCGGATTGATGCCCTAATTGATGGCACGGCCGGATGCCACCTCATGAGTTTTCTAGATGCTTTCCAGGGATACCATCAGATCCCATTGCATAAAGAAGATCAGGAGAAGACAGCATTCGTCACTGATCGGGGCACTTATTGCTATACTGTTATGCCTTTTGGCTTAAAAAATGCAGGGGCTACATACCAACGGCTCGTAAATAGGCTCTTTCAGGACCAGTTGGGTCGCAACATGGAGGCCTACGTGGATGATATGCTAGTGAAGAGCCTGCTGGCAGAGGACCATCCGACAGATCTAGAAGAGTGCTTCAAAACCTTGCGCAGGTTCCAATTGAAACTTAATCCTTCTAAATGCGCTTTTGGTGTCTCTGCAGGAAAGTTCCTTGGGTATATCGTGCATCATCGTGGGATCGAGGTGAATCCCGAGAAGATTAAAGCGATACTAGACATGCCGACCCCGAGAAGTATTAAGGAGGTCCAGCAACTCACCGGAAGGATAGCGGCCCTAGGAAGATTTCTCTCCCGATCAGCAGAAAAGGGCCTCCCTTTTTTCAAAGCCCTATCCAGGACCAAAGATTTTGTCTGGGACGTCGAGTGCCAGGAGGCTTTCAACAAGCTCAAGGAATGTCTAGCCTCACCACCAGTCCTCACTAAGCCAAAGATGGGCGAGCCGTTATACCTCTACTTGGCCGTAGCAGAAGAGGCAGTGAGCTCGGTACTGGTACGTGAAGAGAATAAGAGGCAGAGGCCAGTATACTACACAAGCAAACGATTGTCTGTGGCAGAGGCTCGGTATTCCCCCATGGAGAAATTAGCGTTTGCCCTGGTCGTCTCAGCGAGGAAGTTACGACCCTATTTCCAGGCACATTCTATCATCGTGCTTACCGACCAGCCTCTAAGGCAGATTCTAGGGAAGCCAGAGCTTTCAGGGAGAATGTTGAAGTGGTCAATGGAGTTAACAGCATTCGACATAGAGTACCGACCTCGTTCAGCTATCAAGGCCCAGGCCTTAGCAGACTTCATCGCTGATGGATTTGGACTTGGCGGACCCTCAGAGGACAACCTAGGACCATGGATGTTGGCAGTAGATGGCAGCTCAAACGCTGGGGGCGGAGGAGCTGGGCTAATGATAAAGAGCCCTGAGGGTCAGTCCTGGTTGTACGCTCTGCATTTCGAGTTTCGGGTGTCCAACAATGAGGCAGAGTATGAGGCCCTCATAGCCGGATTGAGGCTCGCTGCACAGCTTGGGGCAAAGCATCTCAACGTTCAATCTGATTCTAACCTCGTTGTTCAGCAGGTGAAGGGAGAATACGAGGCCAGGGAGGACCACATGTCTAAATATTTGGTTTTCGTTCAGGAATTGATAAGTCGTTTTCAATCTGTAAAGATTGAGCATGTGCCTCGATCCCAGAATATGGAAGCAAACACCTTGTCCCGGATCGCATCGACCTCTTTTCCAACCAATTCCAGACAGATCCTTATTGAGACATTACCTCAGAGAAGCATTGACGAGATGGTGGAGCAGCTATGTCTCGACCTAGAACCGAGTTGGATGGACCCCCTTGTTAGTTATTTGAAGGATGACAAGCTACCAGAGAGTGACTTAGAAGCCCGGGAATTAAAAAGGAGGGCCCAGAAATTTATACTAGTCAACGAGGAGTTGTACAAGAGATCTTTCACTCAACCGCTCTTGAAGTGCGTGAGGCCACGTGAGGCTGACTATGTTTTAAGAGAGATCCATGAGGGAATATGTGGGAGTCACATAGGAGCCCGAACTCTTTATCAGAAAGCCCTTCGACAAGGGTACTACTGGCCGACTATGGTGTCTGATGCAGAGCAGCTGGTTAAGAAATGTGAAAGATGCCAACGGGTCTCCAACCTAATTCATATTCCTAGCGCTATGCTTACCCACCTGGTTCAACCGTGCCCCTTCTCCCAATGGGGGATTGATATTCTAGGTCCGTTCCCGCCTGCCGCAGGTCAAGTAAAATTCTTGATCGCAGCTATAGATTACTTCTCCAAATGGATAGAGGCCGAGCCCCTGGCCTCCATCACTGCACGAAAAGTGAAGCAATTTTTATGGAAGAACGTGGTTTGTCGGTTCGGGATCCCACGGGTGATTGTTTCAGATAATGGGACCCAATTCACGGATCGGATGGTCAAGGAATGGTGTCGAGAATTGGGGATCAAGCAACACTTCACCTCTGTAGCTCATCCACAGGCTAACGGACAGATTGAGCTGGCCAATAGGACTATGCTCCATGGACTAAAAGCCCGGGTTGACAAGGCAGATGGAAGCTGGGTGGACGAGTTACCAAGCATCCTTTGGTCTTACCGGACCACGAGGAGGGGGTCCACCGGGGAGACCCCATTCAGCTTATGTTACGGCTCAGAGGCCCTTATTCCGGTTGAGATCGGGATCCCAACTCTTAGGGTGGAGCATTTTGACCCGAAATCCAATGAGCAAGGCTTGAGGAATAACTTAGATACAGTGGAGGAGCTTCGGGACGAAGCAAGGGTCCGCCAGGCGGTTTATAATCAGCGGATTGAGAGGTACTATAATCGAAGGGTGAAAGCTCGAAGTTTTCTACCTGGCGATCTGGTCCTTCGACGAGCGAGTGTAAGCAACCCCCGGGACTCCAACAAGTTGTCACCGACTTGGGAAGGCCCCTATCGGGTTACTGAAACCCTCAGCCCTGGGGCATACCGGCTTGGAACCATGGACGACACTCCTATAAAGAATGCATGGAATATTCAAAACTTGAGGAAATTTTATCAATAAAGGGTTACCCCTAAGGACCTTGAAGCTATGTATGTTTCTCAATAAAATCTTATTATTGTTCTTTTTATATGTGCAGACTGTCTTACAAAAAAAATAATGAGGAGCAGGAGGCAAAAAGGAAGGAAAGGTTTTTCCCTCTCCCGAACTCAGAGGCCTCCAAATGGATTTTTTGAGTCCTTTTATCCTCGCTGGAGGTAGCAAGAATAAAGGGTCAGATATGACCTCGGGGGACCACCCCTAATAAAAAGGAAGAGTCACGGGTCAAATATGGCCTCAGGGGACCACCCCTAATAAAAAGGAAGAGTCACGGGTCAAATATGGCCTCAGGGGACCACCCCTAATAAAAAGGAAGAGTCACGGGGGACCACCCCTAATAAAAAGGAAGAGTCAAGGGTCAGATGTGACCCTAGGGGACCACCCCTAATCAAAAGGAACCAGTATTCGCTATCGCATCAACATGCTAGCGACGGTGGAAGGGCGAGAAATCAAGTAACAGAGATCACTCGGCTCAGATTATCACAAAAACAGCATAACTACGAGGCATTTTATTCAATGAGAGACCAAAAGTCTAGTACAACTCAAACTTATGGAAAGAAAATACATGCAACTACAACTAGGCTTCTTCTTCTTCAGACTCCTCGGATTCGATGACTGGGGCTCGGGAGGATGATGCTTGGCGGAGCTCGGCGATCACTTCTTCCATGGTCTTGACGGGAGCAAAATTGAGGTCAGGATAGGCCTTTTGAACTTCCTCCGTGCAGCGGGAGAAACCTCTCCTCCATACCCCTTGCAGCTCATCTCTAATAAATCCTCTCACCTCAGGGAGTTGGGTGGGGTTGGCATACTTCTCCTCAAGCTCCCGGTTGCGCTCCCGAGTCCGTCCTAACTCTTCCTCCAGGGCATGATAGCTAATCTCGAGCCCCTGAAAGCGTCCCTCAAGCTCCTCGTATCGCTGATGTTGAGCCCTCAGATCCTCGTCCCGCTGCTCGATGGTCCTATGGCAGTCGGCAAGGGCATTATCCATCTCCAACATTCTTTGGGAGTTTCTCGCCATTCGCCTTTGGAGCTCATTATGAGCGACAATACTCTGTTCAAATAGCACAAAGTTAGAATACAGGGGACGAGAGATCTCTATATTAAAAAAGTCCGAAAGGCTAACCCGAACCAAGCCCTGGCCATAGCAAGACTCCAAGGTCTCCGAAGTTAGGTCGGCGGCCCCCTCCATGTCAGCCCGAGTAGGAAGGCCCTGAATAAGCTGAGTCGCCACCCAAGCCTCGCTGCTGTGATCTGTCTCATGGACATTCCAGTTGGGACGGTGAAGAGCCCTGGCAGGAATAGGCGCCTCTTCTTCAACCATGTCAGAGAGGGGCTCGGTGCCCTGAGAGCCTCCTGCCTCGGTATGGGGCAGAGAAGAGCGAGATCCGGAGGCTTTTGATTTCTTGTGCCGAGGTGGGAGCCTGGAGTCTCGGGTATGCCTCTTGGCATTTTTTCGGGCCCGTTTGGCCTCTTCAGCAGCTTGTTTGTCGGTCCCCCACAGCTCTGCATCATCGATCATCTTGGCTGCAAAGAAAAATAAGATCAAAAGTCAGAATAAGGAAGCAAGCAGAAATTAGAAACAAGAAGTGGAACGAGAAAGCGGAAAAAATCAACCTAAGGGAGTGTCGGCTGCTGGACAGGGGTATCGACATAGACCTCCGAGAAACAGGGTTTGCTCGTTAATCAGTCTGGCGGTACTGACGTGCTCCAAACCCATCAAAAGCTCGGCGTCCCTCCTCTCTAAAGGGGTCATTTCACGAGGGAAATTCTTACAGGAAGGCCGACGCCAGGCGGTGGGCACACCCATAGTAACGGAGCCAGATCCCATAAAAAAATACCGATTTTTCCAACCTTTTAAGGAGGACGGGGTGTCTACGAGGAACTTGCAGCCAGGGTACGCCATGAAAGAATAGCGAAACTCGGACTTGTCAACACATACGAGGCGAAATAATTTTAAAAAGAGTTTAGCTTTGGGGACAATACCTCTCCCCCGACAACATATAACGAAAGAGACTAAGTTCCTCCACCCGTTGGGCACTAGTTGAGAAGGAGATAACCCTACGAGTCGAAAGATCTCGGCTATGGTGTTTTCGAAAGGGAACCGACACCCTGCTTCAAGAGAGGTTTCATAGATGGTTAAAGCCCCCGGAGGGGATTGATGGGCTCTAAGATTGGAGGGTGCTGAATACCAGTAGCCCTTAATGGGGAGATGATATTTTCGGGCGAGTCCAGAGACCTCATCCTCAGACAACGAAGAATAGGCTAGGGTTAGGTCATCGGGGAGACCGTTACGATAGAGCTCTAACTCTGTGTCGGTATCATTATCGAAAGAAAGGGCATAAGGACGGGGCCGAGAGGTCCCCGCGTCTACTATTTGCCTACCAGACTGGGAAGATGAGCTAGAGGAGCTAGCTGAGCTAGAAGAGTCAGAGCTATTCTCATCTGAGTTGCTAGAGGAGGCCATGGAGATCGACTTACTAAAGCAACGTGACATGGGAAGAGAGACAAGAAAAAGCCACAAAAAATAAGAGAAGGGAGGCAAAGGAATACCAGCTAATGGGAAGAATTCCAAGGATGAGAGAGAAACGCATGAGAGAACCCTTAAGAGGGAGCCGATCCGTCCCTTGGTGAGCTTGAAGGCACTACTTAGAAGTCTCTTGAACCCCGTAAAAATCCTGTACAAGAAAATCAGCCAAGAAATAAGCAATTAGAGACAAGGGGAAAGGAGGTCTCAAGGTCGAGACCAATGGTCTCTTCGAAAAAAAAAAAAAAAAAAAAAAAGTCATGAGGCCGAGACCAATGGTCTCTTAGAAAAAAAAAAAAAAAAAAAAAAAAAGGTCATGAGGCCGAGACCAATGGTCTCTTTAAAAAAAAAAAAAAAAAGGTTTAAAAAAGTTTAAGAGGGCAGGTAGCCGAGGTGCGCGGCCTCGGCCCGCGCGCGCAGGCAAGCCGCGCGGCCGAGGCCAGCGCGCGCGCGCGGGCAAGCCGCGCGGCCTTGGCCAGCGCCCGCGCGCGGGCAAGCCGCGCGGCCGAGGCGCGCGGCCTCTGCGCGCGCGCGCGGGCAAGCCGCGCGGCCGAGGCGCGCGGCCTCGGCCAGCGCCCGCGGCCGAGGCGTGCGGCCTCTGCGCGCGCGCGCGGGCAAGCCGCGCGGCCCCTGCCCGCACGGCCTGCTCCAAAGCGTGGCCGAGACCACTGGTCTCGGCCACGCACATGGGAGCACTTTTTTTAGAAATAAAAAAAAAATAATATATATTGAGAAAAAAAAGTAGATAAATAAAATAAGGAAAAAAAAAAAAAAAAGAAAAGGAGATGAAGGATCTCTTACCTTTTTACTGCACTCCCAAGTAGTTTTTCTCCAATAGTGTTTGTGAGGAGGGGACCATCCCCACTCCCCTTTTTTATAGAATCCTTGGAGGGCCATGGGGAGTGGGGATGGGATTTTTTAGTTGGGAAACGAGCCAGCAATAGCCAATAATAGAGCTCTTTAATTTTATTCATTTATCTTTTTTGTAAAACCTCTTTTTACAGGAAAGCAGGAAAGCTTAGAGGACTACTCCTTCAGCTGCTCGAGCTCCTCTCCCTCGCAGCTCAAGGAGTTGGGGGGGCAAGTGATGAGGGGATATTTTACTATGGGCAAAATTACTATATTACCCTCGGAGACTACCAATATAGTGCTGCCACGTGCTTGTCTCAAGAAGCGCCACGTGTCATCCGGATCTTCATCCTTCATCTCATATTTGATTTTGAACGAGGTTGACTTGGTCAACCGAGATTCTCTCCAACGTCCGATTTAGAGGTTATCTTATCTCTTCGGAATATGCTCTACATCATCTTTAAATAGAGGTCGACTTCTACAGGTACGGATCATCTGACTACTGGTTCACTTTCCATTTCGGGCATATTCTTCTACTGACTTGAGCGTCGGAGTTCTCCCGGGGGATTAAAGCCCCGCTCTTGCAGGTACTCAGTTCGAGGCAGACCTCGGTGATCGGTCCAGTATCATCAGTTTTCAATAAATTTTCCTCCATAAAATAAGGAGATTCATATAATAAATTAGACATGTAATTCGTGTTATTATGCATGTGACAGTGTTTTCAAGAATATATAATTTAATGTGAAAAATTTAAATTCAAAAAAATTATGGTCCACTGATATGATATTGGTACAATAATTCTAGATAGTGAGAACCTATTTATAAACCTAAACTATCTATAGATGTATACAAAAAATTCTATCTTGATTAAAAAATAATTTAATAAAATATCACTAATATAATATTGGTACAATAATTTCAGGATCTTGAGCGCCTATTTATAAATCTAAACCATCTATAGATGTGTACAAGAAATTTTATCTTAATTAGAAAATGATTCAATAAAGTATCACTAATATAATATTAGTATAATAATTTCAGGGTTTTGAGCACTTATTTATAAACCTAAACTATCTATAGATGTACACAAGAAATTCTATCTTGATTAGAAAATAATTCAATATGATATTTCTTCTGATCAGATAAATCTCAACTAAAAATTGAATTTAACAACATCCTAATCACAGTTAAATTTAAAATTTTAATTACGATCAAATTAGGAAACTTAATCACAAATGAATTAAGTTTTTGAGTCATAATTATCATAAACAAAAAAGATTATTGGAGGAGGATTGAGAACTAGATTGATTTAATTTTTAGTTTTTAAAACAAAATATATGAAAAGTACTGGCCCAAATCTATATTTTTATCCATGTATTTTCATTTTTTTACGTGGTCATTTGAATTTTTCATTGTTTCGATTACATCATTAAACCTGATTTTTAAATTAATTTAATTCTTGTATTTTAATTTTTTTGGTGTGACAACTCAAATGCTTTGTTGTTTCAATTACACTCATATAGTTGTATTTTCAAGTCAATTTAACTCCTGTATTTTCATGTGTAAAAAAAAAAATAGAATGAGATGACAAAGTATATGTCACACTCTATTCATGTCAAAGTACAGAGGTTAAATTAACTCAAAAATATGGATTTATAGATGTAATCGAAATAATGGAAAGTTTAAATTGTCATACGAAAAAAAAGTAAAAATATAAGATTTAAATTAATTAAAAAATATAAATTCAAAAATATAATAGAAATAATGAAAAATTTGAGACATACAAAAAAAAAAGTAAAAATATAAATATCAAAATATACATTTGGCCAAAGTATTTTGAGAATTCACTTTATTAATAGGTTTCATAGCACATACCTTGTTTGTTTGTATCCAATAATATTCTTATCAATGAGACAAAGATAAAAAGGGATGAATTATATGATTTGATGGATTCAAATATTGGGAAAGGGATTTGAATATCAAATCACAATCTTATAATAAAACAAAACATCTTTCTCCATCAATTCTTTTCTCCTCGAGAGTTAGAAAGATCACTTTCAAGTTTGAATTTGTTTATTTAGAATTTGGACTATTTTACTTTAATTTTTTATTTAATTAATATTTTTTAATATCTTTCACTTATTTTTTTATATCTTTCATTAAATCTTAAGTCCCATGAGTTCGACCAGATAGATTTTGACTCATTTTCTCATTGAGCAAGAGATACAAAACGAATGAGATTGATTTTTTGATCAAAAGTATCATACAAGATCTTCAAAAAAAAACAAAAGGTACCTTCAGTCCATTTCCATTCTTATTTTGTAATTTAATTATAATTAAAATAATAACAAATTTGATAAAATTATTCAAAAATACTTTTTAATTTTTTATTAAATTATTTAATAATTTAATTATATATTTTTTTATCTTTTTATCTCCAGGGTTGTCCACCTCATCATGAAGGGACGGGACTAAGCATCGAAACGACAAAAATGAACTCACTTGATAATAATGTATGTGGTTAGAGATAAGAACGTGGAGGGTTTTCATGAGTAGGAGATCCCTTAAGTCACAATTTTGCTTTTGGTCTCGGCTGTATACTCTTTACTTTTAAAAGCATTTTGTTTAACTCTTTATTCCCATGCTTGTATAATAATGGCTAACTATTCATATCTTGGCATAGATTGAATGGTCAGACAAGTAATATATAAGTATTAATTTAGTGAGTGATGAGTTCTATTCTTACCCTGCGTAGTGAGATAAGTTTCATACTTGTAATTTATCTTTCTTGACATAATTAAGAGCACGAACACCAAGAACTGTGCGAGAACGATTATTTCAAGTATTATATATCATTTTAATAAATTTATACTTATAATTTAAATAACTTCACAATAATTTAATAACCAAAAAAAAAAGTCTGATATTATTGCAAGTAAAAAGTAATATTTTAAATTGTTTTGATACATTCAAACAACAACAACATATCCAGCCGTTATCCCACTATGTGGGGTTGGCTACATGAATTCTAGACTTCTATTTGGGTTACATCCCAACAGATAGTTTGTCTAGAATTCATATTTGGTCAATGGGAAGGCTGAGAAACAAGACTGACCACAATTAGATTATATTCATACTATTTGTTATTTGCTATACGATAGTTAAAATTTATTTGTTCAAAAAAACTCAAGAGGTTGATAGGGCCAGGCAGAGAGCAAAGCCATTTGAGATAAGAGTAGTTGTCCAGGGAAAGCTCAATCTGCTATACAAAAGAACTAATGAGTGGTCGGAAAAAAATTATACTTGTTCTGGAGAGTCTCCATGAGGCTATAGTTGTTCGGAAAAAAGACTATAGTTATTCATACTTCTTGTTGTTCGATATACAACAATTAAAATTTATAAGTCTGAAAAAACTCAAGAGATTAGTAGGGCAGACAAAGAGCAAAGTTATTTAAGAAAGAGTAGTCATCTAGGGAAAACTCAATCCACTGTAGCTAATAAGTGACTAGAAAAAGGTTATAATTGTTCAGGAGAGTCTCCATTATCCGAGAGAATTGATGTGTTTTTAGGAGAAATGGTCTACAAGATAGAAAAACATCAAAAGGCCAACAAGAAACAACAATACTCAACAAGTATTTTTGGAAGCACCCCGTTAGATATCCCAATCGCCTGGACTATCCGAACGAGAGCACTTATGGAAGGGAAAAAATAATGAGACACGAGACAAAGACCACCCTAGCGTGCATACTCAAAAATAAGAGCAACGGAAGCAAAGCAAAACATATGCATGCCACTACAAGAATTTGAAGGTTTTACCCACACATGTAAATGTGGGTAAAAATTACCTTATGTGTCAACTATAATTTTTCCTTACACATAATGCAAATGTCAAGATGTGTGGGTAAAAGATGGTAGAAAATAACTTTTACCCACACATATATTTATGTGTGGGAAAAACTTAAGATATTACCCACATATATATGTGTAGGTAAATATTTTTGTATGTGTAGGTATTTTTATGTCGAGAAGTTGTAATTGTGACGTGGCTGATGATGTGGCTTTAATTGGATAATGATGTGGCATGACACGTGTATTTGTTTATGTGTAGGCAAAGTTAAGATTATGTGTGGGTAATAATATAAAAAATAATTTTCATATGTGTGGGTAAAAAACATTATGTGTAGGTAAAAAAAAATATTAAGTGTGGGTAATAATTTAAAATATTTTAGAATATGTGTGGGTAAAAAAAAATTATAATGTGGGTAATAAATATATTGTGTGTGGTCAATAATATAAAAAGTAATTTCTATATGAGAGGATAATTTTTATATGTGTAGCTAAAAAACATATTATGTGTGGACAAAACTAAAATTGTATATTTAAAATTTCAATTGTTGAAACATCTATTACAAGATAGTTCAAATATATACGCACAAAAAAAGTCATAAAGTCACAAAATAAGCATAAAATCATGAAGTCACCTAAAAAGTTCAAACATATATGAAAAAAGAAAACATAAAAAAAATTATTAAATCTCGTCGCCAAACTCCTGTTCAGTAGAATGGAGGAGTGGCTGGAGCTAGATGGGTCGAGACGGGAATGGCCGAGGTGAGATCGTCCTGAACTATGAGCCGATGGTACATGTGGAGTGGATGGAGGAGGCATAATATTCTTCACAACATGTTTACGTTTCCCTGGAGCTCTCGAAAAGAGACTTGTCTTGGTTCAAATCTTCTACCAATTCATTGTAAGTTGAACGATTGGACTCCTCACTAGTACATGTTCAAGGATGAGCTTCACTTGTTCTACTAGAGGACCAAAATCTGCAGAAACCAACAGTCAAGAGTCAAGCCATGGCATTAAAAATTAAAAATCAGATAGAAATTTTATTTTACGGAAGGCGGAATTTTAGTGTAGAGATTTAGTTTTAAGTTTATTATTTGTATTTGTAAATAAAATAAAAAGTAAATTATTTTAAATTATTATAAAAATTAAAACGACTTAGTTTTGTAATTTAAATATAAAATCATAGATATGGGGATACCCACACATATATAATATTTGTAATTATGTGTGGTTAAGTTTATAAATAATGATTCACACATATATAACATTTATTAATATGTATGGACAATAAAATTTAAAAACTGCCATATCAGCTAATATGTGGATACCCACACATATATAACATTTATAATTATGTGTGAGTAAGTTTATAAATAATTACCCACGCATGCGTAACATTTATTAATATGTGTGGGTAATATAATCCAAAATAAATGTCACATCAGTTAAAATTTTACCGAAAAATATCCCACCAATTTCTGAAAGTGGAAGGAATTTTTTCCACCAAAATAACTGTGGGTATATAAATTTACCCACATATATTAAATGTGGATACTGTAACGAGTTTGTCTAATTTAATCACCCACACATATTACCATTATGTGTGAGTAAATACCCACGTATAATATATGTGGGTAATTTAAGTGTGGGTAAATTTATAAATAATTTCCCACACATAAGTAACATTTATTAATATGTGTGGGTAATATAATCCAAAAAATTGACACATCAGCTAATGTGTGGATACCCACACATATATAACATTTATAATTATGTGTGGGTAAGTTTATAAACAATTACCCACACATGCCTAACATTTATTAATATGTGTGGGTAATATAATCCAAAATAAATGCCACATCAGCTAAATTTTTTTCGAAAAATACCCTACCAACCTCTGAAAGTGGGGGGAATTTTTTCTGCCAAAATAAGTGTGGGTATATCAATTTACCCACAGATAATAAATGTGAATAATATAATAAGTTTATCTAATTTAATTACCCACATATATTACTATTATGTGTGGGTAAATACCTACATATAATATGTGTGGATAATTTATGTGTGGGTAAAACTCTCAAATTCTTGTAGTGTGCACTACGGGTACCGCTAGCACAGCGGTCACAAGGTAAATAAAAAAAATACAAACTCATGTGCCGACATATATGAGACTCGAGAAATAACCTGGTACAGTATAAATTAATAGAGTAACTCATACTCAGACATCAGAGTTGACAGGGATTGACAGGACTGCTTGTACACCATACCGACTCGGTCGCTAGACAGTGACTCCCTTGTTCGAACCCACGCTGACACTACCTGGAATGATGGAAAGCAAAGTGAGTCGAGAGACTCAACAAACATAAAGAAAGAAAGGTTGAAGGCTAAACATAAACAAAAAACTCTCCCCAAAATAAACCCCCAGATACACACAAGTCATGAGATCCTACAACACAATAGAAGAACATAATAAAAGCACATATCGGTCATTGGGGCCCACACAAGACACACGGCACCCAAGTCCCATATCAATCTGCCGCTGTCCTGAAAGGCAACAAATATCTCCTCAAACCTACGCGCGCGATCCCGGGTCGGTACTCCAGTCACCCGTATCCATGTCGGTACTCCCGACAACCGAGCCATAGGCTCAATCGGAACGGTACTTCCGTCCGAGAACTAATAACTACCAGTAGCCATGCAATGCACATAAAAATGCAATGGTGTAGTGAGTATCAACGTGATACACTGGCGCCCATACATCCAGGCATTAGACCATACTCCGCCTACATAGTAAACCACACGCCATGCATATGCCCGCGCTGGATGCAACCTGATCAAGCTAGCATGTCCGTGTCCAAGCATACTCAATACATGAATATCCCAACATGCGACCCGTACCCATGTGCATATCAAATCATGAATAGCTATACAATAAATCTAAACGTGCAGTAAATCACATACCGGCAGAGCTAGTCAGCAGTACGTGGCATCGGTTAACGGTCAGTGACTAAGAGTATCCACCCTACGATCCACATCAGGGCCGTACAATAGTTTACCCCAACGTCACCAACAACCGACCCCTGCCCCACTACTCGATAGCTCTAACCGAACCATAAATAAATCCGAGAAAAATAGTAAATAAACCCGCACGTCTAGGAACCTAGTCCCTAAGCTGGTTCAGCATCATTTCGAAAGGAATGGGGGCGATACAAACCCCCGTAGGCACTCAACAAATAAAACTCTAGAAGTCTCGGATTTAATTTAAATTAAAACAAATGAATAATAATTCAACAAATAAGGCTAGGTGCCGAATTAAAGTAAGGGAGGTGATAAATTACAAGAAATCATGGGATCTTTCACGGGAATTAAAGATCAGGAAGAGAGGGTTGGAAACTTATCTTTACTCAGCTGTAAATAATTTGGAAATACTATTTGTACGCTTAAGTTTGACACTTTTATTGATATTCTGCATTAATACGACACACAATATAAGATATTAATGTAATGTATCACGACAAAGTATCAAACTTAAATATTTAAATAATAGTTTGAAAAGTCATTAAAAAGTGTTGATAGATATTAAATTCACTAATTAAGCAAATAGGTGCTAACATTTAGCTCTTGTTTGATGGTCTTTGTTTTGTTCAAATTATAGGACTGGGCTTTGAAGATGATTTAATCGGTGACATCAATGCGTTGCAATATATATATATATATATATATATATTATAGCAAAAGGGGTTAGGTGTGATGTCCCCTTCCGCCATCAAACTGAGCTCAAACACCAAGAAATGTCAAAGATTCACTTCAAATCTGACAACCAAGGAGCCCTGGATTTGGCATATTGAGCCATAGTTTGGCAAGGTTAGATTCAAAATCTTGAATAGACTATGGTTCTTGTATGCATGGAGAGTCAACATTTGTATAATATATGGTGGGGGTAATGCACTTGATTAGACTCATATTTTTTTAAATTAATTATATTATTAATTTTTCATTTGAACTCACGGGTTAGGCAATGACGATGATATGAGATCATCTAAACATTCACAAGAATAACAATTGGGTTGACGGTGTCGAAATCATCTAAACATTCACAAGACTAACAATTGGGTCAATGACGTCAAACTCACAAGGTGATGTTACTTTTAAAGGTAGTGTTGCTAATCTGACTGATGATAGTTGTTGGGATCGATTATCAAGATTTGTTTCGATGTAAGACTTGTAAGAAAATGAGGATAATTTTTTGATATAGCCTCTAATAATTAAGTTAATATAATAAATGAGTAATGAATGCGCAATAAATACTATGAGTTTGTTGGCTTGATTACTCATGAGGACTTTGTCTTTTAAGATGACGTTTATTAAAATGAGTAAGATAAAGTAGTATCAAGATAACTTATCTGTAAAGTCTAGTTAAGATAACTTATTTGAAAAAAAAAAGAGATAAATTTATTTAGAAAGTTTAAAATAAAAAATCACATAACTTATTTTTAAATAAATTTAACAAATACAATGAAAAATATTTTTGTCTGAAATGCTTTTCATATTCCACTCTTTTTAGTTTATATCTTAGTTAACAAATACTAAATAGGCAAGTGAGTTAAGATTGTTGAAGTTATCTTCCAAATTTTCAAACTTGGATATATTAGGAACTTTAAAGTCAGTGGATTATTTCTCGTGATAACTTAATGATTTTACTTTTTTAAGTATTCCCTTATCAATGATTTTTTTTTAAAGAATATGTCATTTCATAGGTAAATTTTTGGCCCAATAAATGAAGATATAATTTTTGGGTAAAGCCCTTGAGGCAACCTTGTTCTATGGCCCTGTAAGTCCTTGGAGGCCCAATAATGGCCCATTTGGCTTTGCTTAGATTAATTCCTGCTATGTATGTAAACAAAATAATAATAAAATTTAAATAAAAAATTATTATGTGATGTTTGACAATTATAGTTTATTTTTAATTTTTTACCTTGTGAGTTTTACATGACCCTTTGCTATTATCAATTGTGTTTAATGGGTAAAATGGTTTAGACTTTCTACGCTTCTTTCGAAACTTAAAAATGATTCGCTCAAAACCCTCAATGTTAATAGAAAATAAGTAAACGACTAAATTACTCTTTTTTTTTTGTGTCGTCACGTGCACATAGATCGATAACATGAACTTACACTACAAGAAATTCGGGATTTAGCGACGGATTTTTAGCGACAGACATTTCCTTCGTTATTTTGCGACGGAACAGCGACGGACTTGCGACGGAATACAAAATTTTTTTTTTGTAAAAGTAGCAACGGATTTTTGCGACGGAAAAAAAATCCGTCGCAAAAAAAATAAAAAAATAATTTTTTAGCGACGGAATAAGTAATCCATCGCTGTAATTAGCGACGGAAATTTCATTCCGTCGCCAAATTTTAATAAGAATTAAAAAAGTAAAAATAAAAATTAATTTTTTAGCGACGGATAGTAATTTCGTCGCAAAAAAATTAAAAAATTTATTCTTTTGCGACGGAAACAGTAATCCATCGCTATTCTTAGCGACGAAAATATCTTTCCGTCGCTAAATTTTAATAAGAATAAAAAAAGTAAATATTAAAATTAATTTTTTAGCGATGGATAGAAATTCTGTTGCTAAATTTTAATAAGAATAAAAAGTAAAAAATAAAAATTTTAATTTAGCGACGGAAAACATCCGTCGCAAAAAAAAATAATATTTTTGCGACGAAAACAGTAATCCATCGCTATGATTAGCGACGGAAATATCTTTCCGTCGCTAAATTTTAATAAGAATAAAAAAAGTAAATATTAAAATTAATTTTTTAGCGACCGATAGAAATTCCGTCGCTAAATTTTAATAAGAATAAAAAGTAAAAATAAAAATTTTAATTTAGCGACGGAAAACATCCGTCGCAAAAAAAATAATATTTTTGCAACGGAAACAGTAATCCATCGCTATGATTAGCGACGGAAAATTATTTCCGTCGCTATATTTTAATAATAATTAAAAAATAAAAATTAAATTTTTTATTTTTGTGACGGAAACAAATTCCATCGCAAAATTTTAAAATAAAAAATTAATTTTAATATTACACGTTAAAATAAAAAATTTAAATTTAAAATTAATTTAAATTAAAAAAAATAAAGTTAGCGACGGATTATCCTATTCCGTCGCTCATTTAGCGACGGAATATTTAATCCGTCGTAAAATTATTTTTTTAATATTTTTTATTCAGTTAATTTATAAATATTTGAATTTGAAATGAATATTTAAATATATAAATATTTAAATTTTATAAAAAAATTAAATATACATTTAACCATGATATGAATATAAAAAAAATAATTTATAAAATTGAAATAAATATATTAATATTAAAAATCATAATATTGCTAAATTCTAACTCATCAATTAATATATTTCATTTGCATAAAATAAAAAATATTAAATGTATAATAATTAATTATTTGTAATATTTATTAAATGTGTACAAAATATAAACAAACACTATATTTGAAAAATAAATAAAAAGTTTTAAAACTATAATATTATTGAAATTTTCTTTATTTTAAATTTTAGAAATCATAAAAATAAAACAATATTGAGGGATTACATTATATAGAAAGAAGTCTAGAAGCTATCTTGTTAGTATTTTTCTCTCTATAAATAGGAGAATTTTTTGATAAAATACAAATTTTAAAAAATATGATATATGGATGACATTGTGTCTTATACTTGATAACAGTATCATATGTTACTATCTAATATATAGACATTATAACACGATTAAATGTATAATTAAGTCATTCATAATAAACAATTAGAGAAGTGACATATGCTAATCCGGATAAGAAAGTATCAAAATAAGTCCAGGATGATTTTTGAACAAATATATGGAATGATTTTCCCCCTTAATAGTTATACTATAAAAAAATATATGGATTACATTAATGTTGACTAAGAAAAAAATAAATATATCTCTTTATCATTTGTCCTCTCTAATTTTGTCTCTAAGTTATAGATGAAATTCAACAATTTAGAACTCATTGTGTTGATTAAATGAGTTCTACCATTAGTATAAATATTATGTAGATTTTGTTTAATATAATTTTTATTTATAGAAAAAATTTATTTTTTTAAGATTACAAACTATTAATAAATAATTGAATATATCAAATTAATTTAATATAATTATTAGATTTATAATATAATTAGATTTTTAAATAAATATTATTTTGAAATACAATAATTTAATTATTTTATTATCACATTTTAGATAATTACAATAAAATTTTATTTTAATTTTATTATTTTTATTAATTAAATAATTATTAATATTATTTTTATAAATTATAATATTTTTATATAATTATTAAATATATTTTATAAAAAAATTAAAAAATAGCAACGAAATATTCCATCGCTAAAATAAATTTATTATTTTTTTAATAATTTTTTTTTAAAAATAACAACGAAAATTTTCGTCGTTATTTTTTTAAAAATAAATAAATTCAATAGACTATAATTTATTTTAATAATAAAATAATAAAAAATATATTTTTAGATAGAGACGGAATTTATTTTCTATCATTAATTAGAGATGAAAATAAATTATGTCCCTAAAGTTTAAAATAAGAAAAATATATTAGTTTAAATTAAAAAATAATAATAAATTAAATTTTGTAACAGATTTAATATTCTGTCAGTACTTTTAGCGACGCAAAACAATTTTCGTCGCTAAAAAATTAAATTTTAATTGTAATTTTTTTGCTTTTCAAATATAGAGCCGGAAAGTTTTTTCCGTCACCAATTTTAAAAATAAAAAATTAAAATTCAATATTGATAATAAAAAATAAATAAAAAAATTGTGTTGACGAATTGTCTGAGTTCATCGCTGATATAGAGACAGAACTTTCAATCTGTCGCAAACCTTAATTTTTATTTATTTATTTAATTAATTTATAAATATTTAAATATATAAATATTAAATTCTATAAGAAATTTAATATATTAATGTATATTTAATTAAAAACTTTTATAAATTTTTCTTTTTAATTATCTCATGTTATTAAATATTATATCTTCGTTGTTTTGTTATGCATCGTTTGACCTCTTTGTTTGTTTGATAGTATATCGTTAGTTTTAAATATTTATGATTTTTAAAATTTTTAATTTTATTTTTGTTGTTTACTACTTTATTGAATCAAATCAAATTAATTAAAATTCGATATAAACTCTTTGTTTGTATGACAATATATCGTTAGTTTTTAAAATGTATTATTTTTTTATTTCTAATTTTATTTTGGTTTTTACTACTTTATTGAATCAAATTAATTAAAATTCGGTATAATCAAATTCATTGAATCAAATTAATAAAAATTATTAATTTTTTAAAAAATTTGCTTCTATTCAATTAATGTTTTTTAAAAAAATTAGTTTTTGTTTTCGATTATATTTTTTAATTAAAAAAAATCGAATCGATTGGATTTTAAGACAATGATGTTTTTATGATAATAAAATGATGTCGTTTTTGGCCTATCATACAATTTTTCAGCTTGTTTGATTTTTTAGCTTATTTGGTTAATTAAATTTTAATTAATTATTTTATGTGTTTGTTTGGTTTATTGAATTTGTTTAGTTTATATAATCTATATTTAGTTTTTTTAATCTAATTTAGTTTATTAGGTTTAATTTGTCAAGTCAATTTAGTTTAATTTCTCAATTCAATTTATTAATTTTTTGATTTATTTGATAATTAAACTGATCACGTTCCTCTAATAATGAAGGAATATGAAAGAGAAAATAATCAAAATTTTCTTTTAAAAAAGATTAAAGACTACTCAACATTCAAAATATATTAAGAATATTGTTACAATATTTTTTAATTTATTTTATCTTTAATAAATTTTTTATTAAAATAGTATTTATAACATATCAAATTAATTTATTATAATTATTAGATTTATAATATAAGTATTTTTTAAATTAATATTAATTTAAAATGCAATGATTTAAATTAATTTATTATGATATTTTAAATGATTATAAAAAATTATTAATAAAATAATTTAATAATTATCATAATTTTAATAATTTTATTCATTATTATAAATTTTATTAATTATTCCCCGCCTCTTTCACAAATCCCCGTAAAACCCCCCTCACCCCCCCACCCCCCTCCCTTCCGCGCCTGTCTCCCTTTTTCTTCTCCCTCGATCCTCTGCGTCCCGCCTCTTCTCCTCTCTCTCGTTCAATCTCGCACTCGCTCTCACCTCTCGCGGCTCGCTCACCGTCTCCCCCTCGCCCTCGCTCACTGTTTCTCCCTCGCCCTCGCTCACCGTCTCCCCCTCGCCCTCGCTCGCCCTCGCTCACTGTCTCCCTCTTCTCCCTCGCCCTCGCTCACTGTCTCCCCCTCGCCCTCGCTCACTGTCTCCCTCTTCTCCCTCGCCCTCGGTCACTGTCTCCCCCTCGCCCTCGCTCACTGTCGCCCTCTTCTCCCTCGCCCTCGCTCACCGCCGTCGCCCCCCGCCACGCCGCCGCCACCGCCTCAGAAGGTCCTCTCTCTCTCTCTCTCTGTCTGTCTGTCTATATATATATATATAGATTTATTTGCAATTTTCTAATTTTCTGTATTTGCTGTTAATTTAATTTAGTGTTAGTTTAAATTAATTTAGTGTTAGTTTAGTGTAAATTAATTTAATTTAATGTTAGTTTAATTTAATTTAGTGTTAGTTTAGTGTAAATTAATTTAATTTAGTGTTAGTTTAATTTAATTAAATTTAGCCTTAGTTTAGTGTAAATTAATTTAATTTTGTGTTAGTTTACTGTAAATTAATTTAGTGTTAGTTTAGTGTAAATTAATTTAATTTACTGTTAGTTTAATTTAATTAAATTTAGCCTTAGTTTAGTGTAAATTAATTTAATTTAATGTTAGTTTAATTTAATTAAATTTAGCCTTAGTTTAGTGTAAATTAATTTAATTTAATGTTAGTTTAATTTAATTTAGTGTTAGTTTAGTGTAAATTATTTTAATTTACTGTTAGTTTAATTTAATTTAATTTAGTGTTAGTTTAGTGTAAATTAATTTAATTTAATGTTAGTTTAATTTAATTTAGTGTTAGTTTAGTGTAAATTAATTTAATTTACTGTTAGTTTAATTTAATTTAGTGTTAGTTTAGTGTAAATTAATTTAATTTACTGTTAGTTTAATTTAATTAAATTTAGCCTTAGTTTAGTGTAAATTAATTTAATTTACTGTTAGTTTAATTTAATTAAATTTAGCCTTAGTTTAGTGTAAATTAATTTAATTTACTGTTAGTTTAATTTAATTTAATTTAGTGTTTTTCATTTATTTTTAAATATATATATATATTAAAAAAATTTACGAAGACTGGTATCTTGCGCTTTTTCACATATTATCATTGATCAAAATATTTTCTTTAAAATCTAACATTCATAATTAAAAAAATCTAGAGTTTTACACTTCAATTCAATAATTTAAATTGAGCTAAACATATAATGAAAAAGAATACCTTCAATATGTTGTATAGATAAAAACTTATTCCTTCTAAGTAATGCCATACCCAAACCGTAATTGAGGCTGTTTCAAGTCATGCTCTTTTTTTTTTTTTTTTAATTTTTCCATTTTATTTTCATAATTTTGAAATGCAAACTTGTTTGACTCCCAATATTCATTCCAAAAATGCAAAACCCATTTAAATTTTTTTCAAAAAACTGGAAAAGTTTCATGTGGTGCATTTATTTAAAAGAAAAGAAATCGTTTGTTTTTTGGGGGGCAGTTTCCATTGGTCGCGCTTCTTCTTTCAATCCTTCATTTGGGTGTATTTGTTTTTGATGTTTGGCAAATATATAATTAGTTAATCAATGGTAATATTTAGGGTAAATTATTTTTGTATCTTTGGTGGTATGGCCCATTTGTATGAAGACTCCAAATTTGGAAATGATTATATTAATCTTTATGACTTACATTTTTTACTATATAGACCCTTATATCTATAATGATGCTAATTAAACTATTACAAATCAAATTAACTTAAATCTAATTTGAAAAACAAAAACAAAAAAACTAAACAAATTAAGAAAGCTAATATTGCCAATCGATGGGTTTTTGGGACTAATTTTTAGAATATAAAAGGTAAAGACGATCGTTTCCTAGGACCAATTCTGTTGCAATTGCTGGAATACATGTATGGCAATGCTGATAAATTTAAGAATTTTTGCACAATAAACATACAGAGTGAAAGACAATACACACATTATACACAGAGTGGGTATTTAAGTAATACGATATTTGTGTTAGTTTAGTGTAAATTAATTTAATTTTGTGTTAGTTTAATTTAATTTAATTTAGTGTTATTTTAGTGTAAATTAATTTAATTTACTGTTAGTTTAATTTAATTTAATTTAGTGTTAGTTTAGTGTAAATTATTTTAATTTACTGTTAGTTTAATTTAATTTAATTTAGTGTTATTTTAGTGTAAATTAATTTAATTTACTGTTAGTTTAATTTAATTTAATTTAATTTAGTGTTAGTTTAGTGTAAATTATTTTAATTTACTGTTAGTTTAATTTAATTTAATTTAGTGTTAGTTTAGTGTAAATTAATTTAATTTACTGTTAGTTTAATTTAATTTAATTTAGTGTTAGTTTATTGTAAATTAATTTAATTTAGTGTTAGTTTAGTGTAAATTAATTTAATTTAGTGTTAGTTTAATTTAATTAAATTTAGCCTTAGTTTAGTGTAAATTAATTTAATTTTGTGTTAGTTTAGTGTAAATTAATTTAATTTAGTGTTAGTTTAATTTAATAAATTTTAATAGTATTATAGAATTAATACTATTAAAAATTAATACTATTCAAAAAAGCATTAAGTATGTAAATTTTAATAGTATTATAGAATTAATACATAATTAAAAATTAAATATAAAATTAATTAATAAATTTTAAAATATATTATAAAATTATTAAAAAAGTTTGATATATATATTTTTAATAATTAACACTTATTTTTCTCGAATTTCCACTCAAGTGTTTTCAGTCAAGTGTATATATATATAATATGTTGTATGAAAATGAAAATAAAATAAAAAATGAGTATGATATAAAATGAAAATAAAAAATTATTATTTAAAAAATATGTAAATAAAATTCATGAATAAAAAAAATAAGAATTTTTTTTGTAAATATCATTTTTAATATAAAAATAATAAAAAATAATTATTTAATTTAAAAATAAACATAAAATTTATAATTTAGTTTAGTGTAAGTTTATTTAGTGTTAATTTAATTTAGTTTAGTATTTTTTTAATCTAATGTTAATTTAATTTACTTTAATTTATGTGTACAGATATGTGTGTTAATTTAGCGTATTTGATTATGTGTATGTCTGTATTTAATTGTGTATTTGATTATGTGTAAATTTGATTATGTGTATCCTATAGGGTGTAGTCCATTTATAGGAGAGATTTTGTCGAATTTTCTCTAAAAATTATATTAAATAAAAAAATAATTAATTAAATTTTTTTTAGGTATTTATTTAAATTTGTTGGAACTTAACCTTAGATTCCCGTTCGGTGACTTCCTCGATGGAGCGAGGAGATCACTGAATTGTCCAGTTGGACAGTCTGGAAATTTGGTGTCGTGTTGTGTGCCCAGCGAATACGCATTAATTTACTCATGCATGGTACGAAAATTCAGTAGCATTTCTTGTTGTTCTCCGGTTGCATATAAGAATATGTTTTGATTCATGCAATTGACTCAAATTGAGTGTAACTTGTATGAATCAACACATAATCTTTATCGTGCATCTGGAGAACTGTGCTGAGATGCTGCCGAAATTTCGTATCGTGAGTAAATGCGTCTGCTAGTGGTCATATCACGATTCATTTCCGGATGGGATAGGTCCTAACCTTCAAATTTTAAGGAGGAGTTATAAGGAGTAGTTCAGTGGAATAATATTCAAAAATTCAAATAAAAAAATATTATAATTATAATTTAGTAATTTTTTTATTATTTAATGGTACAGGAAAAAAATGAGATCAGATCGTCAGTGGATGTATATCAGGCGTAAAGAGGATGGTTATATTTCTACGGAATTTATCAAGGGTGTTGAGAAGTTTGTTAATTTTGCTAAGAGTCAACCAGAGTGGATGGATGGGAATAAGATTAAATGTCCTTGTAATCAACCAAAGTGTAGGAACACGGCTTTTCGTGACTAGGATACCGTGACAATTCACTTGCTCACCAAAGGTTTCGTACCGGGGTATTATGAGTGGACACTTCATGGGGAAGTTATTGCTACGGTAGATTCGGTCGATATGTCTCACTCAGCATCAACACTTGAAGCAGAGTCAAGCAACTTATTTGAGACTATGGTAATGGATGCTGCCGGGCCTGATTTCAATCCGAATATAGAGGAGGAACCTCCAAATCCGGAAGCTCAAGCATTCTATGACATGCTTAGTGCTGCAAAAAAAGAGTTATATCCTGGTTGTCAAAAGCATACGCAGTTGTCGCTTGTTTCTAGATTGCTTAGCTTTAAGTCAGAACACCATCTATCTGAGAGGGGATTTAATCAACTTTGTGAATTACTGAAGGAGGTTCTTCCTGAACCTAATACGGTGATTGATAATTTTTACAGTACTAAAAAACTGGTTCGAGGGTTGGGCCTTCCTGTTGAGAAAATTGATTGTTGTAGAAATAACTGTATGATTTTTTGGGGTGATGACAGTGATTTAACAGTCTGCAAGTTTTGTCATGAGAATCGGTACAAGCGAGTTGATCAAGCTGACAGTAGCAAACGACAAAAAACTTGTGTTCCTTATAAGAAGATGCATTATTTTCCTTTAACTCCTCGGCTTTTGAGATTGTATGCATCCAATTCAACAGCAGCAGAAATGAGGTGGCATGCAGATCATGTGGTCGAAGATGGCGTCATGCGTCATCCGTCGGATTCTCCTGCGTGGATTCATTTTAACCAGACTCATAAGGAATTTGCTGCCGAGAAAAGGAATGTCAGACTTGGTCTTTGTACTGATGGGTTTCAGCCGTTTGGTCAATCTGGGAAGCAATATTCTTGTTGGCCTGTCATTGTTACGGTATATAATTTACCACCCTGGATGTGTATGAAGGATACAACAATGTTCTTAACAGTGCTAGTGCCAGGACCAGAGAATCCTAAGGCAAAACTTGATGTTTTCCTACAACCCCTTATTGCAGAGTTGAAACATTTGTGGGATGTTGGTGTGCATGCATATGATATCTCATTGAAACAAAATTTCCAACTGAGAGCGGCTTTGATGTGGACCATTAGTGATTTTCCTGCATATTCAATGCTCTCGGGGTATAGCACGGCAGGAAAGCTGGCATGTCCTTATTGCACGATTCACTCGGACGCATTTTACCTGTCAAAGAGTCGAAAGATTTCATGGTTTGATAACCATCGAAAATTCTTGCACCGAGATCATCCGTATCGACGGAATAGGTATGGATTTCGCAAAAATACTTTGGTAAAAAAAACACCACCTCCTGTACTGTCTGGACCTGAGATACTTGCTTCCTTGGACGAGTTGGGTTTAGTGAAGGCGACACAACCCAATGCTGCACAGACTAATGCAGATAACAGTCATGGTAGTGGTTGGAAGAGTAAGAGCATTTTTTGGGATTTGCCTTATTGGAAAACTCAACTTATTCGACACAATTTGGATGTTATGCATATAGAGAAAAACGTGTTCGAAAATGTGTTCAATACAGTGATGAATGTACCGGGCAAAACTAAGGACACAGTGAAGTCGAGAGAAGAGTTGAATCAATATTGTCGCCGCATTACTCAATCAACTTTTACTCTGAACAAGAAAGAAAAAGCTGTCATGTGTGCGTGGGTAAAAAATTTAAAATTTCCTGATGGGTATGTGTCGAACATGGCTAGATGTGTTGACACAAAGAAGCTTAAGTTGTTTGGGATGAAAAGTCACGATTGTCATGTGTTCATGCAAAGGTTAGTGCCCATTGCATTTCGAGAATTACTACCGCAAAAAGTATGGGAGGCATTGACTGAGTTGAGTCTTTTCTTCAAAGATTTGACATCGACCACTATTAAAAGTGAGCATATGATGAAATTAGAGAACGACATCCCCATCACTTTATGCAAGTTGGAGCTTATATTCCCTCCAAGTTTCTTTGACTCTATGGAGCATCTTCCAGTCCATTTGGCTTATGAAGCAAGGATAGCAGGTCCAGTTCAATATCGATGGATGTATCCGTTTGAAAGGTACTATTTATTATATTGATAATTTTTTTTCCTGTTTTATAAGAAACATATTTATTTTGTAGTTCACTTATCTAATTACTATATATATTTTATATAGATACCTTGAAAAGTTGAAGAAAACAGTTAGAAATAAAGCTCGAGTGGAAGGCTCTATTTCTAATTCATACGTTGTGGAAGAAGCGTCATTGTTGTGTTCTCATTACTTTGAGGACCATGTTGTTACAAGGCATACACGAGTGCCGCGTAACGATGCTGGTGTTGTAAATGAAGGGGATGACCAGGAGGGGAAGTTATCAATCTTCAAGCATCCTTGTCGACCATTTGGATGTAAAAAGTCACGAATGTTATTCGGTGAAGAATATGATGTTGCACACAGATATATTTTGATGAATTGTCCAGAAGTTGAACCGTATCTGCAGTAAGATTTTGCTAATTAATTGTTGTTAATTTTTAAATTATATTTAAATTGAATAGTCTAATGTAGTTATTTTTATTTTTCTTTTTAATTTTTCAAGAATTTACGATGCTGAGCTAAGACAACGTAATCTCGGCATTGGGGACCACATCATTGAACAATTAACAAATAAGGAATTCCCTTCTTGGTTTCATAATTATGTGAGTTGATTAATTAAAATATTAATTTCACTCAATTTCTTATATAATTATTTCTTATATATCTGTCTTATTTAATAGGTTCGCGATCCTACGAATAATGTGACAAATTCATACATAAGGGATCTCGCAAAAGGACCTTTTAACACTGTTACAACGTACCCTGGCTGCTTTGTTAATGGATTTAAATTTCACACGATTAGCTATGGTTCGAATAAAGGCACTATGAATAGTGGCATGTGCGTTAAAGGATCCAACTACGATGATCCCGAGAAGGATTATTATGGTCGGATAACAGAGATTATCGAACTTGAGTATCCTTCAGTATCGTCATTCAAGAAAGTTATATTGTTCAAGGGTGATTGGTTTATTCCAACTTTGAACGAGGGGGTGAAGATTCATCATGCATATAAGATCGTCGAGGTTAATGAAAAGAAGAAATGGAATACAAACGAGCAATTTGTATTAGCTTCTCAAGCAATTCAAGTATATTTTTGCGAATATCCAAGCTTGAGGCGTAACAAAAGCGATTGGTTGGTTGTAACAAAAGTCAAACCAAGGTTCACAGTAGAGGTTCCACAATCTTTTAATAATCAAGAGGCGACTCTTCCACGTGAAGCGTTGCCTTACCAAGAGGATGACGTGGAACTACACAATATCGCAGTTGATGATGCCCAAATCTTTGAGATAGTGAATGATGGTGACCACGTTGATTTAAATGATGAGTCAGTTATGGAATCAGAATTTGATGAAGCCCCAGAGTTGAATGATGAGCAAATTTTGAGATCTGATTCTGAAGATAAGTCTGAATCGTATGATGAGCAAGTCTTGCGATCAGACTCTGAATATGATTCTGAATCAGAGGATGAACAAGTTCTTCAATTAGATTCTGATGACGACTTAGAATCTAATGACACAGATGTAGATTTATATGATAGTGATTAGAGGTGAATTTTATGATTTAAATACTTATGTTTAATTATTAATGATATTGATTTTGTTAATTGATTTATTTCATTATAGGTACTAATTCACCTCCCGTGCGATGCATGAAAATTCATATATATTGAATTTGTTTAAAATTAGTAACCTCACAATCATAAATTTTATCTACAGTCTACAAATTTCAAAACTACACATTTTTCACAAACTAATAACTAATTTAACATATGATAAATATAAATAGTTTATATTTAATAATAAATAATATGACAACATATAATAAATTAGTAACATAAATAATTAAAATAAAAAATATAATAAAATTTAAAAAAAAACATGACAACATATGATAAATATAAATAGTTTCTGCAAATATTAATTTTGTCAAAATAATTTAAATAATTTATTTAAAATAATTCAATTTTACCTAAATAACTAATTTAACATAACCTACAAACTAATTATTTTTTAAAATTAAGTAATAACTTAAAGATATATAAGATTTGTATTATTTTTTGCATGATTCTGAAATTCATTAAGGGTTTTAGAGTTTTGAACAGTGACTTTATTGAGAGAGAATGAGAGGTAAATTATAGGAAATAAAATAAAAAATTAAATTTATTTTTTTAAAAATATTTGTTGGTAGTCGGTATTTGACGGTATTACTTGATATCTCAAGATTTTTGTTGATTTAAAAAGTCTTATTTTTTTGTAATTTATTTTAATTAAAATTTTATGTTATTATTTAAAAATTAAAAAATTAATAATATTGATTAGATCTTACTTCTTTATATACTAACATGTTTATACATTCTTCAAATACTATTTAATTATGAAAAAATCATCTACAGGTTTCAAGAACTACACGTTTTCAACAAACTTATATTTAATTAATGATTTATAAAAATTTTATTTTGGGTAAGAAAAAATAAATAAAATATAATAAAATATCGAAATAGAAAGTGGAGATGGGCTGGAAAACATTTTGACGGTATTTTCGTTACAATATGTATATAGATGACAGGTGTTAGAGGACGATTTCGTGCAGGACGCAGTGGTTCTAGACCTGACTCGTCTGGGTCTACTGCTGCTTCCACGTCATCTACTGTAGCACCACATATTTCGGGAGATATTTCACCGGCCTCCCTCCCATCAGCATCTCCTGTTGGTACTCCTGTAGTTGTTTCTTCACCGACCCTTCCTGCAGAGTCACCAGTACATTCATCATCTCATCACTCGACTGACAGTCATTTTACATCGAACTCATTACATGTTATAGAGCAAGACGGCGATGGGTAATTTTAATTTTTTTTAATTTTTTTTCACATTATGACATGTATTAATTTTTATACTAATTATAATTTTTTGTATACAGGAGCATCTTTTGTCGTACAATAAATATCTCCCATATTATATCGACAATTTTCAAGAAACGTCTTCATAAAGAAGGTCATGTTTGGAAAGAAGTGCCTTCGGAGATAAATGGCATGTATTGGGATGAATTTGCGGTATTAAATTTAAATTAATAATATATATATTTTTTAATTATTAATGTAGAAATGTTTAAATTATTTAATTTTTTTTTTTATTTTACAGAAAATTTTTCAGTGGGATCCTGCAATTGATGCATTGGTGAGAAGAGAGTGGGCACAAAAAGCAGCGAAACGATATATCGACAACATTCGTAAGTGGCATGCCAATGGAAAACCAATCTTTGTGCCAGATGATGTTTGGGATAGTTGGATGCAAAAATGGGAACAAGATGAAGCTTTCAAGAAACGGTCTGCACAAGCATCGCTGAACCGTTTGAGTGAGACAGGTGGCCTTGGGGCTGGTCCTTCCCGTCATACTGGGGGTTCTATATCTTCAGCAGAGCATAAAAGACGAATGGTGAGAAATTTAATTTATTTAATTTGTTAATATTTAATTTTTTTTATTAACATGGTTAATTTTATATCATTTTTTTTTAGACACATGAGTTTGGGAGAGAGCCTACACTGATTGAATTGTTTGAACGAACTCATTCTAAAAAATCTGAGGAAGGACAGATGGTATATGTCGACAGACGTTCTTCGAGTGTCGCTGTAAGTATTTTTTAATTGTAAGTAATATTATTTTTATAATTAACATAAGTTTTAATATTCATAATTGATTTATTTTATTTTATTTTCTTCATTAAACTGTTATAGGAAATGTATGGACAGTTGCTAGAGCAAGCAACTCAATCAAATGAAGGGTCTGAGGAGTCTGAGCAGCCAGATTGCGATCAGATATTCATCCAGGCTGCTGGGGGGAAAAATAAGAAGAAGAGGATTTATGGCACGGGATCTTTATCCCAATCAAAATTTTCTGATGTTGGCAGCTCATCCTCTGTCTCATCTGGTTTTAATGAAAACCCAGTTATACAAGAAATGATAGAGAAATTAAAAGTGCAGTCAGAGCAGATAAATTCGCAGGCGGAGCAGATAAATTCACAAGCAGAGCGGATAAATTCGCAAGCGGAGCAGATTAATTTGCAGGCTCATGAGCTGGGCGATGTTCGACGACAGATGTTTGAGATGCGATATTTGATTGAACAACTTACTGCATCTACTCGTGGTATTGTTCCTTCTTCTTCTTCTCAGCCACAATCAACTCATCAACCTGAGCCTAATGTTGATGATGATTTAGATGATTAGTTTTTGTAGTTATTTTTATGTAAGGATTGGTATGTAACAGACAATTATATTAGCATGTAATAGACAATTATTAGTATCTTGTTTGAATATTAATTTTTATATTATAAATATAAATTTTGGAATTTCTATATAATTTGTTTAATAAATAATTATAAATAAATTTTAAAATTAAATAATTAAAATGATAAATTTAGCGACGGAAACAAGTTGTGTCGCTAAAATTTAAAAAAAAATTAATTTATTGCGACGGAATTATTCCGTCGCAATAAATTTTAAATATATTATTTTTTTTTAAATTTACATCGGCGACGGAAAATTCCATCGCTATAATTAATTTAATAAATTTCAAAAAAAATTTCTTAATTTTTAAAAAAATTGGCAGAATTTAAAAAAAATAAAAAATTCTTATTTTTTAATTAGCGACGGAATATTCTGTCGCTATATTTTAAATATTTTTTTAAAAAATAACAGCGACGGAAAATTCCGTCGCTAATAAAAAATAATATTAAATTTATTTTTTTAAAAATATTGCGACGGAATATATATTCCGTCGCAGAATTAAAAAATAAAAAATTCTTATTTTTTAATTAGCGACGGAATATTCCGTCGCTATATTTTAAATATTTTTTTAAAAAATAACAGCGACGGAAAATTCCGTCGCTAATAAAAAATAATATTAAATTTATTTTTTTAAAAATATTGCGACGAAAATATTCCGTCGCAGAATTAAAAAATAAAAAATTCTTATTTTTTAATTAGCGACGGAATATTCCGTTGCTATATTTTAAATATTTTTTTAAAAAACTAACAGCGACGGAAAATTCCGTCGCTAATAAAAAATAATATTTAATTTTTTCTAAAAATATTGCGACGGAAATATTCCGTCGCAGAATTAAAAAAAATAAAAAATTCTTATTTTTTAATTAGCGACGGAATATTCCGTCGCTATATTTTAAATATTTTTTTTAAAAACTAACAGCGACGGAATATTCCGTCGCCAATAAAAAATAATATTTAATTTTTTCTAAAAATATTGCGACGGAAATATTCCGTCGCAGAATTAAAAAAATAAAAAATTCTTATTTTTTAATTAGCGACGGAATATTCTGTCGCTATGTTTTAAATATTTTTTTTTAAAATAATAGCGACGGAATTTTCCGTCGCTACTAAAAAATAATATTAAATTTAAATTTTTTTTTAAAAAATATTGCGACGGACAGGTTCCGTCGCAAATTTTTAAAAAAATACATTTTGCGACGGAATTATTTCCGTCGCTAAACCGTCGCTAAAATAGCGACGGATCCGTCGCAAATAGAATTTAGCGACGCAGGATTTAGCGACGGACATTTTCCGTCGCTAATCCGTCGCTAAACATATTTTGCGACGGAATTTTGGATTTAGCGACGGAAATATTCCGTCGCTAAATCCCGAAATTCTTGTAGTGTTATTCATAAACGTATACATTCTTCAACATTAATTCAATTCAAATGCAATGAATCCAAGTTAAATGCACCTATTGCTGCTGATCTTCAATGCTCTTCCAGTGCCTTTGCTCCCAAGCCTCCACTTGCTTCATTGAATTCTCCCTTCTCCTCACAAAGGCAGCAAGAACACTTGGCTCATGGGGTGGAGGCAGCCTGCATGGGCTGCCCAAAGCTGGAGCCTTCACCAAGGACTCCACCATGAACTTCTTCTCCATCCCCAGTGCATCACAAGCCATCGTCTCCGAGCACAACTCGACTCCCCCATCGGGGACTTGAGGCTCAAACCTCAATAGCTTGGCGTACTCGTTTAGCAAATGGAACATGTAATCATACACATAATCCATCTTTAGCTCCTCCTGGATGAAGTCGCTCGCCGCCTTGCCTATGGCTTGAGCCTGTGGCCAAGTCGATCGATCAACATATTAGAAGATTAATCCATATCTCAAATCATATTTATCTCAAGTCATGTTTTGTAATTTTAAAAGGACTTTAATTGTTTTTAGATAATAATCATTCTAGTTAAGATTTGATAAGATAATTATCTTTTATTTTCTTTGAGATAATAGTGGTCAAATTATGTTTAAGATAATCAAAACTAACCTACTTTAGAATAACGTACGATAGGTAATACGTGATTGAGATAATTGTGTTTGATAACTAACCTATGATAGAATTGGGTGACTAGTTAATTCATCTAAAACTTCTCTATCTCTGTCTTATAAAGAGTGTACGAATTTATGATCGAAAATAAATCATGATTAAATCATCCAAGCATACAATCGAACACAAATATATATTTTATGTGAAAAACTCAAATTGGGAAAAAATATGAACAAAAAGAACAAAATATCACTATGATGATGTTGCTACTACAATAGTGATATTACTATAATAATTTTAAGGTATTGAGTTTATATTTATGGATCTACCACTCTATAAATTTATAGATGCATACATAAAATGATTAACTTGTATAAATCTATATTCTAATCAGAAGATGAGTGACAAAGATAAATTTTTAATTGTAGATGAAATCCTACTCACAGTCAAATTTAAATTCTAGATAACAATTATAACATAGGGTTTATTGTTACTTTATTTTTCCTATAAATAGGGGTGAGATTTAAGAGATGGCAATTAATTATTCTTTTTACTTGTTTGCATCAATATCCAAGCTCGTGTGACGATTCTGTCCACAAATGTACACAAATTCTTAAACCAAACAAATTCTTATATTAGTGCGTTCTTCTCTTATTTTCTTCGGCTACTTTATTTTTCTAGTAGTTGCATATATAGTCGACTCTCTACTCGTGATCCTTTTATTGCTCTAACATATGTAACATTACATGAAGAGAATGGATCAAAACCAAACAATTGGTGTACCTTCTGCTTGTGATTGTTGCCCCAGTCGACTGCAAATTTGATGGATCTACATTTGTCGTCGTCTCTTACAGGCCAGTATTGAAACGAAAACAGAGAGGAGAGAAGATTGGTAAATGCCTCCTTGGCCTACTGTGGGGCCTCAGCTCATATTTAAATATGCCTAGAACTAATACAATCAGCAACACAAAACGTCATCGTTCAATGTCCAAAAAGAAATACATCAGCAACTAAAACTACAACAGCAGCAACTAAAACTACAACATACAAAAAAAATACAAGAAAATAAAGCAACAAATAGCAACAAAACTCTAATACACCCCCTCAAGATGGACTGTGGATATCCATAACAGCCATCTTGGACAATAGATGGAACAGTTGAGAAGCGGGCAAGGGCTTGGTGAATAAATCCGCTAATTGATGAGCAGAACGTATAGGCAGCAATTTGAAAACACCTGCAGCCAGCTTATCTCGAACAAAATGGCAATCCAATTCGATGTGTTTTGTGCGCTCATGGAAGACCGGATTTGAGGCAATGTGAACAGCAGCCTGGTTATCACAAAATAAAAGAGCAGGAGTAATAGAAGGAACCTGAAAATCAGCAAGAAGTTGATACAACCAAACAATTTCACTGGCTGTAGCAGCAAGTGCCCGATATTCAGCCTCAGCAGAAGACCTGGAAACTGTAGTTTGCTTCTTAGCTCGCCAAGAAATCAATGAATCACCAAGAAAAATACAAAAACCTGTAACTGATCTTCGAGTATCTAAGCAAGAACCCCAATCCGCATCAGAAAAAGCCCGGATTTGCAAAGAGGAAGAAGCAAGAAAAAACAAACCTTGCCCAGGGGAGGATTTTATGTACCTCAGCAAATGATGAACAGCATCAAGATGTGGCTTACGAGGCTGTGATACATATTGACTTAGCTTGTGAACAGCGTAAGTAATGTCAGGGCGTGATATAGTAAGATAAAGTAGACGGCCAATAAGCCGTCTGTATGTTGAAGCATCTTCAAGTAATTCACCATCAGCAGTAGTAAGTTTAACATTGGGAATCATGGGAACCAAAGCAGGTTTGCTAGACAAAAAACCTGTATCTTCAAGAATCTGGAGAGCATAATGACGCTGAGACAAATAAAGACCTCTAGAGGACCGAGCAATTTCAAGACCAATGAAATATTTGAGACGCCCAAGGTCTTTGAGTTTAAATTTTCTATTAAGAAAATCTTTAAGGGAGGCAATAGCAACAGAATCAGACCCAGTAAGTATAATATCGTCGACATAAACCAGCAAAGCAACAAAACTCTTACCAGTACCCATTGTGAAAAGGGAATAATCAGACTTAGATTGGAGAAAGCCATACTGGAGAAGAGTATTTGAAAATTTAGCAAACCATTGCCTAGAAGCTTGCTTTAACCCATAAATGGATTTATGAAGCTTACACACTAGTCTCGCCCCCTGAGGAACAACAGCTGCCTTAGGCTGATAGCCAAGTGGAAGGTCCATATAAACTTCTTCAAAAAGATCCCCATGAAGAAAAGCATTATTTACATCAAGCTGAATAAGAGGCCAATTGTGGACAGCAGCTAAAGCTAAGAGAACCTTGACAGTAACCAACTTAGCAACTGGAGAAAAAGTGTCAAAGAAGTCTAACCCCTCCTGTTGAGTATACCCCTTTGCTACCAAACGAGCCTTGTACCGTTCTATGGAACCATCAGATTTATACTTAATCTTATACACCCACTTACATCCAATAGTATGCTTGTCCTGAGGTAAAGGAATAACAGACCAAGTATGAGTAGAATGCATAGCATCCAACTCAGCAGTCATGGCATCTCGCCAGTGAGCGTAGGGCACTGCTTGATGATAAAATTGAGGCTCAGAATTGGAAGAGATATTGAGAACAAATTGGCGATGAGAAGAGGACAAAGTAGAATAAGAAACAAAATGTTCTAAAGGATAGGAAGAGGGAGTAGTAAGTGTAGGAGTTTGGGTAAGCAAATGACAATGATAATTTTGAAGATAAGAAGGAGGCCGAGTGACCCTGGTAGATCTGTGAACAGCAGGTTCAAGAGGAACAAAATCAGGGACAGAAGAGGCAGAATCCAATTCAGGATAAAGAGAACCAGAAACCAAAGAAGGAGGATCAGGCACAGCATGATCAGGTTGGGGTAGAACCAAGTCTGGGAAAGGATCCACAATGACAGGAGAAGGATCAAGAGAGTGGAAAGGGAAAACTTGTTCATGGAAGACAACATCCCTAGAGAAAAAAAATTTCTTAGAGGCAAGATCATAAAGTTTGTAACCTTTGACCCCAGGAGGATAGCCCAAGAATATACAAGCAGTAGCCCTTGGTGTAAATTTTGATCGATGAGAAGGTAGGGTGGAGGCAAAACAAAGACAACCAAACACTCTAAAATAGGAATAATCGACAGGGGACTGATATAGAAGCTGATAAGGAGATTGATATCCCAATAAAGAGGCTGGTGTTCTATTTATTAAGAAAGCAGCAGTGAGAATGCATTCTCCCCAAAACTGAATAGGAACTTTAGAATGGAAAAGCAATGCCCTAGCCACACTAAGAAGGTGCTGATGCTTACGTTCTACCACTGAATTCTGTTCAGGTCGTTCAACACAAGAAAATTGATGCACCACCCCCTTTTCACTAAAGAAATCATGAAAACTTAACTCTGGAGCATTATCTGATCTAAACTTCTTGATCTTCTTATTAAATTGAGTTTCAACCATAGAAAAGAATCTTGGAATAATATTCTTAGCTTCTGATTTATGTCGCATCAAGAAAACCCAAGTGAAGCGTGTGCAATCATCAACAATAGTAAGAAAATACTTGTAACCAGCATGAGTAGGCACATGATAAGGTCCCCATGTATCACAATGAATTAGATCAAAAGCATGCGGAGAAAGATTATTATTAGAGACAAAAGATAGTCTTCTTTGTTTAGCCAAGGGACACACAGAACAAGGCATATTTTCAGCATCTCTATATTTCAACAAATTCTTCAGTTTATCCAATTTTTGAAAAGAAACATGTCCAAGGCGACTATGCCAAGTATGTTTACTTACAATATGAGCCACAATGGCATGAGAGTTAGAAGAACAATTCAAAGAAGTTGTATCTAGCACATATAATCCCCCATGTAGGTTAGCCCTACCAATCATCTTCGAAAGGTGGACAGCCTGAATATCACATGAATTAGGGAAAAATTGGAGACGCACATTAGCCATTTTGACCAGTGCACTTACAAATATCAAGTTAAACTTGAACTGAGGCACATACATAACGTTTTCCAATACTATATGATTACTCAACCTCACAGTACCTATGTAAGGGACTGACAATCGAGATTGATCCGGAAGGGTAACAGACATATCCTTGACAGGTCTTATTTCATGAAAACATGATCTATCAAAACAGACATGACTTGTGGCCCCAGAATCTATAATCCAATATTGTGATTGACCAATAAAAGGATTAAGAGAAAGACTGAGACAGATACCTGATGCTTGATTTTGAGGGACATCAGATTCAGCTTTATCTTTAGATGCACCAATGTGATCATTCAACATACCCAGAAGCTGCTGGTACTGAACAGAACTCAAGGACTGCACAAAGTTTCCCACACCTGAAGTACTTGTAGCATCCTCAGAGACCTGACTTACAATGTTATGACTAGATTGATTAGTAGATTTCAAGAAATATTGTCCATTAGGGTTCTTTGATTTCGCTTTGTACCCCGGGGGATACCCATGTAGTTTATAGCATTTCTCAATCGTGTGCCCGTGTAACCCACAATGTGTGCACAATGACTTATCCTTCTTCTGAAATCGACCTTGACTAGCATTATTATGGTCATGTTTAACTTGAAATAGAATTTGATCTCCCATATTTTTCATTACAGTCCGTTGTTTCTCTTCTTGAGAGATTAATGCAAACACCTTATTTATAGGGGAAAGAGGGTCCATCAATAACAACTGACCTCGTACTTGAGAGAAAGAATCATTTAAACCCATAAGGAATGACATAACATACTCAACTTGATGAAAATCAGTAAGAGCCCTAGCACCACCACAAGTACAGGTATTGCAAGTACAGACAGGTCTATAATTTTCCAATTCATCCCATACAGACTTCAATTTTGTGAAGTAGGCACTTACTGACAGGGAACCTTGAGTAAGGTTCATTAACTCACGCCTCAATTGAAAGATCCGTGGCCCATTACCTTGCTGAAACCTCTCCTTTAAGTCATTCCAGATATCTTGGGCCGATTCAAAGTAAATGATGCTAGCCGAGATTTCCTTAGAAACAGCATTAAGAATCCAAGAGATAACCATGTTATTATTTCTAATCCAAGCGTGTAAAAGAGAAACATCACCTGATGGACGTTGGATCGTGCCATCTATAAACCCTAACTTGTTTTTGACAGAAAGGGCAATCATCATGGATCGACTCCAAGACGCGTAATTATCGCCTGTCAAAGGTTGAGAAACTAAGGAGAGACCAGGACTATCCGAATGATGTAAAAAAAATGGACTCGAACCATCATCAATGGCGGAGTTCATCCTCGATGAAGTTGAAGAAAAATTTTCTGCCGCCATAGATCGGAAATCGGCAAAAAGAACGCACAGAAAAAAACAAGATTGACTGCAACTACAAAAAAAATTGCAGATGAGATCAACAAATCTCTGAATGAGAAGAGATTTGCACTAACGCTGAGGAAGAAACACACACGACAAACCCTAGGGTTTGTAAGAAACAAAAATACAAGATCGCAAAATAGAAACAGCAACGGAAGAACAGAAATTCGAGGAACATATCATCGAAGAACAAATCGCGATGAGAAACAAAATCCGAAGAAGAACAGCGATCGAAGCACGAACCGATGTCTCGATCGAAAGAAAAACGAAACAAAGAATACCTCCGAGCGAAGGAGGAAACACACAGGCGAACAAGACGCCGGAGAGCCAACAGAGCAAACGGAAGCCGACGGAAGAGACGACGGATGCGCAGCAGAAGCTAGGGTTGCTCTGATACCATATTGAAACGAAAACAGAGAGGAGAGAAGATTGGTAAATGCCTCCTTGGCCTACTGTGGGGCCTCAGCTCATATTTAAATATGCCTAGAACTAATACAATCAGCAACACAAAACGTCATCGTTCAATGTCCAAAAAGAAATACATCAGCAACTAAAACTACAACAGCAGCAACTAAAACTACAACATACAAAAAAAATACAAGAAAATAAAGCAACAAATAGCAACAAAACTCTAATAGCCAGTAATGGTGGACTGGCTGCAGGCTTCTTGAGAAGAAATCATGGAAGCGTGGCTTCACCAACAAGGTGACTGAGTCACAAGACAGAATGTATTTCTCACTCACCGACCATGCATATCCTTCAATATAGATCTTGTATCTGCATGCATCCGTGCATGACTCAGTTTTATATATGAACTCATAATCAATATATATGAACATATATATATATATATACCTATAGGTGCATTGGCTTGCTAGGCCTGATTGATTGTATCCTTGTTGGGATTCCAAGATCCAGTCCTGCACACATATATATATATATATATATATATATATATATAAGTTTTATTTTTTATCAGAAAGAAAAATAAACGAAATTGACCACTTCACATAGAGTAGTGTTGTATCGTTGTTGGCTATTTTTTTTTATCAATAGAACTATAAGGGTTCGATCGCCTAAGTATAGGCAAGAGACCAGAGTAACCTTACCTGGACAAAGAGGCGAGCATTCCAGTCGTGCTTCTCCGAGACATTGCAGGTCAAGAGATCTCTCCTTGTTTCGGCTACAAAAGGATTTCCCTTCCAGTAGGCATAGGGCTCTCTCTGCATCCATTTGATCCTCTGGTTGCCTTCCTTTATCTCCTTCAAGATGCTATCCCATGGTTTGATGTTTATTTCGGCCCTACATAATCATACATAGCAATGTTTGGCTCATCAACCAACCCTTTTCAAGACCCATAAACCCTTCAAATTAGTACGATAATAATAGAGTTCAATACAACTGATAAGTCCTAGTTGTAACGAAATCTACTAGTTTTTATCTAGAACAGAATTCAATAAGATTCAAATTTACGACTTTCAAACTAGAAGATAGATCCGACCTCTGTAACCACCCATTAAAAATTGCTAATTTTTCATGAGTTTGTGCCTTTGTGGTCCTTGTTTATGTGTAAAACTTGCTATTTTTTCATGGGTTTGTGCCTTTGTGGTCCTTGTTTATGTGTACGGATCTTAATTATATGGTTTCTAAAGTCGGGCCACATTGGAAAATGCCATAGAAAGAGACAGCACAGCAAAGCTATTCATTGTAATGAGACTGGACAAACCCTACATTTCCTATACGCCAACCTGGTGGTGCCATTAACTGGTGACGCTCTATTTGACATTCGTACATACAGTGCAATGCATGCATATGAGAATGTCATTTTCGGTTTAAATATCGAAAGGATGTGTCTAAGTAACGTTTTCGTATAGTTTAACCCTTCAATTAAAGGTTTGATCTTTTAACACAACTTTATAATTATAAAAATGTTACGTCTTTGACTGTATATGATGATAATCTTAGTAAATCATTAAATCATGTACCGAACCCGTTTTACTAAATCCCTCACAAAACTTTCTATGTATTTTGCTTAGACACGAGATTTATAAACTATTATAATTAGGTTAACATTAATTATTGTCTTCATAATAATGATTAAGATATAACAAGTGCATTTTATTTATAAATAGTATTTATTTATTATATTTTATTTTCAACTACAAAATACTTTTATCTATCGATGAAACGTTACAATGAAAACACGATTTATGTTTTATTAACTATTGTCCGTAAAATAATTATGAGGGTGAGAATTTACCAACCCCAGAAAGACCAATCCGGGAAGACAATGTCAAGAGACAATCGGTCGCCGCAGTATCGAAACAGTGGCGGCGGTGCGGTGGCGTTAGGGCTGGGTCGATAATCCCGGGACCGAACAACGGGCCGGTCGTCGCAGTCGAACATGAGCTCCAAGTCCGGCAGCCTGCCGGGATATCTCCTCAAGAGCTGCAAAATGCCCCATATCGTGAACACATCCCTAGTCTGTATAGCCTTCCTGTACTTCTCCACGTAAGCCTTCCCCTTCACTATCACCAACCTAAAATGCGCCGTCTTCTTTGCTCTCTCCACCATCTCCCTGCTGATCCCCGTCGCCATGAACGGGCGTAGATCCTGATGAATCCACCGGAAGTAATCCGGGCAAGTTGAATTCGTCGACGGCGCCGAGGGGTCCTCCGCTTCGGGTTCAGATACTGTCGGGTAGTTTCCCGGGCAGGTTCGAGTCTGGTTCCCGGCGGAGCAGTTGAGTGGATACTCAACTCTTGGGACGACCACAGGTTTCTCCACCTCCACTGCTTTAGCAGCATAGAAACCAGACTGCAAAGCCATCAACACGTAGAAAGAATCAAAAGGAATTATAATTCACCTAAATTGGCTACAGAATTGATGAAGATTGAACTTACAGAGTTGGCCCAGGAAGAAGAAAGGAGAAAGGCTGTGATGGTGATGGTGAGGAAGAGCAAGAGGAGGAGAGCGCCGGTGGTTGAAGGAGCTTTCTTCGCCGACGGAAACCTCCGGTGAAACCCAGTTCTCACAGGCCATATGCGGACGGAGAGAAGCTGCATATCTTCTTCTTCTTCTTCTTCTCTTCGCTTGAATTAGATTGATCAGATCACTTTGCTTCTACAATGGCGATTGAACACACAGTGGGAATTGTAATCAATGCTTTTGAATTCCTTTTTTTCTTTTTTAATCTTGGAGGTTGCAGAATTGGTGGGATCAGAGAAGAAGACAAGTCAATTGAAAAGAGGCATCATCTTCGTCTTCTAGTTCCAACTTGATATGTTCATATGCCCCCGGAAATGATAGCATTTGGGCATCTATTTATTCTTTTAAATAAATAAAAATTTCTTCAAATGAACAAAAGGACGAAGTTGCCCTTATACTAACAATCACAACTACCATTAGTGTAAGGGTAAATTTGTTATTTTATCCCTCGATAGATCCCCCCCCCTATTTTAATTCAGTAATAGTATGTTCTGGTGGGTTTCTTATTTCCTACGGCTGATTTTCGGGGAACAGCCACATGTGTTTTCAATAAATTTTCCTCCATAAAATAAGGAGATTCATATAATAAATTAGACATGTAATTCGTGTTATTAAGCATGTGACAGTGTTTTCACGAATATAAAATTTAATGTGAAAAATTTAAATTAAAAAAAATTACGATCCACAAATATGATATTAATACAATAATTCTAGATAGTGACTACCTATTTATAAACCTAAACTATTTATAGATGCACACAAGAAATTCTATCTTGATTAGAAAATGATTCAATATGATATTTCTCCTGATGAGATAAATCTCAGTCAAAATTGAATTTAACAACATCCTACTCACAGTCAAATTTGAAATCTTAATTACAGTCAAATTAAAAAATTCAATCACAGATGAATTAAGATCTTGAGTCATAATTATTACAGAAAAAAATTATCGGATGAGGATTGATAATTAGATTGATTTAATTTTTAGTTTTTAAACCAAAATATAAGAAAAAGTACTTGGCCAAATCTATATTTTTATTCATATACTTTCACATTTTTTTTATGTGATCACTTAAATTTTTTATTATTTTGATTATATCATTAAACCTAATTTTTAAATTAATTTAATTCTTATATTTTAATTTTTTTAGTGTGACAACTCAAATGTTTTGTTGTTTCAATTACACTCATATAGTTGTATTTTTACGTCAATTTAGCTTATTTATTTTCATGTGTAAAAAAAAATAAATAAAATGAGATGACAAAGTATATGTCACACTCTATTCACATAAAAAAATAGAAGTTAAATTAATTAAAAAATATAGATTCATAGATGCAATCGAAGTAATGAAAAGTTCGAATTGTCATACGAAAAAAAGTCAAAATATAGAATTCAAAAATATAAATTGAAAAATATAATAGAAATAATGAAAAATTCGAGACATATGAAAAAAAAAATATAAATATAAATATCAAAATATACATTTGGCCAAAGTATTTTGAGAATTCACTTTATTAATAGGTTTCATAACACATACCTTGTTTGTTTATATCCAATAGTATTCATATCAATGAGACAAAGATAAAAAATGATGAATTATATAATTTGATGGATTCAAATATTGGGAAAGGGATTTGAATATCAAATCACAATCTCATAATAAAAACAAAAGATCTTTCACCATCAATTCTTTTGCCTTCTAGAATTAGAAAGATCACTTTCAAGTTTGAATTTGTTTATTTAGAATTTGGACTATTTTATTTTAAATTTTTATTTAATTAATATTTTTTAATATCTTTTCCTTATTTTTTTATATCATTCATTAAATCTTAAGTCCCATAAATTTGATCGGGTAGATTTTGATTCATTTTCTCATTAAACAAGAGATAACGAAACGAACGAGATTGATTTTTTGATCAAAAGTATCATACAAGATCTTCAAAAAAAAAAAGTTACCTTCAGTCCATTTTCTTTCTTACTTTGTAATTTAATTATAACTGAAATAATAACAAATTTGATAAAATTATTCAAAAATATTTTTTAATTTTTAATTAAATTATTTAATAATTTAATTATATATTTTTTTATCTTTTTATCTCCAGGGTTGTCACCTCATCATGAAGGGACGAGACTAATCATCGAAACGATAAAAATGAACTCACTTGATAATAATGTATGTGGTTAGAGATAAGAACGTGGAGGGTTTTCATGAGTGGGAGATAACTTGGTCACAATTTTGTTTTTGGTCTCGGCTGTATACTCTTTTACTTTTAGAAGCATTTTGTTTAACCCTTTATTCCCACGCTTATATAATAATGGCTAACTATTCATGTCTTCAAGGTTTTAGGGAATAAGTCAAGTAGTAAGATAAATAATATGTTGGTATTAATTTAATAAGTGGTGAGTTTTATTCTTGTCCTGCGTAGTGAGATAAGTTTTACACCTGTGATTTATCTCTCCTAACGTAATTGAGGACACGAACACCAAGGACTGTGCAAGAACAATCATCCCAAGTATTCATATGTTCAATATATATCATTCTAATAAATTTATACTTATAATTTAAATAACTTCACAACAATTTAATAACCAAAAAAAAAAAATCTGATATTAGTGCAAGTAAAAAGTAATATTTTAAATTGTTTTGATACATTAACTAACGAAAAATTAATATCATCTTAGTTGGTCAATGGAAAGGCTGAGAAACAAGACTGACCACAATTAGATTATATTCATACTATTTGTTATTTGCTATACAACAATTAAAAATTTTTTGTCCGAAAAAACTCAAGAGGTTGATAGGGCCAGGCAGAAAGCAAAGCTATTTGAGAGAAGAGTAATTGTCCAGGGAAAGCTCAATTTGCTATACAAGAGAACTAATGAGTGGTCGGAAAAAAATTATACTTGTTCTGGAGAGTCTCCATAAGGCTATAGTTGTTCGAAAAAAAAAACTATAGTTATTCATACTTCTTGTTGTTCGATATACAACAATTAAAATTTATAAGTCTGAAAAAACTCAAGAGGTCAGTAGGGCCAGACAAAGAGCAAAGTTATTTAAGAAAGAATAGTTGTCTAGGGAAAACTCAATCCGCTATAGCTAATAAGTGACTAGAAAAAGGTTATAGGTAGTTGTTCAGGAGAGTCTCCATTATCCAAGAGAGTTGATGTGTTTTTAGGAGAGATGGTCTACAAGATCGAAAAACAACAAAAAGCCAACAAGAAACAATAATACTCAACAAGTATTTTAAAGGCTTAATGCATTATTTTGTCCTTGGACTAATAAAAAAAATGGTTTTAAAGACCTCAAATATTTTGTACTCACTGTTCATCTCTAGACTAAGTTTTTTGTGCATTTTTCATCCATGACTTAACTACCGTTAAAAGAGGTGTTAACTTTGCCTCATCAGCATTGCAACCTCATCAAAATTATTCTCGTCAGCTTCTTTCCCTAATTTTAAAAAAACAAAACAAAATACCAATCACCCTTTGATTCACCCATCCCCCACATTTGTGACCCACCTCATATACCATTGAAATAGCCAATGAAATAGCCTTTGATTCACCCAGGCACCTTCTGATTCACCCATACCCATCGACTACCATTAAAACAACCACTCATCGACTACCAATCTTATGGGCTTCGTGAAGTAGCTATCGGCCACTCATTGTCGTTCTTTCTGTTGAATCAAGCAACCGGTCCTTAACATCAAATCCAGCTAGCTTCTCCTTGGAACTAGTCACCTGTTGACTCTCTCTAAGGGAGGGTTATGCTCGGATATGTTGATAGCGACAGAGGTAGCCTCGTCATCGCTGGAGAAAGCCCTGAATGTGTCTTTACCCTATTCAAAAACCAAAGCCTTGTCTATCGCTAGCTCCCTCGTGATTTCCTTATGCGACATGGAGTTTCCAAGTATTGAGAACCAAAAAACAACTCATTTCTAGCCTAAGAAGTCGAAGAAACAAAAGCATCAGGTAATGGGATTGTCAGTTCCTCACTCGATCTCGGGACCCTTGTTTTTCTTTCCTTTGTTTCGGACGAACTGGAATAAACCTAACCCTCCCCCACCCAACCCTTTCTCTTTCTCTCTCCCCCACCCAACCCACCAGCTTGCTCTCTCCCCCAAAACCATATCTTGCGCGCTACGGTGACGACCAGCAACGACGAAGACCTCTAGCATCATCGTCGTCTTCTTCTTCTTAAACGAGCTACTATTGCTGCTGCTGTGTGATAATTTGTGTGATTGATATTGTGTATATTTTGTTATTGATTTGTGTATTTAATTATTAATTTTGTATATGTGTTTATTTAATTATTTTATGTATTTGATTATTAATTATGTAAAATTATGTATCTAATTATTTTTGTATTAAATGATTGATATTGTGTGTTTAGTTATTAATTTGTATAGGTAATTTTGTGTATGTGTGTATTTGTTAAATTTTTTGTATTTAATTATTAATTTTATTTATGTATTGATGTGGCACCAACTAAAATTATCAGAATACCCCTACGCACTAATAGTCTCACTCGCCACGTGGATCACTTGAGAGACTGACATCTGGCAAGTTAACAATCCGGAGCGGAACCTGAAAAATCCAGGTTGAGTCGTAAGAACTGTTCCAACTTGACCGGGATTCTCGGGAGTCGTACCCACTCATCTCGGGTACCCCATAATGGGCCTGCCTATAAAAGACAAGGGTTTTCGCCAGGTATCCCCAAGATCTACAGCTCTCACATTTATTACTACTTGCATTTACTTTACTAATTTGAGAGTCAGAGTCCACCTCGGGAGATCCTAGCCCCGGTCCTTCATTGTCTTACAAGTTTTATACCCAAGGTCCAACATCGCCAAGTCTGAGGTACTATTCCCGAGGTCCAGTCGCAGAGGTGGCACGTGGTGGTCGGTCTCAATAACTATCATCATTTGGGATGGTGTGGATGCACTGGGTTCGTCCCACCTCAGTCACCTAGAGGGTGATTGAAAGGCTCACAAGTGCGGCGGGACTTTGGGTCGTCGAAGGGCGAGAGCTATGAGTTAACCCGTGGTTGTGGACCCATGATGACATGATGTGTGTAATACCCCAAGAGCCCAAAAAATGATAGTATAGATTGAGGATAAGTAAGAAAGGAAACAACACCAGGTGGATACCTTTTGGGCTGAATGTAGACAAAGAACTCCCAAGTTAAGCGTGCTTGACGTGGGGTTATCCAAGGATAGGTGACCTCTCTGGAAAGTTCGCGTAGGCCCATCAGGGTAAGTTGTCCCAAACCTTTCTATCGCTTGATGCGGGGTGTTACAAAAATGTGTGTCAACATTTAGAGTCGTCTGTGGGAAACCCTTTAATGGTCCCTACAACCCCCGATAAGGGAGGGGCTGATAGAGGGACCACACCTGCCGGGGGGGAGGGATGGTGTGGATGCACTGGGTTCGTCCCACCTCGATCACCCAGACGGCGACTACCCAGAGAGTGATTGAAAGGCTCACAAGTGTAGTGGGACTCTTGGTTGTCGAAGGGCGAGAGCTATGAGCTAACTCGTGGTTGTGGGCCCATGATGACACGATGTGTGTAATACCCCAACAACCAAGAAAATGGTAGTATATATCGAGGATAAGTAAGGAAGTAAACAATACTAGCTGGATACTTTTTTGACTGAATGTAGGCATAGAACTCCCAAGTTAATCGTGCTTGACTTGGGGTAATCCAAGGATGGGTGACCCTCTTGAGAAATTCGCGTAGGCCTATTAGGGTAAGTTATCCCGGACCTTTCTATCGGTCGATGTGGGGTGTTATAAAAATGTGTGTCAACATTTGGTGCCGTCTGTGAGAAACCCTCTAATAGTCCCTACAACCCCCAATAAGGGAGGGGCCGAGAGAGCCCTACCACACCTGCGGGGAGGGATGGTGTGGATGCACCGGGTTCGTCCCACCTCGGTCACCTAGAGGGTGACTACCCAGAGAGTGATTGAAAGGCTCACAAGTGCGGTGGGACTCTTGGCCATCGAAGGACGAAAGCTATGAGCTAACCCATGGGGTTAGGCCTATGATGACATGATGTGTGTAATACCCCAAGAGCCCAAAAAATGGTAGTATACATCGATGATGAGTAAGGAGTTGGATACTTTTTGGGCTGAATGTAGACAAAGAACTCTCAAGTTAAGCGTGCTTGATATGTGGTAATCCAAGGATAGGTGACCCCCTTGGAAAATTCGCATAGACCCATCAGGGTAAGTTATCCCGGACCTTTCTATCGCTCGATGCGGGGTGTTACAAAAATGTGTGTCAATGTGTATGTATTTAATTATTTTGTGTATTTAATTATTATTTTATATATTTGATGAGGTGACAGTACTGACGAGATAAAATTAACATATCTTTTAATGATAGTTAAGTCAAGAATGAAAAATGCATAAAAATATTTAATTCAGAGATGAAGAGTGAATACAAATCACTTGAAATTCTTAAAATTATTTTTTTAATTAACTCAAAAACAAAACAATGCATTAAGCCTATTTTAAATACATCACTAAATTCTCTCCATATACGGGTATTTTTAATTTTCAAACCCTATCTTATCTATCTAGCTAGATTTTTGATGGATGGCTACTAGATATGGTATCCATTATCATCTTTAAAAAGTAAAAATATATATATATATATATCTTTTAAAAAATATATATAAAAGTACTGCTAAGCAATCTAAGGAGTGGCAGCTCGTTGGGTGTGGATGGGCACAAGTCAACCCGACTTCCACGCAGGGATGTGTGTACTTAAAAAAAAAACAAATCATATATAATAAACATATAATCAACTGAAAAGATAGACTAGATGGCCGAATTAATATTTTAACCCTTAAATTTAAATATTTTTTTAAAATTAAAAAAATAAATAATATTTTTTTATTATTAGACAAAAAAATTAATTAAAATAATAAAAATTAAAAAATATAGAATTACATAAATTAAAATATATATTTTGTCTAATAGATGAAAAACCATATCACACGTTACGTCACGTGTAATGAATTGAATGATTTGAGTACACATTACATCACAATTAAAAAAAAAGGTCATGCTATTTGTACAGAAAAATTTATACAGAATATTTATAAAAGTAATAAAATACTCATTTTACCCTTGCAATAAATGAGTTAAATGACCCAAATGCCCAACTCTCCCCCTTTCTCTCTCTCTCTCTCTCTCTCGTTCTCCCTCTCACACCATCGTCCTTGGCAGCGAGGCAACGGCAAGCGGCGGTTGTCGCTGCAGCGGCGAGGCGAGGCGACAAGGCAGCCGAGGTGTCGCGATGAGGCGGCAGAGGCGACGGGGCGAGGCAGCGACGAGGCGAGACGACGGTGAGGCGAGGCGGAGGCGAAGTTGCAGCGGCAAGGGAAGAGGGAGAAGAAGAAGAGGATGAACAGATCAAAATATCGCGAAATATCACGATATTTTGATGTTAATATATCACAATATATCGTGATATATCATTTCTGTAAAATTTCTGTAAAAAATTTTCTGTACAAATAGCATTTTCCTAAAAAAAAAAAAAAGGATAAAGCAGGAGCACTTTCTGGAAGACGACCGACTCGGCAAATACGGAGAGAGCAACTGAGCGACGAAACTCGGAAGCCTTTGCCATTGCCTGCCAGCCAGCCAGCGTTCCGATTGATAGTCCAAGTCTTCGTTGACGCAGTATGGCCCCTCCACTGCCATTCAATCATCCAGTCTCCAATCCAACTACATATATGTTGGTTCGGCGCTCCAATTTTCTTCCGTCTTCATCAGTCTTCTCTTCTCATCCTTCCACTTTCCTTACTTGCTCCTATTCTGTCTTCTCCACTCCAGTCTTCTCCAATGGCAAGGGTACGTTCTCTAACTTCTCTCTCTCTCTCTCTCTCTCTCGACTTCACTCTCTGGATTCTCTGTCTCTGTAGTCAATTGCTTATTCTCGCAGCCGGTAGGGCTGAACTTCAGCATTCGTGTTTTCGTTTATTTTTGAATCAGAAGCACTGAGAATTTTGAAGGTAATTTTGTTTTCCCCTTCTTTCAATGTTTTTCGAATTTACAGCATTTTGAGATTGATTTTGTAGAAATCTTTCTATTCGCCATCGGATTGAGTTCGGCAAACGCGTCGTCTCGGTTGAATCCACTTTTCATTGATTTTCGAACCTAAAATGGACGCTGAGTTTTGAAAGTAAATTTTTTGTTTTACGTGTAGTGTTTTTTCAGGTGTTTGGCTAAGCGGTTTGACCTCAAACGCTGAGTTTTGAAATTAACGCTTATAAGCGGTTAAGCAAACCTAAGCGTTGGTAATGCGGTTCGACTGCTTTTAAGTTATTCATTTAACGTATAAGTTGTGAGACTTATTTTCTTATATATTTGGATGTTATTAACGGCTTAAACGCTGTAGAGCTGAAACGCTAACTAACAGCGTTTTCGAAAAGCCATCACCCACCTGATAATATTATAGCGTTTTTGCTAACTCACATTAAATATTATTTAATTTAAATATAATTTAATAATATTTTAAAAAAACTTCTCTAATTTTTTTTAAAATATTATTTTTATTTTATTTCGTTGACTAATTATTTTATAATTTTACTCTTCAACAATTATTATATTTTTAATTATCATAAAACATTATCTCTATCTCCCTCAATCATTCTCTTCTAGCAGTTGTCTCTATCTCATCGTCGTCCCTTCTCCTCCATCTCCATCTATCACTACCTCTTTAATCTCCATCTATCGTCGTTAGTGTCTCATCATCATGGTTGACTTCATTTCTATTACGATCATAATTTCTATCTTTTGTTGTTATTTATATATATAATATATATACATATTTTAATATCTTAATATATATTTAATATTTTAAAATAAATTTATTTAAATATGTTATCAAATTAAACCGTAGTTAATTTTAAAACTTTACACAATTTCTTTTAAACAAAAAGGCTTAAAAGTTATCTTAAAAAAAAAGGAGTAAGCCAAACACCACCTTAGTGTTTTCAGAATTAGAGTATTTTGAGATTGATTTTATAGAAATGTTTCGATTTGCCATCGAATTCAGTTTACCCAACGCATCGTCTCGATTGAATCCAATTTCGTTGATTTTTGAATCTGAAACTCTTGAGAATTTTGAAAGCAACTCTGTCTTCATGTTCCTCGGAATTTAGAGTATTTTGAGGAACTCAGTTCACCAAACGCATCGTGTCAAGACGATCGGGGATCTGAAAACGTAAAGCGCCTTTCGCTTTCGATTGGATTCTAACGCTCTTCGCTTGTTCTGAAATTGCTTTCGCAGAAGGCGGTGCTCAACCTCACGGTCATGGCGGACGATGAGACGAGGCGAAGAGCCATGAAGGCTGTTGCAGAAGTCCCTGGTATGGAGAAACTTTTTTAAACACAATTGACGTTGAAATGTGTGAATCTACTGGAAACTAATATGGATGGTTGGATTATCATCATCATCATCAGGAGTCAATTCAGTTGCAGCTGATATTGGGCAGCACAAACTGACCATCGCAGGAGAGATGGATATAATTGTAGTGGCCAAGAAGCTCAAGAAAATTGGAAAAGTAGACGTCATATCATTCTCCTCATAAATTTTTGGGTAAATTACACTAAAGATCACAAAATTTTATCCTCTTTTTTAATTTGATCACTAAACTTCAATTCCTTATAAAGTGATTATAAAACTTTAAAATATTTTACAATATGATCACTAAAATAATTTTTTAACAATTTTTAGTCAAAATTATTGACGTGGCAATGGCCACATCATCGCCACGTCAGTGCCACGTCAGCAATTTTGATTAAGAACCATCAAAAAATCATTTTAGTGACCACATTATAAAATATTTTAAAATTTTGTGATCACTTTGCAAGGAATTAAAGTTTAGTGATCAAAATAAAAAAGACACCAAAATTTTGTGCCCTTTGGTATGATTTACCCTAAATTTCTAGATCTGATTTTTAGAAATTTCGATGGTATTGAAAGGTTGGTGATAAGATGTTTTATATAAATCAAAAGGGTATATGCATAATACGAAAAATTTATGCATAAACTCTTCTTCTTATAAATTAAGTCTGTGTTGTATTAGGCAAAAGTGAGGATAAAGGCCCTCTTGATGTTGATATGTTTGTTATGAATGCAATTTGAGTGTAATATTAGGTCTGTATGATGTATGTATAAGCTAGCTTTTGTATTCAGTTGGAATCAAATCTGATTTTGCCAGTCTGAATCCTCCTGTGCTTTAAATAGAAGTTGCTTGTGCAAAATGGATATTGCCAGATTAATTTAATGATGGCAACAATAGGAGTTTTAATAAAATAATTAACCCTGCTGTTATAGGAATTATTCTTGCTGTTTAAAATTTGTATTTTGTTATAGACCGGAGAGTACAAATGATCTGTTCGATTATCAAATCGATTGAAATTTACTATTCAATTAAATCAAATCGGGGATCAAAATTGAACCGTATTAATTGATTAATCCCAAAAATCGAACTAATCAATAATTCAAAAAATCGAAGTCAAACCTTATAAACCAAACCAAATCAATTAAATGCAAAGAAATTGAAATAATCGATAAAAAATACACAAGATCGAAGAAAATGATTTTATTTTATAAATATCAAAATATTGTTTTAAAGTTCGATTGGTTTGATTATACCAACTAAAATATCGAACCAAAAACTAAAATTTTGAAAAAAAATTAACCGAACAAAACCGATGCAAGAAGAAATCAGTTCGGTCGGATTGGTCCGTTTAGTTTAGGTAAATTGAATTTTGCTATCCCTTTGTTATAAATTAGTTTTTGTATTTTAATTTTTGTTATAATTTAATCCCTTTTTTTTGTTAAATTTTATTAATAAAAACTAACATAATATATATTAATATATACCTCAAAATCACTAGATTATCAGGTTTTTCTTAATTTTAATCTTAAGTGATAAGTTTTTGTTAGTGGATTTGATTAAAAATAAAAAAAAACTGAATTATAACAAAAATTAAAAGTTCGTGACAGTAATAATAAAAATTAAAGTGCAATAATTAGGAAATACAAAATTCAAGTAATGAAAAGACTTGGGGCTTCTATTCACTCCATCTTATTCATGGCATCAATCTGATGTATACCCTAGATTCGGCTTGGCTTAATACCTGGGCCCATCCCCTAAGATGCCCTCTTGGGACAGCCATTAGACACACTTGGATGACTCTTCTTGGAGGCAGCGGCGGAGCCACGTACAGTGCCCACCCTGGATTTTTTTTAAAAAAATATTATATATAATAATTTAGTATTTTTTAATTTTTTTTTCTAAATACCCACCCTGAATTTTTAAAAAGTTTTGAATTTTAGATATATTAGTCGATGAAAATAAGGGTGTCCAGTGATTGCCTCTTATTGTCAAAAATCACCAACCACAATGGATAGTGACAATTCCCAGTGCATTTAAGCGTATTGGGTTTGGTAAGAAGTTTAAGTTTAAGTTTAGATTTACGAAATGTGGCTGTTAAATTTTATTGATTTTTGGATATATTGGTCGATAGAAATAAGGGTGTCGAGTGATTGCCTTTGACTATCGAAAATCACCGGTTATGGTGGTTGGTGGCAACTACCAATGTTTTTTTCAGTATTGGTCGAAAATTAAAATAAGATATATAAAAATTTGACCCACTTTTCTTTTATGTATATTAATCTCCTTAGACCATTTCTTTAACCATGTTTTAATTAAAGAGATTAATTTTTTTCATTTTTGATTACAAATTTGTTAATTACATATTTTTTTAGATTACACGCTATCACTCGCACTTCCGCCGAACCCGCCCCAGGGTCATCACGAGGGAGGTAAATCAGGGATGTGCCTAGGTGATCAAGATTTTTTTTTTTTTTTTTGAAGCTGCATCCACTGACACTTACCAAGGACCACTCCTAGAATGATGTAAGTTTTTTGTTTTCTCCAGGAATCGATCCCACACTGATAGCCTCCAACATGACTTTACAACCCCTTCTTTTGCCACCCATCTATGCTTATGGGGACTTGTCAATTACATATTTGAAACTATGGCATAAAACGTATTTTCTATCATGAAGTTTGTCAAGATTCGACTACGTAATTGAATTAGAGATCAATGATTGAATGACAGTCAATCATGAAACTTATCAAGACTCGGCTGTGCAATCGAATTAGAGATTAATGATTGAACGATAACTTAGTTATGTATATTACAAAATAGATATTTAATAAAATTGATAATAATATTATTATGCAACGTTATTAAAATATGAAAATACGTCGATTATAAAATTTATTGATATATATTTTTTAATATTATATAATTTTATTTTTTATATTATTTAATTTTAGACAAAATTTAGAGTTTATAATTTAATTTTTGCCCATCTTGCCAAAATTTTTTGGCTCTGCCACTGCTTGGAGGGGTCAATGCTTAGCCCCTTAATTTTATTGAAAGAGATAAATGGTGGGATGTGTTTTGAAGAGATCAAGATTTGAACTTGTGATTCATTAAAATAATATTGGAATATCACGACTTGTCCTTTATCATCCGAATTATGTCTTGAGAATAGCTATTAAACATACTTAGAGTTATTGTTCTTGCGTGATGCAGAGGGGGTAAATCATATGAATATGAATTTATCGTGATCCAATCACTTAACCTGTGTGCTCAGGGCAACTATTAGACACACCTGGAATTACCGCACTTGTACTGTTCTCCGTCACTCGCATCTTCGATTTTGACAAAAGATGTAAATCTCATGTAGATGTTTTACTTTACTGCACAGGATAAAAAATTAAATTTACGATTTATTAGTATGAATTTTAATTTACGAGGGACTAGACTTTAAGGAGACTTGACTTATAGTTACTGATTATCTAGTCCCATCCTTATCGCTATCAATATAAATAAAAATTGAGAATTCCTGCATTGATTACATTAAGTATGTAAAAGAAAAGACAAAAGAACTCATTAAAGCTATCCAAGACAATGGCAATTGTAAGGATGTAACTTTTCTCTCAGCTCAGTCTTGATACTCGTATTTGTCAGATAATATATTTATTTATTTTTTTTATCTCTATCTCTATGATTTGTCGAATATTTATTGATATATATATATATATATTTGTTTAATTTAAATTAAAAAGTTTATGTATCTAAATTTTTTATCCTAAATCTCAATTAAATATACTTGTTTCTATTGTACCCGCCAATTTTGTTTCACATGTGACAGTTTTAGACCTCAAAAGACAAAAATAAATAAATAAATAAAAATGAGGAAAAGCTGTTGTGGGCTTGTGGCCTATATATGGGCTTTATTTTGTAGTGATCCCAACCACGAATTGTTTGGGTTAGGCCCAATAGCAACTTGCCTTACCAGATTGTAACAGGGCCTTCGGTGGCAGTTTGGGAAACCGAGTATCGGTGGTTGGTTTCGGTTTTATAGTTTGGAAAACCGATATATAAAATTGATTGTCTACCCTTTAATTAATTGAAGTTCAATAAACCCTTTTGTAACCACTAGCCTAACATCATATTTAACAACCCCCCCCCCCCCAAAAAAAAAAAAAAAAATCTGAACAATGTTTTAATTTAGATATTTGAAATAAAGTGTATTGGAGGCATTCGTATATTCTTTTAATTTTAAATTTTTATGTATTTTATGATTTTTTATTTTTCATGAGATTATTTCAATTTAGATTGTAATATTTGTAGCTTATATATGAGAAATAAGGGTAATGTTAAGTATGAGTGTTGATTTATTGTCTGCGTCGGGTAATGATTATGTTATTAGACATTGAAATGGTAGTGTCACGTCAGGGCAACAATGATCCCCTCCCTAATGATGTTTTTTTTTTTTTGGATAAGTATTGCTATAATATATTTTAATGTCATAATTTTATTTATTGAATAAATTATAACTTAAGAATATTTTATAAAGAAATATATATTTAAATAATAATTTATAAATTAATACTATTATATATATAAACTATATAATTATTTTAGATTAATTATAATTAATTCGATTACAATTACAACAACAATTATAATTGTAGTTATTTTTAAAAAAAGAGCACTTTTAAATTTTTAATTTGACTCTCGTGCTGCAAGACGACACCGTTTGATCAAATCCTAGATGTGAAATCAACCCTCCAATGAAATAACGATCGCGACGGCTAAAGCCTTCGATGTCTTTTTTTTTCTTTATCTCTTGATTAAGGTAGATAATGGTTTGATTTGATTTCAATTTTTGTTAAAATTATAATTAAATTAAATTTAAATTACTAAAATCAAAACCAAATTATTATCTATTAGTTTTAAAAAATTAAAAATCATAATCAAATCATTCGATTTCGGTTCGATTTTAGTTTTAATCATGATTTTTTTAGTTTGATCCATATCGACAAATAAAGACAAATTCTTGCAAATAGTATTCATAAAAATTTTTGATAACTCCACAATAAACAAAGACGAACTCTAATAAAGTTACATTTTTTTTTGCATAAAGTTACAAATTAACTTCAAACTTCTTGGATATAATTATTTGATTGATAAAAATAAAATAATTTAATGTTAAGTTTTATTTTTATTTGTTAATTACTTTATAAATATTAAATATTTTATATCTTTGTAATGCATTAGTTAAAATACTTGTAAAACAATGCATTAGTCAATATATATGTTATGTGTATATATAATATATTAAATAAATAAATAAATAAATATTATATATGTATTTTTGGTTCGATAATTTACACATTCGATTTGAGTTTTAATTTGAATTTAATGAAAACCGTAATTAAACTACTCATTGAAATAGTATTTGATTTTTTCTCAAACTAAACCATTACTTAGTCAAACGATTTTTAACCACGTTGACCAATTCAGTTTCGATTCGATTCTCCACGGTTTCAGTTACTATTGCCATCCCTATTCTTGACACGACAATTACCAAAAATTATAGCTTACCCATTGGCCATTGGTTGCCCGGTAATATTAATTCGAACTCAACGAGACATTTTATTTTATAAATATTATGTAATATAAGAATGATTATTTTTTTAAATATGTATTAATAAGTGTAATTAAAATATTAAAAATTTAAAAATAAAATTGATTCAAAATTATATAGTTTAGTATTATAATCAAAATAATAAAAAATTGAACTATCTAAATAATATATATATATATATATAAGGACATTGACTAAAATACGTATTTTGCTTAAAGTAGATAAAAAAGTGATATCACACATTATATCATGTGTAATAAATTGGATGATTCATACATACCTAATTATAAAATAAAAAGGATAAAGTAAACCACTTTCTAGAAGACAACTGACTAAGGCAAGTACGGAGAGATCAATCCAGAGACGACACTCGAAAGCCATGGAAATTGCCATTGCCAGCCAGCGTTCCGATTGATAGTCCAACTCTTCGTTGACTCACTCCGCTGCCATTCAGGAAGTGTTTGGCTTATCGGTATGACCGTTAATAAATTACTGGATTAGGTTGTAAATTACATAACTTATTTTTCTTTAGGTATTTGATAACATTTAAGAGTGTAAATATTACAAATTTTATAAATTATTTTAACATCGTCTGTAATTTGCTTTCCACCTAACTTTTTCAAATAAGCTTTTAAGAGTTTTTTGCATTGATTAAGTAAATAATAGATTTGCCCTCACACAATTTCTTAATTTCTAATCTATTCATTTCCTTAACTGTTTCTCTGTCATCACTTCCTTCCAACCATTCCTCACCATTGTTGCCTCCCTCCAGCTTCGACCATCACCACCTCTAAATCCTCTATTGTCGTTGCCAACTGCCTTCATCGTTACCCCTTCCATGTTTATTGTCGTCGTCCATCGTTTCCTCTTCCATCAGCTGTCTTTCTGTATATATATATTGTATTAATATATTGTTAATAATTCTATATAATTTATTAACATGTAATTATCATAATTTTATCAGTTAGATATCAATTTATAATTTTTTTTATTAAAAATTAGTATTTTTATAAATTTTATTTATATTATTTAACAGTATATTTATTTTAGTCTTTTTATTGAGACTTGAATAGCTTATCAATTTTTACAAATTAAACACATAAATATATAATTGATAACTTAAAGTATATTTAACTAAATATGTTATCAATTTAAATATTATTTAATTTTTAAATTTTACACAATTTAAAAAGCTAAACAATCTATAAACTATGGGTAAATCACTCTAAAGGTCACAAAACTTTAACGTCTTTTTTAATCTGGTCACTAAACTTCAATTCTTTGTAAAATGATAATAAAATTTTAAAATGTTTTGTAATGTAGTCATTAAAGTGATTTTTTGATGATTGCTAGTCGAAATTACTGATGTGGTGATAATGTGGCGATGATGTGACTATTGTTACGTCAACAATTTTGGTGAGAAATTGTCTAAAAATTACTTTAGTGACTATGTTATAAAATATTTTAAAATTTTATTATCACTTTATAAAAAATTAAAGTTTAGTGACTAAATTAAAAAAAAACATCATAATTTTATGACTTTTAGCATGATTTATTCTATAAATTACTGAAAAAAAAACAAACGGTAAGCCAACACAGCCTCTCAATCATCCACTCTCCAATATATGTTCGTTCGGCGCACCAATTTTCTCCCGTCTTCATAAATCTTCTCATCCTTCCACTTTCCTTAGTTGCGCCTATTCCGTCTTCATCAGTCTTCTCCAATGGCATGGTTACGTTCTGTCGTGGGTCTTTACCGGCTTGTCCGGTCTTCTCGAGTTTGGAAAGTAATTTTGTGTTACGTAGTGTTTTTTCAATGTTTTCGAGAATTAAGACTATTTTTGAGATTGATTTTAGAGAAATTTTTCGATTTGCCATCGAATTCAGTTTACCTTAACGCATCGTCTCGATTGAATCCAATTTTGGTTGATTTTTGAATCCGAAACCCTGAGAATTTTGAAAGTAACTCTGTTTTCATGTTCCTCAGAATTTATAGGGTATTTTGAGCTTAGTTTTGTAGAAATGTTTCTATTTGTCATCGAATTCAGTTCGCCAAACGCATCGTGTCAAGACAATCGGGATCTGAAAACGTAAAACGCTTTTCGCTTTCGATTGGAGTCTAACGCTCTTCGCTTGTTCCGAAATTGATTTCGTAGAAGGCGGTGCTCAAGCTCACGGGCATGGCTAACGCTAAGAGGAGGCGACAAGCCATGAAGGCTGTTGCAGATGTCCCTGGTATGGAGAATACGACCCTTGAACTTTTTTAAAGACAATGATGTTGAAATGTTTGAATCTACTGGTACACAAAAATAACATTAAAACTGCAAAGTAGAAGTAGAAAATTGAGTGAACTGTGGCCGGAGACATTGATGAAACTGGAAAATAAGGGGTGGTTGGATCATCATCAGGAGTCGAGTCAGTTCCGTTGGATCTTGGGCAGCAGAGACTGACCATCACAGGAGATATGGATACAATTGCAGTGGCCAAGAAGCTCAAGGAAATTAGAAAAGTAGACGTCATATCATTATCTGCATCCTAAGTAGGAAGACGAAATGACAATTTCTAGATATGATTTCTAGAAATGTTAATATATGATTCAAAATTGAATTGGGGCAAGTATGTAATAAATAAATCGGGAGAAAGGGAGATTGAAGTGTCACTTTTGCACACACTCTAAACTCGCGAGATAGAGAGAGAGAGAGAGAGAGAGAGAGAACAAAGTAGGCGATTGTGAAGATGAACTCCACGTAAGGAATCTCCAATTTAATCTCTCTAAGTAAATCATTTGTTAGTGTAATCGTTTGGGAGAGCTCTGGTTGCTTGGTCATTGAGCTTTGTATTTTGTTTGTTTAATTCGTTTTTTTATTTCGATAAGATGGTTCTATTTTTGTCTTTTATATCTATTGTAAATATGTTATACATATTATAGTGGATTGATTAGGATGAATTATTTTCATAAGTAGGATCTTTTGATCCAAATACGTACATGCTGTGTTCTTCAATTTCTGTTTTCGTTGCGTTGTGTGTTTGACTATTTTCGTTTTTTTTATTTGAATCTTGATAGTGTCGAATCTAGTGGTGTGTGTTTAATTCACAAAATATTTACAAGAAATTTCAATGGTATTTAAAGGTTGGAAATAAGATGTTTTATATAACTCAAAAGGGTGCATGCATAATACGAAAAATTTATGCATAAACTCTTCTTCTTACAAATTAAGTCTGTATTCCACAAATGTAATACCCGAGAAATTTGGGTTAATTAAAAATAAGTAATTTATTAGAGAAATAGGGTTTCAGAGAAAATTGGTATCTGAATAGTCCGAAAAATTGACTAAATCGACTGCCGGGAGTACCCTGGAGTCGAAATGACAAAGGAAAATGATGTAGCATTAACGAGCACCCCAAAATATGATTTATAGTATCGAAATAAATTGGATCGGGAACAGTTTTCGGTACAACAAAATAGTAGCTGCCAATTAGGCTGCAATACTGAATTATTGTAGACAACTTCCCGGAAGTCAACAGAAGCTTGAGGGGGCTCTGATTTTGTGTAAGGAAATAACCCTGAGGCGATTTTTGGGATGAATCAATAGCCCGGTGAGGTCACTGGGGCAAAATCGTCCTTATCGAGTAAATTCAAAGTTATTAATTATGGATTTGAAGTATTGTAATGCAAATTAATTCTATGGTTGAGGGTGTATTTGTAATTAATGAATTATCCAAGTATAATTAAGATAAATTATGGGATTCAAATGTGTAAAATATATATTATATATATATATTTAATTAAGTATTTTTGTAAAAGAAATTTCAAAAGCAACAATTTCCACCGAAAGAAGCCATTTCCACCTAAAGTTACAAATCAATTGCCACCAAGCATCATTCTCTGTCACTCACTTTAAGTAACTTTAAGCCATGAGAATTGAGGGCCATGTGAGCTTAATAATTATGTTGTCTAATTAAGTGGGTTTCTCATGATGGACTGTTGTGCTTGATGGCCAAGGCAAATTGCCTATAAATAGTGGCACTCAGTTGTGCAAAATGAAAATGAGAAGCAAGAAGTAATTGAAGGCAGGGAGAATTATAAGGCATTGCTCGTGAAGGAGGACGACAGCAAGGTTGGTAAAATAATTTAAATAAATGATGAGCTAGTTTAGTCAATTTAATGACTAAATTAGTAAATTAGTTAAATTAAGGAATTAATTTAGTAGTTTCGGCAGTAAGGTAATTAGAAGTTTAGTTTAATTGATTAATTTAGTGAGTTAATTAAATTAGTTAACTTCATAAATTAAGTTAAGTCAGTAGATTGGTTTAGTGGATTAGTCTGTGATTATTTAATTAATTAACCTTATGCTATATATATAATTTTATTGAGCAGAGAAAGAAATGGCAGCAATGGCGCGCGCAGGAGGCGCATGCGCAGGTCGCTGGAAGGATGAAGAAGATAAATAGGAAGGAGAGAAAAGAAAAAGAAAATAAGAAAAAGGAAAAGAAAAAGAAAAAAAAGGAAAAGAAAATAGGAAAAATGTGGATAAGAATTCTGGAAAATGTTAAAATAATTCTAGAAATTATTTTGGGCTAGAAGAGTACTTCAAAGCCAAGAAATTGACCGAACACGCATTTTGATGTCGAGCACGCATATCGAGGCGATGCACGTTTTTCAAGAAAATGCAAGTTTATCTCAAAAAGGTGAGTTGTTCTATTCTAAGTATGATTTGGTGAGTGGTTTTCTCACAAGGACTTATAATTATGATGTGACTGTTTATGTGCATGCTATTTATGAATATAATGTTTATTTTATCATATTGCATTAAAAGACGTGAAAATTACATAGCATGATATTATTGTCATATTGATATATATGCACGGGAATGGGACGTTGCCCCCAGAAGTGTAGCCGTAATTCCCCAAGGGCGTTGAGGGAATAACGTTAGGCCTATCCCACAGAAGTTTGGGATTCGCCTAGGATTCCTAGCCGGGCTTGCGGGCCAGGGAAGTTACACTAAGGGCAAATGTTGTTCATGTTATGTCATCATGCATTCGTATATATGTTTTGGACCCTCACTAGAAGTTTCATCTTCTAATGGGTTATGCCCCTGGAACATTCAACGTTCCAGTTTAGTCTTGCAGTTTAGATAAAGAGCAGGTTGAGATGAGACGACACGTGATGGCGTGGCCAAAGGGATTCAGCAAGCTGACTCGGATATGTTTTACCTGATGCTTTATTGATGATTAGCCTTGTTAGAACATTATGGAATTTTCATGTATTTATGTATTTCAATATTGAGGATATGATATTAATGTATGGTACGAATTCTTATACGGTTATAAAGTGAAATTGATTATGTACCATATCAGGTTTCGATTTTAAGCTTCCGCATTTATGATGATTACCTGTCTTAGCTTATTCTTATTTAGTGAGTTGAGAAGGTAAAACAGAATTGTCGGGAAATGGTTTAAAAAAAAAATAAAAAAATATTCCTGAAATTCCAAGTTATTTAACGCTCAGAAAAGCGGGGCGTTACAGTTGGTATCAGAGCATAATTGCTAAAGACATAGGAAATGTCTGAGCCTTGAGTGACTCTAGTATGAGCGAATATAAGAAAAAGGTCGCATGTGGCTAGGTAAGCAAAGCCACCGTAGGATTTGGGTGTTGACGGTTACTGGATAAGTGTGTTGTAGTGGAAGTGCATGTCTAGGCAAGTTCTGGCTAAGGAAAGATTTGGTACTTAAGTGTGTCCATTGTGACCCACCTCTCTTTCCTGGGAACTTACCTGGTGTACTCTTCACGACAGACACTATTTCAGTAGACGACTACTATTCCCGGTGAATAGTAGAATGCCTAATAAAAGCTAGTATTGAAAAAATGATCTAGTTATTGGAATAAGGATTTGATGAAATGATTCGAGTGTAAGGTTGACTCAATAACCGTGATTATGGATCCGAGAGATTTAGGGACTGATGATTTGAGGTCAGTTGTCGAAATCCTTACAATGAAAGATAGGATAACTACGGTTATTGAAAGATGATCGGATTAGTGATGATTAGTTCAATGTGTCATGGCTTAGCTGTCGAGTTAAGGATCAAAGGATAAGGATTTTCGAGGGTCATTTAGTATCTCGGAAATAAGATAAGGGGATCCAACGGATTGGATCAAACAAGAGGCTGAAGATGGCCAAGTAATGGCGTGAGAGTTGCGTCCATTGATGAGGAGGCAGTGGTGCAACCGATGAGACTTGGAGAGACGAGGTAAAGAAACCCTAACAGCGTAACGACACTACTGGTTCGGTGTTCGCAGTGACAGATCTGGATCTAGGGACCCACGAGCAGAGGGCTGATAGATGGCTTATGGTAAGGTACGGGAGACCCGTCGACCAAAGCATTATAACAGACTGTCTGGGTGACGATCAGATGCTGAAGATCTGGGACAAACTAGTAGGGTCTGTACCTTGTGTGGAGTTCAAATTCCAATGAATTAGGATACAAGGCGTACCACTAGTTTGTCGATCAAGGCTGAGAGCCTAGGGAATCGACCTAAGGTAAGATGGATCGTACGAAATAGACACAATCTAAGGAATAAAAAGCATGTAATGTCTTGAATGCGGACTATGTGTCCTATTTAAATTGTATCTAGGTTATGATTATTTCTTGAATTGGTAATGAGACGAGGATAATGAGGCTCGAGGGGAAATTTAACCTCAGTGTCTAGTTCGGCAAATGCCAAGTGAGATCATGAGATGGTTGTGTTGTAATTGCCTCAAAAGAAAGAATTAAGTTGCAAGGAAAATATACTCGACGTATGGATATGATAGATGAATACTCGTGAGCTGTTTAAGTGTTACTTATGAGGTGAGAAAATCACCGACTGTGATGAGGGCCTAGAATGAATGTTTTTACAAAAAAAAAAAAGTTAGACTCGTGACAACGACAATGAATGATAGTTCTTGAAGGACTACGATGAGACCGTGCAATTTTCACCCAGGGCGTACCCATTTGAGGGTTGACATATAATGTAGGAGTAAGCCTACTATATGATAGGGGTGATGATGACAGCTTGTATGCTGGCTGGCTGTAAGTGTAGTGCCTAGGAAGAACTAATTTAATGGTCATGTGCCGATAGTCAGCTGGATATGAAGAACGAAATGCGAGAATCAGTGGATTCTTGATAAGATTTCAGGTAGTGGAGCATGGATAGTCCAAAAAACCATAATGGCGAGTTGTGAGAAGGCAATTTCGGTTTAAAGTAGAGTTTGGGTATCGAAAAGGAAATAGTTGATTGATAGGTCGTATCGACCCTAAAGGAATGATGAAAAGACCTAGTCAACAGAGGTTATAACTACGGTTCAGTGTGCCAAATGAATCTGTGAAATCAGGTGAAATTGTCGGTGGTCAACCCGACAAGATAAACTTGAAAGCACCATGATGAATGATGGATAGGGAGCCACGATTGTAAGGAAATTGAATCCATGGGAGATAATTAGAACCAGATATTGTGATTTGATTCAGGATTTTCGAGGATAAATCGGTTTGAGATTCTTGAGGAATTTCTTGAAAGAACTGATTGAGGATTTAGGGATTCGTGATGGAACTTTAGAGCTTCAGAAAGAAATCCAGCGAGGATGGGAGTACCATGAGTAATGTAAGTACCTACCTGCTCTAGCTGGTAGCATGGCTATGGATTGTCGTCTTGAAAATTGTGTAAATCTTGGACGCTATTAAGAGAATCAAGATGATGATAGATGTGCCAGGATGATAGGTTGTAGTAGGAGAAGCTACAGACCCAAATTGATTGAGGATCCGAGAATTTTCAATTTTTGAGATTGAAACTCTCGTGTGGCTAGATAGTTAGTCTAGATAGCCTTGATGGGCAAATCGGGAGATGTATTGCTGAGTGATGTCAGCAAGTTATGGAAATAAAGAGTCTGTCGAGATATGGTACGGGCACTTGCGGTTAATAAAAAGATGTAAGAAGAATTGAGAAATAGCAAGATATATTCTCGAAAGATTTAATTGAATTATTTCTTAATGATGAAATTGCCAATGATAGCTTGAGGTTATTGGATGCTTGATTAAGTGTGACTTGATTAAGGACGTAAATTATCAGGTGATAATTAAGAGTTGATATTTTATCTCAAATTGATGAATTATTAAATAGCTGTAAGAGCCTGAGGTATTTTATGATCAAAATGCAATCAAGGCTAAGACAAGAGAATGAAACGTTAAAGTACCAAAGCATAATATTCATTCCATAGTTCAAACGATTACAGGAAATCAAGCCGTACAATTTCTTAAAGGAAAAAGAAACCATGAAACTGATGATGATGCTAAATGCTCAGTAACGACGAAGGTTGCCAAACACGACAGGTCCCAGCTCATCAATGTCATCTGGGGGTGGCATCTGGCTACTGCTGGCTTCACCAGGGTAAGGTGGAAGAGTAGCCTCTGAGAAACTGGGAGGAGGGACGTCCTCAGGGATGATAGGAAGATCGGAATTCCAACTTGGGTATTGATCAGGTTGAGAAGCAGGTTGGGGATGTGAGGCATAATATGCGAACAGTGAATCTTGCAAATAAGCTCGATAAGCTTGTAAATCACTAACCTGCTGTTGAAGTGTAAGAATCTGAGATACACATCCATAGACAGGATCTTGAAGCCGAGCCTGAGCTTCAATAAAGAATGTATCGGCAGCCCAAAATCGGTCGTTTACCGGAAGCGGAACTAGGAAGTTGATGAAATTTCTGACGCCAAAAACATCACGGATGGCGGCAAAACGAGTAGTACCATCCTCACGACGGAAGTAAGGGGCAAAGATGCATTCTGGACTGCATCCTCTACGTAAGACTAGGCAAGCCCCACATCGAGACTGGGCTCGCATGATAGATCTGGATCTGGCTAAATCTAAACAAATCAGATATGGGTTGAAACATATATGGGTCAGATCTAATGGGTTGAAACAGGGATGGGTCAAACCTGAAGTGGATTGAGACGGGTCGGGCCGGGCCGGATCGAGACGGGTCGGGTCTGGTCGGATTGACCCGGATCTGGCAGCAACGACAGCAGCAAGGACGGCGATGGCGCCGAGGCGGCCGAGGGAGGCCGGGCGATGGCTGGTGGTTGCACGAGAGGGCTGGCAGCGGTGGTGGCGTACCGGATCTGGCCGATGCGAGGGCCGATTAGGCCGACGATGATGGCGAGGAGGAGCTGCGATTGCAGCGGCTGGGGACGCTGTGCACCGGAGATCGAGGCTGACGGGGTGTCGATCGGTGGTGCGAGCGCGGGGCCGATTAAATCAGCAAGAGGCAGACGCGGCGGAGGCCGAGGGCGGCTGGGCTGTGCGCGGCCGGTGGCTATTCGCGCGCAAAATCGGTGAGTTGCAGAGGAAGGAGGAAGAAGGAAGAAGAAAGAAGAAAAAGAAGAAAAGAAAAAGAAAAGAAGAGAAAAAAAAAAAGAGAAAAAAAAAGGGAAGAAAAATAATTTTCTTTAGGGGAAAAACGTGTTTTATTATTCCGGAGATGTTTGCAAGAAGAAAAATTTTTCGGACATGCGAAAGTTGAGTTTGGGGCTTTTCAGGTAATTATAGTCTCGACCTTATATTTCGAAACATGGAGCAACATGGGGTTCAAAATGAAATTTTTGCGAGTCAAATTTCGAAATAGAATGTTAAGATGTTTTAAATTAAGATGTTTTGGTAAGCTTCTGTTGGAAGGTCGTGATTGGACACTTTGGAATAGTTATGCCTATAATAGGACTCGTAAAAAAAAAAAAAAAAGTCTAATGAGAATGATCTGTCGGGTGCAGTGAGAATTTGTGATAGCTCAAAGGATCGGGTTGCGTGTTAATGCAACATGACCTAATGATTACGTGTGGATTACACCAAGGCACCAAGAGAACTACCCAATGTATGACTTAGAGCTGACAGCTAGGACATATACTCTTAAGGTTATGGAAACACTACCAAAATGATAGGACAATTGATGTGCTCACAAACCACGAGGAGCCTGAGGTACGGGTTCTCACAAAAAGAGCTAAATGAAAGGTAGCGACAGTGGATGGAGTTCCTTAAGGACTACGACTGCACTACTTCGTATCACCCAGGGCGTGACCGTCAGGTGCCGACACAGGACCTGGTGGATAGTCGTGAGTGGCAGATGAAGTTGGAGGCTTGTTGGCCTGCCAACTATGATGGTAGTGCCGAAGGGATCTTCTATCTTTATGGCTAGCCTGGTTGTTTAGCTGGATTTGGTAAACGAGATACGAAAAGCATGTGTGATTAATAAGTGTTATTGTCTATAATTAATTATTGTGGTTAGCCAAGGTTTATGATTTTTGAAATACGAGAATGCAATCTCAAAAGTTTCGGGATAAAATGTGCGTGCCTAAAATGATTGGAAGGTGTGTGGTCGTCTGAAAGGAGCCACAACAGGAAATTATGTGAATGACATGGTATGCTTATAAGCATTAGATGTGTAAGGAACGCAAATCGAGGTGTCTTGTTAAGGATCAAATAGATGTTTGATTTGAGATATTTAGGTAATGAGCTATGTGATGTCTCAGTTACCTTAACGGTCTGATGAAAATTTCGAGGACGAAATTTCTTTTAAGGAGGGGTGAATGTAATACCCGAGAAATTTGGGTTAATTAAAAATAAGTAATTTATTAGAGAAATAGGGTTTCAGAGAAAATTGGTATCTGAATAGTCCGAAAAATTGACTAAATCGACTGCCGGGAGTACCCTGGAGTCGAAATGACAAAGGAAAATGATGTAGCATTAACGAGCACCCCAAAATATGATTTATAGTATCGAAATAAATTGGATCGGGAACAGTTTTCGGTACAACAAAATAGTAGCTGCCAATTAGGCTGCAATACTGAATTATTGTAGACAACTTCCCGGAAGTCAACAGAAGCTTGAGGGGGCTCTGATTTTGTGTAAGGAAATAACCCTGAGGCGATTTTTGGGATGAATCAATAGCCCGGTGAGGTCACTGGGGCAAAATCGTCCTTATCGAGTAAATTCAAAGTTATTAATTATGGATTTGAAGTATTGTAATGCAAATTAATTCTATGGTTGAGGGTGTATTTGTAATTAATGAATTATCCAAGTATAATTAAGATAAATTATGGGATTCAAATGTGTAAAATATATATTATATATATATATTTAATTAAGTATTTTTGTAAAAGAAATTTCAAAAGCAACAATTTCCACCGAAAGAAGCCATTTCCACCTAAAGTTACAAATCAATTGCCACCAAGCATCATTCTCTGTCACTCACTTTAAGTAACTTTAAGCCATGAGAATTGAGGGCCATGTGAGCTTAATAATTATGTTGTCTAATTAAGTGGGTTTCTCATGATGGACTGTTGTGCTTGATGGCCAAGGCAAATTGCCTATAAATAGTGGCACTCAGTTGTGCAAAATGAAAATGAGAAGCAAGAAGTAATTGAAGGCAGGGAGAATTATAAGGCATTGCTCGTGAAGGAGGACGACAGCAAGGTTGGTAAAATAATTTAAATAAATGATGAGCTAGTTTAGTCAATTTAATGACTAAATTAGTAAATTAGTTAAATTAAGGAATTAATTTAGTAGTTTCGGCAGTAAGGTAATTAGAAGTTTAGTTTAATTGATTAATTTAGTGAGTTAATTAAATTAGTTAACTTCATAAATTAAGTTAAGTCAGTAGATTGGTTTAGTGGATTAGTCTGTGATTATTTAATTAATTAACCTTATGCTATATATATAATTTTATTGAGCAGAGAAAGAAATGGCAGCAATGGCGCGCGCAGGAGGCGCATGCGCAGGTCGCTGGAAGGATGAAGAAGATAAATAGGAAGGAGAGAAAAGAAAAAGAAAATAAGAAAAAGGAAAAGAAAAAGAAAAAAAAGGAAAAGAAAATAGGAAAAATGTGGATAAGAATTCTGGAAAATGTTAAAATAATTCTAGAAATTATTTTGGGCTAGAAGAGTACTTCAAAGCCAAGAAATTGACCGAACACGCATTTTGATGTCGAGCACGCATATCGAGGCGATGCACGTTTTTCAAGAAAATGCAAGTTTATCTCAAAAAGGTGAGTTGTTCTATTCTAAGTATGATTTGGTGAGTGGTTTTCTCACAAGGACTTATAATTATGATGTGACTGTTTATGTGCATGCTATTTATGAATATAATGTTTATTTTATCATATTGCATTAAAAGACGTGAAAATTACATAGCATGATATTATTGTCATATTGATATATATGCACGGGAATGGGACGTTGCCCCCAGAAGTGTAGCCGTAATTCCCCAAGGGCGTTGAGGGAATAACGTTAGGCCTATCCCACAGAAGTTTGGGATTCGCCTAGGATTCCTAGCCGGGCTTGCGGGCCAGGGAAGTTACACTAAGGGCAAATGTTGTTCATGTTATGTCATCATGCATTCGTATATATGTTTTGGACCCTCACTAGAAGTTTCATCTTCTAATGGGTTATGCCCCTGGAACATTCAACGTTCCAGTTTAGTCTTGCAGTTTAGATAAAGAGCAGGTTGAGATGAGACGACACGTGATGGCGTGGCCAAAGGGATTCAGCAAGCTGACTCGGATATGTTTTACCTGATGCTTTATTGATGATTAGCCTTGTTAGAACATTATGGAATTTTCATGTATTTATGTATTTCAATATTGAGGATATGATATTAATGTATGGTACGAATTCTTATACGGTTATAAAGTGAAATTGATTATGTACCATATCAGGTTTCGATTTTAAGCTTCCGCATTTATGATGATTACCTGTCTTAGCTTATTCTTATTTAGTGAGTTGAGAAGGTAAAACAGAATTGTCGGGAAATGGTTTAAAAAAAAAATAAAAAAATATTCCTGAAATTCCAAGTTATTTAACGCTCAGAAAAGCGGGGCGTTACAACAAAAGTGAGGACAAAGGCCCTCTTGATGTTGATATGTTTGTTATGAATGCAATTTGAGTGTAATATTAGGCTTATTAATGTTAAAAGAGTAAATAGAAGAGTTATGCTACATATCATTGGTCTGTATGATGTATGCATAAGCTTTTGTATTCAGTGGGAATCAAATCAGACTTTGCCATTCTGAATCCTGTGCTTTAAGGTTGCTTGTGCAAAATGGGTATTGCCAAATTAATTTAATGATGGCAACAATGGGAGTTTTTAAAAAAAAAATTAACACTTGTTCTTTTCGACTCGGGTGGTTGGACGTGAGCTTGCAGCGGCAGGAAATGAACTCCGGTGACCGGTCCAGCGGAGGGTGACTAGCACCTACAAGTATTTCGACACTCATGTAAGTAAGAGATTAAAATGACAGAGTATTAGTAGATTCGAAAAAAACATACCTTAGTTCTTGATAGAGCTAATTTATATAGAAGGAAGAAAAGTCCTCTTGTATACATACTTGCATTGGGTGTTGCAGGGTGATGAGACTAAATATCCGACGTTGACAGGGCTCTCTGACGGTGGCATGGCGCCGATGGAACCTTCATTAAATGTGGATAGATCTGCTATTAATAAGGATAAGATCTGGAACAGGTGCAAGAGTATCAAGTGTACAGTGATAATGATGGCTACTACAGACTCGCACAGGGTCAAGATCAGGCCAAGATGTGGTCATGGGCCAGGATCAGGTCAAGATGGAACCGTGGATCAAGCTATCCTCAGGCCTTCTAAACCCGACTAAGCTTGATTTGGTCTAGTACGGTCCAACACTCCTATCATAGGAACTATATTGGTGGGTAAATTTTATATATTCTTGCTCTTTAAATTTTATATTTCATTGGTGTGCAAACGGTCAGTTTAATTACTGAATTGACTGTAATTTTGTTTCACACGTGACAGTTTAGATCTCAAGAGTCAAAAATAAATAAATTAATTAATAAATTAGTAAAAGCTGTTGGGCTTGTGGCCTATATATGGGCTTAATTTTGTAATGATCGCAATCACAAATTGTTTGGGTTAGGCCCAATAGCAACTTACCTTACCAGATTGTAACAGGGCCTTCGGTGGCAGTTTGGGGTTAGGAAAAACCGAGTATCGGCGGTTGGTTTCGGTTTTATAGTTTGGAAAACCGATATATAAAATTGATTGTGTACCCTTTAATTGAAGTTCAAAAAACCCTTTTGTAACCACTAGCCTAACATCATATTTATCCCCCCCCCCACCCCCCAATAAAAAAAAAAAAAATTCTTAACAATGTTTTAATTTAGATATTTGAAATAAAGTGTATTGGACGCATTCATATATTCTTTTAATTTTAAATTTTTATGTATTTTTTTATTTTTTATTTTTCACGAGATTATTTCAATTTAAATTGTAATATTTGCAGCTTATATATGATAAATAAGGGTAATGTTAAGTATGAGTGTTGATTTGTTGTCCATGTCGGGCAATGATTATGTTACTTGATATTGAAGTGGTAGTGTCATGTCAAGACAACAAGGAACCCTCTCCCTTATGATTTTTTTTTAGATAAATATTGCCATAATATATTTAAATGTCATAATTTTATTTATTGAATAAATTACAACTTAAGAATGTTTTATAAAGAAATATATATTTAAATAATAATTTATAAATTAATACTATTATATATATAAATTATATAATTATTTTAGATTAATTATAATTAATTCGATTACAATTACAACAACAATTATAATTGTAGTTATTTTTTAGTAATTACAACTATAACTATAATTAACAAGTTATTTACTTTTTTTAATCGTAACAAAATTTGTACTCATTTCATATAGCCATAACTAACAATTGAAAACATCGGAGGTTTGATATTTTTTTTTCTTTTTTTTGATTTGTTTGGTTTGACCATCAATTCGATTGGGTTGGTTCAATTTTGAAAAAAAAATCAATTTATTCAATTGCACCCCTATCTCACCAACACAATTAAAAAAAAAATGAAATGAGTACAGATTTTATTATGGTTAAAAAAATAATTAAATTATTAGTTATGATTATAATTATAATTATCAAAAAATAGCTATAATTGTAATTGTAATCGAGGTATTTATAATCAATTTATAATAATTATATAATTTTTATATATAATAGTATTAAATTATAAATTATTGTTTAAATATATATTCCTTTATAAAATATTAACATTGCTCAATAAATAAAATTATAACATTAAAATATATTATAATAATATTTATAAAAAATAATAAAAAATTAATATAAGGGGGTGGTGTAATTGCCGCCGGGGGGGGGGGGAGCATTGCCACGTTAGCGTCCGGCATGCAGGCAACAGATTAATGCCCGCTAAGTATTTTGGATAAATCACATTAAAGATTATAAAATTTTGGTACTTTTTTTAATTTGATTATTAAACTTTAATTTCTTATAAAATGATAATAAAATTTTAAAATATTTTATAATATAGTCACTAAAGTAATTTTTAGATAATTTTTTGCCAAAATTGCTAACGTGGCAATGGTCACATTATCGCCACGTCAGTAATTTCGGCTAGAAATCATCAAAAAATTATTTTAATGACTATATTGCAAAATATTTTAAAATTTTATTATCATTTTGTAAGGAATTAAAATTTAGTGACCAAATTAAAAAGGACGCCAAAATTTTATGATCTTTGGTATGATTTATCCAAGCATTGTTTTTAGATGGTTAACTGACAATAAATATATTTTATTTTCAAATGAAGTACACTTGTTGCACATTGTTTTCAATTTTCAATAATTTAATTAGTTGATTAAATGTTTCAAAATATTTTTCATCTGTAATTAACTGGTAGAATTATTTAAAAAAAATAAAAACAAGATGTAATAAATATATATTGTTTAAAAATAAAATATATTTATTATTTATAGACTAGTATTATCCATTGATGTAATGATTTATGACGTCAAAATATATCATTTTATTTTATACTATTAGTTGGAATGTAATTGGATTGAGATATCTGAAAAAGTCTAGCTCGAGTTCTAACTCAACTAGAGTTTAAAATTTTATTTAAATTTCAATTTATTAAAATTTATTATATTTAAACTCGACTCATCAATAATTTATTTATTATGTTAAATGAGTTTAAGTTCGAACCAATTCATTTAACATAATAAACAAAAGTCTGGTCACAACACATTCCTTTTCCACTTGCTTGTTATTTTCCTTACAGTAATTAAGGAGGAAGAAAAATTGGAGTCAAATAAGAGCACTTTTAAATTTTTAATTTGACTCTCGTGTTGCAAGACGGCACCGTTTGATCAAATGTGAGATGTGAAATCAGCCCTCCAATGAAATAAGGACCGCGGCGGCTAAAGGCTGCGACGTCTTTTTTTTTTTTTCTATCTCTTAGACTAGAGTTGGTAATGATTTAATTTGATTTTAATTTTTGTTAAAATTATAATAAAATTAAAATTAAATTATTAAAATTAAAATCAAATCATTATCTATTGATTTTAAAAATTATAAGCAAGTCATTTGATTTCAATTTTAATTATGATTTTTTTAGTTTGATCCATATCAACAAACAAAGATAAACTCTTATAAATAGCATTCATAAAATTTTTTGATAACTCTATAACAAACAAAGACAAACTCTAATAAAGTTACATTCTTCTCGCATAAAATTACAAATTAACTTCAAACTTCTTGGATATAATTATTTAATTGATAAAAATAAAATAATTTAAGATTAGATTTTATTTTTAATTTTTAATATCTTTTTAAATGTTAAATATTTTATATATTTGTAATGCATTAGTTAAAATAGTTATAAAAAAATTCATTACCCAATATATATATATATATTATGTGTATATATAATATATTAAATAAATATATATTATTATATATATGTATATTCGGTTTGGTTTGGTTCGGTTATCCACACATTCGATTTGAGTTTTGATTTAAATTTAGTAAAAACCATAACCAAATCATACCCATTGAAATAGTATTCAATTTTTTCCCAAACCAAACCATTACCTAGTCAAATAATTTTTAACCCCGTTGACCGATTCAGTTTCGATTTGATTCTCCACGATTTCAGTTGCAATAGCCATCCCTACTCTTAGACACGACAACCGCAAAAATTATAGCGTACCCATTGGCCATTGGTTGCTCGATAATATTAATTCGAATTGTACAAGACATTTTATTTTATAAATATTATGTTATAAAAGAATGATTATTTTTTTAAATATATATTAATAAATGTAACTAAAATAAGTAAAAGTTTAGAAGTTTAATTGATTCAAAATTATATAGTTTAGTAATATAATTAAAATAATAAAAAATTTAACTATCTAAATAAAATATATATATAAGGACATCGACTAAAATACGTATTTTGCTTAAAGTAGATAAAAAAGTCATATCACACATTATATATGTAATAAATTGGATGATTCATACATACCTAATTATAAAATAAAAAGGATAATGTAGAAGCACTTTCTAGAAGACAACTGACTAAGGCAAGTACGGAGAGATCAATCTGGATGATTCATACACTCGAAAGCCATGGAAATTGCCATTGCCAGCCAGCCAGCGTTCCGATTGATAGTCCAAGTCTTCATTGACTCACTCCGCTGCCATTCAGGAGGTGTTTGGCTTATCGGTATGACCGTTTATAAATTACTGGATTAGGTTGTAAATTACATAACTTGTTATTATTATTTTTTTTACGTATTTAATAACATTTAAAAGTTTAAATATTATAAATCTTATAAATTATTTTAACATCATCTGAGATATGTTTTTTGTCCAACTTTTTCAAATAAGCTTTTAAGAGTTTTTTTGCGTTAACTAATTAAATGATAGATTTGTCCTCACACAATTTCGTAATTTTTAATTTTTCCATCTCCTTCAGTGTTTCTCTGTCATCGCCTCCTTCCAACTCTTCCTTATCGTCGCTGCCTCCCTCCAGCTTTGACTATCACCACCTCTAAATCCTGTATTGTCGTTGACCACTGCCTCCATCGTTACCTTTTCCATATCTATTGTCGTCGTCTATTGTTTCTTCCTCCATCAGCAGTCTTTCTGTATATATATATTGTATTAATATATTTTTTTAATAAATATATATAATTCATTAACATGTAATTATCATAATTTTATCAGTTATAAATTAATTTATAATTTTTTATTAAAAATTAATATTTTTATAAATTTTATTTATATTATTCAACAATGTATTTATTTTAGTCTTTTTATTGAGTTCTGAATAGCTTATCAATTTTTACAAATTAAACACATAAATATATAATTGATAACTTAAAGTATATCTACCTAAATATGTTATCAATTTAAATATTATTTAATTTTTAAATTTTACACAATTTAAAAAGCTAAACAATCTATAAACTACGAGTAAATCACACCAAAAATTACAAAATTTTGGCGTCATTTTCAATCTGGTCGCTAAACTTCAATTCCTTATAAAATGATAACAAAATTTTAAAATATTTTGTAATATGGTCACTAAAGTAATTTTTTGATGATTGCTAGCCAAAATTGCTGACGTGGCGATGATATGGCATTGACGTGACGATGATGTGACCATTGCAACGTCAACAATTTTAATGAAAAATTATCCAAAATTCACTTTAGTGACCATATTATAAAATATTTTAAAATTTTATTAGCACTTTACAAGAAATTAAAGTTTAGTCATCAAATTGAAAAGAACACTATAATTTTGTAACTTTTGGTATGATTTATCCTATAAACTACTAAAAAAACCAAACGGTAAGCCAAACAGCCTCTCAATCGTCCACTCTCCAATATATGTTCGTTCGGCGCACCAATTTTCTCCCGTCTTCATAAATCTTCTCTTCCTTCCACTTTCCTTAGTTGCGCCTATTCCGTCTTCTCCAGTCTTCTCCAATGGCATGGTTACGTTTTGTCGTGCGTCTTTACCGGCTTGTCGGGTCTTCTCGAGTTTGGAGAGTAATTTTGTGTTACGTAGTGTTTTTTCAATGTTTTCGAGAATTAAGACTATTTTTGAGATTGATTTTAGAGAAATTTTTCGATTTGCCATCGAATTCAGTTTACCTTAACGCATCGTCTCGATTGAATCCAATTTTGGTTGATTTTTGAATCCGAAACCCTGAGAATTTTGAAAGTAACTCTGTTTTCATGTTCCCCAGAATTTATAGGGTATTTTGAGGTTAGTTTTGTAGAAATGTTTCTATTTGTCATCGAATTCAGTTCGCCAAACGCATCGTGTCAAGACAATCGGGATCTGAAAACGTAAAACGCTTTTCGCTTTCGATTGGATTCTAACGCTCTTCGCTTGTTCCGAAATTGATTTCGTAGAAGGCGGTGCTCAAGCTCATGGGCATGGCTAACGCTAAGAAGAGGCGAAAAGCCATGAAGGCTGTTGCAGATGTCCCTGGTGTTGCGGAATATCTCTTCAAAAACAGATTAGGTTAGTGCGATATGTTGAATCAAATATAGATCAGAACTGAAATGTAAAGTAAAACACAATACAAACTCTGATTTCAAACGTTCAAGACTCGGATCTGAGAGACCAGTTATCCCTCTTGGTAACGCCAACGAATAGGAACCACAAGCCACTATCGAAGCCCTCAAACCAAAGCCCAGAAAAGCCCCAACCCTTCTCGGCCAAACCAGCTAGGTAAACCCTCTCTCCCTCAACCGAAGGCAACCACTCACACAGCAGTAAATCGGTGGTAAGAACAGCAAGATCAAAGGCACAAAGCAAGGAGATCGACTTACCCAAAGAGAGAAACCCAGATCTGGATTTATAGGCGTTTCCCTCGACATCTAAGAGACTGTCTTTCGCACAAAAGGAAAGGCGGTTGAAACCATCAAAGGAAACTAAACTCACAGAAGGCAAGAGGGACTTCATCGCTATCGAAGGAACAAGGATTGAAGCGATGAAGCAATCGGCCAAGGAAGGAAACTCGAGGGAGAGAGAGAGAGGAAACTAGGGCTCGGCCGAGACAAAGAAGAGAGCAAACAGATGCGCCAGCAAAAGGGCCTAAGGCTCTTATATATGTGGGCTTTAAAGGAGATGGGCCGGCTTAAGTGGGCTTCGGTCACCATTTGAGCAAATGGGCTGAGGCCCATTTCTCCTCTAAAATGGAGAGTGGGCTTGTGGCCCGTCTTCTAAAATGGGCTGCCAAAAAAGAGGACGGTAATTTGGTCTTGGGTCCTTCAATCCCGGGCCGAAGCCTATGAGGACCCGTCCGAAAAAAATCGTCATTGCCTTGGGTCTTATTAGGGAACAAAAAAACAACAAATCTCCACCTTGTTTCCTAATAAGACCAGCAGCAAAATAAACAGCAAAAATAACATACAGCATAAAGCATAATCAGTAGGTAAAAGAAATACCTTACCATTTTCACGTAATCTTACCAATGCTTAGAAGTTCTAGGCACCTTTTGAATTTTTCAGCAGTAAGTACCTTTGTTCCCATATCAGAGGGGTTGAAATCTGAATGCACTTTTTCAAGTCTAATAATATCTTGAGATATAATATCACGAATAAAATGCAATCTTATATCAATGTGTTTAGTGCGTTCGTGAAAAACAAGGTTTTTACACAAGTGTGTAGCTGACTGACTATCAGAAAAAATAGTAACATTTTCTGTTAGGACACACAGTTCATTAAGCAAACCTTTAAGCCACAATGCTTCTTTAATTGCTTCTGTAGCAGCTATATATTCAGATTCAGTAGTGGATAAAGCAACAATGTGTTGGAGTTGAGACTTCCAACTAATGCATGAATTACATAAAGAAAAAACATAGGATGATGTTGATTTTCTATTGTCTCTATCACCTGCATAATCTGAATCTGTAAACCCCATTAAACTCATTTTATCTGAATGATGATTATACACTAAACCTACATTAGAAGTACCCCTCAAATACCTAAGCAACCATTTCAAAGCTTCCCAATGGACAGGTCCTGGGTTTGTCATAAATCTACTTAAAGTGCTAACTACATGAGCTAAGTCTGGTCTAGTACACACCATGAGGTACATAACCGATCCTATTGCATTTGAATAAGGGACTTTACTCATGTACTCCTCTTCTTCTTTGTTAGCGGGAGATTTTTCTTTTGACAGTATGAAATGGGCTCCTAAAGGTAAAGAAACTGATTTGCTTTCATGCATGCTGAATCTTTTTAAAATTTTTAACACATATGAAGTTTGATGCAAGAATAACATGGAATTTGACCTATCTCTTATAATTTCCATACCTAGGATTCTTTTAGCTATACCTAGGTCTTTCATGTCAAATTCTCCACCTAAAGCAGATTTTATGTTATTTATTCTTTTAACATCAGGGCCAATAAGAAGCATGTCATCAACATAAAGTAAAAGAAATACACAGTCATCTTTATTTTTATGCTGAAAATAAAGGCAATGATCAAAATCACTTCTTTTAAAACCAATTGATTTAACAAATGAATCAAAACGTTTATACCATTGCCTAGGAGATTGCTTTAAACCATATAAAGATTTTTTCAAGAAACACACAAAATCTGGTTTTGCCTTATCTTCAAAACCTTTGGGTTGAGACATATAGATTTTTTCATCTAAGTCACCATGCAAAAAAACAGTTTTAACATCAAGTTGTTCAAGTTCCCAGTCAAAATAAGCAACAAAAGCCAGCATGACTCGAATGGTGGTATACTTAACAACTGGTGAAAAAATCTCATTGTAATCTATCCCTTCCTTTTGTGTGAAACCTTTGGCTACTAACCTAGCCTTAAATCTTATGGGTTCTTTTTCACTTGTACCTTCTTTAACCTTAAATATCCACTTGCATCCCACAATTGATTTATCTTTTGGTCTAGGTACTAGATCCCATGTATGGTTTTTATTTAAAGAACTCATCTCCTCTCCCATTGCTTCTTTCCAGTTTTTAGAATATTCACTTCTAATTGCCTCTTCATATGTCTTTGGCTCTTTATCGGCTAGATCTTGATAACTAGCAAAAGCTAAATCAAAATCAGATTCTAGCCTTTGAGGAATCCTATGAGATCTCCTCTCCCTATCTCGGGCTAGTTGGTAATTAGATAGAGGTGGCTGTTCTATAGGGGGCTGATCTTCTATTATCTCATCTTCCTCATTTTCTTCAACCTGGTTTTGTATCTCCACCTCACTTGAGGTGGTGGGAATGTTGGTGCTAATATTCTTAGACTCTTCTAGAGAATCCTCACCCTCATTATCTTGTTGATTGTTACTGTTTAATTGTAAACAAGGCATTTCAGCTTCATTAAATGTGACATTTCTACTTATAATTATTTTTACTCCCTTTTGACTTCTATCCCAAAGTCTATAACCCTTTACCCCTTCAGGATATCCTAAGAAAACACATTTTCTTGATCTAGGTTCCAATTTGCCTTCATTCTGATGAGAATAGGCAGCACATCCAAAGGTTCTAAGGGTTGAGTAATCTGCACACTTTCCATACCATTTCTCATAAGGAGTGTCACCATTTAATGTGGCTGATGGGGTTAAGTTAACCAAGTAACAAGCAGTCATCACTGCTTCACCCCAAAAAAATTTAGGTATATTAGAACTAATCATCATACACCTAACCTTGTCTAAGAGAGTTCTATTCATCCTTTCAGCCACCCCATTTTGCTGTGGGGTGTAAGGAACTGTTTTATGCCTTGTTATACCACATTCTTTACACAAATCATCAAAGTCCTTGTTACAAAACTCTAGGCCATTATCAGTTCTTAGATACTTTATTGTCTTGCCTGTTTGATTTTCTATTTGAGTTTTCCAAGTTTTGAAACTTTTAAAGGTTTCTGTTTTGTCTTTTAAGAGAAAGACCCACACTCTCCTAGAAAAATCATCTATTATAGACAAAAAATATCTATTCCCACCAAAAGTGGGATTTGTTGCTGGTCCCCATAAATCTGAATGGATATACTCTAGAACCCTTGAGGCTCTATGCACATTTGAAGAAAAAGATAATCTATGATGTTTGCCTAACACACAATGGTCACAAAAGGGGATGTCGGACACACAATCCTTACCAAACACTCCCTTATTATTTAGGAACTTAAGTCCTTTAATACTAATATGAGCTAACCTGTTGTGCCATTTTTGAGTGACATCAGAATTGATTGAATCAAGATGAGAGCCTGAGCTATTCATTACCTCAGCAGTTAAGGCATATATCCCATTTCTTCTAACTCCCTTACACACCATCATTGCCCCTTTAAACATTTTAATCATTTCATTTTCTATTTTTCCTGTAAAACCATTCTTTTCTAATTCTCCTACTGAAATTAAATTTCTAGCCATTTCAGGGATGAATCTAACATCTCTCAATTTTAGGACATATCCTGATTCTAACTTAAGAGTGATGTCTCCAATCCCTACAACCTTATAGGCTATATTGCTACAAACTATGGCATGGCCACCCACGGATTCATGCATATTTTCAAACCAATGTCTTTGGGATGTGACATGGAATGATGCACCTGAGTCAAGAATCCATTCTTGCCCATGTGCCCCAAGAGTAGCATTAATTTCAGCAATGTTAGAATCTATAAGCATGTAAACTTCACTAGGGTCAAAAGAGGTTATTGAATTTGCTTCTTCTTGATCCTTTAATTTTTCTTTTTGCTTATTTTTCTCAACATAACAATCTTTAATATAATGACCAGTTTTGCCACAACCAAAACACTTACCCTTCCCCTTTCCTTTGGTCTTAGACTTAGACCTACTTCTACCTTTCTTTTTACCACCTCCCTCATGTCCTCTAGTTTGAGACCTACCTCTCATAAAGTGGACCTCTCCATGTCTTTTCTCACTTTTTAACTCCATATCTTTGCTCCTAAGGGAATCTATGACTATTTTAGGTGTCAAGGTATCTCTACCATACTTAATGGCATTTTTAACTTCCTTATATGCATCTGGAATTGCATTTAAAAGAATTATAGCTTTGTATTCTTCAGTTACCTTTTCACCACAATTTGTTATATCTTGCACCAGCTTATTAAAGATATCTAAATTGTCATCAAGATCCCTAGAGGAGTCTATCTTAAAACTGAAAAAACTTTCAAGCAAGAAAAGTTTGTTGGGTGTGGATTTTTTCACAAAGAGTTTTTCCAATTTTTCCCATAACTCTTTTGTAGAATCCAGTTTTCCTACCTTTCTTAAAACAGAATCAGAAAGATGTAATATGATAGAAGTATAGGCTAATTCATCAGCCTCAGTTTTCTGTTCAGCAGTATAGGATTCAGGGTATTTGCCATCTAGGGCTTTAGAAACCTTTTGTTGTACCAAAATTCCCCTCATTTTTTGTTGCCAAATTGAGAAATCCCCTTTTCCATTGAAAACCCCCAATTCAAAATGATGTGCAGACATGTTCACACAAAAGAATATGCTTAACACACACAAGCAGAATATTTCTAGGGTTTTAAAGTTCAACCTACCAGATAGGAACAACTTAAGGCAGATTTCACATGCAGCACAATAGCAATACTTAACCGTATCAAAACAAGTTATGCTAGTACAAGATAAAATCACAGATAACCCTAAGTCTAGCAACAAGCAATGGTTACCACCACAGGGTAACCCCCAAAACCTAATGGCCACCCCCACACGATGACCTGCTAATTGCTAGAAAAAAAAGGAATACAGTGAAGTTACCGGCACAGATCTCACAACTGAGATCTGTAGAAGATGCAGGCTCAGATCTGGAGCAGAAGAGGGGGGAACCCCGGCCTCCACGGGCTATCTCACGCGCTGCCGCCTACACGCTCACGCGCCGCTGGTCGGCAGGCGAGTGAGCAGCCACGCGCTGCTCGGAGTGGATCCCCGCGACTGACTGAGTCTGGATCTGGGGTCCTTGCAACCCACCTTACAACCTGCAAGGGTCAATCGAACAAGCCGAGATCAGATCTGAAATGGAACAGACTTACCGAGATCGGATCTGAAAACGATAGGGCTTTTCAGATCTGATTCGAACAAGGCACTATCCAGGAGCCACACAAGGCTCTGATACCATTTGTTGCGGAATATCTCTTCAAAAACAGATTAGGTTAGTGCGATATGTTGAATCAAATATAGATCAGAACTGAAATGTAAAGTAAAACACAATACAAACTCTGATTTCAAACGTTCAAGGCTCGGATCTGAGAGACCAGTTACCCCTCTTGGTAACGCCAACGAATAGGAACCACAAGCCACTATCGAAGCCCTCAAACCAAAGCCCAGAAAAGCCCCAACCCTTCTCGGCCAAACCAGCTAGGTAAACCCTCTCTCCCTCAACCGAAGGCAACCACTCACACAACAGTAAATCGATGGTAAGAACAGCAAGATCAAAGGCACAAAGCAAGGAGATCGACTTACCCAAAGAGAGAAACCCAGATCTGGATTTATAGGCGTTTCCCTCGACATCTAAGAGACTGTCTTTCGCACAAAAGGAAAGGCGGTTGAAACCATCAAAGGAAACTAAACTCACAGAAGGCAAGAGGGACTTCATCGCTATCGAAGGAACAAGGATTGAAGCGATGAAGCAATCGGCCAAGGAAGGAAACTCGAGGGAGAGAGAGAGAGGAAACTAGGCTCGGCCGAGACAAAGAAGAGAGCAAACAGATGCGCCAGCAAAAGGGCCTAAGGCTCTTATATATGTGGGCTTTAAAGGAGATGGGCCGGCTTAAGTGGGCTTCGGTCACCATTTGAGCAAATGGGCTGAGGCCCATTTCTCCTCTAAAATGGAGAGTGGGCTTGTGGCCCGTCTTCTAAAATGGGCTGCCAAAAAAGAGGACGGTAATTTGGTCTTGGGTCCTTCAATCCCGGGCCGAAGCCTATGAGGACCCGTCCGAAAAAAATCGTCATTGCCTTGGGTCTTATTAGGGAACAAAAAAACAACACCTGGTATGGAGAATACGACCCTTGAACTTTTTTAAAGACAATGATGTTGAAATGTTTGAATCTACTGTTACACAAAAAATAACATTAAAATTGCAAAGTAGAAGTAGAAAATTGAGTGAACTGTGGCTGGAGACATTTTGATGAAACTGGAAACTAATGGGTGGTTGGATCAACATCAGGAGTCGAGTCAGTTCCGTTGGATCTTGGGCAGCAGAGACTGACCATCACAGGAGATATGGATACAATTGCAGTGGCCAAGAAGCTCAAGGAAATTGGAAAAGTAGAGGTCATATCATTATCTGCATCCTAAGTAGGAAGACGAAATGACAATTTCTAGATATGATTTCAAGAAATGTTAATATATGATTCAAAATTGAATTGGGTCAAGTATGTAATAAATAAATTGGGAGAAAGGGAGATTGAAGTGTCACCTTTGCACACACTCTAAACTCGCGAGATAGAGAGAGAGAGAGAGAACAAAGAAGGCGATTGGGAAGATGGACTCCACGTAAGGAATCTCCAATTTAATCTCTGCAAGTAAATCATTTGTTAGTGTGATTGTTTGGGAAAGAAATTGGTGAGGCTGAGAGTACTGGCTGCTTGGTTATTGAGCTTTGTATTCTGTTTGTTTAATTTGTTTTTTTATTTTGGTAAGGTGATTTTATTTTTGTCTTCTATATTTGTTATAAATATGTTGTACATATTATAATAGATTGATTAGGGTGAATTCCTATCGTGAGTAGGATCTTTCGATCCAAATACATACATATTATGTTGTTCGATTTCTGTTTTCGTTGCGTTGTGTGTGAGTATTTTCGTTTTTTTGATTTGAATCTTTGTAGTGTCGGATCTGATTGTGTGTGTTTAATTCACAGAATATTAACAAGAAATTTCGATGGTATTTAAAGGTTGGAAATAAGATGTTTTATATAACTCAAAAGGGTATATGCAGAATACGAAAAATATATGCATAAACTCTTCTTCTTACAAATTAAGTCTGTATTCCACAAAAGTGAGGACAAAGGCCTTCTTGATGTTGATATGTTTGTTATGAATGCAATTTGAGTGTAATATTAGGCTTATTAATGTTAAAAGAGTAAATAGAAGAGTTATGCTACATATCATTGGTCTGTATGATGTATGTATAAGCTTTTGTATTCAGTGGGAATCAAATCAGATTTTGCCATTCTGAATCCTGTGCTTTAAGGTTGCTTGTGCAAAATGGGTATTGCCAAATTAATTTAATGATGACAACAATGGGAGTTTCTTAAAAAAAATTAACACTTGTTCTTTTCGACCCGGGTGGTTGGACGTGAGCTTGCAGCGATAGAGAATGAACTCCGGTGACCAATCTGACGAAGGGTGACTGGCACCTGCAAATATTTTGACACTTATGTAAGTAAGAGATTAAAGTATCAGAGTATCAGTAGGTTCGAAAAAAATATACCTTAGTTCTTGATAGAGCTAATTTATATAGAAAAAAGAAAGGTTCTCTTGCATACGTGCTTGCATTGGATGTTACAGGGTGAAGAGACTAAATATCCGGCGTTGACAGGGCTCTCTAATGGTGGCATGGCATTGACGAAACGTTCATTAAATGTAGATGGATCTGCCATTAATAAAGATGAGATTTGGAGCGGACGTAGGAATATCAAGCGTACAGTGATAATGATGGCTGCTACAAACTCGCGCAGGGTCAAGATCAGGCCAAGATGGGGTTGTGGACTAGGATCGGGTCGAGATGGAACCGTAGATCAAGCTATCCTCAAGCCTTCTAAACCCGAATAGACTTGATTTGGACTAGTACGGTCCAACACTCCTATTATAGGAACTACATTGGTGGGTAAATTTTATATATTCTTGCTCTTTAAATTTTGTATTTTATTAAAAATAGGAGTGTACAAACGGTCAGTTTGATTACTGAATTGACTGTAATTTTGTTTCACACGTGACAGTTTAGATCTCAAGAGACAAAAATAAATAAATTAATTAATAAATTAGTAAAAGCTGTTGTGGGCTTGTGGCCTATATATGGGCTTAATTTTGTAGTGATCGCAATCACAAATTGTTTGGGTTAGGCCCAATAGCAACTTACCTTACCAGATTGTAACAGGGCCTTCGGTGGCAGTTTGGCGTTAGGAAAAACCGAGTGTCGGTGGTTGGTTTCGGTTTTATAGTTTGGAAAACCGATATATAAAATTGATTGACTACCCTTTAATTAATTGAAGTTCAAAAAACCCTTTTGTAACCACTAGCCTAACATCATATTTATCCCCCCCCCCCCGGCCCAAAAAAAAAAAAAAAATTCTTAACAATGTTTTAATTTAGATATTTGAAATAAAGTGTATTGGACGCATTCATATATTCTTTTAACTTTAAATTTTTATGTATTTTATGATTTTTTATTATTCATGAGATTATTTCAATTTAGATTGTAATATTTGTAGCTTATATATGATAAATAAGGATAATGTTAATTATGAGTGTTGATTTGTTGTTTGTGTTGGGTAATAATTATATTACTCGATATTGAAGTGGTAGTGTCATGTCAGGGCAACAACGACCCCCTTCTCTTATGATTTTTTTTTGAGATAAATATTGCTATAATATATTTTAATGTCATAATTTTATTTAATGAATAAATTACGATTTAAGAATATTTTATAAATAAATATATATTTAAATAATAATTTATAAATTAATACTGTTATATATATAAACTGTATAATTATTTTAGATTAATTATAATTAATTCGATTACAATTATAACAACAATTATAATTGTAATTATTTACTTTTTTAACCGTAACAGAATTTGTACTCGTTTCATGTGACCATATCTAACAATTGAAAATATCAAAGGTTTCATATTTTTTTTTTGTTTTTCGATTTGTTCGGTTTGAGCATCTATTCGATTGGGTTGGTTTAGTTTTGAAAAAAATTTAGTTTATTCAGTTGCACCCCTATCTAACTGACACAATTAAAAAACATATGAAATGAGTACAGATTTTGTTACAGTTAAAAAAGTAAATAAATTATTAGTTGTGATTACAATTGTAATTAACAAAAAATAACTGTAATTGTAATTGTAGCTGTAATTATAATTGAGGTAATTATAATCAATTTATAATAATTATATAGTTTTTATATATAATAGTATTAAATTATAAATTATTATTTAAATATATATTCCTTTATAAAATATTAACATTGCTCAATAAATAAAATTATAACTTTAAAATATATTATAGTAATATTTATAAAAAATAATAAAAAATTCATATCAGGGGTGGTGTAATTGTTGGAGTGCGATTTTGTTCACCTCCTTTAACGGAGTGAAGATAACCCTCCGTCCTTTGAGGGTTAAAATTAACAAAGGGGCAATACTTTGATTTGTCATTTGACTGCCCTTTTATTAGTTTTAACCCTCAAAGGATTGAGGGTTATGTTCACCCCCATTAAAAGGGGTGAATAAAATTGCACTCGATTCGGGAGGGAAGGGGGGGTGCATTGCCATGTTAGCATCGGGCAATGCGGGCAACAAATTAATGCCCCACTAAGTATTATTTTTAGATGGTTAACGGATAATATATATATATATATATTTTGTAGATTTCTATACTTTTTATAGTTCTAAATATGTCCTCTAAACTCTATAAAATTACTCATTTAAATAGTAACCAACAAGTGAATTAGAGGCACATTTCAAGTGTTTAAATGAGTGATTTTTCATAATTTAGGGTCATATTTAAAACTATAAAAAGTTTATAGTTCTACAAGAAAAAAATGTAAAAATTCAAGTGTATAAATATATTTTTTGCCAAAGTTTAAGGGTACATTTGAAATCATAAAAAATTTTGAGCTCTACAAGAAAAAAACGTAAAAGTTCAAGAATATAAATATAGTTTTGGCCATTGTATTATTTGTAGCTTCTATGATAAATAAGGGTGACGCCAAGTATTGTTTTTAGGACAATGGTTAATATGCAATAAATATACTTTATTTTCAAAAAAAGTGTACTTGTTACACATTGTTTTTAATTTTTAAATAATTTTATTAGTTGATTAAATATTTTAGAACATGTTTCATAATTAACCAGTAAAATTATTTAAAAAATAAAGAACAAGATGTAATAAATATATTTTATTTAAAAATAAAATATATCTATTATTTACTAGTTAGTATTATCCATTGATGTAATGATTTATGACATCAAAATATGATACTATCATATTATTTTACTTATATTGTTCGTAGAATTGTAATCAAATCAAGATTTGCTTTGTTCAATCTCGGTTGCTCAGGAAAAAGTCGAGCTTGAGCTTAAGCTCTAGCATAATTAGAGTTCAAAATTTTGTTCAAGCTTGAATTTGTTAAAAATTTACTACATTTGAGATTGGCTCACCAAGAGCTCGTTTATTATGTTAAATGAGTTTAAACTCTAACCAACTTATTTAACATAATAAACAAAATTTTGGTCACAATACATTCTTTTCCCATTGGCTTATTATTCTCTTTACAGTAATTACGAAGTAAGAAAGATGGAGTCGCTTCCAAGGCATAGGTTGAGTGGTCGAATGAGCAATATGCCAATGTCAATATGCTAGGTTGTGAGTTCAATCTTTTCCCTGCATAAGGGCCAAAAGTCCTAACCTGCGATTTACCTTCCTTGATGTAATTGAGGGTACGAACATCAGGGGCCACATAAGATCGATCATCTAAAAAAAGATGAAGTCAAACAAGAGCACTTTTTATTTGACTCTCGCGCTATAAGACAACACCGTTTGATCAAATCTAAGGTCTAAAATCGGCCCCCCAATAACAACCATGGCGATTAAAGCCTTTCATATGTCTTTTTTTTTCTTATCTACTGACATGACAACAACCAAAAATTACAGCTTCCCCATTGGCCATTGGTTGCCCAATAATACGCAATTGAGACTATACAAGACTCTTCATTTTATAAGGGTAATGTAATATGAGAATGATCATCTTTTTACATATACACATTTTTATTCTTATTTTACAAAATGCCTTCCTTTGCAAGTTAAACTTTCGATGTTTCAATATAAATGATTATAATGTTATTGTTGTTATCAAAACTCATTTTTATTCATTAATGTCTAGGTATTGATTATTAAAATAACGCTCACTAACATCTTTCATTATATTGGTGATATATATATTTTTTGAGTTATCACTTTAGTTAGACAAGTGGGAGCTACAACAAGGATTTTCCACAATTACAAAGGAAGATTATCTCGTGAGTTTTATAGATAACTCTGTCGATGACTAAGTCAGATATCGATGTCAGAAATTATAAGGTGGTCGAGATAAAGGAGATAGGATATAATATTACCTCATATGCTCTTCTTATACTAGAGCTTTCATGTTTCCCTATTATGAGCCTAGTTAGGGAGGTGTTCCTTCCTAACCAAAAAGAGGAACGATCAGAGGCGGTGCGTGGGCTTTAGCGACGGGTTCGTCCGGAGGGCAACTGCACTTGCATGCACTCCGACAGTCAAGTGAGCAAAAGAGTAAGGTAAGGCGATGTATCAGTAGGTCAGAGATGAGAACATACCTTGGCTTTGAAGAGAGCTAGTTGATATAGGAGGAAGAGATGTCCTCTTGCAAGCATGAAACGTGCGCTTACAGGTAATGGGACTGGCTACCCAGTGCCAGTAGAGGTTCCCAGGTAGTAGCATGGTGGCGATGAGACCCTCATTAATGTAGATAGGATCTGTCATTAATGAGGATGAGATATGTGATGGTTACGCAGATATCTAGTGAAAGCCGTGATGATGTTGTGGCAGGCTGGCGCTGAGTCAAGGCTAGGTCCAGAAGGAAGACTAGGTTGGGCCAAGATTAGGCCTAAGGAGAGGGCCAAGATTGGGTCCAAGGAGAGGGCTAAGATTGGGCCTAGATAGTCCACAGCCCCTAAGATCGGATGCTCGAGAAACGAGCGTTCGAGTTAAAGAAGGGAAAGTCTGCGTGATTCAGCGTGCCTATCTAATACAAGGCACGACCTGATAGGGTCGAGACGGACTCGAAAGTCAAATCAAGGTAGACTCGAGGTTCGGCGTGCCTGTCTGATACAAGACACGACTTTGGATTTGAACCGAGGTAGACTTGAGGCCCAACAGATCGCGTTAGTCTGGGTCCTGAGCCCGATTATTGGAGGACCGAGATAACTCGAAGTCTTGACGTATCGCATTGGTCTGGATCCTGAGCACGGCTACTAGAGGATCGAGGTAACTTGAACTCCTGTGATGGACCGCGTCGACCTAGGTTCAAAGAATTGTAAAGGGAAGACCAAGGCGGGCTTGAGGTCCTATGGCAGACTGCGTCAACATAGGTCTGGAGCACTGTACATGGAGGACCGAGGTAGGCTCGAGATCTTGTGACGGACTGTATCTACCTAGGTCTGGAGCACTGCGAATGGAGGACCGAGGCAGGCTCGAGATCCTGTGACAGACCGCGTCGACCTAGGTCTGAAGCACTGCAAATGGAGGACTGAGGCGGGCTCGAGGTCCTGTGACGGACTGCGTCGACCTAGGTCTTGAGGATTTTAAAGGGAGGACCGAGGCAGGCTCGAGGTCTTGTGGCGGACTGAATTGACCTAGGTCCGGAGCACTGCAAATGGAGGACCAAGGTGGGCTCGAGGTCCTGTGACGGATTGCATCGATTTAGGTCCGAAGCACTACAAATAGAGGATTGAGGTGGGCTCGAGGTCCTGTGACGGGCCACATCGACCTAGGTCCGGCGTGCTTGTTTGGTTCAAGGCATAGCTGGATAAGGCTCTGGCAGACTCGAAGCCCTAGAGAAATGACAAGGCTGTGCCCGATATCCTGCTAATACTTGTATTGAATAGTTATGAGTAATAAAATGAAAAATTCTTGGGTACCTTATACTTAGCAGGTCGAGTGAGTCTAAGGTGACCCAAGATCTATTTATGTTGTGCCTGTTTGCTATAAGGCTATCCTCAAGGAGAGTGGCCGAGATTACTCGAGGCCTAGGCTAGACTGAGGAAGCTCGAGGTCTACCAATGCCTGTTTGATACAAGGTTAACTTCAAGGAAAGTGACCGAGGTTACTTGAGGCCGAGGCTAGACCGAGGAAGCTCGAGGTCTGCTAATGCTTGTTTGATACAAGGCTATCTTCAAGAAAAGTGGCTGAGGTTACTCGAGGCCGGGGCTAGATTGAGGAAGCTCGAGGTAAAGAAATAGTTGCTTAGCTATAATATCTCTGTAGGCTAGCCTTGTTCCGAGCTGCTCTTTGTTTAGCAACCTATTCGTGGATTTGGGCTTGGTCTCTAGTTTCCTGGATAATGTCAAGGTCGGCTCGCTGTCTTTTATCGTTGGTGATTTCACGAAAATGTTGTTACCTGGGGCTAGGTTCTTCAATCTCTACAGGGATCATGGCCTCTGACTCGTAAGTGAGTCGAAAAGGTGTTTCCATAGTTGAGGTTTGAGTTGTGGTGTGGTACGACCACAACACTATGGGGAGTTCTTCTGGCCATGCTCCATTGGGGCTGTCGAGTCATTTTTTTAGGCTTACTAAGATGACCTTGTTGGCGGCTTCAGCTTGGCCGTTGGTCAAGGGTGCGGATCAACTCCTTCGAAGTCTTTATCTATGAAGTAGATCATAGGATGTCGGGTCATTCTTCTTGGTTTCTTCTTAGTATCATCTATGACCGCATGAGGGTATTGTTCATGTGCCGAGTTTGGCACTCTGTTGATAAAACCTCCAGAAATAGTGTCTATAACCCCAATTATCCAATCGGTTGGGGATGGATCGATGCAGGAAAGGGTGTGGGTGTTTAGGCAGTGGTGGTCATCGTTTGACCTTTGGGTATAGGCATTTCCAGCTCTTGCCATGGTGTAGTCGTGGGGAGAGTGGTTTGAAAGGCTTTTAGTGAGCTTATGGGGCAGGTAAGTTTTACTAGGCCCCATGGTGAGCGCCAGATGTTTCTTTCTGACTAAAAGAGGGGACGATCAGAGGAGATACGCAGGCTCCGGTGAATGGTCCGTCCGTGGGGCGGTTGGCACCTGCAAGCACTCTGAAGGTCAAGTGAGCAAAAGAGTAAGGTAAGGTGGTGTATCAATAAGTTAGAGATGAGAACATACCTTGACTCTGAAGAGAGCTGATTGATAGGAAGAAGAGATGTCTTCCTACATGCATGAGACGTGCGCTTGCAGGTGATGTGACTGGCTATACGACACTGGTGGAGGTTCCCAAGTAGTAGTATGATGGCGACAAGATCCTCATTAATGTGGATGAAATCTGCCATTAATGAGGATGGGATCTGTGATGGCTACGAGGATATCTAGTGAGAGTCGTAATGATGCCGTAGCAGGCTGGTGTTGGGACAAGGCTGAGTCTAGAAGGAAGACTAGATTGGGCCGAGATTTGGCCCAAGGAGAGGGCTAAGATTGGGCTCGGACGGTCCATGAGGTGTTGATGAATCAAGTTTCTGTGGTGCATTTACAAAAGTTAAATAGCATAAATGATTATTGAATTTTGCATTAAAGTACATAAATATTATTAAACTTTAATTTATAGCCAAAAGATCACTGAATTTTAATTTAGTATACAATTTCATAACTATCGTCAATTGTTATTAAAAAAGTTTAATGGGATATTGACGTGACTAACAACGTGAATGGTTAAATAGTATAAATGGTTACTGAATTTTACACAAAAATATAAAAAGATCACTAAACTTTACATTAAAGTATAAAAATATCAGTATTTCGTTAGTCTCTTTTAACAACAATTGATGGTAATTATAAAATTATATACTAAATTAAATTTTAGTAACTTTTTGATAATAAATTGAAGTTCAGTGACCTTCTTGTAAGGGTGGATGCATGTGTGAGCTCGAGGTAACTCAATATTAAAATTAAATTTTTAATATAAAAAACTAATTTTTTAATAATAACTCAATAAAAAAAATTACAGCCCACCCCAAATTTGTGATGTGCAGTTTTACACTTTAAAAAAAAAATTTAATCTCTCCCTACATAAATTTTTGAATCCGCCGCTATCTTTTTGTAACTTAATACCAAGTTGAATGAATATTTAACCTATTTTCAGCCATAGCATCGCTCGAAGTTTGACCTTTTTGATGCCATGGCTTGAAGTTTAACACCTTAATTAGTTGGTTTCACTAATATCTCTCTTGATTGGTGTTTAATTATATAATTAAAGTATATGAATGATGGAAGTCAAAAAGGGAAAGAGAAAGAACAAAGGGAGGAAAAGGGAAAGAAAGATCAAACACATCCATTCTTTAATTATCCAACTGCTTTCTTTCATTTTCTCGGCTGCCAAGAAAGTGTAGGTCTCTTTCAAAAATTGCTCAAAGGCTATTAGTTAGCCCCATGTTTTTACTTCAACAGCCAACATGTTGATATCCATCCTAATCATCGGGCTTTCTTAATAAAGTTAATTAATTAATCCTAGGTAAAGTCGTCATCGTCTAAGGGATAAGCTTTAGTTAGACGCAAGTGATGATTAATTAAAACTTAATTATAATTAATGCATGAATGCATGCATGCATCTTGTAGCTAGCTAGGTGGCCTCCTCGTCACATCCACACAACTCCATTATTTATTTATTTATATTTATATTTTAATATTATATGAATCTCAACTAATAAAGTTATTTATATTTTAATATTATATGAATCTCAACTAATAAAGTTAACAAGATTTGAACTTATAATTTCTTGATGAGAGTTTCGAAGATCGATCACCATTCAATTCGAATAATAGTTAGTCTTCTCAATTGGTTCTTCTCATTTTTGAGGTATTTTGAATAATTCTTAAGTCCAAAGTTGTATCAAATAATTAACTTGCTCTGTTTGTAAAAGAAGAGCAAGGCCCGGCCTTCGGATGTTGGTGAATCCTTTGATATTCAAGTTAGTTATTGTATTCGAGACTAAATGACATGGTAGTAATGCAATTACTGCATAATTAATAAAATGGTCGGTTCTTGAAAACCATGCTTTTATATAGACTTATTAGATCGATCAAAGGTTAGGATTATGCCGCATATAAACGATGGGATTTGATCCTCTAAGGAGCTTGTTTAGCCAATGATGTAATATATGAGTGCAGGCTTGAACTCAAGCCTCTTTTGTCTTTGTGATTTGGATGATTTTGTTGTGTGTGAGTGCATATTTGCGTAATATGTGGGAATGTTAGTTGTCTCACATTACTCGGTGAAGTGAGATAATGTGAGTATAAATAGCTCAAATCATGATAATAGGTTTGAGCTCTAAAGGGCACTCAAATTTTGTGAGTGGGCAAACTCATACTCACACTTGCCGTCCATCTGGATCGGATAAGAAAAAATAAAATAATATATTTTCAATAAAAATTTATTTAATATATTAGTTTAATTTTAATTTTATTTTATCCAAATAGCACCCCGAATTTCCTCCAGTGTGCATTGCGCTGCATGTCGCCAAATTCCTGCAGTGCTGTTCGCAGCCCCAATTGCGTTTTTTCGGATTTTCCTCCAATGTGTGGCGGCACCTTTCCAGTTTCTGTGGCCTGTCTTGCGGCTTGTTCGTGTTCGTGTCGGGTCGGGTCGGGTCGGGTCAGGTCGAGTTCGGCTTTAAATATCCTAACTCCGCCCTTAAGCAAATACGAAAATTCTGAAATTCTGCAAAATTCTCTCTCTATTCCAATGTTCAGTAGAGAGTTCAATCCTATTTTCCAATCTTTCTTCTATCCAAAATAGAGAGCAAAATACCTCTTCAAGCTCTGCTAGTTTCGGTTGTTCTTGACTGATGTTCTATCAGTAACATCGTTTTATTCTACTAAGACTATTGCCAGAGCCGGTCCTGGGTTTTTTAAGGCCCGGGGTAAATTTTCTCAAGTGTGCCCCTTTTTATAAATTAAATAAAAAAAATAAAATTTATCAACTAATTAATTTTATTAAAATTATAAAAATTTACAAAAGATGAGAAAGAATACTTTAGGCCCTCATTAAAACCTTGTTTAGGAAAAACCCAATGGGACAAAATCCCAAACGAAGGAAAAAGAGTACCCCGCATTATAAACATTACATTATTAAATGAAAACCACATATTTGACTCTACATGCTTTCTCCCGAATCTCTGTAAGCATTTCTTGATTTGATCAATGTTCCTTTTATCCTCCACAATTAATCGAGACAAAAACAATCATCACATATACCTACAAAATAAAGATAGTAAAGTAATCTCAATCACAAAACATCATTTAAAATGTCTTCTTGTGACACTTTTTTATGCAAATTATCAATTATACTATCATATTTAATGTTTTCTAACATATCTTTTTCAATGCATAACATCGCTAATCCATTTAGTCTATCTTGAGTCATGGTGGTCCGCAAATAAGATTTCAATAATTTTAATTTAGAAAAACTTTTTTCAGCAGATGCCACAGTCACAGGTATAGTCAATAATACCCTATAAGCAACCATTACATTAGAAAACATATCCACACTCTTTAAAAACTCAAGAATTTTAATGGATGTCCATGGTTTATCTGTTTCATATGTTTCTTTTGGTAACATCACTTGCAACACTTGTAATTCTGAAAATAAGTCTCTTGCATCAACATCAAAAACATCATCATGTTTTAAAGAATTTTCAAGATTCACACAAAAATTTTTCAATTCATCATCATGAAACGAAGTCAACTTTGCAGCATCAAATAAGAACCCAAAAATAGATTCAAAAGAATGCAATTGTTCAAACCTACTCTTCAATTCACCAAGAGCAATATCCACTATAACAAGAAAATAGTCAGTTCTAAATGATTCTTCAATTGATTGTTGTTCTATATCACTATTGAAAACCTCATCAAAATGTCTTTTCCTACAAACTTGACGTTTTTCTGGAAATACAGGTTCAATTCCCATATCAAAGGAAATTTCTTTAGCATCAATTTTAGCAGAAATAAACCCATTTATTCTATAATTTTTAAAAAATAAAACAAGTCCTTCTAATTGTCTTACAACAGCATCAAGACGCATGTCTTCAGATTGTAACTTTTTACTAACTAAGTTAATTTTATGCAAAATGTCATGCCAAATAATCAAACTTAATATAAATTCAAAACTTGAAAGCTCTCCTGATGCTAAACTTTGAGCAATTTCTTCTTCTTTTTTCTTTTTTTGTCTCTTGAGATTTTCGGAAAGTTGTTTTTTAGGAAACATTTTTTTATTTTTATAATAAACACAGCACAATAAAAAAAATAAAACTAATTAACAAAGAACAATAAAACCTGGATTTTGAGCATATTTTCTTCCACTTGAAACTTCCAATTATAAAGAACAAGAATGCCAATCAAGCTTTCTGTTGAATCAAATAATAAAGAAAAAAAAGTTAATAAAGATATGTATTACAATTTATAAATTTCCAAGGCAAAAAATTCCTAAAATAAAAAAAAAATGACAAATTTCCTTATTTGGCATAACAATGTAAGAGGATTTGATTAATATATGATTAAGGAGTTAGCTAAAACTAAAAGAGACCAAGAAAAGAGCATGAATTTATAAATCAGAAACTTGAATAATAACATCTTGTTAACTCATTAAGTTTGAGAACTAATCCAAATTAAAAGATGATACTAAGTTCTAGGGTAATACATGATAACTCCAAGAATTCTCAACAATGTAAAGACACTTGAATAAATGAATTAACTCATTAAGTATGCTATGGTGTTCTGTTTCTAGAAAGTGTTACGAAATGCAGCCTTAGGTATAACTGCTCAAAAACACAAGTGCATGTTTTGACAACTAATGTATACATAAATGACCACATGAGCCCTCATGAATTGCTAGAATGGTACAGAATAATTTGAATTTCTAATGAATAGCAATGTAGCTAACATTTGCTTGATAATGAAAACCAACAATTGAAGTAATAATAATCAATCTGTTCACTGATTGAAGTTGAAATATAGCAGTCTCATCCCATTTAATTAACCAGCAAATAGAAATGCAAAGATGGCGACTTGTCAGAAAACAAGGCTTAAAACCTAACAAAGCAAGTGTAAAGTTCAGTTCTGTCCAATAGTGAACTAGATACATCAGTCTAAATCTATTTAACAATCAAACAGAAATATAAAGAAGGCACCACTTTCTTTTCAACAAATGAAACTGAAAGGGAAAAGATCAAATATAGCCCATGAATTGAAAAGCAATAAATGTACTGAATACAGAGCAATGTTCTATACTTCTATTGAATTGTCTCACTGTGCTTATTTTCCCATCACAGAGCACCAAGAAATTAAGGATTATAAAATCCCTGTAATTGATTATATATAATTCATAGAAGCCTTCAGAAAAACCCAAAGAGAACCTATCAATGTTATAAACTTTCAAGTTATTAAACCTATTACTGTTGAAATTCTCATGTCATGAAGACGAAATACAACGGAAGAAAAAAACAAAATAAAACTTATGAAAATATTACTCAAGACTGTCAAATAAAACATTTCGCAAAATCTTGTGTAATATCTGATTTTAGATATTAAACATTTCGCAGGAGAACTAGACGACTGAATAAAAAAAAATAACTGGATTTTAGATGAGATACCTTCCATCCATTAGGGCTATGGTCCATCAACGACAATGAAATTTCAGTCTCCAAATCAATACAAGCAACTGATGGTTCCATCTTTCATGGGGTTGAACTTGCAAATATGAAATATTTACTTGCAATCAACTTAAACATGTTGAAGAATGAAGATGTGAATACAGGCAATGAGGCAAGGAGTACATTCATGGATCAGGATCAATATCAATTATCAAACCAAAACCAGAACAGAGATAAAGAAAATGGAGCTCAAACTCAGTTCAAGTAAATGTTAATATTAATGGTGGGTTTTAGATTTTGGGAGATGAGGGTGGGGAAGGAGAGAGAATAGTGGGGAAATAAAAATAATAATTTTGTGGAGGGGTGGGGGAGGAGAGGAAGGAGAGAGAATAGTGGGGAAATAAAAAAAATAATTTTGTGGAGGGGTGGGGGAGGAGAGAGAATAGTGGGGGGATAAAAAATTTAATTTTATATGAAAGTGGAGGTGATAGTTGGAGACAAAAATGTAAAGGATGGGACAACTTTCTAAATAAGCGCCGTGATGGTGAGGGGGGGGAGGGAAGGGAATAAGGGATAAAAAATAAATATTATATTTATTTTATTAAGTTTTTTTTAATCATTTTGTGTCCCCTCAGTTATGGGCCCTGGGCTGTAGCCCTGGCCCAGTACCGGCTCTGACTATTGCTGTAGTCTACAAGTTGCTGGTGCAGGGTAATTTTGTCTTCAGAACAGTGCGTTTGCACAACTCGATCTGTAATATTTTTTTATTCTTTGTCATCGTTGCGTCCTCATAGGCCATTATTTACAACTTTCTTGTATTAATTTTATATATAATTATTGTTGTTTACCTTCAACAAATTTTACAATTAAACCTTAAGCTTGATCTTGGTTTAGACCCAACTTTTCAGACTTAATCGGTCTCCAAATTAAATCCAAGTTATTGTCTTAGCTCTTATGCTCACGAAGGGCATTTTCATATTTGTTCTTGGACTCTGGCATTTTCAGACCTAAGGATAAGTTGTTCCCTATGGTTAATGATGATGTAAGAACTGATTTATGATTAATGTTAAGATGTTAGATTCGATTCTAACTTCTGCATTTAATGTTTATAATGATTCTCTTTTGAGATAAATGTATGAAGATTTTGGGATATATATGAGTAATATGATTTAGCAATAGTTTTTAAGAAAAAAATTTATTATCTCATAATTGTCCTAAGTTATAGTGCGCTCAGAAAATGGGGTTTTACAGTAATTATTTTTTAATAATTACAATTGTAACTATAATTAACAAGTTATTTACTTTTTTAACTGTAACAAAATTTGTACTCATTTCATGTAACCATAATTAACAATTGAAAATATCGAAGGTTTGATATTTTTTTGTTTTTTTTGTTTTTTGGGTTGTTCGATTTGAGCATCTATTCGATTGGGTTGGTTCAGTTTTGAAAAAAATTCAATTCATTCAGTTGCACCCCTATCTGACCAACATAATTAAAAAAAATATGAAATGAGTACAGATTCTGTTACGATTAAAAAGGTAAATAATTTATTAATTTTGGTTACAATTGTAATTATCAAAAAATAACTGTAATTGTAATTGTAACTGTAATTATAATCGAGGTAATTATAATCAATTTATAGTAATTATATAATTTTTTATATATAATAGTATTAATTTATAAATTATTATTTAAATATATATTCCTTTATAAAATATTAACATTGCTCAATAAATAAAATTATAACATTAAAATATATTATAGTAATATTTATAAAAAAATAATAAAAAATTCATATAAGGGGGTGGTGTAATTAGGGGCCAGGGCGAAGCATTGCACACCCCTAGATTGTATTAGGTGAAAAATATATTTATGCCCCTCGACTTTTATGGTTTTCTTTTTTTTTTTTTCTTGTGAAACCAAACTTTTCATGGTTTCAATTATGTTTTTAAACTTTGACCAAAAGCATATTTATTCTCCTAAACTTTTAAGTTTTTGTTTTCTTGTAGAATCCTAAATTTTTTATAGCTCTTAATATGCCCCCTAAACTTTATAAAATTACTCATTTAAACACTATCTATCAAGTATTGAATAGGCACATTTCAAGTGTTTAAATGAGTGATTTTACATAATTTAGGGTCATATTTAAAACTACAAAAAATTTATAGTTCTACAAAAAAAATATATATAAATGTTTAAGAGTATAAATATATTTTTGGCTAAAGTTTTGGGGTACATTTGAAATCATAAAAAATTTAGGATTCCATAAGAAAAAAATGTAAAAGTTTAGGAATATAAATATGGTTTTGCCCATTGTATTATTTGTAGCTTTTATGATAAATAAGGGTGACGCTAAGTATTGTTTTTAGGACAATGGTTAACATACAATAAATATACTTTATTTTTAAAAAAAGTGTACTTGATACACATTGTTTTTAATTTTTAAATAATATTATTAGTTGATTAAATGTTTCAAAACATGTTTCATCTATAATTAACCAGTAAAATTATTTAAAAAAATAAAAAACAAGATGCAATAAATATATATTGTTTAAAAATAAAATATATCTATTATTTACTAGTTAGTATTATCCATTGATGTAATGATTTATGACATCAAAATATGATACTATTATATTATTTTACTTATCCTATTCATAGAATTGTAATCAAATCAAGATTATTCAATCTCGGCTCCTTACGAAAAAGTCGAGCTTGAGCTTAAGCTCCAGCTCAACTGGAGTTCAAAATTTTGTTCAAGCTTGAATTCGATAAAAATTTACTACATTTAAGCTCGGCTCACCAAGAACTCGTTTATTATGTTAAACGAGTTTAAACTCTAACCAACTTATTTAACATAATAAACAAAAGTTTGGTCACAATAGATTCCTTTCCCACTAACTTATTATTCTCTTTACAATAATTAAGAAGTACGAAAGATGGAGTCAAATAAGAGCACTTTTAATTTGACTCTCGTGTTACAAGACGACATCGTTTGATCAAATCTAAGGTGAAATTGGCCCTCCAATAACGACCACGGCGGCTAAAGCCTTTCATATGTCTTTTTTTTCTTATCTATTGACACGACAACAACCAAAAATTACAATTTTCCCATTAATCATTGATTGTTCGATAATACGTAATCGGGACTATACGAGACTCTTCATTTTATAAGTGTAATGTAGTATAAGAATGATAATCTTTTTATATAGGAAAATGCTATTTGTACAAATAATTGAGTTATCGGGAGGATGACCGAAGGTGTTAAAATTCAAAAATGTCCTTACGTAATTTGTCGCTGCCGCCTATGCTAAATGAAGCCCGATCGAGCTTCATCTCATGATAAAGCCTAGTCGGGCTTCATGATTGATGAAACCCGATAATTGATGATGAAATTTGATCTATGAAGTTTGATCGGATTTCATTATCGGATGAAGTCTGATTCAATCATTGGGCTTGTACATCTCGTTGGTACATGTAATAAGATCCTTTTATATATACACATTTTTATTCTTATTTTACAAAATGCCTTCCTTTACAAATTAAACTCTTTGATGTTTCGGTATAAATGATTATAATGTTATAGTTGTTATCAAAACTCATTTTTATTCATTAATGACTAGCTAGGTTTGATTAGAATAACGCTCATTAACATCTTTCATTATATTGGTGATATATATTTTTTTCAAGTTATCACTTGAGTTGGACGAGTAAGAGTTACCATAAGGATTTTCCACAATTACAAAGGAAGACTGTCTCGTGAGTTTTCGAGATAACTCTGTTGATGACTAAGTTAGATATCAATGTCAAAAATTATAAGGTGACGGAGATAAAAGAGACAACATATAATATTACCTTATCTGCTCTTCTTATACCAGAGCTTTCATGTTTCCTTTTTATAGGGCCTAGCTAGGGAGGTGTTGATGAATCAAGTTTCTTGGGTGCATGTACAAAAGTTAAATAGCATAAATGGTTATTGTTGGGGCGGAAGCGTTGCAAATCAAAGTGCACAAAATCAAAATTAATAGAATGAATTAAAAATAACAAGAAGATGAACACGAAGTAAAACTCCCTGTTTCGATAACAATGACAGTCATGAAGATTGCTCCAAGAGTCAGATCCGGGCTCGTCCAATCACCACTTAAGCAACAACCAACGAATAGGGACACCAAGCCACAAAGAAGCTGAAACCCCCAAGAACCAAAGCCCTCAAGCCCCCAAGTTTCTCGGTCGATCGACACGCCTCACAGAAGCCACACAAGTTTCCACACACAGTAGGATCCACCAAGGAACGGAGTGTAATCACGAAGATATGGGTTCAACAATAACCGAAAAACTTACACAAAGAGAAGACAACAACTCGAACTAAATAGGCGTCACAAATGCCATTGACGAACAACCACAACGCACAAGGAAAGTATGGTACTCAGCAAGGAAAGAAGCATCGAACTAAGAAGGATACAAAACCATGAAGGATCAGCCATATAAGGAAGGAGCAATCGGCCACAACAATGGCGCCCGAGGAAGATAATCAACCACCACACACATAGGACACAAAAAGGGAAATAATCTCTTTTATATTAAGGGCCTAGGGCACAAGAGAAATGGGCTAAGGGCTTCATAGGCTTGGGCTTCTTCCCTCCCTTAAGCAAATAGGTCAAGCCCCATTTCTCCTCCAAAGAGAGGGTTAAGCGCTTATGACCTAACTTTTATTTGGGCTGCCAATGAGGGTGTTAAATCGTCGCTTCAATCCCAGATTAAAGCCTATGAAACTAACCCGAACCATCGTCATCGCCTTGGGGCTCATTAGGAAACACAAACCCACAATTATTGAACTTTGCATTAAGGTACAAAAATGTTACTAAACAGTGAAAAGATCATTGAACTTTAATTTAATATATAATTTCATAATTATCGTCAATTGTTGTTAAAAGAGTCTTACGGGATATTGACGTGGCTAACAACATGAATGGCTAAATAGTACAAATGGTTACTGAGCATTGCACAAAAGTATAAAAAAATCACTGAACTTTACATTAAAATACAAAAATATCAGTATTTCGTTAGGCTCTTTTAACGACAATTAACGGTAATTATAGAATTATATACTAAATTAAATTTTAGCAACCTTTTGATAATAAATTGAAGTTCAATGACCTTCTTGTAAGGGGTAGATGCACGTGTGAGCGTAGGGTAGCCCACTATTAAAATTAAATTTTTAATAATAATTTAATAAAAAAAAAAAATTACAGTCCACCCCAAAATCTGTATTATATAGTTCTACACTTAAAAAAAAAATTAACCTCCTCCTACATAGATTTTTGGATCCACCCTAGCCTTTTTGTAACTTAATACCAAGTTGAATGAATATTTAACCTATTTTCAACTATAGCATCGCTTGAAGTTTGACCTGGTGATGCCATGGCTTGAAGTTTAACACCTTAATTAGTTGGTTTCACTAATATCTCTCTTGATTGGTGTTTAATTATATAATTAAAGTATATGAATGATGGAAGTCAAAAAAGGAAAGAGAAAGAACAAAGGGAGGAAAAGGGAAAGAAAGATCAAACACATCCATTCTTTAATTATCCAACTGCTTTCTTTCATTTTCTCGGCTGCCAAGAAAGTGTAGGTCTCTTTCAAAAATTGCTCAAAGGCTATTAGTTAGCCCCAGGTTTTCTTAATGAAGTTAATTAATTAATCCTAATTAAAGTCATCATCGTCTAAGGGATAAGCTTTAATTAGAAGCAAGTGATGATTAATTAAAACTTAATTATAATTAATGCATGAATGCATGCATGCATCTTGTAGCTAGCTAGGTGGCCTCCTCGTCACATCCACACAACTCCATTATTTATTTACTTATTTATATTTGTATTATATTATTAGATAAATAATATATTTTGATGTTATGAATCTCGATCAATAAAGTTAACAGGATTTGAATTCATAACTTCTTGATGTGAGTTTCAGGGATAGATCACCATTCAATTCGAACAACGATTGTGTTCTCTACTACTTCTTCTCATTTTCGAGGTATTTCAAGTAATCTTTAAATTCAAACTTGTCTCAAATGAACTTGATTTGCTTGCAAAAGGAGAGTGAGGCTCGACCCTCGAGTGGTGGTGGATTGTTCGACATTCAATCAATCATTGTACTCAAGATTAAATGATACAATAGTGATATAATTAATACATAATTAATAAAATGATCCATTCTTGAAAACCACGCTTTTATATAGGCTTATCGCAAGCCCGATCAAAGGTTAGGATTATGCCAAATAAATGGTGGGATTTGATCTCCTAAGTGAGCTTGTTCAGCCAACGATGTAATATGAGTGTGGGCTTGGACTCCGGTCCCATTTGTCTTTCTGATTTGGATAATTTTACGGTTAACCGTTGAGTTTGATCTAGGTCTAGACCCAACTCTTCGGACATGATCTTTTTGGGTCTCCAAATTAAATCAGAATTGTTAGCTTAGGTCTTATCCTCATGAAGGGCATTTTCATATTAGTCATTGGATTTGAGATTCCCCATTATCATCTTTAAATAATAATTAATTTCTTAAACAACTTTATTATTGTACTAAAATCTATTTTATTCAAAATTTTATCTAAAAAAATTAAAAAATAAATTATAACCGTGAAATATTACTTAAAAAACTTTCATTTAAAACTTTTTATTTTTTTACACGTGGCAACCCATATAATTATACAATTAAGTAGACTACTCCAAATGGGTTTTGAATTTGGTTTAATTAATTATATGTTAATCCTGCAGATTAGTTGGCCCAAGGAAAAGGGTTTCCATTATATGTAAAAGTGGTCAAAAGAACAAGAGCCATGCCTCCGTCAAAGCATTAACAACTTAAAGCTGATACTAAGATATGGATTAACAAAAATAAGATACAGAAAGGATTCCAAACAAGAATAATTTCTATTGTATTTGTTAAATTTATTTGATAATCTATTGAAAAGAAGTCATGTGATTTCTTATATGAGATTGTTTAGATAACTTTATCCGACACCTTACAGATAAGGAACAATGACGCACATGTCCCTTAATACATTCCAAAAAATTTAACAAGCAGTCTGATAGAAATCTTGGAATGCTTTCCAGCCTTATCTTAGCCATATATAACTTGCTCTGAAAAGTATTCTAATTTTATTTTGATATAACTTTATCTTGTTCATTTTAACAAACGTTACATTAACAGAAGGTTGCTAATACTAAGTACATGTAAGTAAAAAAAAAAAAATGTTTTAATGAGGTTGTAGAACTCATTGTTAACAATGTTCAACCTTTATCAACAATAGATTGCAACCTCACATGCAACCTCAATGTTCAACCTTTATGAACTCATTGTTGACAAGGTTTTGCAACCTCACAACGACACCCCAATAGGGTTTTGCACTTTTATCATTGACAAGGGTTCTATAGGCCCATTTGCAAGAGATAGAAAGAGAATTGACGGTGACGAAGAGAGAGAAAAAATCAGTGGAAGTATGTTGGTAGTGCTTCTCTTCAATGCAGATCTCTCTCGCTCTATTAACTTCTATTGGTCTGCGTGGTTTTGTCGTGGTTTTGCAAAAATCTCTCTCTCCCTCCCCCTCTTTCTCATAAGAGAAGCCAATAACACTAGGCTCTCGATTTAGAACCCAATCGAGAGAGAGTGAGAGATGCTTTATGGAGAGAAGTTTTAATTCAAGAAAGGAACGGGTCATGAGAACAACAAAAAGATAAAGGGTATTTTTATTATTTTAAAAAATTTAGCATACTCATTGTAGGAGGGAAAACAAAGGAAGGCTTACAAATTCAAGGAAATTCCATGCCACTTTTTCTGTATGAGACTAGTCCATGTCATTCATCATAAACATGGTGCAGCCCCTCCTATTATATATATATATATATATAAAGCATGCATGATGTTAGCCACGAGGGCATGAGAATGCAAGAACCATACCAAAGCTTTTATCTTCATCATTTGAATATATATATAGCCTTCTAAATGTTGTTCATGTGAATAGCATTTGAAAATCTCCACCGCCATATCAACCCTTTTAGCATGCATACATACATACATACATACATATAAATATACATATACACCCACACACACACAACACACACACACACACATATATATATATATATATATAGAAGATCTTTGCAGTTCTAAACCTACAAATTAATTAACTCAAAACGTTTCTTTCTTCTCCAATTGAGCTGAAGGCTCTCTCCGATGGCTGCAGTTCATCCCGATCATCATCATCATCATCATCAGACACCAAGCAGTAGCAGCAGCACCGCCGCTTCTTCCTACATGACTTGCGGAAGAGAAATATTCACCGTATGGATGAAATCTCTTGTCTTTCACGGAAATGGCTGCACCGTCTTCGATTCAAGCGGCGCGATCGTATACCGAATCGACAACTACGACAAGAAGAGCGGCGGGAGCGAGGTGTATCTCATGGATCTCCGAGGCAAAGTCCTCTTCTCTGTGCGACGAAAGGTAATTAAACGGAATCTTTTTGTCAGTTAGGTTCTTCGATCCTAATACCTAATACGGCTTCTTTCGATGCAGAAACTCGGACTGTTTCGGCGTTGGAGCGGGTACAGATGGAGCGGGTCGAGAGTGATGGAGGAGAGGCCGCTGTTTGACGTGAGAAGATACTGCAATATTCTCAAGAGAGACGTGGTTTGCCATGTCAGTTTGGGGACTGGTAAAGCTAGGGCCGGCGGCTACACAATACAGGGATTGGCTGGTAAATTAGAGTTCAAGCTTACAGATAGCCATGGAGGACTTGTTGCCGAGGTATTAGTTCATCCTTTTTATTTATTTATTCTCGTCAAAAACAATGAGAAGTAGAGCAAGAAAGTGAAGAAAAATCCAATAAAGGATGTATGATCCACTTCAACAGGGATAGACAAACAGTTTTATTATGAAAAAATTAAGATCAAATCCATATTTTTGTTCCTACTTTCATGTTTTTTTTTCCGTGTAACTATTCAAATTTTCGTTATCTTGATTGCACTTCTATACCTATATTTTTTTAGTCAATTTAACCCCTTTATTTTAACATATTTTTTTATATGATAATTTGAATTTTTCGTTGTTTCAATTACACCCCTGTACCTATATATTTTCAGTCAATTTAAAACCCACACTTTGATGTGAAAAAAAAAAAGAAAAGATAAAGTGAGATGGAGTTACATGAGTTAAAAGGACAAGGGTTAAATTGACTAAAAAATGTAGATACATAGGTGTAACCGAAATAATAAAAATTTTAAGTTGTCATATGAAAAAAAAAAATATCAAAGTATTAGAGTTAAATTGAGTAGAAAATACAAGTTTAGGGGTGTAATCGACACAATAAAAACTTCTAATAATCACACAAAAAAATATAAAAATACAAGAACAAAAATCCATACTTTTTCAAAAATTAAATCAATACAATAGTCAGATCTCCATGTCCAAAATTCTCAAATACAACCAATTCTTCACTCTACGCACTTAAGGCTGTCCATACTCTCGACTACTATCATATTCTTAGGTCCCCAAAAAACATCATATTTGAGTCTTTTCCCAGACTATACGGGTCGTGTTCAATTCTAATAACAGATCCAAATATGATGTTTTCCCAAAAACATCATATTTGATTCAGATTTTTCATTAATTATGAGACAGTTGACTTCAAGATCCAATCATTTGTTGCATAATTAAATTAAACCAATCATAATGTGATCAAGTAGAGTACACACACACACACACACATATATATATATATATATGATAATGCACAATTGTCCGTACAAGAAGAGTACACACACACATATATTTATTTATTTATATTTTTGTAAACATAAATGACCATGAATTAATGACTACTTTTTGTCCAAAATTGTTCTATAAAGGTGACTTTTAAGTTTACCACGAGATTAAATATTAAGATGGCTGTCTACAACTCTTAGTCCTTATCACTCATAGATCCTCATCTAATTAATAAGTTGCTAAGCGGTTAAATATCACTTTAAAATTTATGGAACTACATACATAATATATCTAAGACCTTCTATGCGAATCTGGATTGATATACATATATATATATATATATATATATGCAGGTGAGGAAAAAGCAATTATCGTCAGGGCTTGTGCTGGGAGAAGATGTTCTAAGCTTAGTGGTGGAACCCCAAACAGATCATTCCCTTGTGATGGCTCTTGTAACTGTCTATGGCATAATGGCAGATAAGATATGATCATATGATATTGGTACAGGCATACATACATAGATACATGATTGAAGCACATACATTCATACATACATACATGAATGAAAATGAATGATCAACAAGAGGGTGCAGCAGCCTTGAGACAATCTTCTTTGTTTGTTTGCTCTTTTTCCCTTCTTGTTGTCTCTTTGCAAGATCAATATGCATGTTCCTATTCGGTTTAGTTAGGCAGATTAAGGTCCCATCAATCGTTCCAATGTTAATCTGTTCAAAACCTTGGTGCCATAAACAACGTAACCAGGGAAGTGATGATTCAACATATTACGTAATTATATAAACTACGTAATCTTAGTGTTTTGATATTTTAAATAATGTTATTTAATTTATACTAAATAATGTTGATATGACAACTTAAATATAATGATATGAATTCACCCTATTAAGTTGTTATATTAAAAGAATTAAATGAGTAACTCTCACATAATCATTATATTTAAATTGTCACATCTAGGTTACTTAGTACTAAGTAGCATTATTTATGAGATTACAATTGATAATATACATAATGGACCTCTGGTGTATTTATGAACAAAAAGTACCAAAACTTTCTAATTGATTTTCTACAAATAAAAATAGACTTGACATTGTCGTGAGTTGATTGGAAAAGTCACGCCAATGTCTAAAGTAGACGTTGAGGAATAATAGAATTGAGCAAAAGCAAGAGACAGTAAAAAATAGTCCAAGATTGTGATTCAAAATGTTTATCTTGAAAGAGAAATCTTCCTCCATTTATAATCATTAATTTGTCTAAGATTAGGTATCCTCATTTGTTGAAAACTAAGATTAGTTTATTTTAAATGGGATTGAAAAAACTAGATTTATCTCTTAATATTGTAATTTCTAAATTTAATTAGGAGGGGACACGACCTATGTTGTACGGAAACACTTCATAAGAGTCATTTCTCCATCTCCAAAACGTTTCATATTCCCGTTTCAGACTCTATTTATACTTATTTTTTTAAAAAAATGTCCATTTTTACGTTTTCGTTTCCTATCAGAAACGTTTCCCGTTTTTGTTTCCGTACAACATAAGACATGACTAATTTTATCGAGACTTGGACTAATCGAGCTTATTGTTAAACTCAAAAAGATTATCTCAATCAAATTAAATAATTCAACCTTAAGTAGAATTATTTGGTTTATTTTTAGATCTATACAAGACTCCTTTAAGGGTTGACTAAGGGGCCTAGTTAAATAGATACTGTCCCATGTATTATCTTATGGTGTATCAACAAATATATACATATATAGATGTGTGTGTATATATATATATGTAAACTATAGGAAAGTAGGGAAAAAAAATAGGCTAATGAGGAAGATGGAACATGTATATATGGACAGATACTCTGTCTGGTGGCTTTGAAGCGAAGGAGATTAAATTATTTACAAGAGGGCAAGCTTCTTTAATATAATGAGAAGATAATTTTGAAGAAGATTGTATTATGTTCCAATATATATATATATATATATATATTCTCTTTTTAGTTAAAAAAATGACATTTCTCGTATATGTTTAATCGTGAATTTTTTACTGGGATACCTCATCCTAAGGCATTGTTAACTTTCAAACCACATAGTGTATCTTTATAAATCACTCAGATCACATGATAAATTTCATTTGTCATTAGGAATAATGTATAGAAAAGGTGTAATACCTCAAGAGTCTAGAAAATTGTAGTATATATCGAGGATAAGTTAGGAAGAAAACAACACTAGGTAGATACTTTTTGGGCTAAATGTAAGTAAGGAACTCTGGAATTAAACGTGCTTGAACTGGGAAAACTCAAAAATGGGTGACCCTCTGGAAAGTTCACATAGGCCCATTAGGGTAAGTTGTTCTGCTCCTTCCTATCACTCGATGCGAGATGTTACAGATGGTATTAGAGTCAACCCTTGATGAAGGTGGTCCGATGAGGACGGGGAGTGGCGTCAGGGCTTAAGGGCCCGTACAATGAGCAACTTCTGGCAGACTTTTAGGATGGCAGCCCCCCAAAAGGAGAGCTGAGACCAGTTATAAGGTTGCATAACGAGCACATCATGTGCTCAAGGGGGGAAGAATGTAATACCTCCAGAGCCCAAAAAATTGTAGTACATATCGAAGATAAGTAAGGAAAGAAACAATATTAGTTGGGTACCTTTTGGGTTAAATATAGGTAAAGAACTCTAGGGTTAAGCGTGCTTAAGCTGAGAAAACTCAAGAATGGGTGATCCCTTGAGAAATTTGCGTAGGCTAATTAGGGTAAGTTGTTCCGATCATTTCTATCGCTCGATACAGATTGTTACAGAAGGCACCTTACGAGTAATATTTATCACATTTTGTCATAGCACTAAGTAAATTGGTGATATAGATAGGATAGAGATAACATATATCATCAGGTGATTAAGTGATATAGGACAATAACCAAATAAATAAGCATGAAAGAGGTTCAAACTTTTTTATGGTGAAGAAAATTATATTTTGTAATTAAGACCAAATTCTATATAGGTTGATGGTAGTTTCAGGGTCAATCACCACACGTTGTTTCGAGATATTAACTATAGGATTTATACTTACAAGAGAAATATGTTATCTCAAGATCTCAACTTTGAGAGCTCCACTTGTAAAAGAAAGAGGCGAGCCTAGGTTCCTAGATTTGTAAAGACATGAAGTAAAAGTAAATTCAGGTCAAATATTATACCAAAAAGGGAGTTTCTATCTTTTATAAGACAATTGGAGGCAATGTACTTGGAGTAGGCTATGAGATTCCCAAGCTTATATCTCATCAATTTAAGGAAGATTTCCTAGACTTGATAAGGATTGACTAGTGTAATATTCTGTATCGAGCGATAGGAAAGATCGAAATAACTTATTCTGATAGGCCTATATGAATTTCTCAGAGGGGTCACTCGTTCTTGAATTTTTTCAAGTCAAACACGCTTAACTTTGGAGTTATTTGTCTGCATTCGGCCCAAAAAGTATCCAGCTGATATTGTTTCATTTCTTATTTATCCTCGATATATACTACCCTTCTCTATGCTCTTGGGGTATTACATTCTCCCCCCTTGAACACATGACGTTCTCGTCATGCGACCTTACAACTGGTCACAGATTTTCTCCCATTTCGAGGCTATCATCCTAGAAAGCTGTCAAGAGTCGCTCTTTGATCAGGCCTCGCGCTGCGGCGCCACTCCCCGCTCTCATTGAACCGCCTTCTCCAAGGGTCTGCTTTAATACCACCTGTAACATCCCACATCAAGCGATAAGAAGGACCAAAACAACTTATCTTAATGGGCCTACGCAAACTTCCCAGGGGGTCACCCATCCTTAAATTTTCCCAGGTCAAGCACAGTTAATCTTGGAGTTCTTTACCTGCATTCAGCCCAAAAGGTATCCAGTTGATGTTGTTTTTTCATTACTTATCTTTGATATATACTACATTTCTCTAGACTCTTGGGGTATTACAACTAGAATCATGCTATCTATCCTGAATCTTTCGAGATTTGGATTTTTATCCTAACATTGACATGTGTTATCTGTAAAAGAACTTAAGATAAGAACATGTGATAAGATTACATTAACTTTTTTGATAGGATATTTCAATAATTTTATGGTGTCATATCATAGGTGCTCAATATATATATATATATATATATATATATATATATCTACACACAAAGGTTGCACAAAAAAAAAAATAATAATAACAATAAAACTCAACATTATCATGCAAAGTCTTGTTGTCATCTTACCATTTGTCATATATAAGCGGCATCCTTGAGGATATTAATAACAAGATCCAAAGCCATCTAACACATGACTCACGCGCTTGATTTCTTACAATATTCATATCACAATATATTTATTTAAATAAGATCCTATGTTTAATTATTAAACACAAATGATGAATCCATGTTAATAAAGTATTTTTTAAAAATACCTTTTGTCTTTTGTTTAAAAATTAAAAATTAATTATATTAATAAAATTTGAACTTACCATCTCTAGATAATAACTAATTTTTTTAAAATAAATATTAAGACTCATTTTATTTAAATATTACTTTAAAAAATTAAAAAGTTTAATTAAGTGTAACCGTCAAATATCAGTTAATAAATTCTCAATTAAAATTTTTTAAACATTTTTTTCTTGCTTGGAACGAGACAATCCTCTAATATCATATAAGCAAACTCTTGGATTCGATGTCATGACCCATGTCGATAAAGTGACGATAACAAGATCTGAACTCATAATTATTTTTAAATAACTATTAATTTATCAAACAAGTTTCCATCTCTAAAAGCTTTTTTTGATGATTTTAGTTTTTCATCTCAAAATTCATCTCTATTAGATACGATCGAAAGTAAATTTCATCTCTAATTTTTTTTTTTAAGTGCTCGATGAATTTTCATATAAAACTTTTAATTATTTCTTTACCACGTGCATAGTACAAGTTACTCCTCTAATATATATATATAAGTAATGTGGTTTAAAATGGAAGATTCCCCCATTAATCTTTCAATAATACTTAGCTAGTTCAATGTTAGTGTGCATGTTATAAACATGTGTATGATCATCTGACCTAATCCAATAAACAATAGCCGTCTAATTAAGTTCAATTTCTTATTTGAATTCAAATGATGTAATGATGTGCATAACATATATATTGATGGTTCTTAATGTATTTTCTATTCATTTAATTATTCGTTCTTGAAATGTTCAACTTCTTACTTCAATTATTTTGGAACATATATATATATATATATATATATAGGCACAAGAGTTGTCTTCAATTAACTCCAAGCACAGATAATCTCTCTCTCTTTCAAATGGCTAAGATCCATCCTTCTGCAACCATTGCTTCTTCTTTTTCTTCTTCTTCTTCGGAAAGAGAAACATTTACAATATGGTGGAAATCTCTTGTTGGATGAGGGAATGGGCTCACAGTCTTCAACTCAAATGGCGATATCGTTTATCGCATAGATAACTACGACACCAAGCATAGCAACGAAGCATATCTCATGGATGTTCGAGGCAAAGTTCTTTGCGCCATACACCGAAAGGTATGTATTATGTGCCATCTAAATTTGAATTCAAGACAATTTTATAACAGCCTTAATGTCGTTGTTTGTTTGCGAACACGAGTGAATATTTCATAATGTTTTGTATGGTTATTTTGTGCAGAGGTTGCAGTTTTCGTCGACTTGGAATGGCTATAATTGTAATGATCCTTTGATGAAGGATCAAAAGCCATGGTTTCGAGTCAAGAAGATTAGAAAGCTTCTCGAGAGAGATTCGGGTTATCGAGTTATCATTGAATGTAACGAAGCTGAAGAAGAGTTTTATCGTGTTGAAAATGAGATCGCAAAAAAGTTGGCTTTCAAGATAATAGATGGCAAAGAAGAAGTTGTTGCAGAAGTAGGTTTTTTCTAGCTTATACACACGAATTGAATTATGAATCATTATATTCGACTAGAATAAGGATATTTTTGTCATTTTATCATGTCGGGCCAATAAATTTGACCTCTCCTTCATTGTGCAGGCAAAGCGAAAGGAGAGCTCATCAGGAGTAGTGCTTGGAGAGGATGTGTTGAGTTTGGTGGTGCGGCCTCATGTGGATCATTCCTTTGTCATGGCTCTTGTGGCAGTGCATGGACTGATTCATCACAAAATGTAAAAAGATTTAACAAATTAGCCATTGCTGGCTTCAGTTTAAAGGCCTATACATAAAAGTTGTACAGAGTTTTGTCCCTAAAATAATTATTTTTTTCGAGAGTTAAATTCATATTTCGCCCCTATACTTTTACGTTTTTTTTTTTCATGTGATTACTCAAATTTTTTGTTATTTCGATTACACTCTTCAACTTAATTTTCGAGTTAATTTAATTCCTATACTTTGATATTTTTTTTCATGTAGCAATATGAATTTTCGTCATTTCGATTACACCCATGTATCTATATTTTCGAGTCAATTTAACCCTTATATTTTCATATATAAAAATAAATAAATAAAATAAGATAATAAATTATACGTCACACTCGATTTATGTCAAAATATAGAAGTTAAATTAACTAAAAAAATGTAAATTTAAGGATGTAATCAAAACAATGAAAATTCAGTTTGCCACACAAAAATATGTTCACGTTTAAGTAAAAGTATAGAAATTAAATTGATTAAAAAATATAGGTCTAAAGGTGTAATAAAAATAATAAAAAGTTTAAGATATCACACACAAAAAAAAGTTTAAAGTACGGGAATTAAATTGATTCAAAAATTAAGTTTAAGAGTGTAATCAAAATAATAAAAATTCAAGTGATAACACAAAAAAATATATATAAAAATACAGAGACCAAAATATAATTTTGACCATTTTTTGGTAAGGGAGAGTGATACACAATTCAGGTAGATTAAGATGTGAAGAAGCACACAAAAGAAACCTTAAGATGTGAGGAAGAGCTCTCAATGGATCACAGTTGGGTTGGTGAAAATCAAAAAGATGGTTCGAAAAATGACATATATATCTGTCTTTTTTAACTTTATTAAACTCGTTTTACTTTATCCAGTTGTTAATATAAAATATTTTTTATATGTTATAGATTATTTGAATTATTATGAAATGTGATCTTTAGTCATTCAAATAAAATTTTATCATATTCTGTCATTCAATCATTTATTTTCGTTCCCTTTAATCCTTTGATAAATTGAGAATTAACAGTGATATGTAAGGCAAAATCTTTATTACACCCTTCAACCTAATTTTCGAGTTAATTTAATTCCTATACTTTAACATTTTTTTTCATGTGGCAATATAAATTTTTCGTCATTTCGATTACACCCATATACCTATAATTTCGAATAAATAAGTTTAGGGGACGTATGTCATACTCTATTTATGTCAAAATAAAGAGGTTAAATTAACTAAAAAATATAAGTTTAGGGGACGTAATCAAAACAATGAAAAATTTAATTTGTCACACAAAAATATGTTCACGTTAAAGTAAAAGTATAGAAGTTAAATTAATTAAAAAATATAAGTCTAAAGGTGTAATAAAAATAATAAAAGGTTCAAAATACCACACACAAAAAAAGGTTAAAGTACGAAAATTAAATTGGCTCAAAAATTAAGTTTAAGAGTGTAATCAAAATAACAAAAATTCAAGTGATAACACAAATATATATATATATATATATATAAATACAAAGACCAAAATATAATTTTGACCATTTTTTGGTCGTGAAGAAGAACACAAAAGAAACCTTAAGATATGAAGGAGATCTCTCAATGGGTCACAGTTGGGTTGGTGAAAATCAAAAAGATGGTTCGGAAAATGACATATATGTCTGTCTTTTTTAACTTTATTAAACTCGTTTTACTTTATCCAGTTGTTAATATAAAATATTTTTTATATGTTATAGATTTAATACATACGAAATATTTGGACTATTATGAAATGTGACCTTTAGTCATTCAAATAAAATTTTATCATATTCTGTCATTCAATTATTTATTTTCGTTCCTTTTAATCCTTTGATAAATTGAGAATTAACAGTAATATGTAAGACGAAATCTTTATTACATATTAGATTTATTTTTTTAGGATGAATACATAAGAGGTTTTTTTATTATTAAAAAATGTAGCATTTAACCTCTCAACTAAAATTTTGACATATTCTCTCTTTCAACTATCAGTTTGTGTTCCCTTTAGTCCTTTAATCAATTGAGAGTTAACGATTGAATTAACAATGATAAGTAAGACAAACTTTTATAGCATATGAGATTAATTTTGACAAATTCTTTTTTTGCTTAATAGAATTGTAAGACAAATTTAGTAATTGTACAAACTTTGGTGTCTTGAATAAACTAATATGTGATTATACACAATATATTGATAATTTGATTATATAAATAGAAAAAAACAAAAAAATATCAAAATTAATCTCATAAATTATAAAAGTTTCATCTTACTTATTACCGTTAATTAAATCGTTTAACTCTTAGTTAATTGAAGTACTAAAAAGAACAAAAACAAAATAGTTAAATGAGGGAATATCTCAAAATTTTAATTGAGAGGATAAAGACCACATTTTTAAATAGTTTAGGAACATTTTATGTATTCGGTCTAAATAAATTAATTTAACATATAACAAAAATTTCATCTTTAAGTGTCACCGTTAATTCAGCTAACTCTTAGTTAATCAAATAACTAAAATGAACAAAAACAAATAATTGAAGGATGGAATATGAGAAAATTTTAATTAAGGATGAAAGACCACATTTCTTAATAGTTTAAGAATCCCTACACATATTAAGCCTATATTATACCTAAATGGTTTAGCTATTGATGATGTTAAAACTCTGTTCGAATGTGGTTGGTCCCGTGTTTTTTTTCTTTTTTTGTTAATTACAGATAAAATCTTTATCTGTAATTTATCTTATTTATCAAAATTAAAAATATAAATAATAAAAAAGATCGTAGAAGGACAATAATGCTATGTAATATATGGACGCAACATGTTACATATATATAGACACTGAAGACATTAACACATGCTTCAGACGTGACCATGTGGCCTCTGAGGGCTGTCCCTATTGAGGCCAGACTCCTCGCCCTGACAGCTCAAGCCACCAATTAAGGCCAAGGAAGCTATTTATTTTGGGGGTGAAGTGGATTATTATTTGTACTTTTAATAATGGTGAGTGTGTGTGTGTGGAGCACAATAATTGAAAACTTTAGTAGATTTTCAAATCTTCCACCAATTAAGGCGAAGGAAGCTATATATTTTGGGGTGAAATGGGTTATTATTTGTACTTTTAATGATGGTGAGGGTGTGTGTGGAGCACAATAATTGAAAATTTTAGTAGATTTTCATATCTTAGATTATATTTTTATTAACTTGGAATGATTGTGCTTATGTGGTCTCATCGCTCGTGATTTTGATTTCGACAGATGAAATAAATCGTATTTATGAGATTTTGTCTCGTTACACAAGACAAGAATCGAACTCACGACTTACCAGTGCGAATTTGACATATCGTTTGTCCAACCACTTGACTTATGCCCTAGGAACTATATTTTTGTTAATAAGAATTAAGAATTAAAAGTTAAAATTTGTGATTTCTTTACAATTGGTTGTTTTCAATTGTAGTTCAAACACAATAATAAATTTATTGACTAAAAACTTCGTTGTCAAGCTACTTGGACTATGTAAGAAAGAAAAACGATTAAATGCGTAAATATTTTAATACTTAAGTTAGATACTAAAGACTTGAATGTCGTATTAAAATTAATATCACATACATATCTCTTTTGGAATAAAGGTTCTTCTATTTATAGAGAAGCATAGTCTTTTGAGATCTACTAGGATTAGTATCCTTACGAATGATATTTATCCTAACATTCTAAGATTTACTAAAATTAAGATTTTTAATGTCTACCTTCCCCCCCACCCCCCCAAAATCAATCAAGGGGAAATGCTTCGAGTTGGAGTTTAGTTACAGTATTCGGGAGACCCAGTGTACCAATTTTCAAAAGTGACCGAGGTGGTCTCCCAGTGTTTCAATCTCGGGGAGACCATTGCTGGTTTATCCTGTAAATTTGCCTCTTTCGCCTGAATAATAATTTTGGGCCTTTGTTTTCTCTGGGTTTTAACCATGACACATCACTAATTAATGTAGTTTGGGAGATATACAGAAATGTGAATGGAAAGAATTAATGCGCACAACTGTTAGTAAAGTGACAAACTACTCTGAGATAATATGAACAAAATGGATCATACCAGCAAGAGCTATATTTCATAATTTTATGAACTATCCAGACGGGAAAACAAATAACATTTGAAAGAACAAAAGAAGGAACCAACAAAAGACCAAGCAAAAAACAAAGTAAAAACAGAAGAAAGAACAAGAGAAAGAAAGAACCTGTATCAGTCACCAAAGCAACGGAGCTTCCCAGTTTGGCGGTTTTGTAGGCGAAAATTTACTGCCTACTCTTCGCGCTTTTGAGGCTGCGCACTTTCATCACCAGCTGTTGCCTCTCGCCTTCTACCTCTGCAAACTTCAGACTTATTTCTGAATATCTCTCCTGCATTTCTTTTAGTTCACTTTCCATTGATTTGTTCCTCTCCCTCAGTAATTCCATTTCGTTTAGTAATTTGTCAAACTTCCATTCATCTCTGGCATTTTGAGCACAGGCAACAAGCGGGATATCAATAAATTGACTAGAAGAGGATCGAGGATCGGTTTTCTGGAAATGGACTGGCTAAAAGAAACACAAGTAAATTGGAGTGAATCGTACCTTTGTATTATAGGTTTATCCCCTTCAGCTGTGCTACCATTCAAGCTACTGTCCCCAGAATTATTAGCTACCTGCGTCAGAGATGAATAATTGCCTGAATTGTAGTTCAACTACGACGTGCATGGTGCTGTGATATGTTCTATTAGAAAATGGATAATTCGAGCAAACGAGCTACAAGATGCTAACCTTCTGGACCTCATAAAAAGTGGCACTATGACTCAGTTCTTCCAGTCTCCTTTCTAGCTCTTGGATCCTATTCTGAAGATCTTTCTCCTTCTCTAAGAACGAATTCGTCGAGGTTTCAAGAGCAGTTTCCTTCAAATTTATCTGACCCTGGTCGGCCAACATTTTCTCATTGTCAGTACAGTACAAAAGTCAGAATTTATTCAGACATTTCTGGTTAATGCAACAAGCAAACGGTTTTCAAGCGGCTAAAGTATATACCAACTTTGGATGACATTAAAAATGATTGAGCTACTGAAAAAAGGAATTTTTACTCCTTTTGACGATGGTTAATGCAACGATCTGGTGGCAAAGATATTTAGTATTGTGTTGTTCAACAAACTATAATTTTCAGGCAGTGCTAGCTGGTAAGTTATGGTTCAAACATTTTTGTTAATGTGCTCCATACCGTAGAAACTTTACCTCAAGCAGTTCTATTTTGATCTGCAAATCCCCAATCAACCCACTGTCATCGTCTTTCAGCTTGTTCTCTAAATAGCTACACGCTTCCGCTGTCTTCTTCAGTTCATCTTTTAACCGAGATGCCTCATTCCTCAGTTTCTCTTTCTCCATTTCACCCTCAAACTTGAGTTCGTCACACTGAGATTTGAGAGTCTTCAACTCCAGTTGCAGGTCTCCTATTACTGACTCCTTTTCATCCTTTAGATTCCTCAGAGCAATTAGTTCCTCCATTGACTTCTCCGCTTCCTTTTCCATCAGATCGATCACAGTTTTCATCTCGTTTCTTTCCATGTTTGCTCTTTGTAGCAGTGTTCCATTTTCCTTGTTTGATATCGTCATCTGTTCCAGTTTACCTTTCAAAATTTCTCTTTCCTCCACTTCATCAGAAAGGTTTTTGTTCTCTGTTTGCAGCCTATCGATCTCCGTTCTGAGCATTAGCATCTCCTGTGAGAGAACTCTATGAGTGTCTTCTGCTTGCTTCTTTCCATCTTCAAGCTGATTGGACTTGGCTTTAATTTCTGATTGCATCTCCTCTATTTGGTCTGCCTTTAAGCTTATTTGAGTAGAAAGCTCATGCAATTTTACTTCGCACTGATCCCTGACAGACCGGAGCTCTTCCTTCTTTCTCTGAAGCAATTCTTCTAGATGACTTTTTCGCAGCTGGAGTTCACTGGCTTCTTCTAGTGCTTTTGTAGCCAGCTTCTCATTTTCTCTAAAAGCAGATTCCATTTGCATCCATAGCATTCTAAATTCCTCCTGTAGCCTCTCGGCTCTATTAACATTTTTCCATCTCATCGTTCTCAAGTCTTCTTCCGCTCGCATAGCTCTCTGTTCCTGCTCAACTTTGGCACGTGAGAGAATTTCCAGATCAGCTTCAAAACCTTGTGCCTGCTTGTCCAGTTCCTCTTCCAAATTATTGGCATGAGCTTCTAGATTACTGATGGTGGCCAAGCAGTTGGATAATTCATTTGACGTCTTCTTAAGTTGACTTTCCAAGTTTTCAATCAGTGTTTCAAATTCATTTGCAGTAGTGTAAGAAGGTGAACATTCGTATTGCATCTTCAGCTGTTCTTGCAGTTGACTTTGCTCCAGTTTATATGAAAGATCATGATTTTCCTGCTTCAAGATCTCATAGTCAAGAACAAGTTGCTCCATCTGCATTTCGAGCTCGTCTTTATCTCTCCTACAGATCTCTAATTCATCGTACAGGTCTGTGATCTTCTCCTCAAGCACATGTGCTTCCTTGGCATCAATATGATCGTTAACAAGCTCTTCTAGGGCTTTCTGCTCTTCATCATCATCTGTTTCAGACTTGGAGTTTGTTTCATGCCATTCTCCACCATTTTCAGTGGCTGTGGGTATGTTGGAAAGGTTGAATATTTCCCTGTTCTTCTGCTCCAACATTTCATCTAGATCACGTACAGCAAGAATCAACTCTGAGTTTGATTCTTGTGTCTTCTGAAGTTGTATCTGAAGATTGGAATTAAGGTCCTTCTCATAATTAAGTTCTTCCCTGAGTTCTTCAAGTAAAGAATGGGGATCCCCGTCCTCAAACTTTAACTTATTTTTAGCTTTTGCCTCATCTTTACGTTTCTTGAAGGCCTTGAGATTTTTACATTCTTCCTCGAGAGCATCTCTCTCTTCTTTCAGGTTAACAACTTCTCTAAACAGATCCTGTCCCTTTTTGGTCTCTCTCACAACTTGCTTTCTCAACGTTTGGAGCTCCAAATCCGACATATCTGCCTGTCTAGACACAGCAGCAAGCTCAGCTTTGAGCTTTTCAATCACAAGCTCTGCAGCCACTTGAGACTTCTCTCCAGGACTGCTTGATGAATCATCTGTACTGGCTTCAGGAGCAGAAGCTGCTAACCACTCCCACTGTGATCTCTGTTGCTCTTCATGTACTGTTGTAGAGACATCAGAAGTTGTTTCCTGTAGCATTGGAACATGCCTAACAGATGATAGGAAATTAGTTTGCTCCAGGCAGACATCGGTGTTCTTCAGTCCAAATTCTCTAGGGGTGTCAAGCCCAGAGCTGCTCCCAGAACTTGAAATTGTAAGATCAGTTCCGCTAGATCCCAGGCAGTTATTCAACTCAGCAATATGTGACATAGCCTTACTGAGATGCTGATCCTACAGATAATGAAACAAACAATGTATTCTTATCAATTGCTGTGTGTTTAAAAGTAGTAGTTCTGAGGGTAGAAAACTACAGCATTTATGGAAATATCATCTTACATGAGTTCTTTATACGACAATCAAATAAATACTTTCACAACCTCAACCTCTCTCTCAAAGAAAAAAATCTAAAACAAAAAAGGAAGTGGAATCTCTGCCTGAATGGGGCAAGCCTTACTTCAGTAGAATTGCTTTCAACCGTTTCATATGCGTCACCGATGCTAAATTGTGCCCTCAAGGTTCTACTGGTGGAATCAACTTTTTCATTTTCGGTTTCCTCTGCCTCACTGCAAATACTTAAAAGAGAAGATAAGGAGTCAAAAATAGCTAGAAGCCTATTCACAACTCAGAAGAATAATAAACTTGTTTTTACCTTTGATCAGTATTTTCCTGTAACCTCTGAATTGAAACCTGTTATAAAAAGCGATAACTACACATGATTAGGAAAGCCTGGAGCAAATGGGTTGTATAAGTGCACTTCAAAAATACATCACATTCAGAATATTAACAAAGTTTTCAAGCAGCAAAGGTCTCCAAAATTTGGAAGAAATGCATTTTTGGGAGAGAGAGAGAGAGAGAGCTGACATGCAAAACGCCATTAGATTTTGAGTTGTTGAGAGGGAGAGACACAGAGGAAAGCTTAGTGGCCTCGGCATAGCTTGCTAAATCAATTGAAACTTCTCCAACAAGGCCAGCTTTAGATGATCTCTACAAAAATTCAGGAACCAACCATTATATTTTTCACAAGCTCACTCGGAACGAAAGTAAAGAAAATATATTCATAGATTTGAGGCAGTTCATACAGTTGATACTATAAAGTTGTAGATTTTCTCACGAATCCTCCCTGTTTTTGTCTCCCGAAAGAACTTGACAGTTTCATCGACTGGATGTTCCCAATGACAGCTTCCATCCTGAATTGCTGCTTTCTCCAACCTCACCGTCGGCTTTCCGACATCCGCAGGAACCACAAATATCATCAATGCATTTTCTCCCACCTGTGGCAACTAAACACACAAAACAACCCCATTATCCCCAAATTCATTGTTTGGATCCGAAGAAAATACATGAAAACAGAAGAAAATATCTGGCACTCTCAAAAACCTAGAGAATAGAAATTTCCCTCCAATCAATTCATCTTTCATAGCCGCATTATCACAATTCTATTCTACTTTGTTTCTTCTCAAATTTTCACCGCATACAAACAGGGGCCAAGTTTCCAGTTCTCCAATCATATTGCCTGAAAGAATGGCTTCCACATTCTGAACCCCCGATTACTAAGAATTTGAAGCCTCACTGTAGCTGTTTAATTAATTATCTGAATGAACACACATACACTCACAAACAAACACAATGAGGTTTTGACCAAATGCAAACCGCATAAATTGTAGGTACCTGTGTTGCATGGAACTGTAATCTGAACACAACCTTGGTCTTGTTCTTCTCGCCCCTCCATCTCCCCGATTTGAACATCTTCTCCCCCAGGCCTCACTTCCACATCTCCTTCCTCGTAAAGTTCAACGCTTCCCGGAGCTCACTTAGTCGGAGCTCCGGCGAACCAGCCGGAAAGTAAGCATTTCACTCCATAAATCACCAGTTTTCTCAAAATGCACAGGAATCCAGTTCAACCTTCAACGACAGAGCCGCAAACAGAAATTTAGCTAGAGAGAGAGGCAAGAGCGTAATCACTTGAAATTCGGTTGACTCTCAGTAATAAACCTGCGAGCGAAATCGATTGTTTCAGAGATGTTTCCAACATTCAATGCTTGAAGATTTAATTGAAGAATCAGCCAAGTACATAGCCAGCAGATCTGAGGAGGTTTCGCCTCTCTCTCTTTCTCTCTCTCTCCACAGTCTATGCTCTGTTCCTTTGATTCTCTCTCTCTCTCTGTGTATCCGCGTGGAAATTCTGCTCATTGAAAGGGATGAGATGACTGATATTTCTTTTTATTTATTTAATAATTAATTAATCCCATAAATAATGATGATTAAGACGTAATAAATATGTTTATTATTTATTTAAGAATTTCCTGGAAACCGATGGTTTGTATTATCTTTATTATTTAATTATTATTATTATTATTTATGAGTTGGCGTGAGACAGTAGAAGAAGAAATTAGTACCGAAACAGAATTAGAAAGAAGAAACTTCGGCCGGTTGGATCAAAGGTTGAAGATACCGAAGCAGCAGGTAATAGGTTTGAATATTCATTCATTTGTCTGAATCTGTGCCCTCTTTTATTGTCACCTTCTTTGACTTAATTACCCTGTCTTCTTTTGCAGCCTTCCCCCTGGCTAGGTAAAATTTTAGTTTAATCAAAATAATTTAATTAAATTAATTAAAATTATCGATTTAATTTGATTATAATTAAGAGTTAATTCAGTTTAATTTTTAAATTAAATTTAATTTAATTTTTGTATTAAAAAAATAAAATAAATGAGCTGACTAAAATTGTCAAATGACATCATCTTTGACCAATATTTTAATTATTTATGTTTAGTTTTATCTGTTGTTTAGGTTTTTGGAATTTTTGTCAGTCTTTCCGAGTAGTTTTGTTTTATTATATTTGTTTGGTTTTTAAAATTTTTAGTTTGTTATTTTTGTTCAATTTTGAGACATGTTAGGTTTTTTCAGTTTTAGTATTTCGGTTCAATTTAGCGAATCGAATGCTTACTCCTAGACCTTTTCCCGTATTTTTTTTATTTTATTAAAAATTTCATCTAATTTCTAAGTAATTTAATTTTTTTGAGTACATTTTTGGTGGTATGTTTTTAATATATTTACAGCTCTCGTAATTTTATCTAAAGATTTTTAAAATTGTTCAGATCACATAAAGATTAATATATTTATCCACTCTTTTGATGGCTTGTATGTTATACATGATACCAAGCAATAATACTACCTATGTAAGTATTGTCAATTATGACACCACAATATCTCATCATTATAACTACTTATTATAACTGGCTAACTAAGTTGAGTTGGGACATGATACTATGGCCGTAAGGTGAAACATTTTCACCATTCAATTGTTATAACTACTAAGTTCATAGAGTGATAATGTTTTCAACGTATTATAAGAGATAAAATGTACGTGACCTAACACTTAAAAATAAATGAGAAAAGACAAGCTCAATAGGCATTTTTGCTCAATTTAAACACTCTCCCCTCCCTTTCCCGGACCTCTTTCTTTTCTTGATAGACTTGTTTAAACTTTCGCATGAACATATAAAGCTTCTATAATCAAATCTTATCTACAAAGTTTTAAGTTGATCCTAACATCTCACTCTTTCTCCTCACAAATCTCCCCCTTTCTTTCACCATTCAACAAATCTAAGCCCTATCATAGGGAACAAGCCTTTGATAGCTCGATCTCCCTCCATTGTCCAATGAAACCTTGCAATCTCAATATGCCAAATCCAACAAATAACAAAACAACTAAACTCCCAATTTGATGGACCCCTACAATTAATATAGGCATGACAAGTCTGGTGAACTCGTGCTTTAACATCTATACTCTCATCGATGAGAAATTTTATATTATTTTATTTAATTTTACACTATTATTGAATATAAAATGTGTTTAGATTTTATCATTTTTTTCAAGAATCTAATATTGAATATAGATTTAAAAACTTAAATATTATTTTTAGTTTTTATTTTTATTTTTTAGACAATTCATAATAAAATCAAATAACATTTTTAGTTTATATTTTCTTCAGCTGAAATAGAAATTAATAGAAGGGATAAAATAAAATAAAATGAAATTTTAAATGGAAAACGTTATATAAAAAAGAAAATTTAAATTTCAGCTGCCAAGCATGGGCCCTGGAGTGGATGAAGTGATGCAGGGGTATAATAGTACTTTCACTGCTTCCCCGACCGCTCTGGTGAGCTAACGGAAGCGATGGGAAACGGTCAGATGTGACCGCGGAACACGAGGCGCGGTGCAATTAATTAATTAATTTTCTTGTCTGAAATGACATGTCAACGGTAGAATTCCTTTTTAACCCTCCATTTTACATCTAATACCTATCTTATTATTATATAAAAATATTTTAATGTTATAAAATTTTATTAATAAAATAAATTTTTAAGAATAAAAATAAAATTTCAATTTATGACTTTCAAATAATAACATATTCAAAATTTATATTAACAAAATTTAAACTTCAATAATCCAATTACTAATTAGTTATGATGCATCAAAATCTAGATTAAATAATTTATTTATAGACAATATTTATAATTATTATATTTTAATTTAACACCGTATTAGTTTAAATTCAAAACCATATTTGTTTTTAATGTTTATGGAGTGGAAAATGTTTCTTTTCTATTAAAAATTTAAAATTTTATATAATTTTTGTGAGTCGTAATCAAAATTGATTACCTCAACTAACCTTTTTCTCATTATTTAAGTTCATAGCTGTGAATCATGTACTATACAACCCATTCAAGATATATGCAACATTATGGTAGGAGAATGTACCCATCTTGTACTGGCAAAGGCATCATAAAGAAAGTTTATAATAAACCATAAAGTGTTTGTGTAATTAGTACTATTTATAAGTGTTACTATTATAAGTGTAATGTTTCTAACTTAAATATTGATTAAAGTAATTTTATCTAAAAATATTTTTATTTTTTATTTCTATTTTTTTATAAATATCAATTAATGTAATTAATGAAATACATTTTTCTTTTAATTTTGTAGTTTGAGCCATTTGCATGGAGAGCTCTTATCATTTATTTTGTCTCGAGGTGTCTATAATTTATTTCTTCCTATTCAAATGCCCCCTCTATTAGTTTTTGGAACAAATGGTATTAATTAAAATGAAAATAGGTTGAATTTAACAAGTTTCACCTAATCTATCTCAAATTACAAAAAATAAAAAAAAAATGCTCGGAGAAAAGAATTAAGTTCTATTCTTCGAAGCACGTTGTCTAAAGGCAACACCATAAAGAAGAAAAAGAGTTGCGTGCTAACAACCGTTGCAAGGTAGAGAGAAAGAGAGAAAGAATTGATGGATTAAGAGCCACTATTTTACATATAAGATAGAAGAAAACTAGAGAGGTAATCAATGTGCCCTACTTTATTATCCCATTTTTCAAATTGATGGATCGAGAACCATCATTTTTTTTTTAGATGACGAAGAAGATTAGGGCTTTTTCCAACTATGAAACCTTACTTTTGTTAGCAAATTTAGGTTTTGTCAGTTCTTCTTCTAATTCTTTTTTTTTTTGCCGTCTTTCCCTCCTTTCTCTCTCATTGTTTTTGTTTTCTTTTCTTTCTTCCTTGAGGTTTACTCTAGAAACTATAGCCTCCGTAATTAGCTACAAAACTTGAGCCCTCACTCATCATCCACTACCCTAATATGGTGGAAATATTGAAAAGAGAGGCCTTCTCAAATCCCTCGACAACATTATTCATAAGGCCAGTGATAGTGAAGAAAAGCATGAATGAATACAAAGAAAAAGAGTGGTTCGCAAGGGAAGGGACAATGATGGTAAATGAGAGTGTAAGGAAAATGCTGTTTAAGGTTACAATTGTTAGTGTTGTGTGCCCTGATATTAGATTTGGATGACATTTAACAGGTTCATTTTAATGCATTAATTGTATTTTTGTATAAATTAATAAAAGATAAGGTTTTCTTCATTCATATTGTCTCCAATCATTTATATGAATAAATCCCTAGATCTTTTGTGTGAAAATTTTATTCTCAAAATATTGAGATTGTGTGACAAGATTATTTAGTAACATAACTTCTTAAACTATTCCTAGTTCTTAGATTCTTTATATGAGAATTCTGATTAATCGAGTATGGACTACCAAAGGGGTTATTACCTCGTTTGATATGGGGATATTAATGAGAGGATAATGTGTCAGGCGCCATCTATGGGTGGTCATTGAGAAACGATCAGCCGAATATGATGCCGATGACTGACCACATAACTTGATGGATAATGATCGTATCATCAAGTTGGGATGGTGTGTTGATCTTGATTCTTAGATTTGAATCGGCATGGTTGTTTTGTGTATTAGTATGCAGGATTTGCTAATGAGCCAAACTATCAAATTGAGAAATGGGAACGTTCATCTATATAGTTCTGTCTTGCTAGTATATGGAGACAGGTGTTGAGAATAGAATCTGTTACCCTCATCGATATTTGATGGGATAAGCGTCCTATATATGTGATCTACTATTGATGTGACAAGACAACACCTAGTTAGGGTAGATTTGAAAGAAAAGTGTTTCCTGATGTGTCATCTGATCACATTAATGAGATCTAACACATAGTTACTGAGTTTGTGAGTTTGTCACTCTATGGATGTTGCTCAGTCGGGACGTTAGGTGATGGAAGGATTATAGCACACGATAATCATTAATTGTAATATGTTCACTTAAAGTAAGACTTCATTGCCACCTATACATTCTAAACCGTTGTTAGGTGCTATTTAGGAACTCTCAAGACGTCGTCAGGATTTGGAAAAGTTTCAGTAATGGGTTAAGGGGTTGATCGATACCGAAAATAATTTTGATGTTATCTAATTGTTAGTGAGTAGTAAATCTAAAAAGTCACACATTATATAATATTGTGTTTGGTATTAACATTATGTGCCTAAAATGTCTTTGAAAATGGTTGTCAAAAGTTGACTCTTGACCCCTATTGTCAATAGTACATAGTACATAGTTTAAAATGAATTATTGATTACACAGTAAGAGGCGACAGATTGTAAATAGTGCACAGTACATAATGTATAGTGAAATCAATTATTGATTAATGTATAGTAAAATTAATTATTAATTACATAATAAAATTAATTATTAATTGCATAGTAATCAGGGGCGATAGACGTGAGAAATAATGTAATTGGGAAAAGAAGAAAAGATGAGGAGAGAAAATAAATAAATAAAGGGGCATGGACTCTGCCCCTTTCTTTGTTCTCTCTCTCTCCCTCACATTTTTGCTTCATCTTCTCCTTTCTTTTTTCTTCTTTCTTTGAAAAATATTATACTGTCACAAAAATATTTTATGTGTGAAGGTCACGTATAAAATTTTAAGACATGGGCATCAGTGATACGCAGATCCTCTGTGTCTGACACAGGAAAATGTGACCAGAACGGTACCTTACTACATACTAGGTGTAGACAGACTAGAACCACCACAATGTAAGGTGGATACAGTCTCAGTACATAAATTATTTCTGTATCCCAATCTTACATCGAATAACATGTATGAGATTTATTTATGTATTCAATTATTGAATATGCGTGTTGATTAAATACACAAAATCTATATAGCATGCATATTATATTCTACTACGTGTATATGATACATGGTAAAAAAATTTATTCTTATTCGTATCGTCGTACTAGTGATTCCCTTTAACAATTTCATCTATCTAGTTTTCCCCCTAACCCTTCATCTCCCTCTTATTCGATGATTGTCCTTTTTCTTCCATAAGATGCCATCATCGACAACTCTCTACAAAACGTAATATTTGTTCTATTTTCTTTTTCAAACCTTTTTTTTATTTTTTATTTTATTTTGTAATTAGAGAGAGATTAGTAGAAGTCTGTTAAATTTAACCTAATTTGATTTTTATTCATGTCATCTGTTTCAAAAACCTCTTAAGAACAAAAATATATCATATAAAATTTACGTAAAAATAACTCAGAACTACAAAAAACATAGCCAATTTACCTCCCAGAAAAGTGTCACATGGTTAGATTGGGCAAAGCATTGTGATGTTACCCTTGAGAGCCAAAACCTCAGAGAGCCCCAACTGCCAGCCTAACTGCCCTCACAAGAGGGCCCCAAACGCAATTTCCAGGGCAGATATAGTGCCCTAAAAGTATAGAAGTGTCCTTCCATCTCTCATGGCTGGTTGGTTCTGAGTCACCGCCACATGGCTGGACCACAAGAGCAAGGTCTCATTGGCACCACCAGATGTGGACAATTGCAGCCCCTTCATCATGCCCCTTCCTCTCCCAAATGGATGGCTTTGTCCCAACTATGAGCATGCATTGCTGCCTGTCGCCCTCTTGACACCGACCTATCCCATCCCCAATATGGACTCCCATTCTTCTTTTGGAAAATCCTTTCTTTATGAGATTCATTACTAAATTAATCTATCCAATCTAAAAATCTCTCATAATCACTTACTAAAATTGGATTGATTCAATCGATACCAAATAATCTTTCACCATCATCAGTCGGGTTAAGAAACGGAGAGATTTTACTGTCGGGCTGGGTGTGGGGGCGCCTGGGGTGAACGATTCACCTTTTGGGACAAGAAACGAAGAGATTAATAACATTATCGTTAAAAGTCTAATTAATAGAGTTAGTCAATTTTTACGCAATATTTGCATAATAAATTGAGTTAAAAGTAGAGTCGCAAATGAGTCGAGTCATTCGTGTTTGGATTGATAAAAGATAGTTCAACTTCGTTCATTAAGATAAATAAATCGAACTTTAGCTTAATTTTAAAACTCGATTTATAAATAACTCGAGTTTTAGTTCAGTAAAACTTAACTCGCGACCATGCTCGATTAGTAACTATGAATATTAATAAATTCAATTAGAGATTCGTAAATATGTTCAATTAAAAATTTGTAAATAGATCGTGAACAAGTTTGTTTATAAATATATTAATATATTTAATTATAATTTTATAAATATATTATTTATCATAAAATTATTATTAGTTAATTAATATGTTGATGTTATATTTGTTAATTATTAAATTTAATTTAAAATTATATTTATTAATTATTTATATATCAAATTATCAAATTTTTAAAAAATAATTCTAATAAATTCAAAGTCGAAGCTAAATCTTATCAAAAGCTTGTTCAGCCCGAGTTTGTTGGTGAGCCCAAACTCGATTTACATAAATCGAGATTAACCTTAAAATTTAATACGTTAAATTTAATCTAAACTTAACAAATATCAACTCGACTCGATTCAATTCAATTCGACCAAACCCTAAATTCTGCACAAATGTTTAAGTGGCTTTATGGGAGCTCGAGAGTAACACATGCGGCATCCCATCAAGTATTATTTCACGAAAAAGAAAGGTAATAATTAGTAAGATATCATTACAGCTTTGATGCTTTTGACTCTCTAACTTGTACTGAAAGGAATGTATCCTGTGATGTTCATCAAAGCACTTAAGCAGCAGCGCTGCAGCAGCTTTGTACAGTCTTTGTTTTTATATATGATGAAAACGTTTTAGTTCAGTAAAAAATACTACTTATTTAAAAAATATTAAATTATGTTTAAATTTTTTATATTTAAATCTGCTATCAGAATTTGATTTAACCCAAATAATTTAGCAATATTATTCTTAAGATACAATAATAAATCTATTTACAACGAAAGAGAGTATCTCAAGGGTAATTTCTAAAAAAATTTATAAAGAAAAAAATTGATTAAGAGCACAGATAACCCCCTATATGAGGCTTCTAATAGTTAAATTAATCTCTAAATGAGAATATAAAATGCACAAAGCAAGTAGAAATATGGCTTAAGTAGGGTTGTGACCTAGGTTACAGAAAACGAAAACATGAAATATTTCTGATATAAAACAAAAATGTAGAAATGGACATTTTTCTAAAAAAAAAAAACATAAATAGAGTTAAAAATAAGAATGGAAAACGTTTCGGAAGCGAAAAAATGACTCCTCCAAGCCATTTCGGTGAAACATAGGTTCTGACTATATCTTTAGTAGAAGATGAGTTTTCCATTTATAGAAGGGACGAGACTAATAGGTGGAAAGAGAACCATAATACTTAGCGAACATTTCAAACTCTTTTTTAGATTTGTATGCGAGATAAAATTGACTTTATTCTTTATTATCTCACTTAAATAGTATCTGAAGATCAAAATTCTTGAACTTAGTAATCTCCCAAAAAAGTCTTAAAATTTGATTTTTTTTGGGAACTATGGTGACTTTTTTAACTAAAAATAAAGAGAGCGTAATTGGGCACATATGGACTTTGCGAGACGAGATTTCAAATGTCATCTTTAAAGTTCTTATGCTAAGCAGTTACGAACTAATGGAGAATTTCTCGAGCTGGATTGGGATAATAGTGAATCTTTTTAATTCGTTTTGAATCCTTCAAGATTGAGATTTAGAAGTTAAATTCATTAATTTATTTCTTAAATCTAGATAATTTAGTAATTTTACCATTTTAAATGATTTCTTGTTATGAATCAAATATGTGAGTTTAAAGATGAGTAAAGTTTTAGTTTAATCAAAATAATCGAACCGAATCAATCATAATTATCAGTTTAGTTCGGTTCAAGCTCAGAGTTGATTTGGTTGGATTTTCAAGTTTCGCAATTTGGTTATTTTAGTTCAGTTCAATCTTCTGTATTGAAAAAAATCCAAAATTACCAAATCGATCAAAATTGCCAAACTATGTCGTTTTTTTTATCAATATTTTGGTTATTTTTGTTCAGTTTTGTCAATTTTTTTAGTTTTTCATCCTTTAATTTTTTTTATATTTATTCAATTTTTTTATTTTTAATTTATTAAATTTGTATATTTATTTAATCGATCTGGTTCGATTTTTTATATTTGTTTAATTATTTCGATTTTAATATTTTCATCTATTATGCGAGGTTGTGGCTTTGGGTGGATCTAATATTATAGTCTAAAAATAGTAAAATAAGCGTAGAAATTATGGAGGAAGATGAGGTTGGATGTGATGATTTGTGGTACAAAAGCAGCCAATCTACATATGTCAAAGAGAAGAAAAGAGAGAATGGAATAGATGCAACTGGGCAGGTGACAATGGTCACGTGCTAGACAGCCAGAAAGTCCACATATGTCACGTGAGGAAAAGTGGCCGACTTTGACCCCCTTACTCGGCCTCCCTCCCACTTTGATTTAGGCCCTCCACTACTTAGACCGACTCTCCAATTAATTTATTATAAAATAAATTTAATTTAATTAATAATGTACTAATACTATCGCCACAAGAAAGGTATTTAGTCGAGAAAACTCTAGTTTCAGATCATTAGTCTTGATAAAGTGTAAAAGAAGAAGTTGATATCATTTTATAACTTAGTTAAGAAAGTCATTTTGATGATTATGTTATACGCGGAATAATAAAAAATAATAATAAAGCTAGAGATAGTATGTGAAGGTAATGAGAATGTTTATCTCGAAAGAGAGATTTTTCTTTATTTATTATAATATAGAGATAATCATTTAGTTAAAATTAGATCTTATTAGGCAATTTCGAGAAAATAAGTTTTATCCCGTAAGATCAACTTTCTTGAGGATTTTTGAGAAGGGATTTATCTCTTAATTGTAAAAGAGAATCAAACTGAATTATGTAATTCAGTCATACTCTTCAACTTGTAGAAGATTCTTTGATTTACTTGAGAGTAAGACCAGCGTCGGTTGAAGAGGTAGGCTGCAGAGGCAATTGCCTAAGGTCCAACCCGTTCAGCTTAATAAATAATTATTTTAATTTATTAATTTTTAATTTTTTATTAAGGGATTAGGACTCCTAAATTAATGATAACTTAGGCCCCTAAGCCCTTGAGCTGGTTTGAGTAAGACTCTAGTAGAACACTGAGATGAAAGGTTGCTAAGCTAATGGACCTGGGTCAAGCGTGGTCTAGTCATTAGGCCAAGACAAAGGGTGGGAAAACTTAAGTGTACATGTGTCAACCGAACTAAATTTCAGCTATCATCACCAACATAATAATATTTTGGTCGAAACTAACCCACAAAATCACATAAATTTTATTTAGTTTTGGGATTTAGTGAGATCCATGAAGATAGTCCTCTGCTTTCGGGTTTGGGCCTGCTTAGATGGCCCTATTTGGAGACATATGGGCCCAATGGATCCATCATTAGAAAATGGTGTTCTGTTGGAGAGGCTTTTGTTTTAGGAAAAAAAATTTGTAGGTCAAATTTATATTTTTAAGTTTTTTTTTCATGTTCACTTAAATTTTTCGTTATTTTAATTATATCTTTGGATCTATATTTTTGAGTCAATTTAATCCCTATACTCGAAAATCAAGTTCAATGATATGATTAAAATAATAAAAAATTCAAATGATCACACCAAAAAAAAATGAAAATACAGGAGGCAAAAGTATAGATTTGGCTTATTTTTGTTCATAATTTTATTGTTATTTTACATAAAATTATTTTAATAATTTAAGTACTTTTACTACTATTACCAAAATAATTTATTAAAAAGAAGGGTTAATTATTAATAAAATACAAAAAAAAATTATTAATGTATCCATTTTATAACTAACTTTAAAATTGTGAATTTTACATGCATTTAAACTTTCAATTTTGTATCGATTCCACAATACCATTAGAACTTAGATAATTAATAGTCCTTTGATGTATTAATTGTTGATTTTTTTTTTCTAATTTTTCGTACTTGACCATGTCATTATTAGAGTTTATTGCGATGTGTATGTTTAACATTGAAAAATAAAAAGAAAATTTGATAATTAGTACATCAAAAGAGCATTGATTATGTAAGTCTTAACGATACTTTAAAATTGATATCGAAACAAAAAGTTCGAATGTAAAATTGATATTTTTTAAAATTTGTTTGTTGTAGATTTAATACACTATTCCCTATTTGGTAATTAACCTAAAAATTACGATTTTATAATTTTTTTAGCAAAATAGGCAGCAAGAATGATAAGATAATGTTTGTTAAGGAATTTTAATGATAATTTATTTAGATTATCACAAACTACCCATCAAATAAACTAACCAAAACTTCATTTTGGATGATCGAATTCGTAAAATAATTGTCTAATTAATGAAAAGGCATTCATGCAGAGTAAGGGTATTCATTCGGTTCAGGTTAAATCAAATTGAGATCGATATTTTTAAGTATTTAAATCGCAAGTTGGAGTGATTAAGGTTAAGACTGAATGTGCCATACCAATCTGACATAATTTTTTCCTATTTTTGGATATAAAATCAATATATATATGTATTATATGGACTATTGTAGCTTGTTTTAGATGTTAGACTAATCTCATACTCAACCAAAATTTGATTGGAGCTTCAAAGTGGACTTTGGGCCAAATGCTTCCCAACTAATCTAAGATATATCGGATCAAAATTTAAATACCCTTAATATATAGTCTAGACTAATGATATGAAAATTAAATAATATAGAGACTTAAATGAGTAGTGACAAAGACTATATGCTAATTAGGAAAGATAGGATCATCAATGATATCGTAGTTAATTTAATTAATTATTTACTAGGCTTAGACTAAATGATCTCAGCCAAACCCTTATAATATCAATGCTAATTAATCCTTTATCAAAATGGTTGTTAATCAGTTTACATCACATCAAAATAGTGAGATTATGCCATTCGAGATGTAATAAGAGAATAATTTTTCCAACTCAAAGCCTACGCACAAGTACCATCATTTACAAATATATATATATATATATATATATAAGAATTTAGGATCAAAAGCAAAGTACGATCAAACCATTAAGCACATAAATAAACACAAAAATTTTACATGAAAAACATAAGTTAAAAAAAATCACGAGTAGAAATAACAAAATATTATTATAATGATATTGTTGCAATAATTGTAAGATATTTGATACCTATTTATAGATTTACCACTTAGTATACAAAAAATAATTAATATAAATCTATATTCCAATGACAAGATGAGCCATGAAGAAAATAAATTTTCAGTTGTAGAGATATTCAATTACAGTCAAATTTAAATTTCAAATCACAATTATCACAATATATAAGAAAGAAAATATAATTCTCACAAAGCGAAAAATTAAATTAAATAGAGATCATTTACTAAGAAACGGGATTGGTTATTAATCCATGATCTCAAATGATCGATAACTAAAACAATGGTTAGTGACCACTTATTTACTACATAAATTAGAAAATACGATTAGATTTCTTATGGGTTGTTCAAATATATATATATATATATATATATATTTATGTATATTATTTTTGATTGTGAAATTTCAACTTAGATGTAATTAAGGTGAATTTTTTAAGAAAATTATTAAAATATTTGGGTGTTGTTGAATGCCATGCATCAAGCTTACATAATGCTTGGATTGACTTAATTTTATAAAATGGAGAAGGTGTACTTGCTATAATTTGTTTAATGTATGGGAAGAAGAATGTAACTAATTCACCTAATTAATCCTAAACCCATAAATTATAATCCCACCTTATGTCATTTAGAGCTTTCTAAAAGTTATTTTTTGTCTTTTGTTGCTTACCCTTCATAGCGACGCGCTACACTGCCCCCGTGTAGTGACAAGTGAGCTAGGGCCGCTGCATCGGCGCCCGGATGTAGTGATAAATGAGCAAGGGTTCCCGCATTTGCTTGGACGGATGTGGGTAAAGAAGTTAGTCCAAAATCAAAATCAACATCAAAACCAAAATCAAAATCAAAATCAGAACCAAAATCAAAATAAAAAACAAAATCAAATTCAAAGTCAAGGCCAAAAACAAAATCAAATCCAAAGTCAAGGACAAAAACAAAATCATAGATTAAGGATTGGGTCATGGAACATAGGAACATTAACAGGCAAAGCTATGGAAGTGGTGGATGTGATGATTAGGAGAAAAATTAATATTATGTGCCTTCAAGAGACGAGATGGGTTGGGAAAAAAGCAAAAACTTTATCAGAAGCTGGATATAAACTATGGTACACAGGAACTGATCGAGCGAAAAATGGAGTAGGGATTATTATGGATAAAAGCTTAATAGATGAGGTAGTGGATGTAAAGAGAATAGGGGATAGGATTATTTTGGTGAAGATTAGTCTAGGAAGAATAACTATGAATATCTTTAGTACATATGCACCACAAGCGGGGTTAGGTGATGAGATAAAAACAAAATTCTGGGAGGACCTAGAGGGACTTATATAAATGATACCAAGAGGAGAGAAAGTGATTATAGGAGGTGACTTAAATGGGCACGTGGGTAGAGACGGAAACGGATATAGAGAGGTACATGGAGGGTATGGATTCGGGGAAATTAATAATGAGGGTAAATCTATTATAGATTTTGCTATGGCATATGGGCTCATTATAACCAATACGAGGTTCAAAAAACGGGACGAACACTTAATCACATATAAAAATATCAGCTCAAGCACCCAAATAGATTACTTCCTCATGAGACAAGATGATCGGTTATGTTGTAGGGATTGTAAGGTAATACCGGGAGAGTGTTTGACTACTCAACATAGACTTCTAGTACTTGACGTCCAAGTAAGAAATTGGAAGAGAAAAAACCATATAAAACAAAATCCAAGAATCAGGTGGTGGAATTTAAAAGGGGAGAAACAACTAATCTTCAAAGAAAAATTAAGGGGTAGAAGGGAATGGAATGGAGAAAGACAAACAAACTAAATGTGGAAAGAAATGGCTAATGCTCTGAGAAGCACGGCAAAGGTAGTCCTTGGAGAGACAAATGGTAGAGCCCCTAACCTTAAGGAGTCTTGGTGGTGGAATGAAGATGTACAATTGAAAATTAAAAATAAGAAAACTTGTTATAAAGCGGTATATCAATGCAACAATGAAGAAAATAAAAAAAACTATAAAGAAGCAAAAAAGGCAGCAAAAAGAACTGTTAGTGAAGTAAGGTCAAAAGCATATGAGAATCTATATAAACGACTTGATACAAAAGATGGAGAAAGGGATATATATAAATTAGCTAAAGCAAGAGAAAGAAAAACACGGGATTTAAATCAAGTGAAATGCATAAAAGATGACAATCAAAATGTTTTAGTAAATGAGGGAGCGATTAAGGAGAGATGGAAGGAGTATTTCACAAAATTATTCAATGATGGTGGTGACACAAGAGTTAGGTTGGGACATCTTAGTAACTCCGAAAGGAATGTGAGCTACGCATTCTATCGACGCATAAGTTCAAATGAAATAAGGCAAGCTTTAAAAAAGATGAAAAATCATAAGGCAGTGGGACCAGATAATATACCAATAGAAGCATGGAAATGCATGGGAGAAGAGGGCATCTCCTGGCTAACGCAACTATTTAACGCGATCCTTAAATCAAAAAAGATGCCAGATGAGTGGAGGAAGAGTACTTTGGTTCCTATATACAAGAACAAAGGAGATGTTCAAAACTGTGAAAATTATAGAGGAATTAAGTTAATGAGTCATACCATGAAACTCTGGGAGAGAGTAATAGAGTAGAGACTTAGAAAAGAAACAAATGTGTCAGAAAATCAGTTTGGTTTCATGCTTGGCAGGTCAACAATGGAAGCTATATATTTACTGAGGCGGCTAATGGAAAGGTATCGGGATCATCAGAAGGACCTACATATGGTGTTTATAGATCTAGAAAAGGCCTATGATAGGGTCCCTAGAGAAGTATTATGGAGGGTTTTAGAGAAGAAAGGAGTCAAAATAGCCTATATACAAGCCCTTAAGGACATGTATCATGGTGTAGAGACAAGGGTCAGAACATGCGGAGGGGATACTGAACCATTTACAACTACAATAGGACTGCATCAAGGTTCTGCACTAAGTCCATACTTATTTGCCTTAGTAATGGATGAACTCACTAAAGATATTCAGACAGATGTGCCATGGTGTATGCTATTTGCAGACGACATAGTGTTGGTGGATGAAACAAAAGAAGGAGTGAACACTAAGCTTGAGTTGTGGAGAAACAATTTAGAATCTAAGGGATTTAAATTAAGTAGAAAGAAAACAGAATATATGGAATGCAAATTTAGTAAAAATGCAAGAGTGGATGATGTTATAATAAAATTAGAAGACCAAATCTTACAAAGAAAAGACCATTTTCGATATTTGGGATCAGTGATTCAAAAAGATGGAGAAATTCACGAGGATGTCGCACATAGAATTAAGGTAGGTTGGCTAAAATGGAGAAATGCATCGGGAGTGTTATGTGATGGTAAAATCCCATTAAAATTGAAAGGAAAATTTTATAGGAGAGCTATAAGACCAGTTTTGCTGTATGGCTCAGAATGTTGGGCAGTCAAATACCAGCATGAGCAAAAGACGAGTGTAGCGGAGATGAGAATGTTAAGATGGATGTGCGGACATACAAGAAAGGATAAAATTAGAAATGAAGTTATTCGTAATAAGGTAGGAGTAGTGCCAATCGAGGAGAAGATGAGAGAGACTAGACTAAGATGGTTTGGTCATGTGAGAAGGAGACTAAGAGACGCTCCTGTGAGGAGAGTTGATGAAATGGAACAATTAGTCACAAAAAGAGGTAGAGGTAGACCCAAGAAGACTTTGGGAGAGACATTAAAGTTCGATATGAAGTATATGGATCTAAATAAAGATATGACAAACGATAGAAATACATGGAAGTTTAGAATTCATGTAGCCGACCCCACATAGTGGGATAAAGGCTGGATATGTTGTTGTTATTTTTTTAATTAGTCTCAACAAATATACATCAATGGTCACTTTATGTGATCGATCACTCATGTTAAGATGAGTTTGGTTGATCAACGGATTATAATGTATGAGTCTAATAAAAGTAAGAATACGAAGAAAAAATGACCTTGTTGTAATAACAAAAAAGGGAAAAAAAAAAGAGACGAGCAACTCAATCACTTCTAAATAAAGAAAAATTTCACTTCGAGCGGGATGTTTAGGGAGAGAGGTTTTATAAAATGAAATATATATCCATTATCTAATTCATTTCTTTCTTTTTTTCTCTTTTGAATATTAACTTAAACATGAGAGAGAATATTTTTCGAATGGGTCTCAAACTATGATGTATGGAAACGTTTTGGAGACGCACTGTTATAGCATCTTCGATACGTTTCTATTTCGAAACGCCAAGAAATGTTTTTGGGTTATTTATATAATTTTAAAAATATTTTAGGATTGTTCGTAATATTAAAAAAATATCAAAAATACGTTTCGATCCACAAACAGATTAGAGACGAAAAAAATTATGTCTCTAACTCAAAATTTTTAATTCTTTTCAGAATTTTTTTTAAAAATTTATTTAAATGTATTATGAAATTTATTTTTTATTTTAAATTGAATAACTATTTTTTATATTAAAAATTATATTTACAAAAAAGATGATTATATTCACGTTTTTATTTTATTTATATGTATACCCCTTCATTTTTATTTCTTATTTTATTTAAAAAATATCATTTTATGTCGTATTCGTTTTTATTTTTTTCGTTTTCCAGTCAACTCGATCACCTCCCATTACATCCTCTGCGCAGCAAGAGACTACCAAAAAAATTAAAAAGAAAACATATTGAACTAAGAGTATTAATTAAGAGCTTAAAGAATTGAATTGCAAAGTCAAATTAGTGTTTCATTAATGATTCCGTGAAGGGTAGGAATTATATACGTACAAACTGAGAATAGTTCTAAATAACAGATCGGTCAAAGCCGGCGCAGGCATATGTGCTTATGCATGCAGGCTGGCCGGCCGGCTCTCTCTCTCTCTCTCTCTCTCTCTCTCTCTATATATATATATATAAACACCCTCTTCAATGTTCTTCCTAACTCTCTCGTTTGCTCTTCAACTAGAACTCGAAATCTGGGATTCACGTGCTAGCGCTGTCATCTAGTGTATTTGTGGGTGTGATGAGGCAACCGGGAGCTTATTCCGGGATGCTGACGGGGCGATTGAGAGGGAAGATGGGGCCGCATTCGCTGCCTCTTGCGAGGATAAAGAAGATAATGAAGAAGTCCGGGGAGGAGGTGAAGATGATATCCGGCGAGGCGCCGATCGCGATGTCGAAGGCCTGCGAGCTGTTCATAGAGGAGCTGACGAGGAGGTCGTGGATGGTGACGATGCAAAGCAAGAGAAGGACCCTCAACAAGGAAGACGTTGCCTCCGCCGTCATGGCCACCGATCTCTTCGACTTTCTCGTCTCCTTGGTTTCTTCTTCTGATAGCAGTTCTCACCACAGCCCTGCAACAACAATGGAGGTCCAAGAAGAGACTCTCTCTCACACATAATTATCTCAAGAAATTAAGGGTTTATAATTTCGCTTCTTTTCTTTTGTTTTGAGTGACCGGACCTTCAGCCCAACTAATTTCATGGGTCCGTGCAAAGTATCTCCGCACACAAACATCATGTAAATCACTATCTTTCATGTACGAAAACTTCTCAAGTGTATTGATAAACCCTAAATCTTAAACTCTAAAATTTGTTGAGTGTATCATTTTAATATTTTCGATACGTTTTTATTTTCAAAAATTATGAAAATTGTATCTGTGCAATATTCAGTTAATGAATTTAATAGTATAATTGAAATAATAAAAAATTTAAACGTGCAATTGATTCAAAATTACATAATTCGAAAGTATTTTTGAGATAACAAAAAATTTAAATATTTAAATAAAAAAAAGTGTAAATATAGAGATTAAAATATGCATTTACCAAAAAATATCTTCTCAAGTTATACATGAAATATATAGTTTGATGTATACATTAGCATTAAATATGTATTTTTAAGAATATATTTTATTTAATGTTTGAAATTTATTAAAATTTAAGTCAAATGCTAGAAAATAAGATGAAAAGTAATTTGTTTTATTTATTTTTTTTTGGGGTCCATGAACTAAAAGTAATTTTGTATGTAAAATATTTTATATGAAAATTATTTTTTAATGTAAAACGTTTAATATTAAACAAATATTTAGAAAATAGAGATGCTTATATATATAATATGTGTGTGAGGTGTATATATATAAATTATGGGCTTTAATAACTCATCAACAGCCCACTAAAATGGCATGGGCCGGACTTGGGTTGCCAAATAACTATAGTCCAACCCTAGTTTGGGTTGCCAAATTCTAATGTATTTACAAATTCACAATTAATAAATTTTTCAGATAAATAACATATTATTGATCCTAAATTTTATATTTTGTAATAAAGCCGTCTTTATATTTTAATTTATCTTATAGCAACCATTAAACATGTAATTTTGTTACATTTAGTCCCTCTTAAAAATTCTATTAAAAAATTATGATGTTACAATTATATAAAATAAAAAAAACACAAACACATAAAAGTATATAGCAATTGTCGGTAACTCTCGCTATGGACATAGAGGTGGAGAAATCTATTGTCGGGTTATTTCTTCTTCTTTTTTAGAAATTGTTGGGTTTTCTTTTAAGTCGTTTTTTTTTTTTAAAAAAAATCAAAACTTCCAACTAAAATCAAAGAGATTCCCCACTTATCAAAATTTTACTATAAATTTCATATATGTGTGTGTGTATTTGTGTAGAATCTTCAAAATATTAAATGTGGCAATCGTTGCTTCTTTATTTTTATTTTTTTACTTTTCTTTATTCAAAAGATAATTTTTTGATCGAATTTGACAAAAATTTGAAAGAAAAATTTAATTGTAGTGAGATTAAAAGTTTAATGACTGGTATATATCGAATTAAAGTATAAAATCGAGCGATCACTTATGTTATTTATCCTATCATTTTCCTACGGAAACTAAATCTATAGCTCTATATTTATTATACAATCTAGAATATTGGGTAATTAAGTATTATTTATATAAATATAACTAAGATGTGAATATTGTAATGAATCAATGTACCTTATTTTTAGATAAGGTATGTTCATTATATATTATTTTTAATATTAAAATAATTTTTTTAATTAATTAAATAATTTAAAGTACGATATATTTATAATCAATAAATAAAATTATTTAAGTATTGAAAATAAAATTTAAAAATAAAGTGTATTTATGATCTCTAGGTAATTGTTAACATTCTCCATTCACATAATATTACTCTGACCAAAAAAAAATTTTTATTTATATTGAGTAATATAAAATTTGTTTGACATAAGTTAATTAAGAAGGGACGTGAGCCTCGAGTAGGACCTACACACTCACACCCCCAAGTCCACATTGAATAATATATAATCCCTATTACTTTAAAATATTAAATGAATATTATTATTTTAAAAGACTTATGACAAATCGTAAATTTTAAAAAAAGTGGGACGATTATGGCCAGAAGCTATAAACACATAGTTAAGAAAACAACCCAAACTAAGTAATTATATTCCTATATAACTTGTATACAGCCTATATATACGTATTACACAATAGAGATCAGTACATGATCACTGCCAAATCCAACACGAAATTAAGCTGAGAAGCAGCTATAGATTAGATTTTCACGCAGGCCGGCGCCGGCACCGTCATGCTGGTGCTGCTCATGATCAAAATGTGGCTTCAGCTGGGACTCGCCACCTTCCCCCTTCGTCCTCCGCCCGCCGGAACAATCGGAACCCGTCTGAGCCCCCAACCTTTTCCTTGCTTCGGCAGCTGCCATTTTCTCTGCTCTCCTTTTGGCCACATACTCGTCCGGAATAAACATGTCCATGGCTATCGCCCAGTACTGATCATATCATCTGCAACTTACTTCTACGTCAACTTAATTAATTTCCGGGAAAATTTTGTAAATAAAAGAAGGTGGTAATTGCCTGAAGAAGAAGGGAAGTGGTAATAGCAGAAGCCTGAACTAACATGTATCTATATATATAGGGGAACAGTGGGTGGACAACTATGGGCGACGGTACATTGTTTTGCTTAGAAACAGCCGGTGGAGAAAGTCAGATGCTTTTGTACTGATGACACGAAGCTCGGCGCTGAGTGACAGATCGATCGGTTTGCGCGAAGTTGCTGCAGAGCTTTGCAGTGCCTTCGTTTCGCATAAAGCCATATGCAGATGCTGCTGCTGCGGCACTGCATATGTTTCCCCCCCACGCACACAAACACGCCCCCCTATATTTGTGTATTCTATATATAGAATCTGAACTCAATTTGTCTTCTCGAAGCTCCTTCTATGGCTGATGACTCCACTTGGGTCTTTAATTAGGTCTGCTTTTATTTGTTTATTTTTGGTTTTGAGTTGAATTTTGACGAGCACTTGTTGAGCATATATGTAGTGTCAAACTGGTTTGAAAGTTTTGACAGTAATATATAATTTATCCTTTTTAATTTTTTTTTTAAAAATTAAATAAATGAGGCTTGCTGTAGGTCTAAATAGGTTTGACCCAAACCGGCGATTTTGGTTTCACTTTCTATTAAGACATAGATGGTTTTGATTATCTGAGAGTTCAGTTACAATTCCAATTGATTTAATAAAAAAAATAATAATATAAATTTAATTTATATAAATTAAGTTACCAAAGTATCTTGTTTTGAGGTTTAAAGAAATCAAAAGTCACATAATTCACTTACCATTTGAATTTGTAACCCTCTTACCTTAATTAAAATTATTTTTGAAAGTACCAATTATTATATATTGTATTATATATTTTATATTTATTTAATTTATTTTTTAACGGTTTGAATTGGTTCTGATTCCAATTCCTTATTTTTACTAATTGGAACTCAACTGTAAGTTTTCGGCTCCAATTTTGATTTTTGAATCGAAACCAAAAAGACGATTTCGATTTGGTTTTTAGAAGAATGGTTCAAATTTGGTTCATTATTTGAGCTAAACTGTGGTCAAGCCTAGGTCTAAATTTGTTTGAAAAATTAATTATTGTTTAAAGATTATGAATTTAAATCTTGTTAATAGTATAAATATAGATAGAAATTAAGAATAATTATACTAACTTTTCTTTTGAAATTTATAAAACCCTTTCGTAGATAACTTGTTTTCATGTGTTACACATTTTTTTTAAAAATATTAAAAATATCTTTATTTTCTCTCTTCCGATTCTATGTTTCTCCATGTGCTCCTTCTTCTCTCTTTTTTACACGTTGGCTATCGCCAACGAAGGTGCCTTGCTTCTGTCTCTAAGCTAGCAATGGTGCCTTGCCCTATTTCAACTCGGCTAATTAGAAGGCTAAGCTTTTGCAACTCAATCGATTGATAAGAAAAAGAGTGAAAAAGAATCCTTCCCCATTTTTGGTTTCATCTCCAATTTTTTTTTTTTCCTTTCACTACTATCTCACTCACTTCTATTAGCAATTCAATGATAAACCTCATCATCATCGTGATAGGGTTCGTTGAACCCTTGTTGATCAAATGATGAGTGGTGGCGGTGAGCCACCACCATTTCACTTTTTTTAATTACATAAATCATGAATATTAAAATCATTTGATGGAGCAAGAATTGACCACCAATTGAATTTATAAAATTTGAACAAGACTTTGATCATATAAACTATTGAGATGAATTGAAATTGCATGCATAGACAAAAAAAAAGAAAATGCTATCTTAGGACTTAACCAAATGCCACTCTGATACTTAAGTAAAAAAAGTTAATGGGAATTATGATGAATATCGATACCTTTGACTCACCACCTTAAAGTTCTTTTATATCTTTTATGAGGAGTTTTGTAATGAGGATGGTTAACCCTACCTATGTCATGGAAGATTAGTTGATATCCCCTTATTTTGCGACCTTGGGATTGAGTTGAACTATGATTGTTTAAACCCGTGTTGTTTATCTTAATTATATCGAGGTTGTGAATGTTAGATCATGTGGCACTAAGAGAGTTTTGATATGCCAATTTGTTGAGTTTGAACTCAAATAGCACTTACAGAAAACACACCCTCACGCACGATTGTTACATAATATAGAAAATAAAACAATAAGGAAATAGGGAGCAAAACAAGAACTCACAAGACACGCAATTATCTTGATTCAGATCCAGCCTTCAACCGAGCGCCAATCTTTATTATGTTCTTAAAGAATCAGTACACAAACACTTCACACGAGTACATACACTATAGATTGCAAAGACTATCACTTTCTAGGCTTTCCTCTCTTGATTCACTCGTCTAATTTTTTGTTGCCTAAACACACAATCTAACCCATTATTTATAGAACATAGGGGCAGATAGTACAATATTAGAAACACTGATAATTATCATTACCACTTTGACTAACTAGCTAACTGAAGCTTGACTGATTTTGGATGTGCCTTTTGGTTTACTCGATGCAAACACATAACACGATTCCCTAATTCTCACTACTATGTTTGAATTTGTTTGTCTCAAAATGATAGAAATTGCCTTGAGTTGAGGGTTTATTAGATAGGAATGATAGAAATTGAATGCTTATTTGATAGGTCTTCTAGATCTCTCCAATTCAAGTTGTAATTACCTAGTTGAATTGGATAATACTTGCCTTTTATTTTGCTTGAAGTGTTGAACTATGCTTAGGAATTTGTCTTAATTCCTTTGAGTCTTTGTCTTTAATTTGTTAGCTAGTCAAAATCACAAATTTCCCAAGAGTTTACTTTTGGCGTGACTTTGGTGATGTGACACATTCTTAATAATTTTTATAATTCAAAAATAAATTGTTTAAAATAAATTTAATTACAATACAAGACGTGGTGTATGTTATTTTAAAAAAGACAAAGTAAGCGGTGCCTTTTCAGAGAACTTCAGAAGATTTGGTAAAATTTGGTAATATTTTTTAATTATTTTTATTTTATTTTTGAATTTTTAAAATTAATTTATTTGGTATTATGTTTTTGCATTATTCTATTTTTAGACCAAAAATATCGATCCTACCCAAAATTGAACTATCTCGATTCGATTTTTAGTATGAAAAACAACAATTTTTTGTTATCGATTTGGTCTAATTTAGATCAGAAACCAAGTGTGTATATGTATATATATATATATAACTATATGAAGTTAAATTATTTTGTTGAACTAAAAATTAAATATTAAGTTATTGTTAATTTTTTGCTTAGATACATGTATGTACATATATATATTTTTTAAATTCACACTAAATATGAATAAAATTAATTTATTAAACTATTCTCTAAGTAATCGGTCTAGTCTTTGATCTCTAAATTAAAATTATTGTATCATAGACAAAAGTTTAATAAAAAACTAAAAAAGCTAAAAATAATTCTTTGAACTAAAAAATATAAATTTTTCTATAATTATTAAAAAGTCTTGTACAATACACACATTAGATAAGTTCGACATTCGAAAATCCCTTTAAAAATTTTACAAAAGGAATACATAATTATTCATAAAATATTTTAATTTTAAAATAATTTTAAAATATTAAGATGAATATTATCTATAAAAATTATAATTTTGATAAATTTTAAAATATTAAAATAAATATTATTTTGCTGACTTAACACATAGGCCACTGACGCCTGTCTTTAAAAACCCGAAAAAGGGGAGCCCAAAAAGGTTGTTGGGCCAAAAGAGAGGTCCACGTACGTGTCATCATTTGATTGGCAGTTCATGGCAACAGGAAAAATTTCACATCCGACGTGTGCACAAATGACTGGTTTTAGTTTCTGTATTTTTTTTTATTGGGTTGCAATATTTAACCTTCCGTGACCGAGAATATCTGGGGAATGTACTAAAACCTTATTGAAATTTAATAAATTTTAAATATTTTTTAAAAATTTTATTATTTAATAATAATATTTAATATTTATTTAGACTAATTACAATTTATCATGTCATATGTCACCTCACTAATTTGTGAATCCCGTGAATCTTTGATATTGAAAAATATTTTAAGATTAATTATTTTACATATTTAGTTAATCATCTTATTTTTTTTAAATAGATTTAAACAATTTAAAACTTGTGAAAATAATATAGAAAATTTAAAATTATTTGATGATGATAATTTGAAGAAAAATTATTTAAATTTTGAAAATTTTCTAAAATATGATATGCTATTTGGTATTGATGGTTTAGATTTATTTTTAGAATTAAAAATTTTGAAAGAAATTATAATCATAGAAATTAAAGCATCACTTACAATACTAAATTTTATAAGAAAAAGATAAATTATTTTTTAAATACATAAATAACTTATAAAATATTATTAATAATTTCTATTACTACTATAGTTTTAGTAGGAAAGAAAAATTAAAATTAAAAATAATAAAATTTTATTTACATTCAACTATATTACAAGAAATTAAGATTAAGTAATTTGGTTACAGTGTCAATTGAAAAATATTTACTTTCTAAACTAAAATATAAAAATTTAATTAGTGATTTTGTATCTCAAAAGTAAAGAAAAATAAATTTTCAAGTTTTTTATTATTTTTTAAAAGGCCATTAAACTAATTATTGTCTAAGCCCCCATCAACCCTTAAAGCCAGCCCTTTGTAAGAATTTTAATATTAAACTATTTAGAATGACTCTATACTTCTTTATAAATAAGCAGACATTTATTTCAAAAAAATTATATTTTTAAAACTAGTTTCAATACGGTTTTTATTATCTTTAATATTTAATTTAAATATCGAAGTATTTGCATAGCGATCTTTTTACGTTCTCTAATTGTTTTCTTTCTTGCAAACTCAAGTAGATTGACAATGATATTTTTAATCAAATAAATTTATTATTATATTTCGAAAACAATAAATTTTTTCCTAATTTCAATCGAATCTGATCAAACCCAATTGAGAAATAAGTTTAAATATTTTTTAGAGAGGAATATATCATAATATCACTAACACTAGCACTAGCTGTTGAAGAATGGATGTAACAATGAAATTGTAACAAAAGTTTGTGATTGATTGAAACTAGTTATTGACGTGTACTTGTAAGAAACCATTAACCATATATGGAAGAATCCAATATGCAATAAATTAGCATACTAATTTGGCAAGTTGATTGCACAGTCAATCTCATTTCTTGAACCAATTGAATTGGTAATTGGCCACACATTCAATTAAATAATGAATTTTCCTTCCACACTTGGATAGATGAACTGGAATAGAATTATCTATAAATGGTTCCACTTCTTTGACGATTCAGTTATGATTTCAGTTTCCGATGGTTTGGTTTTGATTCCGAATTGTTTTGATTCTGATTTGACCTAAAGAAAACAAAAAATTGAATGTAATTATATAAATCAAATTGTCTATGTATCCTTTTGAAGTTTAAGTGAACTAATTCACCAAAGTTCACGTAATGCACTTACTATTTGAATTTATAATTTCTTTATCTTAATTTAAATTATTTTTGAAAGTACCAGTTAATTATACGTTGTATTATATATTTTATATTTATTAAGAGAGTGTTTGTTAAAATAAGTAAGATAAGAGGTATTAAGATAAGATTGAAATGTATTTCGGATCAAGATATAGAATAATCAAGATAAACCTGTAAAATATTTCAAGATTTTTATCAAAGTGTTCGTTAAATTTTTTAAAATCCATTGATAATTGTATTTTTTCTTTTTATATGTTTGTTAATGCATATGATAAACACCAAGATAAGAGTTTTTTTACCAAAATGTCTCTATTACCAAATTTATGATTAAAATAGTATTTTATGATTAATATGAATTGTCAAAAAAATTAAAATTAAAAATAATATTTTATTATCTAAATTCATGTTCAAAAATAAATTTAAAAATAGTTGAAAAGTAGAAATAATTATTGTTAGAATTACAATAATTTCGCCAAGATAATTAAAAATGGTCAAAACATATTTTCATAATAGATAATAAAATATAAAATTAAATAAAATAATTTAAGAATTTGTGAAAGGAATTATATTAGTTAATAAAATATATATATTGAGAGAGAAATTTAAATTTTAAAAATCAATGAAATGAATAATGTCATTTAAATTTTAAAAATTATCAAAACATGTAATAATTTAAAAATGTATTAAACAATATTAATTATAAGACTTAAATAAATAAATTTTTTAATAAATTTAAATCTTTAAAATGCATTAAATGATATTAACTATCTTACAAGAGGTATATAAGTAATTGAGTCTTATTTTGAAAAAGTAAGATAAATTTATTCGAAGGGAAATGTCAGATAAATTTATCTTGAAAGGAGAAGATAAGAGGTCACGTGAGACCTTTTCTGAAAATGGTCAAATAAGCTTAACAAATACGTTGGAAAGACTAAACATTCGAAATGCTTCCTATATCTGACATTTTTTCCCTCTTATCTTGATTAACAAATACCCCCTTAATGGACTAATAGCAGCAAAAAGTTGAACTTGATCACGTTTTTTGTAATTTAATTCAAACGTTTCAATTTTGACAATTGTATCCCAATTTAATCAATTGGTTTGTAATTTTATTCATGACTCGAATCTGATTTGAAAGACGTGTGCCTATGCTGACGTGGGACGTCACCTAGCACGCCCGTGTTGCTTGAACCCATGCATCTCTAATTAAGTCGATACATTTTTTTAACTTTATTTTTACTTGTTTTAAGTTTTGTTTTGTAATAATTATGACTCAAAATTTTAATTCATATATAATTGGGCTTCTTAATTTGATCGTGATTATGACATTAAATTTAATTATAATTATAATATTGTCAAATTAAATTTTATGAGATTTATCTCATTTAGATGAATATTCTCATGAATCATCTTTTAATTAGTATATGTTTTTTTGTATACATCTATAGATGATTTTAGATCTATAAATAGATGTCCAAATCACATAGATGTCCAAATCACTTTTGTACTAGTAATTATTTGTTTAGTGATACTTTATTCTTCCTATCAATGATTTTTTTCGATTTGAGTTTTTCACGTTATATTCTGTGCGCGTTTGTATATTTGATAGTTTGATTGTGTAACGCCTCACTTTTTCCCCAAGCGTGCGTTAACTCGAGATTTTAGAAATATGTATATATATATTTTTTTCATAAATCTCTCGATATACATACTTTCATCATTTCCCAACAATCTCGATCATACCTTCTCAGTATATTAAAGTTCAGTAATAGACTAAGACAGGCATTATCAATCACATCAGCGGAAGCAAGATAAAAACCTCAAATATATATAATTGATAATTTCATATACATTAACCAAATCGATGTTTCACATGAAAATATCAAAATGTTATATAATTTCTGAACATCGTAATCATAGACAAAACCCTACGATGACTAAACATAACAGCTACATCTCGATAACATTCTTTTCCTTGGCGCCACTATTTTTACCTGGAACGTTTGAATATTCCAGGGACATAGTCTAAATTAGATGCTGAATCATCTAAGTGAGAGTTCAAAAACATTTTCATGAATGTATGCAAAATAGTGTTTCAAAGTTGATAAATCCCACATGCACCAGCCTAAGAGAATCCCACACAGCATTTAGCCCTAACCGAGAAAAATGCAATCTCTCTAAAGGCGACCTGACCACATCAATCCATTGGCAAACCGATCCTGCTTAAGAGGGACAACCTCGACATATGAACTCGGGAATCACCCCATTGTCATTGTTAGGCTTTACGCTCCCACTCAAAAGCATTCCAAAATTCAACGCAACCCTAGCCCCAAGAGTGTCACATCAGCACTATCCTTGGAATCGACATCACCTCGGCATTAATGCTATTACTCAAAGGAACCTGGGGTGGTGTCCACTCACAGCCCCACCACTTGAGCCAACAACCGGGGTAGTGTTCACTCTCAGCCCCGCCACTTGGGTCCCGTAGGGTGAAGTCCGTCTCACCCCCGTCCCAAGTGGGTCACCTAGCATTAATCCTAGGTACGTATCCCAAGTACTGTCACTCTGGGCTACGCCACAAGTTACCAACCCACGTCCCACATGGACGACACAAAACAAGCCATTGTCGAAAATCATAACATGCATCACTTAAAATCATAACATGCATAACTTAAAATCAACATTTAATGCACATGTAATAATCATTTGGACAATCCATCACAAAAAACCAAGTCATAGGGATGAACACTTACAGTAAACCATTCACATGTTATTTGAAATCTTTTCGGGTAGAACCATTCACCTTGCAACTTAACTTTTCTGGAAGAGCGCGAGTAGCCTCGATTTGCGTGTCTGACCTCGATTCTTGTGCCCGACACTCTTATACTTCAACCTCGAGCTTCAACGATACCCTAGACATCACGTTTGTTCAAAATCATATCAATATCTATTTTTTCAATTTTTTCATAATTTCTTCCTATTTTCTTTATATTTCTCCTTAAAAATTCTAATAAATGCCTACTCAAAATTTTTCCTCAATTTCTCTTCATAACAATTCATAAATAAATATTTCCTAACTTCTAGAATTTTCTAAAAATTTTCCAATACCTCCTCCTATTTTTCATAAGCCTTATTTACTTTGAAAATTACAAAATGACCATTTTCTCTAACATTTTTCAAAATTTTCTTCCACCATCATTCCTAATTTATTTTTCTTAAAATAAAAAAAAATTACAAAATTACCTAAGCTCTCACACGCCCTCACGCGCGGGCGAGTGGCTGAACACTTTGGGCTGGCGCGTGGCAGTCACGCGCCACCATCTTCTATTTCTAGCTTGCCGCCGACAATTGCTCCGATGGCCATGAAACTGGTACCCTCCGAAAGCCCTTGCAAAGTTGATCACAACCCCATCAAAATCAGGCTGAAAGGCCACCGAAAAATGGCCTAAATAGCCAGTTGTAGGCGGCAGAAAGCGGTCTGCCTCAAACCCTCGGCCAAGCTCGATCCGCCACCAAACCTTCTCCAAAATGCCTCAAAATAATGCCAAAATTATCCTTGAATCTTAGAGATCAAAAGCCCTCTATCAAAGCTCCAAAAATCATCCAAAAATGAGGTCGATTTTGTGCTTCATTCTCGACCGAAAACCCTCGGTATTTATAGCTCAAATCCGCCCCCACGTGGCCGATTTCAAGCCATTTCTTCCCCTTCACGCCACCAGGACTGTCCTCGGCCAACCATCCCTTGACGAGATTTGGCTGGATTTTCCAGTCAAAACTCGCGGCTAGACTGCCATGTGCGTGCGAATTTTCTGAAAATTGCACTTTAGCCACTTAAAATTTTTCTTTGTATTTTGGCCCTTAATCTTAAGCCCCTGATCTTTCTAACACCCTCACTAAGACTCTCAAGATTAGTACTTCTCATTTCTCCTTGAAAAATTACCGTTTAGACCTCTCTCGAGCAATTTTTAAAAAATTACACTTAGGCCCGACTGATTTATTTGACCTCAAATCCACTCGATTCAACCTGAAACCACGTAAGGGTTGTTCTATACATCGAATACTAGTCCTTGGCACTCTCCGTTGACTTTTTGGACGTCGTTTACAACAATTCGATAATACGACCTAATTGACAATTGTATTTTTGCTGTACCGAAAACTGTTCTCTATCTTTTTTCTTTTATCACCAAAAATCATAATTTTAATTGCACGTCGATACTATAGCATTTTCGTTGGCTATCTAGGGTCCGAGATACTTCCTCTGATTAATTCGGTCGTCCAAAGCTGTGTTAGTGCGCCCTATAGTATCATTTTTCTCAAAACTCCAATTATGCCTTTTATCAAATATCATTTTTATCCTCAAAATTATTCTCGGGTGTTACATCTTCCCCCCTTAAAGAAATTTTGTCCTCGAAATTTGGTCCGTGATGTTTGCTAATGACTTCCAATTGAAGTGTCCTAGGTACCACTCATTATTCTTAGCAATTATTCATAACTTATATCTCCATGTGATCCGAGCTTACCAGACACGTCTTTTATTTTTCTTTTCTTTCAGAATATCCCGTTGTAGCTCTGAACAGGCGGTTACACGAATCCCAAAATAATTTATAACACTTATTATTATTTCCAATTGTGTCCTCAAAATACATTTCATTGACTCCCAACCAACTCTAATGCTAATGCCATGATGACACAGAAATTGATAACATTGAACTTTAACTAATCTGTCAAGATGGCACAGAAATTGATAATATTGAATTAACTCGGTATACCTTTGGTCGTTGTTGGATGAATTTCTTCATCATCTCTTGCCAAGCCAGGGTAGACCTCTTCATTTTCTCTTGTTAGGCAAAAGACTCGTCCGATACGAGGTCCTGGCGTCATGTTTATCTTCCCGAGTTGTTCTATCTTTTGTCTTTTCGAGCATTCACTGGCGTAGTGACCAGGTTGATTGCACGAGTAGCATGTGATCCCTATTCAATTCCCAGTTGAAGGTGCATATTTCTTCTTAGGGCAGTCCTTTTCCTTGTGTCCTTTTTCGCCGCACGAAAAACACGTGATATGCCCTTGAGAACAATTTCTTCCTGGGTGTTCTTTATTGCATCGGGGACACGGCTTGCTATCTTTGAAATTTTTTCCTCCTAACTTATGCTCCGTGCCTTTCAAATCTTTCTTCTTTTCATCAGATCTTATCAATCCTACACGCAGTAGGTTCATCTCGGTGGTCAGAGCCCTGTCTAGCACCTCGTTGTAAGTATTGATAGTACACGAGCTGAGTGCTTGTTGTAGATCCACTTTTAATCCACTCACAAATTTCTGCGTCTTCTGTCTTTCGTTCGTTTCGTACATAGGCACGTATCTGATCAGTTGAGTGAACTTGACATCATATTGAGTTACTGACATTTCGTCAGTCTGCCTTAAATTCATGAATTCCCAAGTTCTCTCTTCCTTCCAACTTTGGGGAAAGTACTTAGCATTGAAAACTTCTTTAAATGCTTCCCAGGTTATTGGCTGAGCTTGTCCTGGCCTTGTATTTTGTGCTGCTTGCCTGGGTGTCCTTTGTAGGGCCCGCTGGGCTGATTGCCACCATCGTGCAGCCTCTTCCTCGAGCATGAATGTAGCGTAGTTAACCTTCTCTTCGTCACTACACTACAGATGTTGGAACGGCTTCTCAGTTTGCTCCATCCAGTACTCAGCTGCACTAGGGTCGTCTGCCGCTTTTTCTCTAAACACCGGTGGTCTTTACCGGCGATATTGATCCAGCATATGGGAGGTGCGCCTTGGCGGCTCGTTCCTTGATACATGTGTCAGCACGCCCTCTAAGATTCGCTCTATTCGATCAAGTCTACTCTCACTAGGACCTGATTGCTCTTCTTGTTGTCTACTGCTAGCGGCACGATTCGTTAAGCGACTACGGTGATTACTCGTAGCGGAATTCGCAGAGCGACTATGGCGACTGCTTGTGGCGCGACTCACTAAGCGACCACGATGACTGCTACTACCTTTTTCCTCATCTTGCTCATTGAGATCCAAGATTCTTCGAGTCCTCTCCATCTGAAAAAGAAAACATGAATACTTGAACCATAATAATTCTAATACTCAAATCCTCGATAAATACCAAATCATTCTAATACTCGAATCTCAATTATTCATATCACCTACTTACAAACCTGACTTGATAGCTAGATTACGTCACATCAAACTAACCATTACTGACTCAGTTATTCTCAATTTCCACTAGTACCCCTGAGTCTCTAATTGAGGTTTTTGCTAGTTCGCTCTGATATCAACTGTAATGCCCCACTTTTTCCCTCAGCGTGCGTTAACTCGAGATTTCGGAAATATATATATATATTTTCATAAATCTCTCGATATACATACTTTCATCATTTCTCAAAAATCCCGATCGTACCTTCTCAGTATATTAAAGTTTAGTAATAGACTAAGACAGGCATTATCAATCACATCAGCAAAAGCAAGATCGAAACCTCAAATATGTACAACTGATAATTTCATTTACATTAACCAAATCGATGTTTCACATGAAAATATCAAAATGTTACATAATTTATGAACATCGTAATCATAGACAAAACCCTACGATGACTAAACATAACAGCTACATCTCGATGACATTCTTTCCCTTGGCGCCACTGTTTTTACTTGGAACGTTTGAATATTCCAGGGACATAGTCCAAATTAGATGCTGAATCATCTAAGTGAGAGTTCAAAAACATTTTCATGAATGTATGAAAAATAGTGTTCCAAAGTCGATAAATCCCACATGCACCAGCCTAAGAGAATCCCACACAGTATTTAGCCCTAACCGGGGAAAATGCAATCTCTCTAAAGGCGACCTAACCATATCGACCCATTGGCAAACCGATCCTACTTAAGAGGGACAACCTCGACATATGAACTCGGTAATCACCCCATTGTCATTGTTGGGCTTTACGCTCTCACTCAAAAGCATTCCAAAATTCAACGTAACCCTAGCCTCAAGAGTGTCACATCAGCACTATCCTCGGAATCGACGTCACCTCGGCATTAATGCTATTGCTCAAAGGAACCTGGGGTGGTGTCCACTCGCAGCCTCGCCACTTGAGCCAACAACCAGGGTGGTGTCCACTCTCAGTCCCGCCACTTGGGTCCCGTAGGGTGAAGTCCATCTTAGCCCCGTCCTAAGTGGGTCACCTAACATTAATCCTAGGTACGCATCCCAAGTGTTGTCACTCTAGGCTACGTCACAAGTTACCAACCCACGTCCCACATGGACGACACAAAACAAGCCATTGTCGAAAATTATAACATGCATCACTTAAAATCTTAACATGTGTCACTTAAAATAAACACTTAAAATCAACATTTAATGCACGTGTAATAATCATTTGGACAATCCATCACAAAAACCCAAGCCATAGAGATGAACACTTACAGTAAACCATTCACATGTTATTTGAAATCTTTTCGGGTAGAACCACTTACCTTGCAACTCAACTTTTCTTGAAGAGCGCGAGTTGCCTCGATTTGCGTGCCTAACCTCGATTCTTGTGCCCGACACTCTTATACTTCAACCTCGAGCTTCAACGATACCCTAGACATCACGTTTGTTCAAAATCATATCAATATCTATTTTTCTAATTTTTTCATAATTTCTTCCTATTTTCTTTATATTTCTCCTCAAAAATTCTAATAAATGCCTACTCAAGATTTTTTCTCGATTTCTCTTCATAACAATTCATAAATAAATATTTCCTAACTTCTAGAATTTTCTAAAAATTTTCCAATACCTCCTCCTATTTTTCATAAGCCTTATTTACTTTGAAAATTACAAAATGATCATTTTCTCCAACAGTTTTCAAAATTTTATTCCACCATCATTCCTAATTTATTTTTCTTAAAATAAAAAAAAATTGCAAAATTACCTGAGCTCTCACGCGCAGGCGAGTGGCTGAACACTTTGGGCTGGTGCGTGGCAATCACGCGCCACCGTCTTCTACCTCTAGTCGGCCGCCGACAGTTGCTCCGATGGCCATGAAACCGGTACCCTCCGAAATCTCTTGCAAAGTCGATCACAACCCCACCAAAATCAGGCCGAAAGGCCACCGAAAAATGGCCCAAATATCCAGTTGTAGGCGGCGGAAGGCGGTCCGCCTCAAACCCTCGGCCAAGCTCGATCCGCCACCAAACCTTCTCCAAAATGCCTCAAAATGATGCCAAGATTATCCTTGACTCTTAGAGATCAAAAACCCTCTATCAAAGCTCCAAAAATCATCCAAAAATGAGGTCGATTTTGTGCTTCATTCTCGGCCGAAAACCCTCGATATTTATAGCCCAAATCCGCCCCCACATGGCCGATTTCCGGCCATTTCTTCCCCTTGATGAGATTTGGCCATCCCTTGATGAGATTTGGCTGCCAAATGGTCAGATTTTCCGGTCAAAACTCGCGGCTAGACTGCCATGTGCGTGCGGATTTTTTGAAAATTGCACTTTAGCCCCCTGAAATTTTTCTTTGCATTTTGGCCCTTAATCTTAAGCTCTTGATCTTTCTAACACCCTCACTAAGACCCTCAATATTAGTACTTCTCATTTCTCCCTTGAAACTTTTGAAAAATTACCGTTTAGATCTCCCTTGGGCAATTTTTAGAAAATTACACTTAGGTCCGACTGATTTATTTGACCTCAAATCCACTCGATTCAACCTGAAACCACTTAAGGGTTGTTCTATACATTGAATACTAGTCCTTGGCACTATCCGTTGACCTTTTGGATGTCGTTTACAACAATTTGGTAATACGACCTGATTGGCAGCTGTATTTTTGCTATACCGAAAACTGTTCCCGATCTTTTTTCTTTTATCACCAAAAATCATAATTTTAATTGCACGTTGATACTATAGCATTTTTCTTGGCTATCTAGGGTCCGAGGTACTTCCTCTGATTAATTCAGTCGTCCAAAGCTATATTAGTGCGCCCTATAATCTTATTTTTCCCAAAATTTCAATTATGCCCTTTATCAAATATCATTTTTATCCTCAAAATTATTCTCGGGTGTTACAGATTGTGATTTGGATTCGATCCAATTTCGTAACATGCTTAATTTATCTTATTTTTTATTCAAGTAATATAGTTATTAACAAAGGAGGTGTTTCAGTTATTTTAAAAAAGTTTAGAAATTAATTCTATAAAAATAAAGTATAATAAATGTTTGAATTAAAAAATTAAAATTTAAAAAATATACCGTCAATTTATTCTAAAAGAAAATTCTGTCAAGGATGCTAAAAGAAAATTAGTGGTGAAATTTACAAGAAAGTGATGAGTTTAATTTAATAATTATAGCAATGGGATGGGAATGAGATGTGAAGATTATATTATTTTTAGGTTAAATAGTTAAGTTACGATAAGTCGGGATTTGTATCAGTAGATTATGGGTTTGATAACTTATCTTATTCAGTGAAATAAAGTTTTTACCTACGATTTATCTCCTCTATCGAAATTGAGAGCATAAATGATAAACGATCATGCAGGTATGGTTAATTTCAAGACCTGAGAATCATATTAATACTAGATAATGTTTAATTTGTAAAATTAATAATACTAACAAAATACTAGATAATGTTTAATTTGTAAAATTAATAATACTAGCAACGTCAATGACAATTGAATTTGTAGGCCGATACCAAATCACTCCACACGCTTGGTGACTTGTCAAATCACTTAATCAATTGAAAGGTACCTAATGGATCACGAGATTGGGTGACTTAAATTAATTTAGAGAGCTCGACGAGCTTATCAACCGCCTTATCAAAAGGAGGCAAAAAGATGATTTTGCCTCGCCCTGCTTTCTCTTTTCTCCTCCCATGGATTGTCTCTATCCTTGCTTTTCTTCTCTCCCCTACCATAGCCGATGCCCTCGCCTCGCCTCGCCTCCCCTCTATCGCCTCGTTGCTATTGCCACCTAGCCTCGCCGATCGTCGCTGAAGATGCAATGACGACCGGCGAGACGAGGCAAAGGCGACGACGAGGTTAGAGCAGTGGCCATGGGAGGGAAAAAAAGAGAAGTAAGGGCGGGGGCAGTGATCCACTTTGCAAATTTGTAAATTGAGTGGGGATAATTTCGTCTTTTTGTCTCTTTTCTATAAATTTCTCTATGACCCTCTCTAGCTGGAGCTCGGGGTGACTTTACCCCAGGGGCAAAACAATCATTTTGACCCCCTCAAAATGATTGGAAATGGGGTCCACCCATCAAAATGACTGTTTTGCCCTTGGGGTAAAGTCACAAGAGAAATGAGATCCACCCCCAAAATGACTATTTTGCCCCTTAGGTAAAGTCACCCAGGGTGCACAAAATTGCATTCACGAGAGCAAGCCAAAATCATAATCTGCCAACTCCCGCTGCTATATATGGCCACCTCTGCTCTGCCACTCTCACCGCCATTGCCTGCTTTCCGGTGCCGCTGCTCCGCAGCGTTTGTGTTTTCGCCGCGCATGGAAGAAACCAACGCCACCGTTTCTGAGGCTCAAAGGTTCTGTTTCTATGCTTTTCTGTTCTTTCGTCTTGCATACAAAGGTTCCAAGAGAGAAAACTGGCTTCTCTTCTCCTCTTCTGTTCTCATCTCGAGTATGGATTGAGACAAAACGAGCCATTTGGCATGCATTTTAAGACATGATAATTATCGATTATCATGTTTGATGCTTATTGATATGATTTCATGCTAGATTATATACCGCTAAATAATAAAATTGTGTACCCAAATTAATTGATGAGGAAGGTGTCATCTTAATGAATAATTTGGTCATATGTGCCAAACAATATCTTCTTTATCACATCACTAATTAATGCAGAATCATGTTCAGGTATGCAGTAGTTACAGGGGTCAACAAGGGGATTGGACTGCAGATATGCCGGCGTCTACCGTCGGAAGGGGCCGTTGTCTTGTTGACGGCAAGAGACGAGAAGAAGGGTGCCGGAGCTGTTGAAGATCTTAAGGTTTCTGGCCTGTCAAATGTGGTTCTTCATCAGCTTGATGTCAAGGACGCAGCCAGCATTGCTTCCCTCGCGAGGTTTCTGCAAACTGAGTTCGGAAAACTTGATATCCTGGTAACAAACAACATATCAAGTCTTAGTTTCACTAGCTGTGATCCGTTATATGAACTCTAACTCGCCAATCACTATATATATAAGCAGGTCAATAATGCAGGGGAAAGTGGAGTCATAATAGATGATGAAGCTTTCAGAGCCTTCACTCTTGCAGGTGGCACTGTAAGTATTGACAAATTCATATTAAATAATGAGCATCTCATGCTGTAAGAAAATATTCAACTCTTGAAGAACAAGACAGTTGATAATATAACTCGAGGACAGAACAGAAAAGAAAACAATAGTTATCGGTTCCAATTAAAATAGAGAACTTGCTTATATGACAAATGCCACTCTTAATTACAACAATTCCGGGCTTGATCTAATGACTTGTACAGGTGACTGATGAGAATGCAGAATTACTGAAATTCATGCTGCAGACTTATGATAAGGCAGCGGATTGTGTTAAAACTAATTACTATGGCACAAAAGGAGTGACTGAAGCTCTACTTCCTCTCCTCCAACTCTCGGGGTCGCAAAGAATAGTTAATGTCTCCTCATGTTTCGGACTGTTGAGGGTAAATTCAACATTCTAGAATCTTCCTATTCTAATGGCACCCGAATCTTCGAGTCAGACAGACAGAGAATAACTGATATGCTCTAATAGTTTCTCTTTTTTTGGATTCAGTTTATCAAGAATGAGAGGGCTCGATCAGAGCTGGAAGATGTTGAGAGACTTAGTGAAGATGAGCTAGACAAGATTTTGCAGATGTTTCTAAGGGATTTTAAGGAAGACAAGCTGAAGGCAAATGGTTGGCCTATCACATCATCCGCATAGAGTGGCTAAAGCTGCCATAAATGCATATACAAGGATCCTAGCGAGGAGATTCCCTCGTTTTCGGGTTAACTGTGTTCAGCCTGGATATGTCAAGACAGATTTGACATATCACACGGGAAACTTGACACCAGAAGAAGGTGCCAGAGCTCCAGTGGTGCTGGCGTTGTTGCCTGATGATGGACCTTCTGGCCTCTACTTCGACGAGATGCATACATCATCCTTCCAGTGATGAGCACCCCACAATTTTCTGATTATAGATTGTGAAACATGGGCATGTGTATCTTTCAGGAGGAGGGGCAAGGGCACCAGCTGATGGCAGTGAAATAGTATTTTGTTTCGATCTTTTAAGTTCAATATTGAGCTCTATCGACATAATGTGTTGACAACTGCAGAAATATGAAAAACAAAGAATCTCAGAAACTAGATCTGCCAGTCTTCTATGTCGAAACGATAAAACCTTTACATAATATAACTCAAAGCTTGAAAACAAGGACGTTCAGTTCTGTTTGTACAGAAGCATAAACAATGAACAACTCACATATAGGAATTGTGACCCTCAAGGAAAGTGAGCAGATTTCCAACTGAGCTTCAAACTTTGGAGTGGGCCCAAAAACAAAAACAAAATTTAGAATATAAAAAAGAATGGGCCCAAAAACAATAGTATGACCCAACAAAGTAGATTATTGACTGATGTAATGAAACGGGTCAGTCAGAAAAAGGAATGGGCCCAAAAAGAGGGAAAAAAAAAAAAACTACAGCAATAGTATGATCCAAATTTAGAAATGTGATCAATATAAAGCTTATTAACATGTAGTTGACAAAATGATAAATTACAAAAATCAGCTGCATTTGTAACTTAATTTCATTAAATTTTGGGAATATAAAATTTCAAAAATACTTCATATTTTCATATTCATAATCACTCTATATTAGCTAATAGTGATATATAATTTTATATGTTCCATATATATAAACTTGTCGTGCTGATGCTGATACTTCAAAATGTTAAACTTGTGCACCTGTCTTAAAAAACATGAACTGTAATCTTGAAGTTGATACTCCTTGTATCTGAGCAAAAAAACATCAACAGACACTGTTGAGACAATCCCAGTTCATCCACCCAAAGAAGCAAATGTTTAGAAGCAAGGAAGTTATAACAAGAAGAATTATATCCTCTGTAAAGCCATTATATCTTATATCATGTTTAAGTGAAGTCACAAAAAAAGTAAACCACAGTTATTGAGGCACAAGGGCCCTGCAGAAGAGATGTTTAATGGTACTTTACTATAACTACATACTTCTTTCCTCATCATTCTGGAGCTCATTTTCTAAAGGATCGTGCATAATCAGAGATATCGCTCTCTCATCCAGGAAAAAGAGGGACAGCATCAACTCGATTAGGTGATCTTACCTCAAACCAGCTATGTTGTGACCAGATCCATTATTGGTTACAATAAACCTAACAAAACAAGGAGGAAAGATCCGAGTCAGAAAACTAAATCATGGATATTGTACTCGTCATAATGAACATGGCAGCGAACCTGCTTCTGTACAATGAGGAAGAAAGACAGATGCCATAAATGCAGGAATGTGTCATGTAACAAGTGATGCCAATTGGAGAAAGGATATAATCTTGTGGTAAAAACTGCCAAAGGGGAGCGGGGGCTGACAACAAAAGAGGAGAAAAGGCCTATATATCTGCAGAAAACATACAGCTCATCGAGAAAGAGAATAGAAGATTAAAGGCAAAAACACCTAAACCACGATAGTAGGGACTTGAGAAAGGTTCCTTCAACTGCTCTGCTCTCTACTGTGTCATTTTCTTGTATCAAACACCATTCAAACAAGCCTCTAATTTCCAAATGAATAACCCCAACCCACATGAACAGAGGTCTGTCACTAACGGCCTTAAAAGAATAGAACTACTTGCCCATCATCACCTCGCTGTTCCTACCAACTGGGGGAAAAAAAAAAAAAAGAGCCCTCATAAAAAGGAAACTCACCATGGTTTCACTGCCCACAATAAAAAATAAGAAGATAAATCTAAAGAATAAACCTCAAAAAATCATAATCTTTCCTCCCCCAACAACTTGACCACAAAAGGGCATTCCAACACTGCCCATAAGGACACCCCAAACACTACTAAACCGCCAACACCCTGTTGTAGCTCTCTCAATCTAATGCATATTTGCTTTGAATTTTGCTTTGAATTGATAAAAAAGATTTATCCATGCATTTGCTACCAGCATATTTATTGTGGGGGTCATCTTTAAAATTTTAAAGATTATTCCATTATGACCTGAGAACCAAAGGATTCAAACCTCCAAAGCTCCCACTCCTCATGTATAGACAGCTAAACTAGGTACATTTGACCCTTCCTTTCGCACACAAAGAGTGAGGTTGTTGCCCTGGTTTCCTTTACCTATGTATCCTTTATACATCAGTGGACTAGACTCTAGCTCTATATGAATGCTTCAATTTTCTGCAAGAAAGAAGGAATTCTAAGATATTTAGTAGTTTTAGGAACGCCACAGCAAAATGGTGTAGCCAAGCGGATGGACAAATTTTGATGGAAAATGTACAATAGATGCTATTTAATTTTGATTTATCTAATTCTTTTTGGATTGAGGCTACTTATATGGCATGTTTTCTGGTTAATCGGTCTCCTTCATATGAAAACTCTAAAAGAGTTATGGTCAGGTACTCCTGCATGTTATTCTAATTTGAAAATTTTTGGATGTCTTGCATTTCATGTAGATAATGAAAAATTAGAACCAATATCTAAATTGTGCCTCTTTCTTTGTTATAAATCTAGTGTTAAGGGTTATAAGTTGTGAGATCCAAAGCGTCTAAAGTTGTGATTAGAAATGATGTTATTTTCTATGAAACTGTTATGCTTCGTAGTTTATCTGCAAAAGAATCTAACTCTACAGGTCACTGAGTTTTGATATTCAAATGGAGCTTAAAATCGACAAGAGTCAAACATCTAAGTCATTGCCATCTCAAATTAAGTTAAGCCCAAAAGAAAGTGTCTGTCTATCATATTATTGTATTACTAAGGATAGACCCAAAAAAAATATCAATCCTCCTCAAAGGTATGCTTAAACTGATCTTGTTGCCTATGCCTTGAGTGTGGCTAAAGATATTGACTACAGTGAAGAGTTTTTTACTTATTCTAAAGAAGTTAGTTGTATTGAATCTGAGAGATGGATTACTGCAATGCAAAAAGAGATGAAATCCTTATATAAAAAATGTACTTGGAAGTTGATGAAACTACTTGAGGATAAGAAAGCTCAGCTATAAAGAATTTGAGAGGAAAGATTTGGGAGCAGCGAAGAAGATACTTGGAATGCAAATTTCAAGAGATGGGAAAAGTCTTGACTAAATTCAATATACAGAAAGCTAAACATGTGAGTACTTTGTTGGCTGCATATTTTAAACTTTCATCGAGCTTATTTCCTTAGACAGATACTGAAATTGACAAGATGGTTTGTACACATCTTGATTTGGCTCATGTAGTGAGCGTGGTTAGTCGATACATGGCTAACCCTTGTAAAAAACATTAGAAGGTAGTCCAATAGATTTTTCGATATTTGCATGGCACCGCTGATACTTGTTTACAGTTCGAAAACTCTAAAGATGGAGTTATTGGTTTTGTTGATTCTAATTTTGCAAGTGATCCTGACAGGAGAATATCGCTTACTGTGTATGTTTTCACCATTGGTGGTTGTGCTATCAGTTGGAAGGCTACCTTACAGTCTACTATTGCCCTATCTATTACAAAAACAGAATATATGGTAATTATTGAGGTCGTTAAAGAAGTTATTTGGTTGAAATGATTGATTGGTGAAATCAGTGAGAATCTTTATGATAGTATAGTCTATTGTGACAGTCAAAGTGTTATTTTCTTCACTAAAGATCATATGTTTCATGAGTGAATGAAACACATTGATGTGCGATATCATTTTATTCAGGATATTATTGCTCATGATGAAGTTACCGTGAGAAAAATCAACACTTATGATAATCCTCCAGATATGTTGACCAAATCCTTAGCTATTGCAAATTTCGAGCATTTCGTTGATTTGGTTAGTATTTGTCGTGGAGATTAATTCTTTGTGATTTTATTGGAAGAAAGAATTTTGGATAATTTTATTTGTGGATATTGAGTCAAGGTGGAGATTTGTGATAGTTGTAACTCAAAATCATAATTCATTTGTAATTGGATTCCTAATTTGACCATGATTATGACTTCAAATTTGACTGTGATTATGATGTTGTCAAATTTAATTTTATGTGAGATTTATCTTATCTGAATGAATATCTTCATGAATCATTTTCTTATCAGGATATGATTTTTTATATGTATCTGTAAATGATTTTAGGTTTATAAATAAATACCAATGTCACATGAAATTTTAGTTTGTCAATATCACTTTTGTATCAGCAATTATTTACTTAGAGATATTTTGTTCTTTTTACACGTAGTTTTTCTCGATTTGAGTTTTTCACGATAAATTATGTATGTGTTTGTGTTTGATGGTTTGATCATGGTTTGAATTCAATCAAATTTCATAGCATGCTTAATTTATCTTATTTTTTATTCAAGTAATATAGTTATTAACAAAGGAGGTGTTTCAATTATTTTAAAAAAGTTTTAACATTAATTTAATAAAAATAAAGTATAATAAATATTTGAATTAAAAAACTAAAATTTAAAAAGTATACCATCAATTTATTCTAATATAATTCGTACGGGTACGTGGATCAAGTCAAAAGAAAATTATCTCAAGTCTCTGAGGGGATATTGAAAAGGAAATTAGTGGTGAAATTTTCAAGAAAGTGATGGGTTTGATTTAACAATTATAGCATCATGGGATGGGAGTGAGATGTGAGGACTATATTAATGCTAGATAATGTTTAATTTGTAAAATTGATAATACTAGCAATGTCAATGACAATTGAATTTGAAGAAACAAAATAGTCTTTCAAACGGAGTGAGTAGGTGTGGTGTCACTCTCATTATTTTTTAAACTTTTTTTTTATGATGATAATATTTTTACGAGTAATATTATGAGTTATAATTGATAACAACGTTATCAGTTATGTGTCGAATTTTTATTGGAGGAGATATTAGACAGAAAAGATAATAGCATATGATTTCATTAACTTCTTCCAATTAAGAGACATCACATAACTGATGATACCGTCATCAGTCATGACTCTTATCTTTTATTTTTATAAAGACAATAAAATGTAAGCATGAAAAGGAAATGAAGCAAAATTTATTTAACGTGATCATTATAATTAATATAAGATAATGTTTAATTAGTAAAATAATATTAGAAACGTCAACGATAAGTAAAAAAATTAAAGAGTAGTTAGGATGTTACTCTTATCATTTATAAATCTTTTACATAATATTTTTTATTATTATACTACTTACTAGAAATTAAAAAGGATAGAGAGAAGTAATCTCATATTATCACTCATTTATTAAACACTATCTTTATAAAAGGAGAACAATGATTCATCAGTTCAAAGAGGTGCCCTTAGAGCAACTCCAAGGGAGAGTTTCATCCGATGTGCCAACTTTATAATTGTCGAAATGATACCCCAAATTCAAAATTTTTACTCCAATAGGGGTGACATCTAGGGTAACAAAATGACTACAATCTTTTTGGAGTGCCAATTTTTCAAACTCTAAAGAGAGAAAATGGAAACGTGTCATTTCCAAGAGTTAAATTCAATGGCTCTATTTCAACTAAAAAGTTCTATAAATATATAGATTACCTAAAGCAAGGTTTTTAGGTGAGGCGAGCAATGGAGCCAGAAAGAGCTAGAGAGGCAACGAACGACGAGGGCTAGAGGGGTAAGCCGGCGAGGTCGAGACCGAAGCTACAACGCTGGCAAACGACGGAGCGAGAGAGTTGAGAAAGGCAACAAGTGAGAGCGAGGCAAGCGACCGAGAGGAGAACGACGAGGGCAAGGCAGTAATCGATGAAAGCGAACCACAAGCAACAATCGATCGAGGGCGAGGAAGGGTGAGCCATCAAGGGAAAAGAGGCACAGAAAGAGAAAAAGGGGAAAGAGGTGCAAAGAAGGAAAGGAAAGGGAATGTGGCATGTCTCATTGCTTTGCCTATATATATATAATTGATTTTAATTTAAAATAAATATTTTTATACAATTAACACAAAATAAAAACAAGCTTAAGTAATCAAAACAATGAAGAATACTTAATTCTAAGATTAATTTGATTGCTTGGTTGATTAGATTAAATAGAGTATATGTATATGTATGTATGCCAATTGGAGAAAGGATATACTCTTGTGGTAAAAACTGCCAAAGGGGAGCGGGGGCTGACAACAAAAGAGGAGAAAAGGCCTATATATCTGCAGAAAACATACAGCTCATCGAGAAAGAGAATAGAAGATTAAAGACAAAAACACCTAAACCACGATAGTAGGGACTTGAGAAAGGTTCCTTCAACAGCTCTGCGCTCTACTGTGTCATTTTCTTGCATCAAACACCATTCAAATGAGCCTCTAATTTCCAAATGAATAACCCCAACCCACGTGAACAGAGGTCTGTCACTAACGTCCTTAAAAGAATAGAATTACTTGCCCATCATCACCTCCCTGTTCCTACCAACTAAAAAAAAAAAAAAACCCTCGTAAAAAGGAAACTCACCATGGTATCACTGCCCACAATATGAAATAAAAAGATAAGTCTAAAGAATAAACCTCAAAAAATCATAATAGCCACCCCCCCCCCTCCCAACCTGACCACAAAAGGGCATTCCAACACTGCCCATAAAGGACAACCCAAACACTACTAAACCGCCAACACCCTACTGTGCTAGCTCTCTCAATCTAATGCATATTTGCTTTATATTGATAAAAAAAGATATATCCATGCCTTTGCTACCAGCATATTTATTGTGGGGGTCATCTTTAAAATGTAAAAGATTGTTCTGCTATAACCTGAGAACCAAAGGATTCAAACCTCAAAGCTCCCTTTCCTCATGTATAGACAGCTAAACTAGGTACATTTGACCCTTCCTTTCACACACAAAGAGTGAAGCTGTTGCCCTGGTTTCCTTTACCTATGTATCCTTTATACATCAGTGGTCTAGACTCTAGCTCTATACAAATGCTTCAGTTTTCTAAGGAAAAAAAAGAATTTTAAGACATTTAACAGTTTCAAGTACGCCACAACAAAATAATATAGTTGAGTGGATGAACAAACTTTGATGGAAAATGTACTATATATGCTACTAATTTCAATTTATCTAAGTCTTTTTGGATCAAAACTACTTATATGCCATATTTTGATGTAAACATGGCATACAAACAGGTACCACTAATACCTGTTTATAGGTACCACTGATGCCTATTTACAATTCGAAAACTCTAGAAATGGAGTGATTGGTTTTGTTAATTTTGATTGTGTAGGTGATCTTGACAGAATAAAATCATTTACTAAATATGTTTTCACCATTGGTGATTGTGCTATCAGTTGAAAGGTTACCTTACAGTTTATTGTTGTCCTATCTACTACAGAAACAGAATATATGGCAATTATTGAGCCCATTAAAGAAGTTATTTGGCTAAAATGGTTGATTGGTGAAATCAGTGAGAATTTTTATGATAGTACAGTCTATTGTGATAGTCAAAGTGCTACTTTCTTCACTAAAAATCAGATGTTTCACGAGAGAACAAAGCACATTGATATACGATATCATTTTATTCGGGATATTATTGCTCGTGATGAAGTTATCATGAGAAAAATTAGCACTCATGATAATCATCTAGATATGTGGACGAAGTTCCTACCTATTGCAAAGTTTGAGCAAATTTAATTTTATGTGGGATTTATCTCATTTAAATAAATATTCTCATGAATCATTTTCTTATCAGGATATGATTTTCTATGTACATGTAGGTTTATAAATAGATACTTATGTCACATGAAATTTTAATGTGTCAATATCACTTTTATACTAACAATTATTTGCTTAGTTATATTTTATTCTTTTTATCCGTAATTTTTCTCAATTTGAGTTTTTCACGATAAATTTTGTATGCATTTGTGTATTTGATGATTTGATCGTGGTTTATATTCGATTCAATTCACTTAATTTATCTTATTTTTTATTCAAGTAATGTAATTATTAACAAATGAGTTGTTTCAGTTATTTTAAAAAGTTTAAAAATTAATTTAATAAAAATAAGGCTTAATACATCTTAAAGTCCCTCAACTATTACAAAATATGATATTGAGTCCCTCAGTTAAAAAAGTTCAAGATTCGGTCTTTAAACAATTAAAAAGATACATTTTTAGCCCTTACCGTTTACATCTGTTTGTGTGTGACATCACTTACCGTTTAAGGTGCGTGACATAATTTAGTCTCAATGATATATATATATATAATTGCAGCCACGCAATGAACAGTTGATTACAGGTAACACACTCCCAAAAATATCGCTAGAAACCACCAGATTCTCAGGCAAACCAAGCAACAAAAACAATCTAATTGAGTCCACGAAGCTCTAATTTGAGATGCGTTTATTTCTTCTGTTTTTGAGGTTAATGGATGATCTGAAATCTGAACGAGAAAGGCGACGAGCTTAGAGGAAGCACCTGTGAAGAGCTCGAATGATGCTTCATCTCTGCCTCTCTGTTCTTATCGATAACCAGCGTAATGAAAGAATCATTCTCTTCATCTTGTTGAATTGACGATCCTTCGACCTTGTGAACTTCCCCCTCAGTTTCTTGACCCAGTTTTCTTCTGTGAAGTTTGGTTTCAGCGTCTTTCAAGAGCTTGAGTTGGGTAGGCGGCGATGACTATTCAAAGAAGGGATTGAACCCATTGCTGGAGAAGGTTATGGGGCTGCGCGGCGGCGTGAAATACGGCGGTGAAGCAATGGGGGTGAGAAACGAAGTCTCCATCGAGACGTTAATCCCATCGCTCAAGCTTCGGCTTCTCGACCCTTTTCTAGACTTGCCGTCTTCGGACTCCAAATCCTTCTTCATTTCCTCTTTAGTCGTGAATAGAAACCTAGGCAGGCCAGCAAGCTCGGTCTCAGGCCACCAGTCCTCAGCGGAAGGGGAGTCGGAGCAGAGCTCTTGCGGGTCGAGAGTGGCGGCGGAGCTGAGAAACGAGGGCTTCTTCCAGCAGAAAATGTAGAGCAACTCTTTGGCCGGGGTGCCGCCATAGCTGGGATCATCAAGCTCCCTATTGGCGATCTTCTTCTTCCACCATAGAAGGTAGTAAAGCTCGGCAAGGAAGGCGAGGAAAAGGCATCCGAAAACGAGGCTCAAGGCGAGGCCGAGGCTGCTCAGAGATTTCATGTTGCTGTTATCTCATCATTTAGCTAGCTAGGATCAGAAACATTTTGGGAGAAGGAAGGAAGAAAAAAGCGGAGAAGAACCGTTGGTGGTCTCGCTCTGGTTGGAACAGAACAGAGAAAACATGAATGAACGAACGAATCAGAGAGAAAGAGAGCACAAATATCTCTCTCTTTATATATATATATTATATATACAACTGCACAAACCCACCCCTCTTCTCTCTCTCTCTCTCTATATATATATATATACACTACAAGTTGATGAAGCGGAGCCGATCACCTTCTTCTGTCTCGGACCAAGTACCTGTAAAAAGGGTGGGGACTTGCTCCCCGTGATCCCTCCGACGCTTAAGTCAGTTCATAGGATTTTTGAGGGGTATAATAACAATAATGAGAAATAATAGAAGAGTCCCTTAGGCCTCCGATCCCCATACCTGGAGAGGTTGTCCTCTATTTATAGATGTCTTTTAGCCTTTCTCTTAGGTGATAAGATATCTTTCAAAAGTAGAGGCCGATCCCCTTTCCATGGGGAGAAAAGATAACATTCCCTAATGGAGATAATTCTTGAGATCTTTGAGATAATTCTTAGGATGTTGGAGATATTCTTGTTGTATTGGAGATATTCTTGATTGACTAAATCTTCATCTCTCTCTCTTTCTAGTTCAAAATCATAATAGAGATTATGAAGACACATGGAGCTCCTAGGACTTGACACGTGGCGATCTCATATTGGCCTTTACTGGCACACATGGCTCCCAGTTAATGGTAACCTCCCTGGGGTAGTACAGTAAAATTGCCCCCTGTAAATATTCCCTCATCATTTGCCCCCCACTCCTTGAGCTGATCGAGCGAGGAGTTTTGGGCAGCTGAAGGAGTAGTCGTCATTGTTTTTAGTAGTCTCAGATGTTGAATTCGCTTTTCAAGTCTCCTAGTGCCCTTTCACTCTTCCCATGCAGAGGATGATTAGGTCGCTTGAGGTGATAGAGACGTTCGGTGATTTTCCTCGGCTTCGGGGGCCTAGGGTCGAGACTATGCTGGTCGAGGCCGCGCATCTCATCTTTGGGGGCTATTGGTTGAGGCCGCATGCCTTGTCTTCAGGGCTGTTGGTCGAGGCTGCGTGCCTCGTCTTTGGAGCCCTCGCTGAAGCTGTGGTGGCCGAGGTTTCCCTCATTCATTTGTTTTCCAAAGCTCATAAAATCTTGGCCCTTAACCATTGAGGTGTACTAGGATAAGCCCTATTATCCCAATGAGACAACTTTTTCATGTAGTGCTGCTTGCTTAGCGAGAATCTTGATCCTTCAGCTTTCATTAGAGGTTCTTTCCGAACCGATAGGGGGGTTACATCGACCCTCCTTTTTGTTTTGGGAGTGATTCCTGGAATTGATTTCTTAATTATTAGGGGTGGTCCCCTTTGAGCCTTCGATGGTCGAGGTACGTAGCATCCAAACTGGTGCCTTGATTAGTAGAAGTGGTCCCCTTTGGTCTTCGGTGGTCGAGGTTTCAAAGCCTCGAACTCGTTCCTTAATTATTAGGGGTGGTCCCCTTTAGTCTTCATTTGGCGGAGGTTCGTAGCCTCCGAACTGGTACCTTAATTAGTAGGGGTGGTCCCCTTTGGTCTTCGGTGGTCGAGGTTTCAAAGCCTCGAACTCGTTTCTTAATTATTAGGGGTGGTCCCCTTTGGTCTTCATTTGGCGGAGGTTCGTAGCCTCCGAACTGGTACCTTAATTAGTAGGGGTGGTCCCCTTTGGTCTTCGGTGGTCGAGATTCAAAGCCTCGAACTCGTTCCTTAATTATTAGGGGTGGTCCCCTTTAGTCTTCATTTGGCGGAGGTTCGTAGCCTCCGAACTGGTACCTTAATTAGTAGGGGTGGTCCCCTTTGGTCTTCGGTGGTCGAGGTTCAAAGCCTCGAACTCGTTCCTTAATTATTAGGGGTGGTCCCCTTTAGTCTTCATTTGGCGGAGGTTCGTAGCCTCCGAACTGGTACCTTAATTAGTAGGGGTGGTCCCCTTTGATTTTGAGTTGTCAGGAGTTCGAGGATCATATGTGATCATTTGTTTTTGAGTGTTCGGGGGTTCGAGACCCCCCAAGGATCATATCTGATCCCTTGTTTTTGAGTGTTCGGGGGTTCGGGGCCCCCCGAGGATCATATCTAATCCTTTGCTTTTGAGTGTTCGGGGGTTCGAGGCCCCCCGAGGATCATATCTGATCCCTTGTTTTTGAGTGTTCGGGGGTTCGAGGCCCCCCGAGGATCATATTTGATCCCTTACTCTTGCGTTGTCGAGGCCTTTCAGACCCTCGGTCTTCGTGTGCACATGCTGGCTTGGATTGTAGTTGATGATGGGATTTTAAGGAATATCTATATTTTATTTTCGCGGTTCGGCAAAATGCCTACGTTCGCAATTAAAGAATAATATTTTATTTTCGCGGTTCGACGTAACGCCTACATCCGCATTTAAAGAGAGTATTTTATTTTCGCGGTTCGGCATAACGCCTACATCCGCAGGTGTTCAGGGCGAGCCTTTCGCCTGTTAACGTTATTAATCCCGAACATTTTAGCAAATTTAATTAAAAATCAAGTCATTGGAGCATAAATAAATAAATTAAACCTGGAAGAAGAAAAGCTCCCTTGCCCAATTTGGCACAGCTGTGGAACTGGACCCAAGTTTTGCCTTCTGACTTGTGGCTATGTGGCCTAGAATATGATATACATCACGTCTCTTCAAATAATAGAGATGTCCAAGACTTCCAAAATAACAGTGATGATAACTCTTTTGTTGGTAAGCAAAGAATCCCCTTGTAAGGGATGGCAGCGGAAGCAAGCAGGCCCACGCAGAAAGCCTCATTGGAAGCCAGTACGCTTTCAGCTTCGACGTCATGGGCAACTTGGCATTGGAAGCCAGTACGCTTTCAGCTTCGACGTCATGGGCAACTTGGTCATTGGGTTCTCCTTCTCCCTCGCTGGTTCACATTAAAACCTTTTGCCCCTGCGAGATATCTAACAATTCTCCAATAGATAATAGTTAAAACACTAGAATGATAAAAACAAGTGGAATAAGCTTTAACTAAAGCGATATTAACGGAGCTTCCACAGCGGCCATGTTTGCCATTATCCCTGCTTGCTGTGGCCATCATCTGGCTCTCCCATGGTGCCTTTTGGGTATTGCCCCCTTTTCCAGGAATCTTCCCATTTATATATATAATGCAACACCTCTTTTTTTTTTTACTCCAGGCTTCCACGATTAGCTTTTCTCCAACATATACATATATATATAAATCTATGATTCTGCTGAGCTTTGCAAACAAATATATATATGTAGATAAATCTATGATTCTCTATGATTCTGCCAAACTTGCTCCTGTTTCCACGAAAAGTCTTATGATATATAATATATATATATATATCATCTATAGAATGCCTGTTGCTTCTGCTTCAACGAGAAGCCATATACATACATTGATGATTGCACACCTAAATTAATTAATGATACATATGATGTCTCCTGACATTTTTTTTATTTTCTGTTTCTGCCAAGCATCCACACGCAGTTTCTTCATACGAGAGATTTTTTTGCAAAAACAAAACAGGGAGATATATAAATATTAACAGAAGAACATACCGCGATTATTGCAAATATGTAATGTTTTTATTTTCAATTGATTTGATTTGGCTTCATGCGGCTTGAGATTGTGCTTGGTAGACAGAAAGAAAAGACAACGTGCCCCACGGTGGGCGCCAATTGATGAAGCGGAGCCGATCACCTTCTTCTGTCTCGGACCAAGTACCTGTAAAAAGGGTGGGGACTTGCTCCCCGTGATCCCTCCGACGCTTAAGTCAGTTCATAGGATTTTTGAGGGGTATAATAACAGTAATGAAAAATAATAGAAGAGTCCCTTAGGCCTCCGATCCCCATACCTGAAGAGGTTGTCCTCTATTTATAGATGTCTTTTAGCCTTTCTCTTAGGTGATAAGATATCTTTCAAAAGTAGAGGCCGATCCCCTTTTCATGGGGAGAAAAGATAACATTCCCTAATGGAGATAATTCTTGAGATCTTTGAGATAATTCTTAGGATGTTGGAGATATTCTTGTTGTATTGGAGATATTCTTGATTGACTAAATCTTCATCTCTCTCTCTTTCTAGTTCAAAATCATAATAGAGATTATGAAGACACATGGAGCTCCTAGGACTTGACACGTGGCGATCGCATATTGGCCTTTACTGGCACACATGGCTCCCAGTTAATGGTAACCTCCCTGGGGTAGTACAGTAAAATTGCCCCCTGTAAATATTCCCTCATCACAAGTCCTGCACAAACCCACCCCTACCCCCCTCCCATGGCTGTGGCTAGCTCTCTCTCTCTCTTTCTATAGATATATATATCTGCAAGTCCTGCACAGACCCACCTCCTACCCCCCTTCCATGGCTGTGGCCAGCTCTCTCTCTCTTTCTATATATATATATATATATTATATAGCCCATCACCTACCCCCACCCAACTCTCTCTCTGTCTCTCGTAACGAAGGTCGCATTCATCGCGGCCCTATGTGTGTATGTGTTTGTGTATATTGGGGGTGGGTGATGGCCACGGCCCTGTGTGTGTATGTATATATATATATGTATATAGAGTCAGGTGTATATGTGTATATATAGGTTTGAGACAAATATAACGGAGCCGTTTACTCGCATTGACGGTAATGACTAAAAATATATTTTTTTAATTATTTAAAGACTGAATCTTGAGGTTTTTTAGGTGAGAGACTCAATGCCATATTTTGTAATAATTGAGGGACTTTAAGATGTATTAAGCCTAAAAATAAAGTATTATAAATATTTGAATTAAAAAATTAAAATTTAAAAATTATACCATCAATTTATTCTAATATAATTCATACGGGTGGATCAAGTCAAAAGAAAATTATCTCAAAGTCTTTGAGAGGATGCTAAAAGAAAATTAGTGGTGAAATTTACTAGAAAGTGATGGGTTTGATTTAATAACCATAGCAACATGGGATGGGAGTGAGATATGAGAACTATATTAATACTAAATAATGTTTAATTTGTAAAATTAATAAAAAAGAAAATAGTCTTTCCCCCTACTTCATGCTCTGCCACTCTTAAGAAACAACGTTTTGTGAGGGCTCCCTGTGGGTTAGAGCTGGTAATTTTAGATACGATCCGATTACATGACATGACATGACACGGAGTTAAGTGGGTTAGGGTTAGGGTTAATTGGGTTTGGGTCATAAACGGGTCAACCCATTTATGACATGATTATTTTTGTGTCTTAAGCGGGTCAACTTGTCTAACCTGTTTAGACACAAAATGACACGTTTAATTAAACGTGTTAACGAATTGACCTTAATACGTTAACACGATTATATATAAAATGACACGTTTAATTAAAAGGATTAGTGGGTTAATCTGAACACGTTAACACGATTATACACGAAATAACACGTTTAAAACTAAATAACGCGTTTAACAGGTGACACAACATGATCCACTAAATTAAACGGGTTAAACAGGTTAACAAGTGACACAACACGACACGACACGACACGTTTAGTTAAACGGGTTAAACGGGTCATGTCGTGTTACACATTTAATAAACGTGTCGTGTTCGGGTTTAAGAAATTTGACACGATTATTAAACGGGTCGTGTTCGAATTAGCCTAAAATATGTTATACATATGTTTTGACAAAACACGATTATGACCTGCCAACACAAATTGTCACTCCTAATAGATATCATACACTGTATCTCTTATATATACGTTGTACTATAATTATTTCTTCCCACGTGAGTGAAACAGCGTGGGAAGTCCTTAAAAGTCAGTAATTTCACCTTTTACCCAAGAAAAAACGTCTTGACAGTACATGCTCTCCCACTCTCACCGTGACTCGTCAAATCACTCAATTGATGCTCTCCCACTCTCACCGTGACTTGTCAAATCACTCAATTGATTGAAAGGTACCCAATGGACCGCGAGAGGAAACCAAACCCATAATCTGCCAACTCCCGCTGCTATATATGGCTACCTTTACTCTCACCGCCATTGCCTGCTTTCCGGTGCCACTGCTCCGCAGCGTTTTTGTGCTTTCACCGCGCATGGAACAAGCCAACGCCACCGTTTCTGAGGCTCAAAGGTTCTGTTTCTATGCTTTTCTGTTCTTTCGTTTTAGATACACGAAAGGTTCTAAGAGAGAAAACTGCCTTCTCTACTCCTCTTTTCTCATCTCATCTCATCTCGAGTATGGATTGAGACAAAACGAGCCGTTTGGCATGCATTTTGAGACATGATAATTATCGATTATCATGTTTGATACTTCTTGATATGATTTCATGCTACATTATATACTACTAAATAACAAAATTGCACATTATATAGAAGGCGTCATCTTAATGAATAATTTGGTCATATGTGTAATGCCCCACTTTTCACAAAGCGTGCGTTAACTCGAGATTTCGAAAAAATTTAAATCAAACATCACATAAATCTCTCGATAGACATACTTTCATCAAAATCGTTTCTCGACAGTCCCGATCGTACCTTCTCAGTATAACAAAATTTAATAATTAGACTAAGATAGGCATTGTCAATCACATCAACAGAAGCAAGATCGAAACCTCAGATATATACAATTGATAATTCCATTTACATTAATCAAATCGATATTTCACATGAAAATATCAAATATTACATAATTTCTGAACATCGTAATCATAGACAAAATCCTACGACGACTAACACAACAGCTACATCTCGATGACATTCTTTCCCTTGGCATCACTGCTTTCACCTGGAACGTTTGAATATTCCAGGGATATAGTCCAAATTAGATGCTGAATCATCTAAGTGAGAGTTCAAAAACATTTTCATGTATGCAAAATCATGTACCAAAATCGATAAAACCCAACATGCACCAGCCTAAGAGAATCCCACATAGCATTTAGCCCTAACCGGGGAAAATGCAATCTCTCTAAAGGCGACACGACCACATCGACCCATTGACAACCCGATCTTGCTTAAGAGAGACAACCTCAACATATGAACCCAGGAATCACCCCATTGTCATCGTCAGGCTTTACGCTCCCACTCAAAAGCATTTTAAAACGCAACTCTAGCTCCAAGAGTGTCACATCAGCACTATCCTCGAAATCGACGTCACCTCGACATTAATGCTGTTGCTCAAAAGAACCTGAGGTGGTGTCCACTCGCAGCCCCACCACTTGAGCCACCAACTGGGATGGTGTCCACTCTCAGTCCCGCCACTTAGGTCCCGTAGGGTGAAGTCCGTCTCAGCCTTGTCCCAAGTGGTTCACCTAGCATTAATCCTAGGTACACATCCCGAGTGCTGTCACTCTGAGCTACGTCACAGGTTAACAACCCACATAACACATGGACGACACAAAACAAGCCAATGGTCGAAAATCATAACATGGATCACTTGAAATCACAACATGTGTCACTTAAAATCAACATTTAATGCACGTGTAAATAATCATTTGGATGATCCATCACAAAACCCAAAGGCAAAACAAGGTTTGGGGGCAAACACTCACAGTAAAACCATTCCCATGTTACTTGAAATCTTTTCGGGCAGAATCACTCATCTTGTAATTCAACTTTCTTGAAGAGCGCGAGTTGTCTCGATTTGCGTGTCTGGCCTCGATTCTCGTGCCTGACGCTCTTATACTCCAACCTCGAGCTTCTGAGGTCTCACGCGCCCTCACGCGCGGCGCGTGGCTGGCTGGTTTGTGCTGGCGCGTGGCAGTCACGCCCCACCTTCTTCAACCTCTAGCCGGCAGCCGGCGGGTGCTCCGATGGTCGCAAAACGGGTGCCGATCGAAAGCCCTCGAGAAGTCGATCACATCCCCACCGGTTTGAGGCCGAAAGGAAGCCGGAAAGTCGTTTAAAACTTGCGTTGCAGGTCGGCGGTGGCGGTCCGCCTCTAATCCCTCGGCCGAACTCAAAACGCCCTCAAACTCTCACCAAAATGCTTCAAATCACTCCCAAAATGATCCTTGCCTCCTAGAGACCAAAAGCCCTCTATCCAAGCTCCAAAAATCATTCGAAAACGGGCTCAATTTGGTGCTTCTTCCTCGGCCGAAATCCTTGGCTATTTATAGCCAAAATTCGCCCCCACGTGTCCGATCTCCGGCCAAGCCTTCTTCTCCATGCCTCCTAGGCCACCCTAGGCCATTCCCTGACAGCCCTAGGCTGTCCAAATGGCCGGATTTTCCGGCCACAATCGCGGCCAAATCTGCCATGTACGAGTGAAGTTTCTGAAAATTACACTTTAACCCCCTTAAATTTTTCTTTTGCATTTTGGCCCTTAACCTCAAGCCCCTGATCTTTCGAACACTCTCACTAAGACCCTCAAGATTAGTACTTCTCGTTTCTCCCTTGAAACTTTTGAAAAATTACCGTTTAGACCTCTCTCTCGAGCAATTTTAGAAAATTACACTTAGGCCTGATTGATTTATTTGACCTCAAATCCACTCGATTCAACCTGAAACCACTTAAGGGTTATTCTATACATCGAATACTAGTCATTGACACTCTCCGTTGACTTTTTGGATATCGTTTACAGCAATTCGGTAATACGACCTAATTGACAGCTGTATTTTTGTTATACCGAAAACTGTTCTCGATCTTCTTTCTTTCATCACTAAAAATCATAATTTTAATTTCTTGTCGATACTATACCATTTTCTTAGGCTATCTAGGGTCCGAGGTACTCCCACTGACTAATTCGATCGTCCAAAGCTGTGTTATTGTGCCCTATAGTCTTATTTTTCTTAAAATTCCAGTTATGCCCTTTATCAATTATCATTTTTATCCTCAAATTATCCCCCGATGTTACAATATGAACCAACTATCCATCGGTGGGGATTAGCTCCGATGCTTCATGTTTTCTAGCAAATGAATAATCTGGTCAAATGTGCCAAACAAGATCTTTTTTAACTTTATCCCATCACTAATTAATGCAGAATCATGTTCTCAGGTATGCAGTAGTTACAGGGGGCAACAAGGGGATTGGACTGGAGATATGCCGGCGTCTAGCGTCGGAAGGGGTCGTTGTCGTGTTGACGGCAAGAGACGAGAAGAAGGGTGCCGGAGCTGTTGAAGATCTCAAGGCTTCTGGGCTGTCAAATGTGGTTCTTCATCAGCTTGATGTCAAGGACGCAGCCAGCATTGCTTCCCTCGCGAGGTTTCTGCAAACTGAGTTCGGAAAACTTGATATCCTGGTAACAAACAACATAACAAGTCTTAGTTTCACTAGTTGTGATCCGTTATATGAACTCTAACTCGCCAATCATCACTGTGTATATATCATCACCCCGTAAATGAATATAATATATATATATATAAGCAGGTCAATAATGCAGGGGTAGGTGGAGCTATAATAGATGATGAAGCTTTCAGAGCCTTCACTCTTGCAGGTGACACCGTAAGTATTGACAAATTCATATCAAATAATGAGCATCTCATGCTGTAAGAAAATATTCAACTCTTGAAGAACAAGACAATTGATAATATAAAAGAAAACAATAGTTATCGGTTCCAATTAAAATAAAGAACTTGCTTATATGACAAGATATCAGTTCTAATGGCCACAAGCACAGATTGAATTTGAAATAAGTTCAGACAAATGCCACTCTTAATTACAATAATTCTGAGTTTGATCTAATAACTTGTACAGGTGAACGATGAGAACGCAGAATTACTGAAATTCATCGTGCAGACTTATGATAAGGCAGCGAATTGTGTTAAAACTAATTACTATGGCACAAAAGGAGTGACTGAAGCTCTACTTCCTCTCCTCCAACTCTCGGGGTCGCCAAGAATAGTCAATGTCTCCTCACGCTTCGGACTGTTGAGGGTAAATTCAACATTCTAGAATCTTCATATTCTAATGGCACCCGAATCTTTGAGTCAGACAGACAGAGAATAACTGATGTGCTCTAATAGTTTCTTTTTTCTGGATTCAGTTTATCAAGAATGAGAGTGCTCGATCAGAGCTGGAAGATGTTGAGAGACTTAGTGAAGATGCGATAGACAAGATTTTGCAGATGTTTCTAAGGGATTTTAAGGAAGACAAGCTAAAGGCAAATGATTGGCCTACCACATCATCCGCCTACAGAGTGTCTAAAGCTGCCATAAATGCATATACAAGGATCCTAGCAAGGAGATTCCCTCGTTTTCGGGTTAACTGTGTTCATCCTGGACGTGTCAAGACAGATTTGACATTTCACACGGGAAACTTGACACCAGAAGAAGGTGCCAGAGCTCCAGTGGTGCTGGCATTGTTGCCTGATGATGGACCTTCTGGCCTCTACTTTGACGAGATGAATGCATCATCCTTCCAGTGATGAGCATCCCACAATTTTCTGATTATAGATTGTGAAACATGGGCATGTGTATCTTTCGGGAGGAGGGGCAAGGGCACCAGCTGATGGCAGTGAAATAGTATTCCTTTCGATCTTTTAAGTTCAATATTGAGTTCTATCTACATAATGTGTTGACAACTGCAGAAAGATGAAAAACAAAGAATCTCAGAAACTAGATCTACCAGTCTTCTATGTTGAAATGATTAGATCTTTACATAATATAACTCAAAGCTTGAAAACAAGGACGTTCATCCCTGTTTGTACAGAAGCATAAACAATGAACAACTCACATATAGAATTTGTGACCCTCAAGGAAAGTGAGCAGATTCACTTTCCAACCGAGCTTCAAACTTTGGAGTGGCTCCTTGCAGCATTTCGTCTCGCACAGCACCCAACAAAGTAGATTATTGACTGATGTAATGAAACAGGTCAGTCAGAAAAAGGAATGGTCCCAAAAAAAAGAGAAAGAACAAAAAAAACAAAAAAAGATTACAGCAATAGTATGACCTAAATTTAGAAATGTGATCAATATAAAGCTTATTAACATGTAGTTGACAAAATGATAATTTACAAAAACCAGCTGCATTTGTAACATAATCATTAAATTTTGGGAATATCAAATTTCAAAAATACTTCATATTTTCATATTCATAATCACTCTATTTTAGCTAATAGTGATATATAATTTTATATGCTCCATATATATAGGTATTTCTTACCAAAACAACAAACAGAACCACGTTAAAGATTGCTACCACCCTCCATTCAGTTTTCATGTATTGTGCAACTCCAGCCCTGGACAGGAAAGATGATTAGAAACACAAAGGGACAAGAACTAACAAAGGAAATGGAGAAGTAAAGATGTTTACTTGCAGGAATCGCAATTATAACACTTGATTGACTTCGAATTTTTGTAAAGTTTGCAATCCTTGTTGGAACTGATTGGATGAAAGCTCAAGTCATAGTATGAGGCATTAACAGCAGGATACCCACATCTATGGAAGAGATAAACAGTTGTTAAATGACTGTTGTACAAAGAAAAATAGGCAGGGGAAAAAAGTCGGGAGATAAACAGTTGGAGAAAGAAAAATAGATTCTTCCAGAATATATTGAAAAATCCAGGGGAAAAAAAGACTATGTTGAAGAAAGAAAAATAAAATGAAGATCCATGCACCTTGCTTGCATTACGAATTTACAACTGCTGCTACAGATGCATAAACTTATCAGTAAAGGGGGAGAAACTAAAATATAAAAGACCAGCACACAAGGTCAAAGGAACATACTCAGATGGTGGTCGACAGCAGCCAGCCTCAATGGGAGTAAGTTTTGCAAGTTTGTACTGTTTAAGAGTCTGCATGAAGCGGTGAATTTTAAAAAATCTATTGAACGAAAGTGGGCTGCTTTTCAATGTTAGAAAAGTAACAAGAAACAGAATGCTGCTTAAATGGACCTTATAATTTTTGGACAGGTTATTACAGTCATCAGACTTCACAAGACAACTCCTTAGACGCACCCAGTTGTGGCTATTGTTTAGCTGGGGAAAGGAAGCATGATTAAGAAATAAAAAAATTGAAAAAAAAAAAAGAGAGAGAGAGAGAAAATTGTCATGCTGATGCTGATACTTCAAAATGTTAAACTTGTGCACCTGTCTTAAAAACCATGAACTGTAATCTTGAAGTTGATACTCCTTGTACCTGAGCAAAAAAACATCAACAGCCACTGTTGAGACAATCCCACTTCATCCACCCAAAGAAGCAAATGTTTAGAAGCAAGAAAGATATAAGAAGAAGAATTATATCCTCTGTAAAGCCATTATATCTTATATCATGTTTAAGTGAAGTCACAAAAAGGTGAACCACAGTTATTGAGGCACAAGGGCCCTGCAGAAGAGATGTTTAATGGTACTTTACTATAACTTCATACTTCTTTCCTCATCATTCTGGAGCTCATTTTCTAAAGGATCATGCATAATCAGAGATACCGTTCTCACCCAAGAAAATGAGGGACAGTATCAACTCAATTAGCTAGGTGATCTTACCTCAAACCAGCTATGTTGTGACCAGATCCATTATTGGTTACAATAAACCTAACAAAACAAGGAGGAAAGATCCAAGTCAGAAAACTAAATCACGGATATTGTACTCCTCATAATGAACATGGCAGCGAACCTGCTTCGGTTCTGTACAATGATGAAGAAAGACAGATGCCATAAACGCAGGAATGTGTCATGTAACAAGTGATGCCAATTGGAGAAAGGATATAATCTTGTGGTAAAAACTGCCAAAGGGGAGCGGGGGCTGACAATAAAAGAGGAGAAAAGGCCTATATATCTGCAGAAAACATACAGCTCATCGAGAAAGAGAATAGAAGATGACAGACAAAAACACCTAAACCACAATAGTGGGGAATTGAGAAAGGTTCCTTCAACTGCTCTGCTCTCTACTGTGTCATTTTCTTGCATCAAACACCATTCAAACAAGCCTCTAATTTCCAAATGAATAACCCCAACCCACATGAATAGAGGTCTGTCACTAACGTCCTTAAAAGAATAGAACTACTTGCCCATCATCACCTCCCAGTTCCTACCAACTGGAAAAAAAAAAAAAAAAAAGCCCCCATAAAAAGGAAACTCACCATGGTATCACTGCCCACAATAAGAAATAAAAAGATAAATCTAAAGAATAAACCTCAAAAAATCATAATCTCCCCCCCCCCCCAACAAAACAACTTGACCACAAAAAGGCATTCCAACACTGCCCATAAAGGACACCCCAAACACTACTAAACCGCCAACACCCCGCTGTGCTAGCTCTCTCAATCTAATGCATATTTGCTTTGAATTGATAAAAAAGATATATCCATGCCTTTGCTACCAGCATATTTATTGTGGGGGTCATCTTTAAAATGTAAAAGATTATTCCACTATGACCTGAGAACCAAAGGATTCAAACCTCCAAAGCTCCCTCTCCTCATGTATAGATAGCTAAACTAGGTACATTTGACCACTCCTTTCACACACAAAGAGTGAAGCTGATGCCCTGGTTTCCTTTACCTATATATCCTTTATACATCAGTGGACTAGACTCTAGCTCTATACAAATGCTTCAGTTTGGAAAATAAACCATGTCTATAGATCAACTAGAAGTTCACACCAAAAGTACTTCAAAAGCCTCACTTACATGACTTCACTAACAAGTAATATCATTCATGCAACAAATTGTTTATTTGCTCTTTGGCAGGGCCAACAAGAGATCTGATGCAGCTATCCAGGACCAAACGAGCCTGTGAACTAGCTGCTTGTATGTTATTGTACAGTCACTTTGATTCTAGGGATTACTTACCTTCTCTAATCAAGTGGGAAGTCTCCACAAAGGTATTCCTTACAAAGTTCTTTTGTAATTTACAATATGAGTTATCAAGTAATGCTCTCAACTTTTAGATCTCCTATGCAACTTGAATCAAGATTTGATTATTGAAAGTTTACAGCCTCGACCATTATGCTGTATTATATGATGAAAGGATCATCCTTCCCTCAGGGACAGTAGAGGCCTCTTTCAATTGAAAAAAGGTGAGCAATTATAATTTATAAGGCACTGAAAGATGATAAGAAACAGAAAAAAAAATGCAACAGAAGAACATTCTGAAAGACTAGGTATTTGCATAAATTTACCCAACAAACTAGAATTGCCCTTCTGATTTGGTATAATACAAAATCCAAAAGTAGATAATGGAAAATGACGTGAAATATGACATATCTCTAAAAACTACTTAGCAAATAGATGGACAACTAGCACATGTTGAAAAAGATTAAGGTTAATTACAAGGAGCTAAAAGATAAATGATAAAGAATTAGGAGCCAAAGCAGTAGATCTGTGAAATGCTGTGCTTGTAAGGAAGTTATATTGTGAAAATCACCATACAAAGCTTTAACCATGTCAAAATTGATAAAGAAATACTAATAAGAGATGGAATCATGTAAACTCTTTTAATTTTGGTACATGGAAAATAATTGAAAGTGACAAAGAGAATCCTCTGTAGGAAACTCATTAATTTTGTCTAACTTCGTTGAGAGGAAAAATCCAATCCATCTTCTATAACAGATATACTTACGCCAAAACCGTGAAGACCAAGATTGCAACCAAGATGAAGCACAGCATGATCAAATACTGCAATTCAGAAAGTTAAGAAATATGCAACAGAAGGAAATGATTATGTATGTGCATTTTGACATGCACACAGGAACATTCTATTTTTCTTTTCTTTTCCTTCCACAAATCCAAATTCCTAAAGTCGCATAAAGAAAGGCCAAATTGAAAATAACATACAGCCACAAAAAAAAAAAAAAATTGTATCATAAGGATACAGTCCATAACAATATGGAGCTCTTCTTCCATGCGCCCAAGAACCCAATTATTGATCTACAGATCAAACAAAATCGAGTGTTCGTAACTATACAAAACTGAAAAAAATATAAGCCAAAAAACTACTATATTCAACAGAATGCCTAGCAGAAACCTGAAGAAATTCAAATCTTACATTACAAATATGATGGCACCAAGGCCTAAAACTGGGAGAGTGAGAGACTTGCGACACCCATCATGATGAGTACTCATCCATACTCCAAAACCAATCACAGCGACCGCTAATAGCTACAAAAATTTGAGTAACTCAGGTACTAAACAACTGAGATTCAAAACTATACACTTTTGCGTGTGTGTGTGTGTGTTGAACGAAACTAGTATTGAACTATTTGTACCAAAGAAAACCCAAATCCAAAACACTAAACATTCAAAACCCGACAGAAATCAAGAATATCTTGAGCAGATATCGGTAATCAGCAACAGAAACGAAACCCGCTTGGGGAACTAAAAACCCGGGCTATTTAACAATGGCGGTAGAGAGTCATACGAATTTGCACGGAAATTAAAGAAGAGAAACTCAAAATGGCACATACCATCGTCAGGAAATTGATCCACCTGATCACAAAGGTGCTTGTTCCTGTACTCATTGCTTCAGAACTCCCTTTCCTCTCACAAACTTGCATACAGAGAGAGAGAGAGAGAGAGAGAGAGATGCTTTGGGGAAAGGCTGGGAGGGACAGAGATGAAGCTGAGAAGTAGCACTTTCACTACAAGCAAAAGGGAAACGGCAAAGTCGGCTTTGTCTCAATGTTAGCCCCCGTGATATAAATATATTATATTATATTAAATAATTGTTTCCTTTCGAATTATGTTTCCACTCCAAGCCATGATGATGTACCAAAACGTTCCCGAGTTCCGACGGTTTCAAAACGTTTTTGAATTGTTTTTATAATTTTAAAAATATTTTTAAATTTTCATAATATTAGAAATATAAGTTTTTATAATTTAAAAATATATTTTCGTTCATGAAGACAACAAAATTTATCTTTAAACCTTGTTAGAGACGAAAAAATTAGTGGAATGGAATTTTTTTATTTTTCACTCAAAATTTTTAATTTTTTTTAAAAATTTATTTGAATACATTGTAAAATTTATATCTATTTAACTTTTGAAATTTGTTGAATTTAACTTTTTTTACCTATTTTCTTGCATTTCCTTTTTTAATTTTTCTAAAAAATATTATTTTTTATTTTTATTTCATATTATATCTATTTTTCGTTCTCTATCTATGCAACCTAATCCACTTCACCCATTTTTGCAATTCTTATTGAGATGTCTAATTTAGATTATTAGTTGTTGACAAATGATTCAAAATAAATTGATATAATTTGAATGGTTAATTTTAGATTTCATTTGATGTGCATTCCATTTGCATTTGATGTATATATATATATATATATATATATATGTGTGTGTGTGTGTTAGTGTGTGTTAAGTGATGGGTAAATCATACCAAAGGTCACAAAATTTTGGTGTTTTTTTCAGTTTGGTCACTAAACTTTAATTCCTTACAAAGTGATCACAAAACTTTAAAATGTTTTGCAATGTGGTCACTAAAATGATTTTTTGATGGTTCTTAGTCAAAATTGCTGATATGGCAATGATGTGGCCATTGTCACGTCAGTAATTTTGACCAAAAATTGTTCAAAAATCATTTTAGTGATCATATTGCAAAATATTTTAAAGTTTTGTGATTACTTTATAAGGAATTGAAGTTTAGTGATCAAATTGAAAAAGAGGCCAAAATTTTGTGACCTTTAGTGTAATTTACCCGTTAAGTGATCGATTACTTGTGAGCCATTGATCTTTGATAAACCTTTAATCCAAGGCTATTAGTTATTCTCTCCTTATATATAAATTTTCAATCATCACTGTTTAATGAGAGAAATCCTAAACACAAAAGAGAAAAAAAAGCAAAATAAAGAGAAGAAGATCAAAAAAACTCAATGATTGGAAAGGTAAATGACGCAAAGTAAATCTAATCTTACTCTTTGTAAGTGTGCATCACTTTTTTTATGAATCATGCTAGATATACAATATTTTTGTACATCTTGGACTACACATAAGGGTATTATGACTAAAATACTCCTCGCTTTTATACACCTCGTGAGGGGTATTTTTGTCATTAGTACACCTTTGTGTAGCCCAAAATATAACAAAGGTATACTAATAGTATTATTCTTTTTTTATTCAATATAGTTGGGAGAGAGATTGAGTGCTGGGATTGCTCGAGTTGATATGAGCAATGTACTCTATTGTGTTTGTATCATTTATGTTTTTCGATCTATGTGTTGTTCTTGAGTAATCGTGACATCTTATGAGAGTTCTTGTATCTTTCGTTATATCATATGTCTATAAATCCATTATATATATTTACAGTGGATTGATTAGAGTGAAACTCTGTTGTAAGTATGATCATTTTGATCCGAACAAATAAACGCTGTGTTCTTTGATTTTTGTTTTCGTCGTGTGTTAGTTCGTATTTCGTTTCTTTGATTTGTTTTGATTTAAATCTTAGTACTATCGTAGTTGGTTATGTGTTACTTTCATAGAATATTAACATTATTAATTTTTATTGCATAGTAAATAATCACCAATAAATAATTTATCATTAATGTTAAATGTGTCTTAAAACTCAATATCTGAATATTATCTTCGTAAACCTTTTATTTTTATTTTTTATCCTTTAATTACGAACTATTATGCATAGTCATTAAGTGTATTCGGGGCTTGTTTGGTGCAAAATTTTTAGTTAATTTTTAACGCAGTTGAAAAAATCAAAGCTCTTTAGTAAGTAGCTTCAATTATTATTTATTATATCAAATACTCGAAAAATCAAAAATTTTAAAAGCTTTAAGAGACTGTTGCAGACCTATATTACACGAAAACAGAAACGAGAAATATTTTTAATAGGAAACGGAAACGTGAAAACGGATATTTTTTTAAAAAAATAGACATAAATAAGATCCGAAACGAGAATAAAAAACGTTTTTAAAACGATTTAAAAATGAAAAAATGACACCAGGTGTTTTTGTAGAACAATAGTTGCAGATAACAGACCAAGGCTCAGAAAGAGTAACGGGTACGGGTTTTGGTGGTTATCCAAACTATGAGACGGCAAAGGTAGAGAAGGGATTGGGTGGGAAAAGAAAGGGGATGGAGAGAGAATGGCGTTTTGGTCAGATTGGGAAGAAATGTTCAGATGCTTCATGTTTTGCCACCAAACACGACACGACACTGCACCGCTAACGGAAAGCGGTGCCGTGTACTTCACACACACGATCACTCCCCCCCCCCCCCGGGGTCAAACTTGTCTTTGACCGTTTTACTAATTATAATAAAATAATAATGATGATAACGTTAGCCTTTGGGAACAGTAACTGTGGCGGCTACGACACCGTGCCATGCGATGTTCAACCACGGACGTCTTTGTGGAATGGCAATCTGTAGGGCCCACAAGAATATATAAATTGGAATAATTATATTTCCTAGAAAATTAATTTAAATAATTGCATCAATCTACTTCAAATTTATCGTAAAATTTTTTATTAAATTTATTGTTAATTTTATAAAAATTCACTTGGATACTTAACAATTTTTGTTTTTCTAGAGATCTACTTAAAATCTATAATTTTATTAAAAAATATTACATTTTTCAAAAATAATGTTACGTTTGAAAAAGTGAGGTGATATTTAATAATAAGTTTAAATTTTAAAAAAGAAATTCACTACGACCTTACCCGAGAGCCTCTCTTGAGGATTTCTTGACTCTTTTAGAATTCATGAGTTGACCAAAATTGAGTGACTAAAAGGCTAACAAGATCGCCTAAAGACTAGTATGATCAAGAAACTGTAAAGATCAAGTCAAACTTACCTCTTACAAGCTCGAAAGAGAGTTTGAAATACTTATCAAAGATTGTAACTCACCCTCATTCTATCAGTCTCTTATCTTCTATAAATAGAAGATTCATTCTTTAACAAAAAGATACCCACAACTTTACAAAAAACTACAACTCTATTGACTTTCTACACTTCACTTAAGAGACCGATTTAAACATCAAAGAGGCCTCACCCATGCACCTAACCAATTTCTTCCTTACAAGTCACCCACATACCCTCATCAAAATTAAAATAGTCTTTTATACTAAAAATTTATTGTTATATTCAGACAATAACAAATAGAAAAATTATTGATAAACTCACAAGTGATCAAATTAGATCTGATTTGAATTTAGATTAGCTTGTTAAGTCAAAAGATTCAAATCGAACTCATATTCTTTATAAAGAACGTTTAAAATTTTGTCTGAATTTTCATTCATATGATAGAACTTATTAGAAACTCTTAATTTATACCAAAATATGTGTTATAAATTTAAAGAGCTAACTAATCATGATTTGATTAAATCATATTTTATATAAAATTTGAAATTAACCAAAGACATTAGAACTAATCACGATTTAATTAAGTTGTATTTCATATAAAGCTCGAATTACCCCAACCCATTAACTAATTCTGTGGACATAGAGACCTACATTATTGGGTCCAGCTTTAAGGTTACTTTGGATGCACTTCATGTAACGAGAGAAGAATGGGAATACAATTAAATATGAAGCATATTCACAACTGCTAAATCTGAAGCATTATCACTTGTAAGAATGCAGAATTGAGACAACAAGAAAGTCCATAGTAAATTGAGAATTTGAATTGCCAGATTGAATGAAAACTGGAATCAATTAAAGAAAATTGGCCAAAAGTATATTTATATGTCCAAAGTTTTTGCTTTTTTTTCTTGTAGAATCCCTAAAGTTTTTATAATTTTAAATATATTCCTGAACTTGGCCAAAAATATATTTATGTCACTAAACTTTTTATGATTTCAAATGTGGTTGTGAATTATGTAAAATTACTATTTTAAACACTTAGTAAGCAAGTAATATGCACACACACTAATATGACAATTTTTTGATAACTCTTCAACTCTCTTTCTTCGATTGCATATTCTTTCCCTCTCTCACATCTCCTCCGATTGAGCTTCATAAGCCTACTGGGTTAGATGGGTCACTGATATGCCCAAGTCGATGATCACCCTATTGTTTAGGAGAATCAAAGATAGAGGTAATCTAGGGATATCATTTTTTATAAGAGACACAACTGAATGAAACACACTCGGAAGAGATGCAGGAGATATTAGAAAGAGATGAAACATAATTAAAGAAAGAGAAGGATTTGAAGAGATGCCATCAAAAAGAGAAAAAAAGCTAAAAAAAAGCCCGAAAAATTGCCACATCAATGCATGCGCATATCACGAAGAAAGAGAAAGAGTTGAGGAAATGGCATCAAAAAGAGTAAAAAAGCTAAAAAAAGGTCAAAAAACTACCACATCAATGCATGCACATATCACTAATTTAAATAAGTGATTTTGCACAAATTAAGGAATATACTTGAAACATAAAAAAAAATTTAGGAACATAAATATGCATTTGACTTTAAGGACATATTTGAACCACGAAAATTTTAAAATTTTACAAGAAAAAAAACACAAATTTAGGAACATAAATATGCTTTTGACCAAAGAAAATTGAACAAGTTAGCCCATTAAATGACATTAATACAGTTACATGTATATGTATGTATGTGTATATATATATATATATATATTACTACCATATCAAAAGAATTATAATTACAACATTTTGAAGTTTCCTCCACACTGTAAACAGATCTGTATTAAGTTTATGGGTAGAAAAATGGGAAGAATCTTTGCAAAGATGGAACATCATCTTGCCCTTTTTCTTCTCCTTTCCCTTTAACAAGAAGTGCTATTGAATGCCGAGATCAGTGTGGATCAGCATTCATCAAACTCTCCGAACAGGGAGGGTATCGACACATGGAAAAGCCAGAGCAGCAGTGTGTCGCCTCATTCAACGCGGTTGGTGCAAGTAAGAATGGCAGATTTCATTTCCTCTTTACCCAAGGATGTTTGAACTATTACCTGCGCGGAATGAAGAACGTGAAGAGTATGTGTCAAAGAGAACATTAGGGTTGATAATCCAACCAGCTATAAGATAAAGGAAAAATAGAATAAGACCATGAAGAAATTTGAGGTGTAACGTAGTGAGGAGGTGTGATGAAGCAATCTCTTGGATGGGAGGTCGATAATCCTCTAATCCATAGATTATAGAGTCCTGATCTAATCCGGGTTTTTTCCCATGTCATACCTAAAAGCTTTCACCAAGTTTCTTTTAGACTTCCTCGATCTCTCTTGCTACAAATGTCTTTCATTTCATTCTATCCTAGCAAACGTTTCTATTAGTCTTAATCTCATATATCCAAACCATCTCAATCAATCACACATCTCGCATCTTCAAGAGATGACACTCCAACTTTATTATAAATAATCTCGTTTCTAATTCTGTCTTCTCTTTTACATAGTTGCACATCCACCAGAACAGTCTCAAGAAGAGTACACAACTAATTCTTCTCCGAAATAGTAAGCCCAATAGGAACAACAAGGACTCCACATATGCTATTACTAAGGAAGTTTAAAGATTAGCTGTCGAGGTCAAAACAACCTACAAGGGAAAGCATACTAGAAACCATAGACCACCAGCGTAATGCTTACAAGCAACAGGTTGATCTAAATATTCCTTGAAACTAGTGTAATGATGAGTGCATCAAGAAAAAGCATACCTTGGTCAAGGACAACTACACTCAAGTTTCTATCTATTAATGGTGGGAAGTCAGGCAAAGAGTGGTAGATTAACGAGATTATACCTCTTGCACTTTGTTTCCTGCTCGAGCAAGCAATTTGTATTCATTTTCAAAGATGGATGCCATGTAAACCTGCCAAAACATTGAACAGGAGCACTTAAAAAACTATAATATGACAAAAAAACATTCGGATAGCCCAGCAAGTTAATCTTAATCAAAAGCATACACCATCCAGACAAAGTAGCAAACCGTCCATTGATCTTTGATTTCTCAGACATGTTCTCAGCCCATAAGCAAGACACTTGAGCAGGTGCTTTTGCACCTTAATTTTTAAACACTAAAAGATTATACAAAAGGCTACAGATGGTATGAAGACATTTTAGTTCCCACTAACTAAAACAATCAAGGATTAATCCTAAATAATCAAATTAATTAAGAAAATGGAAAATATTGTACAATGATCACAAAAATGGATCGTGCCCTGTTAAGATTTTTATTTTTACTTTGTTAAAGTGGCTTCACTTTGTTAAGAAAACTGATGGAGATAACTTGGAACAACAGTTATGTAGATGTGTTAACTCCAGATAATCGTTTTGTCATTTTCAAAATGAAATAGAAAGAGCCTTCAAAAAGTTATCGATGTGGGTTACCATTGTGAACAGAAGCACATAATCCTAAATAAAATGGTTCCTAACAATTCAATTAAAGAAGCAAGATTTTTCCTAATGTCCCTCTTGACTAATGGACAGGCTAAAAAATTTTCCTAATGTCCCTCATGCCTATGTTGGTGACCCATGATACCTTCACAAAGGCTACTGAAATTAGAAGCATAATTTCTGATGCAAGGACAAGCGTAGAAATTGGAGCTTCATGCAATGACATTCACAAGCTTGACTTAGTGTATGCTAATCCGTTTTGAGCCAACTTTGAATACTTTTGAATTCCTCGCCTCTTGTACATTAGTCTTATGGAAAGCCTAGAAGGGGAAACTAATGTTGAGTTGTTCCCTACACAAATGGATGAGGTGATTAAACACAAACATATGTCAACTTTAAATGTTTTGACTTCCTTGCCTCTTGCACATTAGTGTTATGGAAAATCCTATTCAAAACAATCTCATGTCTGCAGGGTGGAGAATGGGAAAGGCTAAAGGAGAAGGCCAACATCCTGAAGCTGGCTTGGGAAGAAATGACCACTACTAAGAATTGACCCAGGACTTCAAGTAAAGAAACTTGAATGAGCAGGCTAAGAATGGGCAGCACTGCTGCTCGTTTTCCAAGCCTATCAGGTTGTGATGGGTTTTCTATGACCCTTTCATCCTCTGTTTCTTTTTTCCTTTCTGCTCCTGAGCTTCTTCATATATTTCTTCTTATTTAAGTAATAAAGTGCTTTATTACCATAAATTTAAAAGAAAAGATCTTCTTTAGGAAGAGAAGGCAACCTACCAAAATGACCAGCAGCAAATCCCTGTACAGAATTTATATATATGGCACATGTATATGGTCTATATGAGTTCCCAAAGAGGATAAATCATTTGACAAAAATGAAAGCACACACTCCACAAATGAATTACCACAAGCCCAGCATTTTATAAACATTAAAACTGGCCACCACTTATGTTGATTCTTGCACTGAGGGTATCTATACCTGGAAGGTAGGAGCCAATCCAGGGCTCAGGAAAAAGCGACCTTTTGATACAGATTGGATCCCTTCATATTGCTGCAATTCCTTGATAAGAAACTCCACATCCGTCCACTGTTCAATTTCATTATCAGAATTAGGAATGGGAACACTATATATAGATGCATTGGGTAAACTAGGGCACCAGTTTGAATAACTACTTCACACCGCACAATCTTGAATATAATTCATGATGAAAATGGACTTCTGAAATCCAATTGTTCCTTAAAAGGCAGTTTTTTAGCTTAAACAACAAAGCAAAGATTGATTTTGTTGATATTATTAAGAAGATCATACCAAAAGGCTAAAGAATTCAAGAAGTGACTGGAAGGCCTCTGTCACAGATCCCATATCAGATAAGAAAGGGAATATCTAGAGCCATATAAGAAGATAGACAGCCACCTAACAACTTAAGCTTTCGGTATGAATTGCAAGGACATGACCTATGACAAAGGGGTATTAGAGCGGTCCATTCCTTGATCTGAATTCATGCCAAGCACTCCAAGTGAGAGTAGGCAGGGACCTACTCGCACAAGGGGCAGATAATCTCTCTTGTGGCACTCCCAGGGGTATAGCTTGCAGCCCACAAAAAGAGATTCAAGTTCCAGTAATAGAGTTATCACAAATTATGTTTTAGGTCCACCAAGAAGCTAGCTCAGAAAGTTACACAACATAGGGACCGTATCTGGAGGACACAGTGGAAGCCTTGGTAAAAGAAAGGTGTGCATCGCTTAAGAAGAAAGCTAACAGAAGATTACCCCAATATTAAAGCTATTTGTTGGGCATGTCACTAACTCACAGGCATATGGAGAAATTGACTAATCTATACACATAAAAAATATAGTGAAGGTTTATTGGTAACAAGTTTTCCTCCAACAAGAAAATGTAACTGTCAGTGGTCAACCTGGAAATGTGTAACAATTTAACAAGTGAACAGATTTTATTGATTAATTATTTCTGTTTGGCCACCAACGCTAACTTTGTTAGGATAAGATGCAATTAATGATGATGATCAATTATTTCCCTATGGATGTTATAGATGCTCACTTTGCAGGCACAAGCCCACCCAATCTAACTATGATCCTTGAAAGCCTTAAAAAGCTCATATTGAAATGGTGAAAGTGAAAACCTCGGTATCTCCTTCAGCTGCTTGTAATCTCCCATCTAGAGAATGTTGATCACCAATTACAGCCTCCAACGCCTCAATCAATGGATCTGGCTGCCATAGAAAAAGAATAGAAAAAACACTTTGAAATCCAAGTAAAAAAGCTTCCTCGTCAAGATTGATGTTTAAATACGAACAAACAGGACCAGAGATGGATTACCGTTATTTCCTTTAATGATAGAAAAATGCGTTCAAGCGAAAAATCTAACTGGTGAACTTTTGCCTCCACAACCTGCAAGCAGAGTGAGCATGTCAGAACTTGGAGAAACTCCAATTAAGATAATTTCATGACAAGCATGCAATACAGGGAAAAGAGCTTTAAGCTCTAGACAGAGAAGCAGCCTTCCACAAAATTGATTTGTTACCTATCCTCGTAGTGCTTATTACAAACTAAAACTTTAACCTGGCAAGGCTTGGATATTTCATCAAATTCTTAGGCCATCTTACAGAACTAGTTGACTACTACAGGATGGTGCAAATACTGGATGTTGTAGGAAAGTGCAACAATTGTTGACTTTATAAATTGTAATAGGAGACTAAATTTTACATACCTGACCAACTTTGAAATATGATGCAGGGTCCAAAGTGGAATCCCATGACACTTCTGTCTGGTGAATTAGTGCAGGTACTCCTTCTACCTATATTTTTGGACACATGGGTTAGATATTGATAGACAATGATCTTCTCACCTTGAGATAATATAATGGTAATAGGCTAATAGCCCCATAATAAGGAGCATTAGATCCATAAATGAAGAGAAAAAAAAATGAGATTATAATCAAATGCACTCAGCATCAATCCAAGAAAAGATCACTCCCCAAAAGTTTTCTTGGATTCACAGGTCATTTGATGAAGCTATGACTGCCTGCTTTTGAAGTTACATGATAAGCAAACCTTTTACTTACCTCAACAAAAATACCAAAGTAAGTAATCTTTTTGATGCTGCATTTCACAATATCTCCAATGCTAAGTTTGGCCTGCAATCAAAATACAAGAGTATAATGTACTTGTATCAAATAGAAAATTAGCTTCCACATTCACAAAAAATGACAACAACATAAATAGGATAGGCCACACTTTTTTTTTTTTTTTTGCTAATCATACAACAGGCCACACTTGATGCTCTTGACTTTCACAGAATTAAAGCATGGAGAAAAAGTGCCGGGTTGTTTCAGAGCACAATTTTATTAATTTATTAAATTACAAGAGATGCATAACTTTAAGCCACAAAGATTCAGTTGCTTCCCAGGGCCAATCACACGATTCATCTAGATAATTGCCCATTGCATGTAGTACAGGCTAATATGCTATGGGACAAGATGGATCTTGGAAAGAGTCAGATACTTAGTTAAAGGCAAAGAGATCTGCTATCAGAGAGGAAGGGAGTCAAAAACTGAAAAAAGTTTAAAGAATGATGTATTGATTTGTTGATCCATTAAATTTCATAAAAAAAAAATTCACGCTATCTGTGAAGGTGTGATTCCATATTAAAATAGCAATGACAACACTACACAACAGAAATTTCTCAAGTGCCTAGGTAAAAAGTAACATAATTCTTGTTAATTGTCCAATATATTGAATATTACCACCTATTTCCTCCGTAGTTCAGATAGAAACTTCAATTATTATCGATACAACAAGAATATACAATTAAGAGTTTTGACTTGAACCATGCAAATAGAAGGTGTTGCTGCTTGTCAAAAATAAGTAAAAAGGTAACAAAGAAAGGGCAAGGAAATTTGGCCAAAGCAGAAATTTTAATATTCATTAAAGCGATATAGGACAATCAAAACCACCAAAAGAGAAAATAAGGTTAAAGAGTTCCTTACGCAAGGAAATTTGGCCAAAGCAGAAATTTTAATATTCATTAAAGCAATATAGGGGCAATCAAAACCACCAAAAGAGAAAATAAGGTTAAAGAGTTCCTTACCATCAGACTTCTCTTTTTCTCAACCATTTCCACCTTCTCTTTTGGCTTTAGGGAAAACAGTAACTTTCTAGTTTTTCTGTCAACCAATACTACATTTGCTTTGATTTTCTGCAATTATGAGCATTATGAGTATTTTAAGCTGAAGAAAAAGCTTCTGACATAGAATAGAATTCTCTAGACCTGGCCAACAAAGGATGATAAGAATTTGAGCTTTTCTTGGTCATATATCCTAAGAAGATCTTCCAGTTTCATATCAGGTGAAATCTCTACATCAGATTTTTGAGCTGATTCTGCACCCAGATTTGAATCAAGAGAAGCACTCTCTGATATCCCATAATTCCCAACAATGCCTAAACTCTGCTTGTACTTAGATGGATCCAAGCCTTTCCTCCTCAGCCATGATTCAAAAGCTAAGAACTTCCACCTGGCAGCAAGATTACGGTATGGTAAAAATCCTATCAAAGAGCCAAAAGATACCTGTAAAATTATTAAGTTACTTCAGACAAGAATAATAGAAATAATAAAGTTTAAGATTTGGGGGCGGGGGACGGAGTCAGTAATATAAACATTAAAAAAGAAGCATATATGAAAAATTGGAGGGCTGTGGCAGTAAATGTACTCACAACAAAGCCTCTAGTACTGGAACTTATCAGCTCCACTTCTTCTCTTGATCCTGTTTTAACCAGATCCTCAACCCTTCTCCAGTCATTATCTTCATGGTCCTACATTTTAATACAGAACTGAGGTTCCATCATATGATACCAATCAACTAAATGAAATACGGGGATGACTGACATATTGAACAAACCTTTATAGGTGAGGTTACAAGGAAATTCTCAAGCTCAAAAGCATTTCCATAACTTTCAGTGTTCACAACAGCTGTCTCCTCTCTAGTTAACTTTGATTTGCCTTTTCCAGATTGGTCTAGCCTATAATATAGCATTTCATTAAATAATTGAAACTAGTGAGAGAAGATCACTGGGTGTACAACTTACATCAATTCTTGTTTCCCATACCTTGCTGGTTTCCCTTTGAGAGCTGATTCCATAGAGAACTTGATGTTAGCGTCCACCAATTTTGTTTCTGAAGGTGCATCAGAAGCACTTATTTTGTCAGTAGAACCTATCTCGCTTTGATCAGGTTGCTGCAATCCTTGAAGAACCAAAGGCAACATTAAATTCAAAGTTCCAAGAATAGAAAATCTGCATGAAATTTAGTGAGCCATTACCTGTAGCAGAATCCTCTAGCCCAAAATCTCCTGGGGTTGAAGCATTTCCACTCACCATAGATTCAGCATAACTGCTTTCTGCTGGATTAACTTTTTCAGTAGATAAGTTCACACCTCTGGAACCAGGCACTTCAAGATCATCAAAAGAGCTAGACCCTTTACAATCCTCTGAATTGAAATCCTTTTCTTTAGGCCGGTTTAAGAGTGTGACATCAGTGGTTGCTTCAGAAAATACAGGTGTTGTTCTGCCACAATTCTCTCCAACACCATCCTTTACCGTGGTATCATCATCAGCAGAGGGTCCTTGTTTGTCACAATTCAAGGCCCCACTCCTCAGTTCAGGCTTCTTTAACAACGTGATATCACTAAACTTCTCTTTCTTCTGTATTTTCCCCATGTTCAATAACAAATTTGGTTTCATTTTCAACTTTGAGGATTTTTCAGATCCAATATCATCCTCGTTGAATGTGGTTGGCTTCCGCAAAATAACATTAGGAAGGCTGCCTTTATTGTTATCTAATGGCTTCCTTGCAGGTTGTTGGCTTGGTTTCTTTACCCCTGATTGTATAGGTTTATTCTCAACCCCAGACTTGATTCCTTTCTTGGTCACTGGCCGGACCAAATTCAATCCGCTCACCGATTTTGATGATTTCCCTTCTTCCGATCCATCAAAGGGAAACTCTTCTATCTCATCGGTTACTGATTTACCCTTCTTCTTATAAAATGATTTCTCAACTTCCAGATAAGACATTTCAGGGTTTGATTTTCTACTCATTATCTGAAACAAAATAAAGAACACCAATGCTTTACATGACCAAACAAATGTAGAAACCCATAAAGCACTAAACTAGTAGCCCACATTCTGGGAAGTGAAAACACTGAAAATTTTTTAAAATGATCTCTCATTATTTATTTATTTATTTCTATATATTTCCAGATTACACTAAGTAAAGATTTCTATACTGAAAATTTTAAAACTGTAATCTTTACCAAACCACATAGTAGAATTACATCCACTAATTCTATGATTGGAATTAGGATTTGTCTAAGAATAGGATTATGAAATAAACTATTGCTACAAATTTTTAACTGATGCTGACTCCAAAAATTGGTCCTTTTGATAAACTCCTATTCAATTTCTAACCCAACCAAAAGAACAAATAAAATTACTTAGCCAATAATTCTTTCTTTAAATTCATTCATTTTATTATAGCCAGACAACCAGACAACTTTTTTTTTTTTTCTTGAAACCACAGTGCTCATAGCATCTATGCATAGACCACCTACTTAAAAATTGGAAAAATAAAAAATAAGAAAAATCGATTCGCCGTATATGAATACAAATTTACTAAAAGCATCCACAAATGTAGAGAGAGGCTGGGGAGGGGAGGAGAGAGAGTAAAACCTTTGCAATGGTGAGTTTGGGATCTTCGCCAATTAACTGGCCGAATTTGAGCTCCATCCGGTCCCACGAGTCAAGCTGAGGCTCTTCCCTGGAGGCCGAAACGACAAATTTACTAGGTTTTGAGCGGAGAGGTACATTTCGAATCATTCGTCGTCGTCTTCTAGAACCGATTATGCCGGAAGGTGCAGAGAATCGGCCGTCGGAGGCTGCGGTGGTGGCGGCCGCGGCAGTGGTGGCAGTGGCAAGAGCGAACCCGTCCATTGCTGAGGAAGCAGGATTAAACACATGAGACAAAGAGCATGAGTGAAAGCAATGGGCAATGGGACTGGTAAATGTATTGGTTAGTGAGCGATTGTTCTATGCACTCTCTCCCCCTCTCTCTCTCCCCTTCCCTCCCTGCAACGGGATGAGACACGAAGAGGAAGAAGAACGGCTCTCAATTTTTCTGCGGGGTTTTATCCGTCGAGGATGCGACGTGGCATTCCACGATTCGCACTACACTTTGCCACGTGTGATAATAGGTTCCATCTCACTGTTTAATCCTATTTGCACACCTAAATTAGACTCATTCAGTTAGAGATGACAAACGGGCCGGTTCGGCCCGCCACCAAGTAGCCCACGGGCCAGGCCAAATTGGCAAGCTTAAAAACTGGCCAGCAGATTGCTAGCCCTAGCCCGGCCCTACACGGGCCCGCAAGCGAGGGGCGAGGGTGAGGGCAAGAGCGAGGGGCGCGGGCAAGGGTGAGACGAGGTCGAGGGCGAGGGCGAGACAGAGGGTGAGCAAAGGCGAGAGCGAGGGGCACGGGCAAGGGCGAGACAGAGGGCGAGGTGAGGGCGAGGGCGAGGGTGAAGGCGTGGGCGACAGAGGGCGAGGGCGAAGGCGAGACAGAGGGCGAGAGGCGAGGCTGGCAAGGGGCGCGGGCGACAGAGGGCTGTTTTGTGGTTGGGGGGCTGTATGGCTGATTAGCTAGCCAAGCGGGCCGGGCCAAATCGGCTCGGCCTTAAATGGGCCAACAAAATGCTGGCCCTAGCCCGGTGCCGGGCCGGGCCCCAACGGGCCAGCCCGTCGGGCCAAGCCCATTTTGCCATTTCTACTCATTCTAGAGATCCGACAGGCCTATCGAGTTGTCCATAGAAAGGGGATAAAAAGACAATTTTATCCCCGTTCACATTACAAATTTGTAAAATAAGTCATTACCTCTGCGCCTGCTCTGTTGTCTCCCTTGCCATGGCCGCCGCGACGCCTCATTGCCATCGCCTTACATTGCCTCTGTCGCCTCTCTGCCATCACCGCCTCGCCTCGCTGATAGTCGATGATAGCAGAGAGGCGACAGAGGCGATGTGAGACAACGGTAGCGAAGTGCCACAGCGAGGCAAGACGGCGAGCATGGCAGGAAAGACAACAGAACATGGGCAATGCAATCCATGGGAGGGGAAGGGAAAGAGCAAGACATGGGAGCAAAATCGCCTTTTTGGCCCCTTTCAGTAAACCTATCGGTAAGCTCGTCAGACTTTCTAGAATTTTCTCCTAAATTAACATTTCATTCAACAATTATCTGCACACTTCTCACTTAATAATTAATTAATAAAATGTCAATATAAATACACAAATAGAATTACTCTTAACATTAATTAGTGAATCCATTGCATTTACAAATTTATTAAAATATTTGATAAAAATTTAGAATCGGTTCGTGTTATAGTAATGTTACCTTTTAGTTAATAAATTTTAGTAATTATTGAGTTTGAATTGGTTCTTCTTGTAAAATAAGAACAGGGTTTAGTTTTTGAGATTTTTTAATATTTAAATTAATTATTATATTTAATAATAATATAATAAATAGGGTACTTGGTTTTGAAAAATAATTGAAAATCCATATAAATCAAAATAGCACGTTTATAGAATTTGATCCTTTAAATGGACTGGCCGTCCAGCTATGGGCATGGAATTGAGGCCATGGCCTCCTTGGTTTTATATTAAATCCGAGTTGTTGTAACTCTAGGGCCTTGGTCTTGAGAACTGAACTGGAGATTCCACTATCAATGTTAAAAATTATTAATTTTTTATTTAATCTCTTTCTAATTTTTTGTTAAATTCTATTAATGAAAACTAACTTAATTTTTTATTTAATCTCTTTCTAATTTTTTGTTAAATTCTATTAATGAAAACTAACGTGATATTTTTTAATATAATTGTCAAAGTTATTGGATCATGAGATTTAAATTAATTTTAATATTAAGTGATTTTAAAATATATACGAATTTAATTTTTATTAATAGAATTTAACAAAAAATCAAAAGAAAGACTGAATTATAACAAAAATCAAAATCTAATGGTTGTGGTAACCAAAAAAAAAAAAAAAAATTAAAGTACAATGAATAGTTTGCTATAAATTACAAAATTTAGGAACCAACACAATCCTTTGTTGATGTAGAACATAACATCTCTCTATCTACCTTTTCTTTCTCGCTTTATCTCTTCTTTCTCAGTGTCCAAACAGAGCCGAGAAAGCAGTGGCAGCAAGTGCAACTGTGCAAGAGAGCTGTTCCACCCTCATTTTCCTGCTCTCTGCTCTCTTTCCCTCACCTCAACATATTTACAACCACACACCACTAGCCAGTGCCCAGTAGCAATGGCACTATCAGATGGATAATAGTACTGACACTTGTAACATGTCAAGTAAACAAAAGAAGAGAATCTCAAGAGAGAGCATGAGAGAGACCCCCAGATCACATTTAACTATGAAAGACAGTGTTAGAAAGATGATAGAATGCCCCTAACTTCCTTTTCTTCTGCCCCAAACTTCTTCATTAACATTTTCCATTGCTGTTTTATGGCTATGGTAGATTTACAAATCAAGGGAACCTAATATCATCCTGAAACTTGAAATCGGTTTCAAGCTTTGAAGCTGATCAGCTCGGTTGTGCCTTTCTCCATCTCGGTCACGAGCAATCAGCGCATGACCTTAGTTGTACGTGCAGTTTCCTTTTCTTTTATTTAGTTTATGGACTGTTTCATACTGTCAGTTTGATACTGAACATATATCAATCAGTTCAGCACCATCTTTGGATGAATATGTCACCTATATCAACCACAAATGGCCATATATCAAAGGGTTCAGCCTTCGATTGTGGGGGGCAGGGGGAGAAGGAAAAACCAATATTGATGGGATAATTCAAATTAGTAAGAGAATATAGATAAAAAGTTTTTCTGGGAGAAGAACTTATTCTTCCAGGGACACTGGTTAATATATGCAAGAAAGTGCTTTCAGAATAGAAAAAACAAAGGATAGAGTAGAGATAAGACAGTTACCTTCAAGAAATTTTGCAACAATATGAGTAGAATTGTTATGAGCTCTCATGCTTCAGTGTTTCTTAAAGACTGTGGACTGATGAAACAGTACCTCATGCTTCTGCTTATGCTTATGGATGCAGACAAACTTTCACTTTCATAAGACAACTGAACTATACCCATTCAAGAATCTCTTAAGCAGGGGCGAAACTACATATGTTCGAGGTGGGCAATTGCGCCCCCCCCCCCCCCCCCAACATATAAAATTACCCTTGCCCCCTTGATGTTGTGCATACAAATTATTATGCCCTCTAATACTTGCCCCCCTTGAAATAAAAAAGATAGGGGACAATTAAGTATTGCCAAAAAAAAAAAAAATAGTATACAACCTTGAGACTTGCCCTCCCTGACCCAAGGTCCTGACTCCGATGTTGCTCTTAAGCCATAGTTTTTCTATTCAATTTTCATACTTCCATACTAAATTCAACGTAACCCAATTGTCCATTAACAAGAATAAGAATGTTAGCTTGATGAGAAGAAAATATTGACCATTTGCTTAATATACATCTTTACTTCATCAAATAATCAGTAGTATCTCAAAAGAAGGGTGTCACTGTCCACAAAAGAATGCCAATTGTTACACAGCAACAACAACAGCCACCACAAGCCTTAATCCAGCAAAAGAATACCAGTTGTTGGGGACAAACAAAGAAAAAAGAAAAAGAAAAGCACTGAAATATGCCAAATGAACTAAGCTGAAAGAAGAAATCAATAAATCTTTCCATATTGTACTTGTTGGTTTCACCATGTCAACTAAGTTATGGAACACAACTATATCAATTATCCTCATTCACCACCATCTCATAAAATTTCTCCATGTGAAGATGGTGTTCAAACTTCATTTCATCATTACTCCGCCAGGGGATATTATCCACTGCCGGTCCCAAGCCCGGATAAAGGAGGAGGGTTGCGTTAGGTAGCCGACAGCCAGCGTAAAACTTAGTCGGATCCAAATATGAATTCTAGACAAACTATCTGTTGGGATGTAACCCACATAGAAGTCTAGAATTCATGTAGCCAACCCCACATAGTGGGATAACGGCTGGATATGTTGTTGTACTGTATGTGAAAATAGATGCAGCATGAAAGTGTAACTAAAAAATTGCCACATTGACATATAATAATTGGCATGTAGAAAGGTTAAACTACTGTTTTATAAAAGGTCTCTCTTTAAGAGTGTTCATTTGGAGAAGTTGAAGAGACTAATAAGATTTGTTGAACTTGTTGCCAAATTCTATGAAATCCTTGAAGAATTTTAATAATTCAATGGACTAATATGATTCATTGAAACTTTTGTCAATTTTTACATTCCTCCAAGGAGCCCCTAGTTTGCAGGTGATCAACTGAAATGCTGTGAAATTTGCTGTGTGCTCCTACCAATCAATTATCTCTTTCATTTAGTTTTAGAATTGAATGCATTCATTTTCTTCTTTAATGAAGAAAAACAAGTCCAGAATAGCCATACACCACATACAAAAAAGATTTCCTAAAATGTTGTAAATAAGTTATAAAGTTGTTATTCAACAATAAGTTACAAGATATATTACAATTTTTACGCCAACACAAAAATATTCATACATATGTATGTTAAATGATATAAAATAAAAAGAATAAAAAAAATGTGCAACGCACAGGTAAATGGCTGATGTACATTATAGGCATGAATTGTTCTAGATGAATTAGAAAGCATGAAAGGAAAAAAATTGTTATGGTCGTATTCCTGCACCTGCCTGTATGTTTCTTCTAAGCGAACCAACACATATTAAGATTGCATTTTCCAGAACTTCTGGCACCAATTCAAAGAGTATAAGAAGTTTGTAGATGTACTGAGAAGTGAAAATAAGATGTACACAATTATCCACTACTTGAAGGAGATAGAGGACTTACCATGAATGTTACAGGAAATTTCCTACATGATCTCAGTACCCACAGGATCCACCGAAAAATGAATGGGAAGTGTTTTACTGGTGATTGATTGGAATTTGGAGCTCCACACCTACATTTTCAAATTCAAAGATACTTCAGATTCCAATCAAGAATAATCTCTTCCACATGATAAAAGACTGAATAACTAATAAAATCCAAAAGGTTTTGAATTCAAAAAGATAAAAACGTTTCAAGTATTATTTTAGTTAATCCTTCAGAATATTTTCTAAATGTCTAATATATTCATCCAACTTTGTCCTTGCATACACATAATTTCTGTATTCTGGAGAATTTCTGTCAAATTTGATAAAATTAGAACAAATAGGAAGCCACAGGAGAAGAAAGTTTAAAGAAATGAGCAGTTTTATCATTAGTGAACTTCAAAAATTAAAATATATATATATATATATCTGCATTTTCTTGATTAGTGATCCTAGGCCATTTCTCAAAATTAAAAGAATTTCTACACCAACAGGGACCTGCGTCTAAACACATGTAAAAGTAGCCAAAGTGAGGCAAGGCATGCACCATAAGAAAACTAGAAACAATTTAATAAACTCAACAAAGAAACTTGATTTTGAATCTAGGAAAAAGGTAAAAAGGCTCCTTACATCTTTGTATTCTGAACTGTTCATAAACATCTCAAAAGCCTCAACTGTGGAACAGATAAACAATTAGCAGTTGGAAGAATGGAGTTGACCAATATTAGGATATGACATAGTGCGAAAGAGCTCACATGACCGAAATCGTACCACCACTCCATGTGTATATTCCTTACTGGTTTGATTGAAATTTGAACCTAAAATTAGAGTAATAACAGGTGGAACAAGTAAAATAACAAGAACTACCTTCAGAAGAGAGAAAAACAACTCCATGTCTTTAATACACAAGTTAACTGGACATGCAAAGGATGCAGCCTAAGTCACTAGAATGTCCCTTAAGAAATCAAAAAAACATCTTAAGCCATGTAATTTGTTTATGAAACAACACAATGAATGATTAATGCAACTATAATCAAGTGGCACATGGAAGAAAGACCAATTCAAGTTTGGCGTGCTATTTCAAATTTATAGCTATATCTACTATATTTTTAAAAATATACATATACTTTTTTTCATAAAATTTAACCTACATAATATAATACTAGGTATTTTACTGTTTTTAATATTAAGTTATTATTCAGTAATAATATATCAACTTTAACTTAGGATTCAAAATTTTGTTTTGTAAAGTTTTAGTCCCCTTTCAAAAATGGAAAAGAAGATTTTTTATTTCTAACAAGCAAAAATTAAATTGAAAATTTCAATTTTAAGTCACAAAAATAAAATATACATATATAAAGAGATATAATAATGTAAAACACTTTTCTTGGACGAAATAATATAAAACACTTTTGATGGCTTAAAAGGAGATAAATTTTTAATTGACATGTTATAAAGATAATTTTTAATAAAATAGAAAAAAAATTTAAACACTACAAATATTCAATTCAATCTGGTGCAACCTGAAAATTTACAATATTGGGCAGTATAAGCTAGTAAGCAAGCCAGTGCAAAATATGCTTAACGTTGTACGATTTTTATATGACACAGTTTGATGTTTATAAATATTGAAAGACCAACTATCGTAATATACAGCCAGAAAACCTCAACTGAATTTCAGAGATTCTCAGTTTATACCACCTTGAGTAGCTTGGACAACTAAGGATGGAAATTCCATTGCCAGTTTTGCCAGGGAAGACAATGCATCATCCACAGACCTGTCAGCTGCACTCTCTACAAATTTAATGAGAAGAACAAACTCCACACCATAGTTAAATTCCTGTCAGTAAAAATAATTTATCGCCCTTCAGAAATCATAAACCAGCAAACAGAATCTAAACCATGGTCCAGGGTATGAAATGAAAGTAGAAGACATCAATCATTGAATCTGACACAGACAAAAGAACCAAAATTTAATTTCCAACAATTAAGGCCAGGATCTCATCTTTGTTTCAGGCCCTAAATGCTTTCTGAACTGAGCCATTAAGATGGTATTTTTTTTCGGTGTCTAGATTGCGGAATATACTTCTTAAAAATTTGGTTTCTCTTCATAAAGGCACAATCATAGGCAATGCTACAATTATCTCATTTTATATTCCATTCTTGAGAAGCAAGCCTCTTAAAAAGCAGAATGAAATTGAACAGATTGATAAGACTTTATTCTAACCTCTCCTTTCCGAAATATAGGTAGGATGTCATCTTCGACTTCAGATTCATAATCAACATTTATTAGCCCCTGTACATATGCAGCAAGTATAAGTCCAAAAAACTGCAGATGCATAACACATAGGTAAAATAATGACGTAAAGAAATGGGAAGAAATGAAATTCAAAGGAACTGTTCTGGTGTTTACATGTTGAGCATACATGGCAGTAAGGATTTACATAGTCCTTCAGAACTCCCAAGTAGAAAGGATTACTGTAAAACTTTGTGAGGTCATCCTTCCTTTGGAAACGAATATAGAAAGCATGGGTGTAATTTTCAAGATTCCTATCAGAGATACGACCTGCAAGAGAAAACAAGTCACCTCAGTTCAAATGACACTTGACCACCCAATTTGTTATGCACTAACCCAATTCTTGAAGCTCATTCATTTAATACAAAATTGCAGACTAGCTCTCCAATTGCTTAGGAAGAGTCATCCAGAAACAAACAAGCACCAAGGTCAATTTTAGGAAGAAAAGGAAAGGAAATATCCTCTTGAGATATTGAATTGATACAAAAAGGAATTTTCAAAAACCAAGAGTATTAAAGGAAAATAACAACCTCAGATGTTTTCCAAACAAATATAGAACAGATCACAACAGGAAGTTATTGTTGTTGGAAATCCAAATGATGAACAAAAAGATAAGCAGCCTTGGCCTTGTGATAAAGACGTGACAGAAGGAAGATACATCAACAGAAGTGCTGCCAGAAGATAGAGACAAGGAGAACTTAAAGATTGAGGTGATAAAGAAGAAGAGGCTCCTAGATAATGGGAGAAATTATAGGAGCTGAGATTATAGAGATAATATACCAAAATAATAGGGAACAACAGTTATCCTAGTAGCTATATATCTATACCGAATTCAAAGTTAGATAGAGTTCTAATCTCTTATAAAGTAGATCAGCAACATACTTGTATAAATATAGGATTCATAATTCAATACATGGTATGATTGATATTTTTCCTATAATTCGTTAAACCTAAGAGATCCTACTTAGGTTTATCCTACTTTGTTCAATTATTATCCACGAAGAGATATATAGTTATACATGATTGGAAAGGGACGACAAAGAATGGCTAAGAGCCACTAAGGATACATTTTTGTCGCTTGGTATCAACTAGCAGGTCAAAGTATGTAAATCAAAAGACCAGCTCTCAAGCAGAAGTAGGTCTATATCATGTCTAATTATTTACAGAGCTAGAAGAAAGCAGTTCACCTATTGATACTGCCACAATGCCCCCCATCTGATATTGGGATGTATAAAGATAATCCATCATGTCCTTCTCTTTCTCATCAGATAAACCCTCCTTTGCTTTGAGTAGACATACATGTTCAACAACTTTTCTGAGACAATTGTTAGCTACAAAAATAGGACAATATAATAATCTGGAATTTTGTGTTTCCATATTGTACTTGTTGGTTTTACCATGTCAACTAAGTTATGGAACACAACTATATCAATTATCCTCATTCACCACCATCTCATGAAATTTCTCCATGTGAAGATGGTGTTCAAACTTCATTTCATCATTACTCCGCCAGGGGATATTATCCACTGCCGGTCTCAAGTCCGGATAAAGGAGGAGGGTTGCGTTAGGTAGCCGACAGCCAGCGTAAAACCTAGTAGGATCCAAATATGAATTCTAGACAAACTATCTGTTGGGATGTAACCCACATAGAAGTCTAGAATTCATATAGCCAACCCCACATAGTGGGATAACGGCTGGATATGTTGTATGTTGTTGTTGTATAATAATCTGGAATTTGACTGAAAAAGACAAGTTTTGACTGAACATTAAAGCAGCAATAACACAAACATCTAACAGAAGTCAATGATAAGGTATCCAGGAATGTTGACAAACACAACAGATCTAACCAGCTAGAATGTAGATGGTTGAAGTAAACAATTGACAGTTATGAGAAAGGGAACATTGGCAAGTTAACTATGCAAGCATTTCTTAATTACATTTAGGATTAAGAAGGTAATACGAAAATTTAGTTGTTCCTTGATCCTCCATTAAACTCTCTTGAACCTAATTATACTAGAATTTGGTAATAACAGTGTCCATTCTTTATTTATGAAACATAACATTATTAATTGGAGAAAAAATTCCATCCAATGATATAGCCAAAAAAAAAAATCCATTCTATGGCGTATCACAATTCAAAATATTACAGAAATGGAAGTATACAGCTATTGCTAATTACTAATCTCTACACTCTTATTTTAATGATGGCAATGAATCTTATGTCCAACTTTTGTCATAGCAGACACCAGATCAGCAAATTCAAGCAATTAGCATAACCTCACCACAAGAAAAGTGTTTGAATCTTATGCTATTCTTCAAAACTTACATATTCAAGAAAAGACTATAAGAGGACTGGAAGATCAGTGTTCACAGAGTATGGTGCACTTTTAATGTTTATGAAGTCTTAGATGGCACCATAGAAATATTGTGGGAAATAGTTCAAATGGTATGCTGATTTCCAGCTTTTGCACAATTTAAGTGGCCACCTAGGATAATCATTCTGACAGTCTAAGAAAAACCCTAGGGCCTGTTTCCTTAGAGAAATTGTTTTCCAGTTTTTCACTTTTTACTTCACAAAACAAATGGAAAACACCCCAATAGTTGGTGTACATTTGAGAAGAGAATTACTTGGATGCAAGTAAACTGAGTCAACAAGCTAAGTAATGTACTTGGTTTTGGTTGTATATAATGTAAATTATTCTGTAAATATTGTAATATAATGCAAATTTTAGCTGCTTCTCATGAGACTCGAAGCATTTGCCCACTGCAAAGTTTAGCAATATAGTTTTCCCTGTAAAAAGTGTTCAAGCTGCCTTCACAGTTTCAACACCAGATTTACATTGGAGATTGATTAGGCACAGACTTGAGAATCAATTGAGGCTATTAATATAGTTTACTAGTAATCAGTTATTGCCAAGGAAGACTCATTTCTAAAAGGGTTTGAAAATTTCACCAATGATACCCATTGTCTTGGTCAAGAAAAGATTGCGCCGGTGACCATGGAAAGAACAAGCACAGGCACAAGTAAATGCAAGCTGGTCAAGGTTGCCAAAAAATCAAGTTTGGGGGGGAATGTCAATAACAAATGCTATTATCCTAAAATTAACCATCATAAGAGACAAGGAAGAATTTTCCAGCGTGATATGAATTGAATAAAAAGGAAAATCTTCCAGTTGTATTATCCTAAAATTTACCATTGCTCCATGAGTCTGTTCATAGTGTTGTAATACAAACAATAATAAACATATATTAAAAAAAAAAAACCAAATTCTCAAAGTATTTATTCCAGTAGGTGGGGTTCTAATAGATATAACAGAAAAAATAAATAATAAAAATAGGACTTATTAAACATGTTATGGAAATGAAATGACGCTGTATCCGTGTATCATATGCAGCATTTGGAACATGTCTACTTCATTTTCTAGAAGGAAAAAAAAAAACAAAAGAAGTAGATACATTCCAAGAAATTAGCAAAATCAATGCATTGCTCCATTTTTCTTGTTCTCCAGATTGCATCTTAAGGTGTTCCTAGACCAGTGAAATCATCCTACCCTAATGCTATGTCCAAGAGGTGTCTAATGGAACTAGTTAAATTCTTCTTGGCTGCTATTTTTCTGGATTTTCTAGCAAATGAAGTTTTGTATTGAGTCAGCCTTTGAAATGAGCAATTAACTGAAAGAAGGAAATCAGATATATAAGCACGTAGTCAAACAAGCCCAGGAAGATGTCAACTGTCAATTTTTGTGTTGATTTTCCTACCTAGAATAAAACACAGCTTAAAAGACAGATGAAATGGTGGCAGGATGTCAATGTTACAACAACCCAGAACTCAGAGACCGTATCCACCTTGCTCTCCGCAAAATAAAGGTCCATAATATGGCACACCCGAACTGGCTCGAGTACGAGGAAATCAAGTATCCGTGTGAAAATATAACAATTCAAGAGTAAAAAAAGCACCTTTTCCTTCCCGTATCAACACTTGAGCTCTGCCCCAGAGAAGCTGAAACCATGGCGCATCCGCTCTTCATTTCTGGGAAACGCACGCGCATAATTCCACCCAACTGCGATACTGGTAAAAAAGAGTGAAAGAAATAAATATGGAACCAAATCAGATACACGAATGATGAAGGGCCCGTGCATAATCATCCAAAAGAGTAACTCTACCTCGATGATTCCACGCCCTTGTGGCTGAGGAGAACACGTCCAACCTCACACGCCAAGGGCGCCACTCATTCCGTGTGGATTTCAAGTCGCACACTGGATAATTCAACCAAAAACAAGCAGAATTGATGAAAACGATGAAGAGAACGACTCTTCGTTTGGTTGCTGAGCAGATGGAAATGCTCCGAAGTGTGTTGTTTCCCAAGGAAATACAGAACAAGATAAAATTTTCATAACTGTATTTGGTTTCTTATTTTCCATCAGTTTCTTAGCAACCAAACGGAGATGATTTCTTTCAAACAGGAAGTGAACTTACTTGCGGAGGGTGTCCCTGCAGACACTAGGGTTCTTGGAACAAAGCCATAGGAATGGAAGGCATGAGCTTGAATTAGCATTTCACTCGTAATGATGTTTACAGAACACACTCTGTAGGCAATGCGAGAGAGAGAGAGAGAGAGAGAGAGGGGCAGAGACAGAGAGATAGGGGATTTGAGAGAGAGAGAGAGAGAGCGCGAGCGCCAGCAGAAAAACGGGTGGACAACGATCAACATGCCCGTTTGATTATCAATTCGGGTCGGATCAAGCATTTTGGGCGGAATAGGATAGCATTAAATATTTTAAATTAAATTAAGACTCCGTTTATTTTACGGAAAATATTTCCTCCAAAAATAATTTTTTCATTTTTCCTAGTTTGGTATCAGAAAATAAGAATGCCAAAAATAATAATTTTTGAAAGTAAAATACTAAAAGGTGAAGGATTTTCAGGACGTGAATTTATTGATTTAAAAAGATAAAATTATTTTTTAGAACTTTCAACCTCTTTTTCGTCTTTGTTTATCGAGTTGTTCCTCTATCTATCTACTTTGATCAAACATAATTTGACTCAATTTATTTAAATTAAATTAAATTGATTAATTTAATTTGATTTGATTTAGTATAAGTTTTTTTTAAGTATATATTATATGTTATATAATATTTACCTAAACAATATATCTTGTAAATAAAATCTATTTTAATGATAAATTTTTTAGCCAATTTTTGTTTTAGTTTCTCATAAAATTTGAATTTTTATTTAATTTTTTTATTAATTCAAGTAATTCTTATATGATTCAAATCAAATCAAATTATAATTGTATGATTTAATTTGGTTTTTATAATTTAATATATACATTTATATTAAATTTTAAAAAAATTAAAATAAAATTATACTCGAACTGACTTAGCTTGCAATCTCTGCTATTGACGTAAGAGTGACTGAGAGGGAGACAAAAATTGGTGGGGGAAAGAGAGAATGAGATATTTTTACCCATAAATTATAAATTTTATGATTCATAATTTGTTTTTTTCATTCCAAACATTAAAAGTTAAAATTGAAGAAAAATTCTACAAAATTTTATAAAAAATTTATTCACTCCAAACAAGAGTAAAAGTGAAAAATAGTCGGTAATCATACAAGATATTCTTTTATGAAATATAATATGTCAATGCCCCTACATAGAAGATGTGGATGGAAATAAAGTTACGATCCAACTAAATCGAGCTAGGCTTTGTTGAGCTTGGGCTTGGCTTGGTGAATTAATTAGTTTACAAGCTCGAGTTCGGCTCAGACTCGATAGAACCTGTCGGCTTGGGTTGGGGCTTAGATTCACTATAAATATTATTAAAAACTTGATACGTAAACAATTAATAAATAATAACCTCAAAATCAAATCTAATAATTAACAAATAAAACATCAACTAATAATAATTTCAAATTATAATAAATTAAAGTTTGATAATTTTATATTAAATAATATATTTATAAAATTATAAATAAATTTATTAAATGTATTTATAAATGAACTTGTTCATGAATTATTCATGAACTTTTAATTCAATATATTTACCAACATCTAATCAAACATTTCACAAGTTTTAACGAGTCAAATTTTATTAAATTTAAATTTAACTTATTTACAAATCGGGTGGCGTTGTAAGCTTCCACAACTTTACACCAAACAATATAAACATCTCATATGCAACCAAGGAAAATACTATTTGTATAGAAGAGTATTTACAGAAATGATATATCGCGATATATTGATTACTGTTCATCCCTTTCTCCTTCTCCCTCTCCCCCTTTCTATAATACCCGAGAAATTCTAAAGGACTCAAGGGTAATTTATCTTGGGGTAAAAATGGAATTTAAGGATAAATTGGGGGTAAAACGGTAATTTATTACTGTATAGATGACTGAATCGACTGCCGGGAGTACCCTGGAGCCAAGATGCCAAAGAAAAATTATATGGCATTAATGAGCACCCCGAGATAAGATTTATGGTGTCGAAAGAAATGAGAACGGGAACGATTTTCGGTACAGCTAAAAAGGCAGCTGCCAAATAAGCTGCAATACCGAATTGTCATAGACGACTTTCAGAAGTCAACGAAAGCTTGAGGGAGCTTCGGTTTTTCATAAGGAACAACCCTTCAGAGGTTTCAGGAAGAAACGAACGGGTTTGAGGCCAAAACGAAGATTCGAGCCTAAGTGCAGTTTTTAGAAATTGCTAGAGGGAGGTCGAAATAAGGTTGTTTTGGAATCCTCAAGGGTCAAAATGATGTTTTAGGTCTTGAGGGGCCTAAGTGCAATAAAGGAAAGTTGAGGGGTTAAGTGGAATGGGCTAAAATGAGATAGCCAAAAGTCAAGGGGCCAAAGTGCAATTAAGCAAAAGTTTTGCCAATTACCATCAAGTCTCCGATCGTCGATTTCGGCCGATCCAACCGTAGGGATGGCACGAGGCTTGGTCGGGTATGATTTTTTGTAAAGCAAGGAGGGGGCAACGACCACTCGAGTGGTCGGATTTTGAAGGAAAAATCCAACCAGAAACTGGTCGGATTGTTGCGACCTGCAAGTCACGATTGTGGTCGGCATTGGTCGATCCGAGGCTTACCAGGGGCGGGTGAGACTGTTAAGGAGATGGGTAGGGCGGCCAAAGGGGTTTAAGTGCTCGGGTTTTGCTATAAATAGCAAAGGAATGGCCGAAAATTTCAGAGGGTAGAAGCTTCAAATCGGCCGTTTTATTGAACAAATTGGACGTTCAAAGCATGGGGCTTTTGTTGCCCATGGCTTGAAGATCAAATCTGGAGAATTTGGGCAATTTTCATCGAGGTTTGGGGGCTGTTCGTGGCTTCGCCGGAAAAGGAGGCGGACGGCCAAGCCGAGGCTTTGGCCGTCCGGTTGAGGGCTTTCGAGGGCTCCTTTCGATCTCTAAGATAGTCCATCTGGATCGACTAAGAGAGAGCTTCAAGGAGGTGGAGTCGTCTCAAATCGCCGACGACCGGAAGGCCGGAGAAGACGACCGGCGCGTGCAACACGCGCTGGTCTTCACGCGCGCCCAGTCGCCCTAGCGCGTGTAGGCGCGTGCGGGCGCGTGGGTCCATAAAAAAAATCTGAAAAAATGCTTGAAAAATAGAGAAAAATTTTTTATGGAGGTTTGTGCAAAAAGATTGGGATTTGGGATTCCCGATGCCTCGGTTTCTGCATCAAAGTACCTCGTTTTACGTGAAAACGCAATATCCGGGTAAGTTCAGTATTTTTCCTTGAAAGTTCATAGCATATGATGAATTGTTGTGAAGATAGATTTGAGAAAATAGTCTCGGTATATTTATTGGGATTTTTAGAAGGAAAAATGAAGGAAATGAAAGGAAATAGGAAATAAATGGAATTTTGAGGATATTTAGTAATTAAATATTATTTTATGATTGAGGAGATCGAGATGATAAGATTGGTGCAACTTTTGAGAGTTGGCACGAGAATCGAGGCGGGGCACGCATATCGAGGCGGGGCACGCTTTTCGAGGTGTCTTTGTCTTTGGGCAAAGGTGAGTGGTATTCTCACAAGAACTTATATTCATGATATGTTTGTTATATATGCATGCTATTTATGAATTGCAATATTCATTTGTCATATTGCATTGAAAGTCGTGATATTTCCATTGCACGATATTATTGTCATATTGAAACTTGTGCATGGGGATGGGATGATACCTTCAGAGTGTAGCCGTAATTCCCCTAGGGCATTGAGGGAATAACGTTAGGCCTATCCCGCAAAGGTTCGGGATTTGCCTAGGATTCCTAGCCGGGCTGGGGATGCCTGGGAAGTTACATTATGGGTATATGTTTATTCATGTTATCGCATCATGCATCATATATATGTTTTTGGACCATCACTAGAAGTTTCATCTTCTAATGGGTTATGCCCCTGGAACATTTAACGTTCCAGTTGAGACTTGCAGTTAGGGCAAGGAGCATGTTGAGATATGACGGCACGTGATGGCGTGGCTGATGGATTCAGCAGGAGATTCCAGTATTTTATTTATTGTAAAATGATGATGTATGTATTCGAGGTTTCATATGATTGTACCTAGGGTGTTAGATGTTATCTCGGGAGACGTATCTCAATGTATTTATGTATTTGAGGATATGATGGTAATATATGGTACGGATTCTTGTATTGTTTTAAATATAGTGAATTCAAGTATGTACCGTATCAGGTTTCGATTATCGCTTCCGCATTGTTAATGATTTGCTGGGGTTTTCCTTTGAAATACGGTATTTGATGTATAAGGAAAAGGGATTATGTATGTATGCGATGGGCCCCAGTATAGTGACACGCCCCTCGATAGGGACGAGGTGTTACACTTTCCCTCACCACTGCAACCTCAATTGCAGCCGTTCTTCGCACCCGCCTATTCTCGCCGCCGCCTCGCCATCGCCTTGCCTCAGTCGCTTCGCCTCACTGCTACAACCTCCGCCGCCTCGCCCCATCGCCTCTGCAGCCTCATCGCGTCGCCTTGACCCCTCAGTCGCCTCGTCGCTGCCGCTAGGGCCGATGGTGTGAAAGGGAGAGCAAGAGAGAGATAGAGGGAGAGAGAGATGCAAGTGGGCATTTGGGTCATTTGGGCCATTAATTATAGGGGTAAAATAGATATTTTAATTATCCTATAAAATTTCTGTAACATTTATTTGTACAAATAGCATGACTCTGCATCCAAAAATGTACCAAATTGCGCAGGTGAACGATGAGAATGCCGAATTGGTGAACAGAAACTTGGTGCAGACATATGACGAGGCAGCAGACTGTCTTAAAACCAATTACTATGGAACAAAAGCAGTGAGTGAAGCTCTAATTCCTCTCCTCGAACTCTCCGAATCACCCAGAATAGTCAATGTCTCCTCGTGTTTCGGACTGTTGAGGGTACGTAACTCCACGTTCTAGAATCTTCCTAATCTTTGGATAGAACACCCACGATGAAATCTAGAACTTTCCCTCGTTTCCTGGATTCAGCTCATCGGGAACGAGAGGGTTCGAACAGAGCTCGAAGATGTTGACAGCCTCAGTGAAGACACCATAGACAGGATCCTGCAGATGTTTCTCGGGGACTTTAAGGAAGACAATCTTACACTACGATGGCAATGAGAATGGATGAGATGCCCACATTTGAGTGGGCTGGGACATAATCACCGTACCATGATGGCAATGAGGAATGGATGAGTGGCTGGGGACATCTCCCTGCGATAGTGGTGTCCATTATGCGTACAAGTTCATGAAATTATGTTCTAAAAGTGGTTGAAGTATCAACATTAACATAACAATATATCTATCCTTAATGAAATTATGTTCTAAAAGTAGCTGATACAAGTAATAATAAGACCATAATTAAGTCCAAATACTAGATAATTTGTGTATCGCCCCAGATAACACATATCTCCGCCTCCGCGCACAATCATGCATAATGTCATCCGAAGGAAGATGCATGCATCTCGTCGAAGTAGAGGCCAGAAGGCCCATCATCAGGCAACAACGCCAGCATCACCGGACCTCTCGCGCCTTCTTCCGGCGTCAGATTCCCCGTGTTGAGCGACAAATCAGTCTTGACAAAGCCAGGATGGACACAGGTAACCCGAAAACGATCGAATCTCCTCGCCAGGACCCTCGTATACGCGTTCATGGCGACTTTAGACATCCTGTAGGCCGATGATGTGGTCGGCCAACCGTTGGCCTGCAGTTTGTCTTCCTTAAAGTCCCCGAGAAACATCTGCAGGATCCTGTCTATGGTGTCTTCACTGAGGCTGTCAACATCTTCGAGCTCTGCTCGAACTCTCTCGTTCCCGATGAGCTGAATCCAGAAAACGAGGGAAAGTTCTAGATCTCATTGTGGGTATTCTATCCAAAGATTAGGAAGATTCTAGAACGTGGAGTTACGTACCCTCAACAGTCCGAAACACGAGGAGACATTGACTATTCTGGGTGATTCGGAGAGTTCGAGGAGAGGAAGTAGAGCTTCACTCACTGCTTTTGTTCCATAGTAATTGGTTTTAAGACAGTCTGCTGCCTTGTCATATGTCTGCACCAAGAATGTGTTCACCAATTCGGCATTCTCATCGTTCACCTGCGCAATTTGGTACATTTTTGGTTGCATATAAGATGTTTATATTGTTCGGTATAAAGTTGCGAATGCTTACAATTCCACCCGCAAGAGTATAGGCTTTGAACGCTTCCTCGTCCGTAAGAAGTCCACTTTCGGCTGCGTTATTGACCTGCAGGCGAAACGGTCACAGATAGAGATGATTGATGAACTAAAATTTATATTACGGTTTACAGATATCGAGATTTACTAAGATATCGAGTTTTCCAAACTCGGTGTGCAGGAATCGTGCTAGGGAGGCGATGCTAGCTGCATCATTGACATCGAGCTGATGGAGAACCACATTCGACAGCCCAGAAATCTTAAGATCTTCGACAGCTCTGGCACCCTTCTTCTCATCTCTTGCCGTCAACACCACGACGACCCCTTCCGACGCTAGCTGCCGGCATATCTCCAGACCAATCCCCTTGTTGCCCCCAGTAACTACAGCATACCTGAACACAAATCGACATGTGATTAAACTCCGTCTCAATCTAGCTACAATTCAGTTTTTAGAAGTTGATGGGTTCGATCAGCTTCTAAAGCATTGCATGGTTTTAGAAGGAAAGAACACAAAAGCATAGAAACAGAACCTTTGAGCCTCTGAACTGGTGGGGTTGGCTTCTCCCATGCTTGGATTGGAAAACACAGGGATTAGAGATGCCGAACGTGTGGACATATATATGTTACATTACATTTGAGAGATAAGGTGGCCATTTGTAGGCCTCACAAGTACAGGAATACAGAAGGACTAGATATTATCATTTGTTGTGTTTTATTTCAGAATTTTGAAATTAAACAATGTAATCTAACCACAGATTCGAGTCTCATAATTGCAATACAAAAAAATCTAAGAATTCTAGTTAAACTACAAGTAGTTGAATCGCTCGGTGTTCAGTTGCCTAACGGTATTTTTGTAATCTTATCCACTAGTAGCATGAGATTCAATATTTATTGATAACTAATTATGACATATATGAATTAAAAGATTTTTTTCAATTTAGGGTATGGTAGTGTGATTTTATATGAACTAAAAGTCTTTTTTCAACTAAGGGTATGGTAGTGTGATCTTTTTTGAATTTCTTGAAAATAGGAGACAATTAGATCATATTTTATAATACATTATAATTTTTTTTAACATGAAAAATTCGAGAGATCCTTGATCAACGTATAATATTCGGTTGAAATCATTTTTAAAACTCACAACTTGATATGCCCTCAGTTTAAGTGAACGGATAAGTAAATCACGAGTTGAAGTCTAGGACTAGACCTCTCGAATAGATGTAGATTATATGTTACATTTGTCTCTAAAATAAGGTGGTCATTTGTAGGGTTTAGAAGTATAGGAACACAAAAGGACTAAATATTACTATTTGTTGTGTTTTATTTCATAATTTTGAAATTAAACAATGGAATGTAATCACATATTCAAGTTTCATAATTGTAACAAAATAAAATAAAATTAAGAATTATATTTAAACTTCGCTCAATCTTCAATTATCTTAACGGTCTTTTTGTAACTTTATTCACTAGTTATGATGAATTTCAATGTTTATTAGGAATCAATCATAACATGTATGAATTAAAAGTCTTCCTTCAAAACAAGCATATGTAGTGTGGTCTTTTTCCATTTTGGCGAAGACAGAAGTCAACTAAATTATGTTTTATATATATTATGAGCCTTGTTTAACTGTGCTCATAGGCTGCTTTCTTTGGTCTTGAACTAGCTCTCTGCTTGAGAATAAATATTGGAAATTCTTTAATGAACGTTATAATACTTCGTTAAAGTTTCGTTATCTATTTAACGATAAATTTATTTATTAAAATCGTTATACTTATTTATTGATAATTAATTAAAACATATATATATATACTATTTTTTTTATTTAATTAAGTTTTGTTTCACTTATTTCAAATTTTATAAAAACGAGTCACTCAAGTCAACTTCTAGAATTACCTTAGTAGTCAACAAGAAATGGTAGATAGTTGTCCCCAAAGGCACAACTACGTGATAAAGGAAAGGGTTGTAAAGATGTAATCATGTTAAAAATTGTTAGCGTATGATCGATTTTTGAGAAAAATAATTCTTCATGAGGGTGGTACTTGATAAGTGTTAGTGGATACAACCTCAAACTTGATCACTTGGATATATCCCTTAATTTACCTCTCTCGTAATGACTCAGGAATGAGTCAGCAAGGAGCGTAAGTGATGACGCATAATTCAAAAAGAATGGTAGATGGACTAAATTTTTAAATTTAAATTTATTTTTTATGTATTTATTATAAATCAAATTTAAATTTATATCATCTACCAAAAATTATGAGAGTGAGTGACTAGAACCCGCAAAGGAGGTCTCAAGAGTCACTCTGGTCACGTCTCGATAACTGTGTATTTGACTATAATATATATATATATACATATATATGAAAACCAACTCAATTGTGAAAACAAGGGAAAAAGCGCTAAGGGAAGGAGCTACGTTTGCATTCCCGACTGAGACTATTTAGAGGCTCCCAAACACGTGTGCTCTCGCTACTCACTATCGTATTCTCTCTGCTGCTTCAACGAACGGAAGCCCCCAAATTCAGCAAAAATCCATTTTCCATCGCGCCCAGAGAAACATCGAAAGCTAATTGAACTAGTAAAGAATTTCCGGAGAGAAATCGGTGTATCTAGATGAATACTGGGACGGGATGGATTTGATCTTCTGAAAAGGGGTCCCCTTTTGCGGCTGTTAGCTGCCGGAGACTCCAGATTGCAGCAGCGAAATGGTCGCTGGAAACACGCCGGACTGGCTTCCCGACGGCTGGACTGAGAAGGTCAAAGTCACGAACGGCGGCCGCAAAGTGAAGGTATTCTAATTTATCGAGTTCGTTTCGTGGTGTTCCTAGGGTTTTTGGGTTGTAGCTGAGACTTGGTGCTGAAATTGCGGGAGTTGGTAACTAGGGTACTCGTGTGTGCTGGTCTTTGAGAAAGTTGTTGGAATTGACGATTGAGGAGGTTGCTGGTTTGATACGATATTTTTGGTTTTTGATTGCCTGCTTGTTTGAAGTGATCTTTCGCTTTTACTGGCCGTGCTGCTTTGATTGTACTAGTGGTGAACGTGAGCTACGCCCTAGGGAAATTTGTGCACGGTTTCTGTGTTTACATCTACTCTTGCAAAATTTGGTATGAACCTATGTGCAAGCATGTAACTTTGATTTCTGAGCTATGATTATCATTTCGGCAATAGGTCTCTTGCCTTCAAGTTGCTTTGATCGGCATTTATGGAGCTTTTGGGTTATCTATTTCCCGACGAGTATGCTATTGAGAAATGTTGTTTGCTGGAGTCGTTGAATACATAAATACATATTGTTTTGTTACTGCTCATAAGTAGTGGAAGGTAATAACATTATTTTTTTCCCTAATCTGAAATAAAGCACAAGGCAAAAGAAGCAATTTCATTGATGGTGAGTTCCTAGCCTCCAGTTGCTCTTTTGGCTCCTTGCTTGTACTTTTCCACCAAATTCGGCATCCCGATTGCTCGGATGGATTTATTTCCTTGAGTTGGTCAAATATTAAAGTCATATTGCTGTGGCTCCTTGACGTCATTATACATATTGGGAGGATCCTAGTTGATGTAGTCTATCTAAAAAACTTAGTAAGCTGCAGCCTACTGTTGTTTTCCTGTAATAAGGTTGGAGTGTCCCCTATTGGAGATAAGATGTTTGAAAATGATTAAGATGTTTGGACATGTGAAAAAAATACCTATAGATGTATGTGCCCGTGGACAGGTCCTGATATCCCATGCACTTAGTCTTCGCTGCAGTTCAACACGAAGTCCTGTTGGAAACTTCTGTTCCTTTTGTCATCTATACATGGGCACATACTTAAATCAATTTAGTAATCTAGGACTCGTACTTTCCCGCATTTCGAAAAAAAAAATTGCATTGAAGAGTGACTTAAATTTTTCCCATGTGATCGCATTGGACTGTCCCAAATTCGTTTCCCCACCTTCCCACCTCATCTTCCAACATAAACCACACAATTTACCTTTTGTTCAGCAGAATAGTCCAGGTGGTCCAGTATTTTCTCCGTCTGCTCAAAGTTATATTTGCTAACATTGGGGTCAGCATTAGCATCTCTTTTAAACACTGGCTCTTGCATCCTCCTATATTGCTCCAGTTTGCTGGGTTCACTTGGGCCTCCACCCTGAATAACCTCCAGCATGTTTTCCACGTTCTACTTCACTTGATCGATATGGAACTGGTTCTCGTTAGTTGCCTGAGCTTTTTCTATTTGACCCTCGACTTCCATTTACATTCCCATTTCCATCTTTTTTTCTCATGTCCTGGTGTTGTGGGAATAACTATTCTTTCTCTATGTGGTCTTACAACCTATTATCTCTACATGGTCTTGAGATATTATTCAATCTAACAACTTTATCATTCTTCTCATTTTTATGCTTTGCTCCACTTCTTTTAGACAAGGATGTCTACAAAGCATAAAATTATTAGCTTTTTTAAAAAGAATTACTAAGATGTTGCATCGTAATATTTATTTATCCACAGGTATTGAATAGCACTGCAAATTCATTCCATCTCCTTTTCGCAGCTCCTTCATTTACCAGTGCCTTTTGGTTGTCGTCTTTTATATACTTCATTTTGGTTCAAATATTTTGTTCTTCTTCCTCATATCGTAGCCAACTTAGTCTTTTGTCTCAATACAAATTTTCATATTCTTTTAACCTTGCTTCACTGATGGCATGCTTTGCTTCCTTTTTTGCTAAAATGTACATTTTCAAAATTTTGCTCATTAGGGCATGCATGTCAAATCTTGTAGAAATTTTCTTGTTTTGATTTATTCGTTTCTTTCTTATACCTCTGCACTACACTACCATGACTCCTTTTCCTTTCAACTAACCTAGAACAATTTTTGTTGTTTTTGAATTATAGTAGCCATCGCATGCCACATTAGATTTGCCTCAGCTTCCCTAGTCTAATCTCTTCTATCATAACTTTTTTTCTTGGAAGTAACTTGCTTTTGCATTTCAAATCCAATCATTTGATTCTTGGGTTTCACTTCTTATCATTCTTCCTCCTGCATTTTTTGTTATGGAAGTTGATAACAATAAGCTTGTGTTGAGTGGTTAGCCGTTCTCTCGCTAACTTATATTACATGACAAGCTACCCTTTGGCCTCATAAGGAAGAAGTCTATTTGGGTAGTTGATAAGCTACTTTTACAGGTGATAAAATGTTCATCCTGTTTCTTGGGAACGGTATGTAGATATAATGAGATTGGATGCCAAGGAAAAATCCAACAATAGTTTTTTCCTCACTATGTCTTTCTCCAAAGCCATGACCTCCATATACATTTTTACTCATTAACTTTTTTAGCTACATGACTGTTCAAGTCAGCTCCTACAATGATCTTTTTGTAGGTATTTGTTGCAACTACCTATCTAAATCCTTTCAAAATTTTGCCTTTATCTCTTCTTTCAATTCAACTTTGGTGCATATGCACTGACAATATTCTTAGTTTCATCTCATAGAACAACTTTAACTGCAATAATCCTATCTGTCAACCTTTTTACATCCTCTATTTCATTCTTTAAAGTCTTATTCACAATAATCCCCACTTCATTTCTCATATGGTCCTTCCTTGCATGCCAAAGTTAATATCCTCATTTGGCTAACAGTTTGCCCTTCTCACTACAATCTCCATGATACATTTCTATATTCACAAATTGCACCATCTTGGGGGTGTGGGGAAAGAAAGAGTTGCCATCCTTTTAATGCAAATCTATATTTTGCTTGGCAAGAAGTTGCCTGATGTACTAATGAGCATATGCGGCACAATCTTGATAAATTGTCGGGGGAAAAAGAGTTATCCTTTGCACTTGTTCTATTTTAGCTACAAGTAATTTTTTCCCAATAAATTCCAGTTATAGCTGTGAGCTTTTGCTGGAATTATACTCAATTAAGACTGATCTGGCCTTGATCCTAGAATATTCTAGGATCAGTGTTTTATGTAAATATAGAAAGTTAATAATGTAAATTAGGATGGTAGGATGCTGTCAATTATTTCCTTTCTTTTTTGCTAATAATCATCTCCTTAAAAGAGGATGTTGTACACATTCATTTAAATTAATCAAAACATTTTGGTCTGTGATAATTTCTAAGTTGGTATCAGAGCCAAACTAAATTACAGTCGTACATTGTGAAAAACCCTAGGCTGCCCTATCATTCCTCTGCGATCGCCAAGCCACTGGCGCCGTTCCATCGGACATCCTCAGTTGCCGCCGATCTCAGATCCACCGGCGCCGTCACCAGACATCGCTGCCGCCAACTGCTTGCGATCTTTGTGCCTTGACTGCCATTCGCCATTAGTCTCTGGCCACCGCCTCCCAGCGTCACTGCTGCCCTTACACCGGCAGCCACTTCCTAGATATTGTCAACCCGTTTCTTCTTCCTCAGCCATATCCTAAGTCACTTTTGAAACCATTTCACACCCTACTGCTGCTGTCCCAACAAAAAGGCCAACGACCCAGCCAACCCATTCTGTCCAAATTACCACTATCTGCTTAAATGGTGATAATTTTTTTCACTGGTCTCAATCAGTCCGAATGTATATCCGTGGGCAAGGGAAAATTGGTTATCTTACCGGGGACAAGAAGGAACCTGCAGCGGATGACCCATCACATTCCATTTTGGATGCTGAAAACTCCATGGTATGATGGTAATGACATGGCTGGTCAATTCCATGGATGAAGATATTAGTTCCAATTATATGTGCTATCTTACTGCAAAGGAATTGTGGGATAATGTAAATTAGATGTACTTTGACTTGAGGAACCAATCTCAGGTTTTTGAATTGACTCTGAAATTGGGAGAGGTTCGACAAGGAGATGGTTCTGTCACTAAATACTTCCATTCTTTGAAGCGATTGTGGCAAGATCTTGATCTCTTCAACACGTATGAGTGGAAATCTACCAATGATTGCAACCACCACAAGAAATTGGTTGAAGATAGCCGTATTTACAAGTTTCTTACTGGTCTTAATATCAAGTTTGATGAAGTGCCAGGAAGGATCATTGGCCGGTCTCCCCTTCCTCCTATTGGTGACGTATTTGCTGAAGTTAGAAGAGAAGAAAGCCGAAAGAGTGTCATGTTAGGAAAAAAGACCACTGGTGAGTTACTTGAAAATTTTGTCCTAATTACTAATGCTATTGCCTACAAGGTTGCAAATTATCAGCGTAAGAGCAATGAGCGACCTCGGGTCTGGTGTGACCATTGCAACAAGCTACACCATACTCGTGAGACTTGTTGTAAAATTCATGGCAAACCTGCCAATTGGAAGAGCAGTAAGCAAGGAGAAAGGAGCTATCGTGGGGTCCCTACTGCCAATGGGGTTGATACCAGTCCCTTCAACAAAGAGCAACTTGATCTACTTTTGCAGCTATTAAAATCCAATTCCTCATCTGGTATTCTTAGTGTTTCCTTGGCGCACACAGGTAGAAAACCTAACGCCCTTTCTTGTCTTCATTTCTCTCCATGGGTTATAGATTTCGAAGCCTCCAATCATATGACTAGTTCTCATTTCTTTAACACCTATACTCCTTGCTTTGGAAATGAAAAAATCAGAATCGCCGATGGTAGTTTCTCAACTATTGCAGGCAAATGACTTATTAAACTGACTGAGAATATTAATCTCACTTTTGTCCTTCATATTCCTAATTTAGCCTGCAATCTTTTGTCTGTCAGTAAATTGTCCAAAGATTTTAACTATCGTGCTACTTTCTTTAACTCTCATTGTGAACTTTAGGACCAAACTTTGGGGACGATAATTGGGCGTGCTAGGATGATTGAAGGTCTTTACTACTTTGATGATATCTCTGTTGGTAATAAAAAAGCTCAGGGCTTTAGTAGTACTAGTTCAACTCCTGTTCTAGACACAATTATGCTATGGTATCTTAGACTAGGCCATCCTAATTTTGCCTATTTGAAACGTTTATTTCCTAAATTGTTTAAAGGAATAGATTATTCCCTTTTTCAATGTGATAGTTGCATCTTGGCAAAAAATCATCGTTCTACATATTTACCGAAACCCTACCAAGCATCCAAACATTTTTATATAATTCATAGTGATGTTTGGGGTCCATCTAAAATTTCTATTCTTTCTGGCAAATGGTGGTATGTTACCTTTATTGATGATTATACATGTTTGTGTTGGATTTATTTGATGTGCAAAAAATTTGAAGTAGAATACTTATTCAAAAATTTTTACACTATGATTGAAAATCAATTTCAAACCAAAATTGGTATTTTACACTCTGATAATGACACCGAGTATTTTAACGGGCACTTGGGGGATTTTTTGAAAGCAAAAGGTATTCACCACACATCTACTTGTTGAAATACTCCTCAACAGAATGGCATTGTTGAACGTAAAAACAAGCATTTACTCGAAGTCGCCTGTGCCATAATGTGTTCTATGCATATTCCCAAATATTTATGAGGTGAAACTGTTTTGACGACGTCCTATTTGATAAACAAGATGCCCACTAAAGTGTTAAAAGTACAAAACACCTCTTGAGTGCCTGAAAGAAGTTTTTCCCAACACTTGGTTACATTCGGATCTTCCTGTCAAAGTTTTTGGATGTACTGTGTATGTTCATATCCCTAATCAATTTCGTTCCAAACTTGATCCTAGGGCTGTCAAATGTGTTTTTTTGGGTTATGCATCACATAAAAAAGGTTATAAGTGTTATGATCCTCACATAAGAAAAATCCATATCAGTATGGATGCTTCGGTTTTTGAAAAACAACCTTATTTTACCCAAAATTCTTTTCAGGGGGAGAAACATGAAGTTGAAGATATTTTTTTTGGATGTTTTTGTCCCACTTCCAAATGCAATTTTACTCAAGAATCACATGTTTTTGATAATGGTCACTTGGGAGATTTTGGTTCATTGGTGCCAAGTGAAGGGGTTTCTCGTGCAAGGGGAGAAGTACTACAAACCGATTATCACGATCTAAATTTTGAGCTTCAGGTTTATACTAGGTAGAGATTTCATCAAAGGAATAAGGAGCTGAATGTCAACTCTGCACAAAACCAGTTTGAAAACCCGAGCAATGGCATTGTAAGTTCAAGAAATCCCATTTCAACGTCTAGTTTGCTTCCTTTAACTGTACCCAATAGTTCCCCAGTTGATTCTTCAACTATTGTCAATTATCCACCTACTATTCCTGATCTTGATGTTCCTATAACAATTAGGAAAGGTGTCAGAAGTTGCACCAAACATTCTATTGCTAAATATCTCTCTTACCACAGACTCTCAAAAAATCATAAACCTTTCACATCTAGGATTTCACACTTGTTTGTTCCAAGGAATATACAGGAAGCTTTGGATGATTTGAATTGGAAATTAGCAGTCATAGAGGAGATGAATACTCTAAGGCGAAGTGGCACTTGGGAGATAGTCTATCTTCCCAAAGGCAAGAAAATAGGAGGGTGTAAATGGGTGTTTACAATAAAGTTTAAGGTTGATGAGAGTGTTGATAGGTACAAAGCCAGGTTGGTGGCTAAAGGCTTCACCCAGATTTATGGGATTGACTATCAAGAGACCTTTGCTCCTGTTACTAAAATAAAGTCTATCAGAGTCCTATTGTGTCTCTTGCAGTAAATTCAAATTGGCCTCTACACCAGCTTGATGTGATCTTGAAGAGGAGGTCTTCATGAGTTTGCCTCCGGGATTCAAACAGAAATTTGGGAGTGACAAAGTATATAGATTGAAGAAATCCCTGTACGGTCTCAAACAGTCACTGAGAGCATGGTTTGAACACTTTGGAAAGACAGTTACCAGTTATGGCTTCCTTCAGAGTCAGGTAGATCACACTATATTTTATAAACACTCAAAAGATGGTAAAGTTGCAATTTTGATTGTTTATGTTGACGATATTATTTTAACTGGTGATGATGAGACAGAGTTAGTAGCCCTCAAGAAGAAACTTGCGAAAGAGTTCCAAATTAAGGACCTGGGAATCCTAAAATACTTTCTTGGAATGGAGTTTGCAAGATCCAAAGAAGGTATTTTTGTCAATCAGAAAAAATATGTACTTGATCTTCTTGGAGAAACAAGTTTACTCGGTTGCAGGGTGTCGGAGATTTCCATTGAGTCTAATGTGAAACTACAGGCTGTTAAAGCTAAAGAAGTGAAAGACAGGGAACAAGATTAGAGACTTGTGGCTAGGTTAATCTACTTGTCTCATACGCAGCCTAATATTGCTTTTGCTGTTAATATGGCAAGTTAGTTTATGCACTCACCAGGGTTAGAGCATTTCGAGGTGGTCTACAGAATCCTAAGATATCTAAATGGGACACCTGACAAAGGGTTATTGTTCATGAAACATGGTCACCTACAAGTTGAGATCTACACTGATGCAGATTGGACAGAAAGTGTTGATGATAGGAGATCTACTTCGGGCTACTGTTCTTTTGTTGGGAGAAACATAGTCACCTAAGGAAATAAAAAACAAAATGTGGTGACTAGAAGTAGTGTAAAAGTAGAATTTAGAGTTGTTGCCCATGGAATTTGTGAGGGAATGTGGATCAAACGAATACTTGAAGAGCTGAAGTTTTCTCATTCAATACCTATAAAATTCTATTGTGACAACAAGGTTGCCATCTCTATAGCTCATAATCCAATGTTGCATGACCGTACAAAACAAATAGAGGTGGACAAACATTTCATCAAGGAGAAGATCGATGCTGGAATAATATGCATGCCATACCTTCCAACAATTGAACAAATTGCTGATGTTCTAACTAAGGGTCTACATAAGAAGCAGTTTGATAAACTTATTGGCAAGCTGGCTATGGAATACATTTACAAATCAGCTTGAGGGGGAGTGCTGGAATTATGCTCATTTAAGACTGATCTGGCCTTGATCCTAGAATATTCTAGGATTAGTGTTTTATGTAAATATAGAAAGTTAATAATGTAAATTAGGATGGTAGGATGCTGTCAATTATCTCCTTTCTGTTTTGCTAATAATCCTCTCCTTAAAAGAGGATGTTGTACACATTCATTTAAATTAATGAAGACATTTTGGTCTGTGATAATTTCTTAATTTCTAAGTGCTTTTAATACACTTAACCAAAGCTGCCATCCTTGATTGGTGGCTTTTTTTCTAATTCATAATGCATGGATAAAAATAAATTTTAAATACTGCAAAGAGGTATATAAAGCTTGCATAAATTTGCAGATGAAAAGATTAATTATTTAATATCTGGAACAGGGGAAGGGAGAAAGAGAGAGAAATGACCATTTTCTAATTCATAACAATTTCTAGATAAATGTATGAAAATGGTTTGAATTTTCCATGAACTTAGATATTAGGAATGACTTTGGGAAGGGTATTACCTTGGTATGTTAAAAATCCTAGTCATGCAATCAATGTTTGAGTGGTCTGGTAAGAGCCAAAATATGCTTAGTGGATTTATTTCATTTATTTAACTTTTCATTGATTGCATCTTAACATGTTCTCCCTTTGTTCTATATTATTATTATTCTTGTTGTTATCATTTTGACTATATTGTCGTTCTTCCCTTGGGCAATATGCAGACCTCTTAGTATGGTTTAGGTGGCTGGTAGGCCAAATGTTTGGTGTATTATTGTATCGGTTGTACCAAAATTGAACATGTGAAGCCGTTATTCCTGCAAGTACATTTCTTTGTATAATTTGCAATTTTTGTGGTTCTATCATTGTTTTTTTCTTCTTTTTTTTTGGTGGCAATTTGGCCAATTGACCATCAGGGTTGCATATTTAATTAAACCAGTATGAAACTTCCTAATTTTGAAAGATCTTCATTATTCTACATCTTTTAATAATTTGAAAATTTTAATAACATAACGTAGTTGCATCCTAATATTGCTTGAATGGATCAGATGCTATTTATTTTATTGTGCTATATGCATTCACGTGATTATTTATTCTGTTATTGCAGTTTTATATTGATCCGCTGACTGGGTGCAAATTCTACTCAAAGCTGAAGGTTTCTGATTATCTTAGAACCGTAAAGCAGAATAGCTGCACATCCCAACAGAAGAAAATGGATGTTGACTCTGTTTGTGTATGTTGACAAGAATCATAGCACTCTCAAGTTATAATATTATTTGATGTCATGCCTGAATGCATTTGTATAATAGCACATTATTTGCATTACCATTGGATATTTAGTGTTTACAGTAAGCTCATATCATTTATCAGGTCAAATCTTAATTTCACAATAATCATATTAAATATGTGATAGGTGTTGATTAAATAATCAAAGTTTCAATAATTAGTGTGAGTCCAATCTCAGCCTACTCGGGGAGGTCTCCACCAAAAGATTCATTTTTATCTGCTTGCAACTTGAAAGAGAAGCCTCTTTCATATTCTAGAAACAAGTCTATTTTCATCCTGGTGAAATTTGCCTTTCCATTTTTTGTGTGTTATAGGAAGTTAATATTGTAGAATATAGTTGAGAAAATTTGACTTGATTTTGCAATTAAGGAATTGGTGTTTCTTACATAGCTGGCATAAGCACATTTTACCAATATTCTTATTAGAACCTGCTGTCTTTTCAGCTTAACATGCGTGAATTAAATGGAGTGAACAGCCCTCTGAAGCTAGGGGAGTCTCAGAAGGTGAAAACTCTGAAGCTTACAAATTCTACATCAACATGGGAGCAAATGGGATCTAGCAATCAGTCTGACAAAAAGGTTTGTTCCATAGTTACTTGAGATAAATTTGATAAGACAGCATTTACATATGCTTAATCCAAGATCAAGCTCTGATTTTCAAGTGATATTCTAGGGTGTGGTTGAGAGGGTTAACCCTGACGGGCTACCTCCTGGATGGATAAAAGAACTTAGAGTTCAGAAGAAGGACAATAAAACCAGAAAAGACCCGGTCTGAATTTCTTCTTCCACCATTTATTAACACTTGAATTCATATTTTTCTTATTTCCTTTTCTGCGGTCTCTCCCCCCCCCCAAAAAAAAAAATCGTACAAGCACTATGTGAGTTGGTATAGATGGATATCTTGCTTTGGTTGCATGGTCAATTACTAAGAGTTTTTTTGAGTACTGTACTTCCAGTCTTTGTAGAGTTTTTTGAGACTTTTGAATGAATTTTGATGGAGATCTATTACTACAGTACTACACGGATGCTGTAAGTGGATATGTATTTTTCTCCCATAAAGACGTTCAGCGCTATCTGGAAACTGGAAACTTAAACAGCTGTGCCACCAAACCAAGGAAGAGGGATGAACTGGGATTTTTAAATGAAGAGACTTCTGTAAGTTATATCTTCCTCGGTGCCCCAACTAATAGTTCAATTTTTTCTATAGTTGACTCTTCATTACTGCTCTTAAATTACTCTGTTCTATTGAAATTGCAAAAAAAGTAAATGATTGCTCAGTGGTATTTCTGCATTCGTATCATGTTCATTGTAGCACTAGTTTAACTAAAGGAGGATTAATGTCTATTTCTGTTCCTATATGATTGATTATCTTGTGAAACTTAAAAATGTTGGAAAGATGTGGCCATCTTGTACAAAATTGCTTTGAAGCAATGGATTGTTAATTACTTAAGAGTATGTTCATACTATAAAGGCACATGCATTATGCTATATCAGAGGTAAATCTGTGCTCAAAAGTTTCTGTTATGCATGCCATGTGAAATTCAGTTAATCTTTTGAATTTATTAGAGGCACATTTTGGTTTTCTAAAATATGTTGTAAATTTTTTGAATGATTGGATCCTGGAAATAGGGTTGATCTGGGTTTCTACTTGTCACTAATATGGAGCCACCAGATTTAAGGGGGAATAGAGAGACTGAAGCAGCCTGGAGGAGGTTGATAGAGAATTCAGCAGAGTGATTATAGGTTGAATGTGTGTCGTTCTTTTTGTTAATCTATCTATTTGTTTATAGTTGAAGAAAAGAAAAATGAGGTCCTAACAACCTTCCTATGAAAGTCAGGGTAGAGTGGTTGTGTCATCCATGAAATGTTGAAAAATGAGGTCCTAACAACCTTCCAATGAAAGTCAGTCTAGGGTGGTTGTGTCATTCCATGAAATCTTGAAAGAGGTTAGAAGGGTTCCATTATGCCATGTGGCAATCTGGTTAATTGCCCATTGTTTGAGGTGATTACTTGGATGCCTTTTATCTCTATTTCAAACTAGTTATGGACCAAATTCCTCTTATTAGAGGGATAAGTGACGTAGGGTGAGATGAAAGTTTTCTACTATTTTTTAACTCTTCATAGTCTGTAACTTGTGTTTTATCACTGTCACGAGTAAAGATTGCCTGCTGAATGCATGAGCCACAGTATTGGAATATCCACATTTGTATTTCAAGGAAAAATTGAACTCATCAAAAAAAGAATTCAACTTAGCATGTTTGTTGCTAAGCTACTTGGAGTTTAAATATTGCAATGCTTGATAATTCCGATAAACCACAAATGCCCAGTAAGGCAAATAATCCCGCAAATGATGAGGTGCTTACATGAAACCATAAAAATCACGAGTAGAATAAAGCATTTAGACTCATAAATTCACACTAAAAAGCTTTACTGGCTTCCCATCTTGACTAAGAATTGCCCCCATACTTGTATGTGATGAAATCATATTTTGGGTTGGCAAGGGGTGGGGCCACTACCTCAGCCGACCTGTTTACAAATCACCCCGTTTAATCCGAATTCACTACCAAATCTGCCTGTCTATCTTACCCAATTTACCCAGATATAATCCATTTGTTGCCCATTTAATCCACTGCTGGCCAAATCCACCCATGCTATACAAAGCATTGCTTGCTAGAATATCCTATTTTACATTATTTATGAATTCCCCATTTTACCCCTTATAAATTCCAATGGGTTAATTTATAACTAGTTTAGCTTAAAATTTAAAAATATGAAACAATTATATCATCTAATGTTTTCAAGTCATCTGTAATTATTAAGAATTAAAAAATACATAATTTAAAAAATTACCGTATTTTAAAGTAATTGTCATATTCATATTTAGGTTCAATTATTTTTTGATTATTTCTTCTTATCATTATTTTGATGTAAATTACTATTTACTATTTGTCCATACATTAATACAAATCAAAATAATTAGCTGGTTCTAGCTGTCAGAGTTATGCTGACTCCACTGTAGATGGGCAGATCCTATCCCTGGACTTCATCACAATGGTCCCTTCATACTAAATATACCCGTTGCAGTTACTAAGGGCGTAACCTGGCCTCTCCCCCAGTAGTTGGGAAACTAGATTCTCTCTTGTGCCACATATTCATGCTAACAGCATAAAATATTTTCTCAATTATATCAATTTTTCGAACTCATGTTCTCAATTTATTTCCATCATTTTAGGATGCCATATAATATCTAAATAGACATTGAGAATGTAGCATTCATGTAAAACATGTTTCGCACATGTATGAGAATAATTTCCAAAACACACATATGTATATCACCGAAATAGCCACTCACCTAATCCTTGTATAATACTTTCCAAAGATGTAGTCCAACAATAATTTATTTACCTGAGTCCTTTTCTTCTTTCTCTCAAGAACCACAACACAACAACCTTCTTTGTTGCTCTCCCTCTTTCTCTCTCAAACACGTGCGCGCGCACTCCATTCTTCTATTTGGCAGTTGTCCAAACTGAATCCTCCTCTACTTTGAGTTTCTGAAAATTGCCCACCTAATTCCTAATCTATTTTGGATTTTTCTAATATTCTACATTGTCATTTTTGGGTGTTTCAGCTTATGTGCAATTTCTGGGCAACGTTAACTTGAATTCTTGTTTGCTTGCTAGTGCCAAAATTGGAAGGGTGTTATCAGGCTAGTAAGTGTCTTGCTAGTAGCACAGACGTTTGATATCCCAATTAAGGATGAAAACAAGTGGCCAAGGTCAAGTGACCTTGTTCTCAAGGGACTAGGTGCTACACATTTGCTTAATTGTGATTCTTATTTTAAATTTGCTGGCACATCTTTGCTTAATTGACACTGGTTTTTAAAATTGCAACTTAACCTGATGTGTAAATTTGGAAACTTGGTTGCCTAGAGAATGAAGATGTTATAGATATGGGGACATTTTTTTTACTAATCTTGCTAGGACTATATTTCTTAATACTGGATGTTCAAAATAAAGTTTTAAATTCCAACTGTGATGATATAATGGTTTCTGGAACTTTGCTTGAAGCTGCTGTGCTTTGTTTCCTCAATAACATTATATTGTTGGATTTTGCTATATTTTCATTCTTCAACATTAATATGGCAATTGCAAGGACACTATAAATCTGGAGTGGCCCAAAGATCTGAGAAAAAAGCATATCTGAAACTTAATCTTTTGTGACATTGTTAACTGGTTTAACCTCAATAAGGGTGATGTATTATCCTCAGTTCTCTACTCTCACTTGCAATCTCTGAAAACTAAAGTCCAGTTTATGGCCTGATGCGTCATTTGTTGCAATAATTGCCATGTGGATGTGAAACCTGTCTACAATTCAGTTTGACATACTTTTGGCACCCATTAATACATTAAGCATTCTAATAGATGAAAAGTTCCAACTGTTTGACAATATCTGTGTCTGTTTGTTCAAAGGTACCGTCTACAACTATGAAGCAGAAGTTAGGACACCATACAACCAGAAGAGAACTTTTCTCAGGTTAGAGATCAATGAATGGTACCCTTGTCTGTGGTTTGTGTTTTATTGGATATAGCCTCCTAATTCAGGACAAGTCAAACGGGTGGTTGGATAACTGACACAGTTAGAATTACTTGCCTCTTGAGATAAATTTACTGCTGCAGGTACAGAAAATAGCGTTGCAAGCAGCTCAAAAACAATGGATGCTGAGGGGTTACTGAAAAGGCAAACTACAAATGTGTCTGCTGATATAATGACCGCTGCAACTCCTACTGCAGGGAAAAGTTCACTTGATAATATAGTTGAGTGTACTGAGACAAAGGTTAGTAATGATCCTAGCAGCTTATTGCCAAGTGCTGAAGGCTCTAAAAGGGAACTGGGCGCTGAAAATGGATCTCTTTCTGTTCCCTCTACTGATATCATAGGAGGGGAGAATGGTGAAGATAATGGCTTGGACAATAATAGAGAGACAGACTCTAGGAAATCAAAGAATAAGAAGGCACGCATATTTCCTTGTAGGACTTCCAAACGGCTTGCTGGGCTGAAACCTGAGATGGTGGGCAACTTGGCGTTTAGTGAGCAAGCTCTGAGAACTGCAGATAAAACATCTGGTCAAAGCGACGGAAAACCATCTCTGGGGACACTTGACAATGTAGCGCATACCAGTCTTCAGCAATTTCAGTCTGTTTCAAAGACACAGATTGCAGATCGTGGTTTAAGAGGTGCAGAGGCTCAATCAATTGATCTGTCGGACAGAAGCAAGAAATCTTTGGAGGACCAAGTTGTTCCAGATGACCAACCTGCAAGGCATGAAACTGTGAAGAAAGATGGGGAAAATATGAAATCTCAACATCTTTATCCTTTTGGGGATTCTTGGTCAGATCCATGCCTAGAATTTGCATATAAGACTCTTACAGGGGCAATTCTTGTTGAGGATGATCATGCTATCCGAGGTCACTTCCAGCAACAGGAAGACTCGTCTACTGTTCAGGAAGGCTCTAGGAGGAAACAAGGTAAGAGAGTTTGTGCTGGAAATGGAACCTCTTCAAGCCCCTCAGCTCAGATCTTACGAGAGGAGAATCTGGAAGAGATTGGCTTGGAAAAGAAAAGCAGCAGAAAACCTCTAGCCGACTCTGGCAAATCCAAGAATAAGAAAGAACTTAAATTGCCTTGTAGGTCTTCAAAACGGCTTGCGGGGCACAAACCTGAGATGGTGGCCAACTGGGGGCTAAGTGAGCATGCTATTAGAGCTGCAGCTAGGAACTCGGGTGAAAATGATGCCAAACCAAGCCAAGGGGCCCTTGATAATATAGCTCATAGCTCCCCGCAGCAGTGTCTGACTATTCTAGAGAGACAGATTGCAGACGATGCTTTGATAGGCACAGAAGCTAAATTGGATGGGGAGATGTCAAACAGAAGCAAGAAGCGTTTGGAAGACCAAGTTGTTATGGATAATCCACCGGTGAGGCAGGAAACCGAGAACAAGGATGGGGAAAATATAGAATCACGGACCTGCTATCCCTTTGGGGTTTCTTGGTCAGATCCATGTCTAGAATTTGCATTTAAGACTTTGACGGGGGAAATAAATATAGAGGATGATCCTATGTTTCAAGGTCACTTCCAGCAACAAGTAAACTCCTCTCATTCTCAGGGTGATACTTGCTTAGGAGTAACAGAAGTTGGCTTGCCCATTGATCTCAATAATGATATTTCATCACTGCCAATAGCTAAGGACTCCAAGAGGGAACAAGACAAGAGAGTCCCAGCTGAAAATGGGGTTGTTTCCACTCCCTCAACTGAGATAATCCAAATGGAGAATCTGGAAAAAAATGTCTTGGAAGAAAATATCAATAGAAATACTCAGACTGGCTCGAGCAAACCCAAGAACAAAAAATTCCTTCGGTTGCCTTCCAGGTCTTCAAAACGACTTGCAGGGATCCAACCAGAGATGGCAATGAACTGGGACTTACGTGAGCAAGCTCTTAGAGCTGCAGCTAGAGGGTCTGGTCGAAGTGAAATGGGACCATCTGCGGAAGCTCTTGATGATGTGGCAAAGAGAACATCTCAGCAGTGTCAGACTGGTTCAGAGACGGGTACTGCAGATCACACATTGAGAAGCACAGAAGCTCCATCTGATGTTGAGCTGGCAAACAAAAACAAGAGATCTTTGGAGGACCAAGCTGCTCCGGAAGCCCTTGGTAGCGTGGCCAATAGTGCCTCTCACCAATTTCTGTCTCCAGATTATGCTTTCAGAGGCACAGAAGCACCATCAAATGTTCGGCTGACAAACAGAAGGGCAATGTCCCTGGAGGACCAAGCTGCTCTGGAAGCCATTGATATTATGGTCCAACCTCAGCAATTTCAGAGTGTTTTCAAGGCGGATATTGCAGATAATGCTCTGAGATTGAATGAAGCTCCTTCAAATGTTGAGCTGAAAAGCATCGGCAGGCTTTTGGAGGGTCAAGCTGCCTTGGGATCCCTTGATAATGTGGTTCACAGCAGCCCTCTGCAATTTCATCCTGTTCTACAGACGGGTGATCACGCTTGCACAGAAGCTCCATCAAATGTTAAGGTGACAAACAGAAGCGAGAAGCCTTTGGAGGACCGAGCTGTTCAAGAACAAGCCCAACCAGCAAGGCAGGAAGCTGAGAAGAAAGATAAGGAAAATCAAGAATCCAAAGTCCTCTATCCATTTGGAGATATTTGGTCCGATCCATGCCTAGATTTTGCATTTAAAACTTTGACAGGAGTAATACCTTTCGAGGATAATCTCCAGTTTCAGAGTTACTTCCAACAAGGGGACTCTTCACGTTCTCAAGATGATGATTGCTCTGCAACACCAAGTTTCAGCATACCCAACTTCTTTCAAACCGATACTTCGTCAAATTCTTCTGCGCCAGGGAAGCCTGTTCCCGCGCCATGGTCATCGATAGATCCTATGTTCCTACCCCCTGGAAATGCCATCTTACCTACTCTACCTCAACAGCCTAACTTGGATGGAAGCCAAGGACATCACCATAGAAAGAATTCATGAGGTAGTGTTTTCTGGTGGCAATAAGCAAAGCCAGTCCTTAATTTCTAGCTGGGCACTGATCTTGCAGGTATTAAACTGAACTGCAGAGTGAGTGTATTAACTGAAGCAGTGCCTTTGTAGTATTAGCCATAAGGATTTCTGATCTGTTATGCTTAGTTTGCGCTTGAGATAGACATATGCTAGAAGAGCTGGGGTAAAGGGAAATAGATAAACTGAAAAGGTATTCTTTTATCTGTTCCTGACTTAGATTAAGAATTTCATTATGCACACATGGGTTGGTTACATCTTCAATCGTTTCATATGTTGTTTGGAATTCCTGAGAACAAGACATGACAATTTTTACGTTGATTGTCAACTATTTAACATGAGATATGAGTAATAAGAGGTTTATAAAAAATATGAATATAAATAAAAATAATTAGCCAGGTAGAATTATATAGTTCATCTCGCTTATTAGAATTAAAATTTAGTATATTTATCACTACTTTAACATAATTTTTTCTTCTATCGGAGCTTAAAATCAAAAGTTATACCTTTAAATAGTCTTCTAGAGTATAAAATAAGTTTATCTTCATCATTGTGAAGTAGATACATTATGTGAACTGAAGCAGAACAGATGTTATGCTTTGTTAAGATGGCAGTTTATAAATAGGGTTAGTTTCATACTAGTAGTTTTATAATGCACACGTCTGTTTGTTGCATGAATTGTTTTTTCGTAAATCTATTATTTTTAGAAATTATGATAAGAAGATCTTGACAATTTTTATGTTGGTTATTAGTTACCTAACATAAATTATAGATTCTTTATAAAACATATAAAATTATAGATAAAAATAATTCACGAGTTACAATTTGTGTAATTGACTTCATCGAGAAGCGTGGCAAAAGAAAAAAAAACCAAATTGCCTAATCTGTTCAATTTATCTGGGGTCAGTGATCGTTTGGGGTTTAGGAGGAATTGAGTATGGAATATGGATGGTTAATTTTGGTTTTATAATTGGGCAAATCAATATGTAAAACCAACTACTCACTCTTGAATTAAAACTTAAAAAACCCTTTTGCAAACACCACTCCAACACCATTTTTAACCAAAAAAAAAAAAATTCTAGACTACGTTTTAATTTAGATCTTTGAAATGAAGTGTGTTTGATGCATTGACATATTCTTTTAATTTTGAACTTTATGTTTTTTTTTTTTTAATGATTTTTGATATTTCATGAATTGTTTTAATTTTGTTAGACATGTATTAATTCTTGAAGTTCACTTATTATGTTTTTTACATTTTTCAAATTGTTAAGCTATAATTTGGGTGATTTAAGCTACATAGTAGTTTAATTATGGTTCACGACCCAATCAAATCATAGTTGAGAATTTGATTTAGAAAACATTTCCCCAGCTACCCAAACCAACCATTATACACAGGTTCATCTAGTGAAATCAATTCTTCATGTATTATTATTTATCAATTACCTAACATATCCCCCTTCTATTCAGCTTAAATTTGATCTGCACGCTAACTCCTAAAAGATTTCATTTTGAATGTATGTTTTGCTTTCTTAAAGAGGGTAGTTTTTCAAATATGAAAACTTGGTCGGGTTTGAGTAACAACACTACTTTATGGTGGTTCAGAAAGTACCAATCTATCACACAATTTTATTGACTTAAAAAGCTTTAGCATACATTAAAAACATGGCAATCTGAGAGCACAAAACCCAAGTTTAGAGCTTTAGCATACATTAAAAAGATGGCAATCTGAGAACACAAAACCCAAGCATCTTTATCACAAATTCACAAGTACAAAAACATGCAAGTACTCGAAATAAAGAGGAAAAATCTCATCAACCAAACAGATCAATTGCTTCAAGTTCTGGAAAACAATATGGTGATTCATGGATGCTAGGAGATTCCTCAATATGAAGACTCCTTCCATCCACCATGGTTTTCCTCTTCCGTAGTCAACTCCTGAATAGGTAACAGATCTAAGGTAAGCCATTATGCACGCACAAACACACACTAAAATGTATAAAATGCTAATGAAGGGAATCAAACACATGCAAGGATTGATTCAAACTGAAGATCACATATTAGAAACTGACCTCAGGGGTGAAATTGAGCCCAACTCTAATTTCGCCACAATATTCTTCACTTTTAACCACATTGTATGATGTTGTAGGGATGCTTCCTTCTGTAAACACTGGCTCAAGTGGAATTCTGTAGGTACCATATTCAAGGAATGAGAAATTGCTGTTTACCAGCACTGCTAGGGAAGTCTCAAAAAACTTAAATTGATGTTATGCGTTGCATTTGGATGCACAAGCACATAAATTATTTTCATTGCAGGTTGGGTTTTTTTTTTTTAATAAATTAATTACGGGATCTGAAAGAAGTACACCTGTTTTGGTTTTGTTTGTGAAAGAACTATGTTGTGGAGGGTTTGTAGGCCTTTGTGCAAAAACTGTAGTACTGTTCGTATTGTGGGATTGTGGACGTGTGTTTGTTAAGATCGAATCACGCTAAATTTATGTATCATTTTTCTCCTAATTAATTTTTGTGTGTGATCTGATCCTGCAAAAATAATGCAGAGGTTCAGTATGCAAACTAAATCTTCAAGACTCCAAGCTAACAAAACTGGTATCTCATTCGTATATCATCATGGTTTAGTTAACTAGTAATTAATCGCAGATTGGTTATTTAGTTAACTAGTAATTAATCGAACCAGTTTAAGATGCATAAATTAGTTCATTACAGAAGATACTCACATTGCCTTGCCCACAAAATCATCTTCTGAACCACTATCGCTGTCCATAATTTTGATCGAAAGTTCTGAAGTGCCATCTGATAGGGTGAACAAAAAGGTCTCATTCCATTCCGGCTCACACCCATGTCCTGCATTTGCCATTTGTAAGGGTGAAACTCAATATTAGAAGAAACATGGGACTCGATACAATGCATCCCGTATTGCTCTGAGTGAATTATATAGTTGTCGTACAAAGTTATATATAGAGAGAGTGTACAAGGCATAAATATAAGCATATGTATAATTAAGAATTGAACTCAATATATCATAAAGAGAGTTGAGTCCAATTCAATTTTGATCTGATATTAATCCTATCATTCCCCCGAAAATTATATTGAAAGCTCAAACTCATTAGGAACTTAACCTGATGCAACGCTGCTTTTTTGATCTTGAGTCCGACAAGTGAGAATGACATAGGGATCCATATTAACTGCTCAATCATGACAGATGCCTCATAAGAAACTTGAAAGCATAGAAGCAAATTTTTCTAAGAAATAGCTGGTATTGAAAATGCAAGAAAGCAATCCAAATAGAACCCTTCTAGCAAGCTAATCCCAAATTTCCACTCTGTTCTATTAGATATAGGTAAATGAATAAATAGTTTCCAGTTCTGTTCTGATCAACCCTTGTTTTTGCCCAGAAATTACTTGCCTGTTGTGTTGTTGTTTCATAGCTACAGATCTATAATCCGATCCAGTACTGAAGAAAACAAGGAGCGAAAATTTTATGAAATACCTACACAGCTCTTTGGATCAGATTCGAGGAACAATCACAAACATAAGAAAAATTAGCATCTGGAAGCATGGAATTATTTCAGTTAAAATCCAAGATCAAGATCAAGATCAAGATCAAGATCAAGTTGGTCAACTACCACTTCAAAGATGCAAATTCGGTAGCATGGAATTCAAACTGGCATTTGAAAATAGCGATCATGTCAGCCTAATTTAACAGAACAAAAGATGATCTTCCTAGCAATTCCAAAACGCAGATTTATACATCAAAACATCAGCTGAGCTAAAAATAGCGTTCAAGCTACACGTCCTTCGAATTCTTCCAGTTTCTCGGCAGCCAAACAGACTGCAATTGGAGAATCACTGAAACAACAAAGTCGATCATTCGATCGCCAGCGATCTGCAAAAGGCGAATTTCGAAGGATTCTTACAGAGAAAATCGGTGTTTTCCAGACCCTTGGCGCCGACCAGAAGCACTTCGAGCTTTCCCCGTGGCATTTTCCGGCCAAAAGAGAAGAGAAAAAGTGGTGGATTGAGATTCCTCAAAAGAAAACACTCGACCCCGGTTCAATTAAACTGACATTATTTATACCCCATAGTTCGGGCCGGGCCGGATTGATCCGACCCGAGGTGACCCGACTTCCAAGCCGACAATAAAACTTAAAACAGGACGCCGCGTCGTTCAAGTCAATGCATTTCTTCAAAATTAGAAGTTTCAGTTTGATTCGCTTCAATTAGTTGGATTTGATTTTTAAATTTGATAATTTTAATTATTTTAATTTAATCACTTTTTATATTAAAAAAATTAAAATTATTAAATCGATCAAAATATTAAAGGATATCATTTTTCACCAATAGTTCAATTTTTTATACAAATTTAATTATTTTAGTTATAACATTAATTGAATTGACTAAATATTCATTTTTAATCGTTAATCTTTTATAAAATTCTTATTTAGGAATGAAGTGAACTCGGAGCGGATATAAATTGAGACATCCATTTCTTTATTCATGTTTTTGCTTTTCTTTTTTTATATTAATATATTATATTTTATATCATATCAATATAAATATATTACACATCAATATATGAAATTCATAAAAGTATTTAAATAATAATTAATTTTTTATATATTTATTTGCTATAATTGCATGAAAACTCCACTGTGCACACCACCACATGTGCACGAAATTTATTGTACTACACTCTCTAATGATCAAATCTCACAAAACCTTCAACGAGCCAGTGAGATCGATCTTATACATGTGTGTGTATATATATAATACTTTCCCGGTAGATTCCGCAATGGAAGCCGGCGATGGAGAAAAGCTTCATGATGTTCACGGGCAGAAGATGACCTTGTAGTTGGTCCCAGCCGGGCAAGTGAACAAGCTCGTCGGGTCGTCCTGCGGGTAGCTGTAAGCATCTGGGCACCGATCCTTGAAGAACTTCGACAACGTCGTCGGGCCGCAGCTCCCCTGCCCGTTGGTGCAGCAATACTCATTGGTCTTGTACACCGTGCAGGGGTTGTTGCAGCCGCCGGGAACCTTCAGCTCGGCCGGGCACTGGCCGACAATGTCGGCGGTGCACCGGAGATCCTTGCAGGTGCCGGCGTTGACGGGGCTGAATTCAATCGGGATGTTGAATCCGTCAACGTTGGAGATGTCGACGTAGTCGAGGTTGTTAGGTTGGTTGAGGGCGAACTCGGCGAGGGTGTTGGGCGGGCTGCCGTAGCCTTTGCATTCGAGGCCGCCGTCGCAGTTGCCGGTCTCGCAGCTGCCTTGGCCGTTGCCGTCGAAGTTGCAGTTGGTGCGGCCCCAGATGCGGGCTTGGACGGTGCCGGCGGGAACGTTGATGTTCCATGACTGGCCGGGGTCGAGCTGCTTGCCTCCGCCTTGGTAGGAGGGGGCGTTGGCGGCGGCCCAGACTGTGTAGGTGCATTTGTTTTGGATGTCGAAGGTGGCGGCATCGGAACGAGGCGCCACCATGCAGAAGGTGACGAGAAGCGGCAGAAAGAAGGCGAAACTCCTCATTTTGCAAACCAATCAACAGGGGGAAGCAAATCAACCAAAGAGGTTTCTGGGTTCAATTTGGTTGGATTGATGATGGGTGCTTTGAGAGCTTACATCTTTGGGTTCTTATAGATTCATGGCGGCTAGAGATGGGTTTTTGATTTGTAATCAGCTGCCGGTCACGCTTGGAAAGTTCAAAGTCTGTGAGAGGTGTGACTGGAGAAGCACAGCCAGTCAATTGCAGGTTATCCCAGATGCCAGATGCCAATCACCAATGGACACGACATAGAGTTAGGCTTGCAAACTTGTCCTCTAAGGTGCCGGGGCTGCCGACTCAACCACTGATGCCTGTGGCCTAGGCCCCAAAAAGGGTGGGCCCCCAAAATGAGAAAAGCAGGAAAAAATGGTTTAACTTGATAGAGGCGTATCAAATAGTAGATTGTTTTAGATAATGCTATTTGTATAAATATGATTTTATAGGTGGATTTATAGGTGGCTTAAATGATCACTTTGTCCCTTTGTCCATTTCTCTCATCTCTCGATGACCATTTTTTTTGTTCTCTTTCCAGTTACCTCTTCTCTCTCTCTCTCTCTCTCCTTCCTTTTATCGTCGTTGTATCCTCATTGCTGCAACTAACCATTCATTGTTGACCCTCTCGCTGTCATTCTTCGCCTTTGTTGCCTCATCTCTTCTCTCCGATGCGATCTCACCTCCTTACTACTGCATCCTCCAGCAACCAGTTCGTCTTTCGATGCAACGTAGAGAAGCGAGCTGGTTGTTGGAGGATGCAACGGTGAGGCGACAAGGTTGCAGTGGCGAGAAGAGGAAAGCAATAGTGGCAAGGCGGCTGAGGCGAAGAACGACAACGCGTGGTCAATGGCAATGGTGAAGGAAAGGGAGAGAGAGAGAAGAACAAAAATCGCAATATTTCTATAAAGCATTCTGTAAACTCCTTTCTATACAAATAGTACAACCCATTTTTTTATATGGGTAGAACATGTATTAATTAGTGTATTTTTTTACATTAATTTGTTTTAACGCAAAAGATGTCGTATCTAATCTAAAACAATATAAAAAATAAAAAATGAGAGTAGATAATCATGATTATTGGTGGTGTGAACAATCTAAATTAATAAATAAATCTAAATTTATAATTAAACAAACTACTATTATATTACATTTATAGGTTAAATTTATTATAATCTATTTTTTCTCTTTGAAGATTGGATGAGATAAGATATCCAACTTTTAACAAATTCTAATTTATATACTCCACATGTTAAATGACAGATCTAATTTGATTTCCGATGCAAATAAATTAATTTTTAAACATCAGTGTTGAACTAGCAATTAAATTATCGATCATTTGAAACATCGTGATTCGATTGATCTGAATTAAAGATTTGTGAATGTTATGACTTTCTTGAGGACGAATTCTAATTTAAATGTTTTTAGTCGATTTATATAAATCAGATCGACTGATATAATCTCGGTTCAATCTTAGTTTGATGAACCACTCAATCTTTTTGACTCAATATCCGATTCATTTTTGAAAACATTGGTTACAAGTTATTTAAATCCACTTAACTAGTCTTGGGACATGAAAGAGACATTAAAGAGACATTTCCAAAATGTGAAAAGTCTAGCAATATCAAAGTCTTCTTAATTTGGCCAAATTAATCCTAAAATAAATTTACATAAATAAAATCAAATTAAAGAGGCAATCAATACACTTAATTATCAACTCACGAGTTAAAGATAGAACATAAGTGTCAAAATAAATGAGATGCCCACAAATGACTAAGGAAAACCTCTTGGGAGAAGGGTCTTCGAGATACTCATGACGGAAGGAAGGTTTGGGAGAGCCTCATTAAACTTTTGCGAAAAGAGTCTCTTGGGAGATTTTAAGGTCTCTTGAAAGAGTCCCTCACAAAGTATTCTCATAACCAAAAATGTGAACAAGACAACTTGACTTCTTGTTAGCTAATGTTTTATCAAGCCAACATCCTCATTTCGAGCCTTGCCCAACCACCTTGGCTTCTTCCTTTCTTGGGATTAAATTTGATCTAGTCTTCTTTTGAGTCTCTCTTTCCATGTTCGTGAACACAAATCTACTAAAAATAAAAGATGTGAATTCAACATATTAACAAACAAATCAAAATCATCAAATAATAAATTCATATTGAGGATAAAAATAACATATTCCATTTTTTAATAAAATGTGAAAATCAAAGCCATAAACTAAAACCCTTATTAAAAGGGCCAAATTATTTGCTTAAATGATTGTCCCTCTGTTAAAAGTTACATTTGCATATTTTACGAGAAAACAATGTATCAAATGACAAAAACATCAAAAAGTTTCACGAGAGCTAGTTGATTGCAAAAATGAAACGATGAGATTGTTTTGGGGCCGGCTAAGAAAACAACTCCAATATTTTAGTCAAGCTTGGATCAAGCAATAGAGATGAGATTTAAGGGTTTGAAATAGCTAAGAAGTGAGATTGAGAGTGATTGAATGCAAACCCTAGAGAAAAAAATCCTCCTCTTTTATATTTATGTGGAGATAATTGTTAACTTAGAATTAGGTCTCCTCATTCGATAGTATGTACGAGTTATTATCCTAAACAAATTAAGGGGATTAGCATTATTCTTAAGAACCATCTTTTCATGATTTAAAAGAAGAGAATTTATTATTTTTAGAACATATATCAAGTGGATAGATTATAATAAGTTAGGATTCATACTAATAGGTCATGAGTTTGAATCGTTACACTGTACAGTAAGACAAAGTCTCTACCTATGATTTAGCTTATTTACAAAAATTGAGAATACAAACAGTAAAGACCATGCGAAAATGATCATTTCAAGATAAAAGAATGTTTCAAGTGCGATCATCTCAAGAGAAGAGAATTTCTCAAGTTTATCCAATTTGAATTGATTACTAGATTAATAGTAGCAACCCAATTCTTAGTAGACTTTCTGGCAAGTCTAGGAAATCCCCTAGCTAGGTTGGGGCCATAAAAACTCCTCACGAAATATCAAAGCCGAGCGAGGTTTTTCTAATAGACCAAGTTCAAGCTTAGCGCGTGGTTTAGTAAATGGCCATGTGGTTTTTCATAATTTTATTTTAGAATAAATTAAGTCCAAAGCCATCTAGAAATTACCATCAAATTTTCAATATCGTGTTAGTCCGGATCTTCCAGGAACAAAAAATTACCATCAAGTTTTATATTTATATACTTCATATGTTAAATGACAGGTCTAATTTAATTTCTGATGCAAATAAATATAATCTATTTATAGACCTGAATTTATTGTCTATGTAATACCCAATCTAGTCAAAGCGTTTCAATAATTTGAAGAAAAAAATATTTAAATCTTGAAATTTTTTTAAAATATAACATGCTCTCTCATATTAATGGTTTAGATTTATTTTTAAAATTAAAAATTTAAAAAAAAATTATAATTATAGAAATAAAAACACCACTTGCGATATTAAATTTTATAAAAAAAATATTTTTTTTAAATACATGAATAATTTATAGAATATTATTAACCATTCATATTACTGTACGTAGTTTCATCAAAAATAAATTTTTTAAAATTAAAATTAATAAAATCTTATTTATGTTCAATTATGTCACAAAAAAATTAAGTAATTTGATTATATTATCAATTGAAAAAGATTTATTTTTTAAATTTAAATATAAAAATTTAATTAATAATTTTATATCTAAAAAAATAATAAAAATAATAATTTTTATTATTTATTTATATTAATAAATGACCACTAAAACAACTATCGCATAGGGCTAGTCCGACCTTCTTCACTGCCCTACCTAAATGTGGGTAAAGCCAAAAAAAAAAAAAAAAATAATGCAATCATCAATGGACACGATAGAGGGTTCGGCTTGCAAACTTGTCTTCACTGGCCTACCCTAAACGTGGGAAAAACAAAGAAAATAATGCCAAGCACACTTCATATTTGGATATTATTTCTAATTTTTGAAAGTTTAAGCTATTAGGATGAGTGCTTTTACTAGTCCGACTTTGAGTCCAAAAGAAAAACGACTCGGTTTGATTAAAAAATTAATTTTTAAATATCGATGTTGAACCAGCAGTTGAATTATCAATCATCTGAAATAGCGTGATTGATTGATTTAAAATTAAATAAATCAAATTAATTGATTTAATCTCGTTCAATCTTAGTTTGATGAACCACTCAATTTTTTTGACTCAATATCTGATTCAATTTTGAAAACATTGGTTACAAGTTATTTAAATCTACTTAACTAGTCTCGGGACATGAAAGAGACATTAAAGAGACATTTCCAAATGTGAAAAGTCTAGCAATATCAAAGTCTTCTTAATTTGGCCAAATTATTCCTAAAATAAATTTGCATAAATAAAATCAAATTAAAGACGTAATCAATACACTTAATTATCAACTAATTTGATGGTAATTAAGAAAAGAGAATTTATTATTTTCAGAATACAAGTCAAGTGGTTGGATTATAATAAATTAGGATTCATACTAATAGGTCATGAGTCTGAATCCTTACACTGTACAGTGAAATAAAGTCTCTACCTATGATTTATCTTATCTATTGAAATTGAGAGCATAAACAATAAGGACCACACAAAAACGGTCGTTTCAAAAGAAGAGAATTTTTCAAGTGCAAGAGAAGAGAATTTCTCAAGTTTATCGGTTTTGAATTGAGAATTTCTCAAGTTTATCCAATTTGAATTGATTACTAGATTAATTGTAGCAACCCAATTCTTAGTAGACTTTCTAGCAAGTCTAGGAAATCCCCTAGCTAGGTTGGGCCTTTAAAAACTCCTCACGAAATTTCAAAGCCGAGCGAGGTCTTTCTAATAGACCAAGGCCAAGGTTAGCGTGGTTTAGTCAACGGCCATGTGGTTTTCCATAATTTTATTTTAGAATAAATTAAGTCCAAAGTCATCTAGAAATTACCATCAAATTTTCAATATCGTGGTAGTCCGGATCTTCCAGGAACAACCCCCTTGACTTATCGTGTAGAATTGAAAGTGATATTTTCTTAGATTTTTTTTTTTTTTTTGGTGGGGGTATGAAATAAAGCTGTTAAGATGCAAGTAATTAACTATTTTAATATATAATTCTTATAAAAAATCCCCTCCCTCTTTCTCTTCTGAGCGTAAAAATTAATAATAATTTTGTTCTTATGATCTATAATTGCCATTAAATTTTAAAAATCATTTAAATTTTTATCTCTTTTAATCTTTATTTTTCTATGATCTCTCTTTCTTATCTATACTTTTATAACTCTCTCTCTGCTTGGTTCTCACAAACGAATATACGAATATGCATGCATACATTTCTCAAAAGAAGTAATAATGGCTAGCTAAGCCCATTGAACCTGATCAGCAATGGTTGGTTTACCCCAACCATCAATCTCTTTCCTTGCCTCTCTTTCTTTAGAAAAATATAAAAAAAAAAAAGAAAAAAAAATGTTAGTCGACCCTTATTACCAAATGGATGTGAACCTTAAGCATCACTCAAGTCTAGTGTGGCTTCCCACCACCACTTTTTTTATTTTTTATAATTAGAGTGTGAGAGAGAAACAACGAGGAAATGGTGAATTTAGTTGTTTTATTATTTTTAACAAGAGAATTAGTCATTATCATTTTTCAACATTGAGATTTCTTATAATTTTATAATTTTAATTAAAATAAAAAACATTAAAAATAGTGAGCAAAAGTAAGGAAGAGCAGAAATTTGTTTTAACCGAACTTACCGATCGAACTTGTCGTTTGGTTCGGTTATATTTTATAGGAAGTTTAGTTTTTGATTTTCAATTCAATTTTTTTTGTTGGAATAATTGAACTGACTAAAGTAAAGTATAAAACAACATCATTTTTTTAAATTTTTTCTTGAGTTGGTACTTGAAGTTTACAATTAGTTTTTAATTTTTTTTTATCAATCAGTCAGTTTGGTTTCTTTAGTCTATTGGAAAGTTTTTTTTTTTTTTGTGTTAGTTCAGTTTTTAGTTCGATTTATGTGATTTATGTTCGGTTATTAGTTAATTCGATTATTTGGTTTAATTGGTCGATTCAGTTATTAAACCAACTATTTGCACATCTCTAAGCAAGAGTATGAAGTCTTAGCAACTCATTCTGTAACACTCCGTTTTCTCCGAGCGTGTTATAACTTAGGACAATTGTGGGATAGTATTTGTTTTTCTATAAACTACGACTAAAATCATATCATTGCTCTTATCCATCCCAAATTTTCATACATTTATCTCAAAAGAGAATCAACATAAATATTGAACGCGGAAGCTAGAATCGAACCTCAACATACTTCAAACGCTATAATATTACATGATTATCTCAACATAATTAATAATACAAGATTATCATAACAAAAGTCTTCCAAACATAACTTGTTACATGATATAAGTTTTTCAATATGACTTTAAACAAAACATAAGTTTCTCAACATGACTTCGAACATAACATAACTGGTACATATTAGAATCCTCATACGAAAACTAAATGCAAAAAATAACTTCATAATGTCTTGCATCTTTATATTTCGTCCACTTCTATGTCTTCGCTGCAAACCTCATCTGGAACGTTTGAATGTTCCAGGGGCAAGGCCCACATTAGATGATGAATCATCTAAGTAAGAGTATATCATAGTGCATATGTATGAATGCAATGCAAATAACATCATAACTCTCATGTTTGGGTTGACTGCACCTTAAGATTACTCGTCATTTTTCCAATCTCCCTGCTAGATCGGGGTGTATGGGTGCACCCTTGGCAAAACAACAGTGCCAGTACCTAATCCCAAACCCATGCAACGTATGACCGTGAATCTCATCATGCTCATATGCATACTTTGTCATCAATACATGTAAATGCAATTCACATTACATGTTCACATCAAATCATGACAACATGATGAAAATATTTACATAAAATCAGGTTTTGGTAGAACCACTTACAAGTCATTTTCATAAACTAAATTCAGTTGAATAGTACCACTTACCTTGTAAAAGGCAATTTTGTCCCTAGCGTAATTTTGCTTCAAAATTCGCGTCAAACTTTCAATTGCACTTAATTATGAATCTTGACGTATCCTGACATCAAAATTACTTAAAAATATCAGATTTCTAATTTTTTCTAATTTTCCTAATTTCTCCAATTTTCTCCTATTATTTCCTCAAGATTATGAATTAAATACTTTCTCATAAAATTTTCTCAATTTATCTTCACAATAATTCCTAAAACAATATTCACAAGCCCTAGAAATTTTCTCATAATTTTTAAAATCCATGTTCTATTTATTTCTCATTTTCTCTTTGATTTTCAAGCATCTATTACCTCAAAAATCCAAAATAAATACTAATCATGTATTTCTCTTCCAATTTCACTATCAAAGAATTCTAAAATATCATTCTAACATTTCCAAAATTTTTTAAAGAAAATTTTGAAGATAACTTACCTTCTTGTGGAGTGATTCGGTATTCTTCTATATTGTGATGAAACCTCGATTTGCGTATCCAACGCCTCTTGCCAAAAATTTGCACGAACTACTAAACTCAAGCTATAGGATTTGAAATTTTTCTCTATATTCTTTCTTTCTCTTTCTCAAATCTCTCTCTTACTCTCAAATCATTCTTTCTTACAACCTTTCTCTTTCTAATTCAAGTCCTCAAACCTTTCAAGTTTTCTCTATTTATAGAGGTTGAATTAAATTTAGTTTAATTGTAGTGATCCACTATCTTTTATTATTTTATGTTTTTTTTATTTAATTTTCCTCTAAATCTCACTCATAATCTTTAATTTTTTGTCCATACACTACTTTATCTTCCACATTTTTCCATTAATTCACCCATTATCTTTGATATTTTGGCTACACTGTACTTTTTCTCCTACATTTCTCTATTAATTCATCATTTATCTTTGATTATTTGTCCACACCATATTTTGTCTCTCACATTTCTCCATTAATTCACCCATTATCTTTGATTATTTATTCACACCATATTTTGTCTCCCACATTCTCCATTAATTCACCCATTAACTTTGATTATTTATTCACACTATATTTTGTCTCCCACATTCTCCATTAATTCACCCATTATCCTTGATTATTATATTTTTTTTTACTTTAATTATTTTTCAACTAAATCCTATTTTGAATGGACCATTCTTTCATTTAGTCCATAAATTTAAGCCCACTTTCTTAACTCTAAGCCCACTTTCTTAACCTTTCATTTCTCAACTTAGCCCATTAACTCTAAGCCCATTAGCATTTTTTTTCAATTTAGCCCACTAATTTTAAGCTCATTTACTTAACATTTCATTTTTCAAGTTAGCCCACTAACTCTAAGCCTATTAGTTTTCTCATTTATAATCTCTAATGGATGTCAAAAAAATATTTTAAATATAAAAATTAATTACTATTATTTCCAAAATAGTAGGATATTACACATTCCCTCTATAATTTTTAGTAGACCACGGAAAAAAAGAAAGAAGAAAGAAGAGCCAGAAAAGAACAAGCAACAAAGTGTATGGAAGGTGTAGAAAAACTTTTCTTTTTGCTATAAATAAAATGTAATTCTTTTTCAAATGATTGCTTACGAGAAGATTTAGGTTGCGTTCTCTTTTATATTTCAATTTTTAGTTTTGAATTCATTTTCAGTTTTATATTTTGAGCATCTGTTTTAAGATTTTTGGAAATGTATTCTTTTTGTCATTTTGAAAAATTATTTTCTAAAACATAAAACTAGAAAACACGTTTATTTTGAAATTTTGAAAAAAAAATTATTTTATGATATTTGATTCAATAAATTTAACTATTAAATAATAACATTAATTCTTTTTTAATGAAATTCTATTATTAAAATAAAATAATAAATTTAATTAATGAATTAGTAACATCTGAGCAATAATTTATATTCAATATTATTATACATAATATGTGTAATACACTTAATAATATACTATATGTTATCCTCTATTTTTAATTATAATATTGATATGCTATATTTTTAAAATTTTAAATAAATATATAATTTTAAGAATATTTTTTTTTTCTTTTTTTCCTTTTCTTTTTCTTCTTTTTTCCTCTCCAACGCCATGCATCTTCTCCGTCGCTAACAACCACTATCGACCAGAGATTCACACAATCAGAGCCTATTATTAGAAACGCCAAGCTAGAGGGGGTTAACATACACAAAAATGAGGCAGATTTAACAGTTAGACTTTCATAAATTTGATTTTTAATTTTTGACTAAACCTAAAAAACACACTGTCAGTTGCCACTAGCCATCGTGGCTCGTGGTTTTGGCAATCAGAGGCCTTTTTCATGTCATCATGACCGGTGGGAATTATGGTTGTCGGTCTTATTCTTCACTGTTAAGATGTCATTGGTAAGGGGATCAGGGTCATCGCCATGGTCGATGACGCCTTGTCAGTAGTCGAAGGCTCCATGGCCATGAATGTTGCCTTTCGCAGTTATCGATCGTCATTTTTCTCCTTCGACGCGTCTTCTCCCATCACGACCCCTCGAGCACCTCTGCCATATTCGACTGACCATGGCCTTATGCATCGTCATGACCATCGGTCTTTATTCCTCTGTCGTGGTCGTCGTTTCTTGCCCTTGCCATGGCAATGGATGTTGACCATCGACATCATCAAGCTATCATTGTCGGCTTCATGTGGCCGTCATCGATAGAGGATGAAGGAGAAAATAAGAGTCGTCAGTGGCAATGATGGAGGAGAAAGGAGAGGAGAGAGAGATGAGAGATCTATGTGCAAGATTGGGAGAAGGAGGGTTGTTTTTCGCATTTTGGATGTTTTTAGCGTGTTTTGACTGAAACATCTAAAATAATATTATTTTGAGTTTTTTTATAATTTTTTTATTTTTGAAAACATATTTTTAAAAATAATAAAATAAACATGTTTTCAATATTTTAAAAAACTAAAAATTTAAAATAATTTAAAAATAGTAAAGAGAATAGAACCTTATTTTTTCTTATCCATATATATTATTCTCAATGCCAAAGTTCTTATTGGTACCACCAACGATACATCAAACGTATCTTACTGGAAAAAGCTAACCATACAGTTAATTTTTTTAAGGGTAAAACACAACCTTATAATTGGTCCCCGTAGGGCACAGATATGTGCTTGGTTGATCAGGATTAACAAAAACATCCGGGCACATGTTCTTGAAAAATCTGGAGTAATTGGTGGGCGGGCGTGGTCCAGAATAGCAACAATATTCACTGGAGTTAAACACAGTACACGGGTTGTTACACCCACCAGGAGCCCGTAGCTCAGCCGGGCATCGCCCGATGATGTCCCCAGTAGTACACTTGATGCTCTTGACGCATTCCTTCGACGTGGAATTGAACTTAACTGGGAGATTAAACCCATCCACGAGAGATATGTCGAAAAAATCAACGTCGTTGTTGTTTGGTGCGAATTCCACCAGCGTGTTTGGGGGCGAACCAAACGCCCCGGCTTGGCACTCGAGGACCCCCTTGCAGTCACCGGTCGGGCACTTGCCCTCGCCGCTTTGGCTGAAGTTGCACCCTGTTCGACCCCATATTCTGGACGACGTTGTGTTGTCCGGCACATCGAGGGTCCAGTTCTGGCCATGGTCGAGCCTCTGCCCACAACTAGGCACTGCCGCGGCCCATATGGTGTAAGGGCAGTTGTTCTGGATATTGAAAGGAGCCGGCCCAATAGAGTTGGGGGCCTTAGGCGAAAAAGTTTGTTGAGGCCTTTCAGTATTAATTTTTTTTATAAAAAATAAATAATATATTTGTTTACATAAATATTTCATCATTTTATTAAATAAAAAAAGTTAAAATTTAATTAACTATAAAATATAATAATCTCTTAACAATAATAAATTTTCAACTAAAATATAATGTCTCAGAAAAAAAAAAAGCCCAACAACTTACGATAATAAACAAAAAAAATAAAACTATTTTTTTTTAAAATCTAAGAAGATCAGTGCGAGCAAAGAATTATACATTCATGATTCTCTTATAAAGAGAAACAAAATATAACATTAAACTGATAGTATTAAAGGATAAAATTCACCAACAATAACTTTTCATTCTACAAATATGTGTTGGACTATGTTCATCTTTATATAAAATTAATTTTTCTTGCATTTTGAGATGTAAAATTGTTGATTAAATTTTCATAATTAAGTTTATCTAATAAATCATGAGTTTTATGGAGAACACCACAGCAACGGTTAAAAAATGAAAAATGGTGAAGGAAGTTAAATTTTTTTTAAATGTTTTATATTTAATTTTTAATAAAATATTAATTATTAAAAAAATAAAAAATAAATATAAATATTACAAATTTCTAAAATCTGGCCTCCTAATTTGGCAGCCTAATGCCATGGCTTAAATGACTTCAAGGTAGGGCCGGCCTTGCATGAGCATAGCCGAAGAGGAGGGGCATAAGAAGGGAAAAGAAGAAGATGCATGGGGCCATGGGCTTTGGAATGGCAAGTCACGAGCCACATTGTAATTAGGTTTGTGTACTTATAAGGGTAATTGGCTTTGGCTTTGGGTTCAGCTTTGCTTTCGTTCAAGCCGAGACATTGGGCTGCGGAAGCCTGAAGGGATAACGCCCAAGCTAGTTATTTTTTTTTTTTTTTTATCAAAGACTAAATATGTATAAATAATCAAAAAATTATACAAATACACCGAACATATGCAGGAGCATAGATGATGGAACATGCTAATGACGCATAACTAAGGCTTCATAATGGAATAAAACATAAAGATAAAAAAATAATTATTCTGTATATATATATATATATATATTTAAACCCTATAAATAATGGAATTCATCGATGGCAGTTGGACTTCAAATGTGTGGCTTTATGAATGACTTATTACTTAGGAGGATGTTATTGTCAAGGACAGTTTTGCTGCCGCCTTCTTAGTCCACGACTCCCTTGGAAAAATAACCCATCAGCCTAACTCTCCTGTTGTTTGGAAAATAATTTTATTTAATTTTAAAAATAAAATAATATTTTTTAAACTTTTTTTTATTATTTTGACCTTTACGTATTTTCCACCAATATTAAGGAAGGTAGAAATAGGAATGAGCATTATAGAATTCACTGAAATGTTAAAATTAAATAAATTAAATTTATGTAAAAAGTCAAATTAAATCGATTGAATAAATAAAAAATAAAAAAATAAAAAATATAAAAACCAAAAAAATACGAAAAAATCAAACTGACTTAGCAAATTGAAAAAAAAATTCGAACAAACCAAAAAAATTACGCGAGTTGGTTATCCAATTACTCGAGTAAGATTTTTTAAGTACTCGAGTAAACAAAAAATTTATGCAAATAATTCTAGATATTATTTGATTAACAAAAAAGGATTAGTTGATTTGTTTGGAAATAGAAAATGGTTAAAAAATCTTCTGTTCATTACTCGATTATCTTTGTAATTATACGCATGTAATTCAATTATTATTCAACTAATGAGCAATATTAGTTGATTAATCTTCAAAACAGAGAGTGAGTTGATTTTTAGATTATTATTACTCGAGTATTAGTCGACTAATTCATAAAATTAGCAAGTAATTACTACATCATTTTCTATTAATATACAACATTAGTCGAGTAATCTTTTGGTTACTCGAGTAATCGGTTGGTTCAGTTATTTCAATTTTTTTTAATACAAAAATCAAAACGAATCCAAATAATCAAAATTGTCAAACTTAAAAATCGAATCAAACCAACCCTTATCTTAAACCAAATTAAACTGAAAATTTTGATCAATTCAATACGATTATTTTGATTAGACTAAAATTTTGCTCACCCTAAGTATAAGACAATTTAATTTTAAAGTCAATATGGTTTACTCTTTTTTTTTTTTTTTCAAAGCAATACCTAAACAGATAGTTTGATGCTAAATTTAAATTATGAAATGTTAAAGCTATCTCACAGTCAAATAATATGGGATTTAAGTAAAAATTATCTTTTTTCTTTTTTGCCAAATCTCTCATAAAAAAGGGCCATATAACCTAACAAGTAACAACCCCTATGGTCGTACCACAAATGCCCCACTGTGGGCCCATTTTTAAATTTGGCCTTAAGCCCACACTAATCTGTATATAAACCCAAATTACTAAATAAAAGTTAGTATTATGGTATTAATCTTCAATTTTGCCTATTTATTTTTGGAAAACATTATAAAGTATTTTCCAACAACTTTGTATTCCTTTTATATAGAAAAAGGAAAACAACAATTTGGTATTTTTAAATATCTTCCCGACAAAATAATTTCTAGGAGACTCTCAAAGGCCACTTTCAGATACTCCCAAAAGACCTTTTCAGGGGAGGCATTTTCAAGGTATCTTGGGAGCTTTTTCAAGATTCAAAAATATGTCAACTCACATTTGATGTTTTTGTCTGAAAATTTGAAACAAATGATCTTAAAATATATGAATATTCTTTTACATATCAACTTTAACCTCTATAAATAAATTAGTAATTCTTTTGGTTGACATACGACCATGACTCTACTCAAACTATATTTCTTTTACTCTTATATACTCTTTTGTGAAGACTAATTTAAATATAGAAAAATCCACATAAAAGACATCCCGTATTTTTGACTATTTTCTTTTTTATAAATCTTCTGGAGATCAGAAGATCTATAAATACTCTCTCACAAATACAAATTTATTGTTGTATCTCTACAATAATAATTATATTTTAAAGTATATATACTAATTTTTGCCTCTAGGGATCATATTATGTATTAAAGACCAAATAAAAAACCTCCCCCTAAAGCATATTTGCCTTGAAGGTCAATTTTATTATTTTATTTCTCTTGTTCATATTTAATCTCTAATTCATCCCATTACCCTCAATAATATTGTAAGCACTCCCGCCTGGATATTCCAATCACACGGACTACCCGAACGGGAGCGCTTACGGAAGAGAAAAAGAATAAAACACAAGACAGAAACTACTCTGATATTCATACACAAAATTAGGAACAACGGAAGTGAAGCTAAACACATACATACACTACGGGTAACCCCACTAGCACAACAGTCACAAGATAAATAAATGAATACAGACTCTTGTGCTAACATACACGAGACACGAGAAATGACATGGCATAGTCGAAAATAATAGAGTAAATCCTACTTAGACCTTAGAGTTGACAGTGACTGACAGAACTGCCTGTACATCATATCGACTCTGCCACTAGAAGTTGACTCCCTTGCCCTTGACCTATGCTGCCACTACCTGGAATGATGGAAAACAAAATGAGTCGAGAGACTCAACAAGCATAAAGAAAGAACAGCTGAAAGCTGAACATATCCAAAAAACTCTTCCCAGAATAAACTCCCAGGTACACACACGCCATGAGACGCTATAACACAATAGTATAACATAATAAAAGCACATACCGGTCCTTGGGGCTCGCACAAGACACACGACACCCAAGTCCCAAACTAACATGCTGCTGCCCTGAAAAGTAACATGTATCTCCAACAAACCTGAGTGCGTTGTCTTGAGTCGGTGCTCCCGTCACCCGTGTGTCCGTGTTAGTACTCCCGACACCTAAACCATAGGCTCCCTCGGAACGGTCCTCTCGTCCGAGAATTAATAACTACCAGTAACCATGTAATGCACCTAAAAATGCAATGACGTAGTAAGTATCAACGTGATACACTGGGGCCCATACATCCAGGCATCAGGCCATGCTCCACCCACATAGTAAACCACACGCGATGCATATGTCCGTGCTAGATGCAACCTAACCAAACTAGAATGCCCGTGTCCCAAGCATACTCAATAAATGAATATCCCAACATGCAACCCGTACCTATGTGCACATAAAATCATGAATAGTAATATAATGAATCTAATCGTGCAGTAAATCACATACTGGCAGAGCTAGTCAGCAGTGCCCGGCACCGGTCAACGGCCAGTGACTAGGAGTGTCCACCCGACGGTCCACTTCAACGCCGTACAATAGTCTACCCCAACGTCACCAACAGTCAACCCCTACCCCACTGCTCGATAGCTCTAACTGAGCCATAAATAAACCCAAGAAAATTGTAAATAAACCCGCACGTCTAGGAACCTAGTCCCCAAGCTGGGTTCAGCATCATTCCGAAAGGAATGGGGATGGTACAAACCCCTGTAGGCACACAACGAATAAAATTCTAGAAGTCTCGGATTTAATTTAAATTAAAATAATTGAATAATATCTCAATAAATAATGTTAGGCGTCGAATTAGAGTAAGGAAGGGGATAAAATACAAGAAATTACAGTCTCTCACAAGAATTAAAGAACAGAAGGAGAGGGTTAGGAACTTGCCTTTACACGACCGTTTTCTGCCTTTCTTGCACTTCTGCTGCAAAGTAAAACGTTTAATAGCGATTAATAAAATCATGGCTCACATTAATTAAATCTAACCGTATAATATAAATAATTTAGCCATCTAAAATCCCACGTAGGCACACCACAAATAAAATCCCAATAAGTCTTATATTTATTTTAAATTAAATCATGCCAATAAAATCATCGATTCGTATAATTAATATGCAAACCCAAAACGAATTAAGGAAAGATGAGGGGTTCACCAAATGGAAAGAGATCGCAAGGGTAGAGGGAGCTTGCCTTGTGTAAGCTGATTACAGCGTTTTTACGCTTGAACACTACTAAAATAATACACGTTGTAAAATAGAATAAACTTCCAAAATTAATAAAATATGACCCAAAATAAAATTTCAACCATACAGAATGATTATTACATATTTATTTACTTACCTGACTAATTAAACCGCGATTAAACAGAGTTTAATCTTCAATTTTCTATCAAAATTGGCCCCTACACGCGTTGTTGTTCTTCTCCACATTTCCTTGCTGATTTTTGCTTCAAAAATGGCTGAAATTAGCCTTAAAACGAAGCAAAACAAAAGCTTCAATTGGGTGGCTGAGAGCGCGCCACGTGGCCGCGCAATTGGCTGCCTACCGCTTTGCCAAAACGACGCCGTTTTGGCGTTCGTAGGCTAGAAAAATTCTACCAAAACCTCCACTGCGGGCGCGCACGTCCAGCCTGGAACTCGCGACCTCACCTTCCTCCCTCGCGCGCGGGACCGCCTGATCCAACTACATCTTCATACATGTAATGCCCCCCATTAATTTTAAACTAATACCCATCTCAGTTTCCGAAAATGGCAAAGGCACCCCAATACTTTCAAAAACTCACAGTTACACCCACACTTCTTTTATTGCTTATTTCACTTTCACCCCAACTTTTTAGAAATTCACCCAAATAATTTTATTTTATTATTTTCCTAAATACTCCCTAATAAATAATTATTTTCTCAAGATAATATAAATACACATTTTCTTAAATCTCCAAACACCCAAATAAATCAATATTTCCCTTTTAACTCACAAATATTCAATAATCACCACAAATACAATAATTAATAATTATTAACCATTTCCAAATAACTTAATTAACTACCCTTAATTCCTTATTTACCTTAAAACCACATAAATAAATATTTTCTCTTAAATTCCTAAATATTCAATAATTCCCTCAAACACCGGTTTAATAATTATTATTTATTTCAAATTTTGGGATATTACAAATATTAAATTTGAAGTATTAATTTTTTGGGTTCATAATGAATATTTAAAAAAAATGAGATGTGAAATGGTTTACCACTTCAAATAAAAACAACATTTAGGGGTATTTCTTAAATTATAATAATTTTTATTTTTTGTAATTATAAGGAGAATCGTTTCTTAGTTTTCAAATATTTTTGTATCAGAAATGCTAAAAAAGAACAAACAAATTTTTTAAGTTATTTTTACAATTTCAAAAATATTTTAAATTCATTTCATAAACCATATTTCCGTCTCCGAAGAAGTTAGAAATGGACATAGTAAGTAAGTAAAAAAAATTCTATACATATATATGTATTTTAACCCTATAAATAATGAAATTCATCAATGGCAATTGGACTTCGAATGTGAGGCTTTATGAATGACTTATTACTTAGGATGTTATTGTCAAGGACAGTTTTGCCGCGCCTTCTTAGTCCACAACTAGGTAGCACGGAAACGCATTTGGGATGCCGTTTCGGCGTTTTCGAACCGTTTCCCGTTTCGGAGATGGCGAGAACGGCCAAAACGGATTTTGGGCGTTTCTATAAATTGAGAAATGTATGGGGGGTCGTTTCGCAATTTGCAGAAACTTATTGGAAGGCATGTCGCCGTTTCACAGCCCCCTCGCGCGGAAATCCAGCCACTCGCCCATGTTGAACGCGTCCCGAAGGCCGACCCATTTTTCCTCTCCTCCTCCTCCTCCTCCCTTTTCTTCTTCTTCTTCTTCTTCTCCTTTGTTGTCACTCAGTCGCTCGCCATGTCGCACACTTCTTCTTCTTCTTTTTCTGGTTTTTCCTCTCTTCTCTAGCCTCGCTACCGACCACTAATTCATTCGTCGCTTCATTTCCAGGTCGTTGTTCCTTGCTAAAGATCCCCCGAAGCCTAGTCACTGGTCTGGTTGTACCTTGCCAAAGATCCCCTGAAGTCGACCGTTGCTGTCGGTCCTCGGGTTGTTGTCGGTTAACCTCCCCCCTCCTTTTCTGTCTATCTCTTTCTCTCCCTCTCTCTATTCATTACTGTTTGTGTTTGGATTTGAATTTGTGTTGTGTGTGCTCATTATTGATAGGATTTAGATTTGTACATGCTCTCTGTGTGGGTTCATTACTGTTTGGATTTGGATTTGTATGTATCTATGTTGTTCTTTGTTTGTTTTAAGAATTTGTACGTGTTTGTGTTTGGATTTGTATTTATGTTTCTGTTTAATATTTTAATTAAAATCTATTACTATCTTATGATTTGAATTCTCCTTTTAATTTGTTTGAATGCATTTTAAATTTTATTTTATATTTACTTGAATGCATTATTAAATTTATATTTATTATTTATGTTTATTTGTATTATATTTAAACTATTTTATATAATTTTGTATATTATAAATTATATTTATAAAAAAACTCTTATATTTTTTAAATTTACAGTTTATCCCGCATTTCCGTTTCCTACCTTTTTTTAGAAAATGCTGTTTCAACGTTTCCGTTTCGTTTCGGAAACGTATCGTTTTCTGTTTCCGTGCTACTTAAGTCCACGACTCTCTTGGAAAAATAACCCATCAACCTAACTCTCCTATTGTTTGGAAAATAACTAGTTTCACACCCGTTCGTTGCACGGGCATAAAATATTAAAAAAATAAATTTTAATTGAAAAATATTATAATAAGAGTAATATGAGCTAATTCAAATCTAATATGAATAAATTGACATATAAAGTATTGTTATAATTTTTGAAACACTTCTTTACACACGACATTTGTTGTCGAATGAATTTATTTATTTTTTCACCGTCACATATGAGAATTTTCAATCCTTGTCGACTTGTAACTCTAGAAAATGCAACGTAAAATTGACCATGAGCAAACATTGGCCTCCTCAAGTACAGTCTAACATGTGATAGTGACTGACCTTAACTCTTGTTTATGGTCATGCCGTAAGAAACAATCAGTGGAAACTATCTTCTTTGAAATTTAAAACATAATCGCACATCTGAAGAAGTTAATGACATACGTGGAATAAAAACCTTGTCACCTGCATTACCACTTGACAACATCTTTGCCTCTAAAACATGGTTTCTGAGTTTCATGATGACCAATCTTGTACCATTGCAAAGTCTTGAAGCATGATAAATATTTCTAATAAGCATAAGAGGGAGACCAGCTTTAAGCTTCAATTCATGATTAGGCACCCCAGAACATCTTATTCCATTTAAAAATTTGGTTGAATGAATTTCTGCAAACAAACCAAATACTCTTTCAATGTGGCACATTGTGTCTGAACTAAGATATGTCTTATTTTCACACGGATTTTTGGAAATCATGAAATCATTTATACCATGGACATCATCGAGTGTGGGTGCTAGAATGGCTCTTCCTTGCATATAGGATGCATCACAAACATTTTCTAAAAAAGACGGGTATATACTCTCAACCATGGACTGAATTGTATCATCCGATGCACCAACCAAAACATCACGTGGAATATCGACGATTATTTTTTCATCATTTTCCCGACCAATATTCCCATCTCCAATATTGCGAAGCTAGTCAGAGAAATATTTTAGTTTGTGCACATCATGATAGTTGCCAGAACTCTGAAGCCTCATGTTTTTTGTTAGGTTCAAAATCACACAATGTATCCATAGGTATGATGAATTGATAGTGGCATGAATAACGTCTTGTCTGCTACCTTTTGGAATAACAGGCAAAATCAGATGAAAATCACCACCGAACACGATTGTTTTTCCTCCAAAAGGTTTATCATTGCTATCATTAATGGCGAACCTTAACACATCTCTCATGGTTTTGTCCAAGGCTTCAAAGCAATATTTGTGCATCATAGGAGCCTCATCCTAGATTATTAGTTTCGTTTTTGCTATCAATTCTGCCAGTGGACTCCCCTGTCTAATATTACACATGGAGTCTTCAATGGGGTTTAGGGGAATGGCAAATCTAGAATGAGCTGTACCACTCATTGGTAACAAAAGTGACGCAATACCACTTGATGCAACATTCAACACTATATCTCCTTTCGATCGAATTCCAGTAGAGAGTGTTTTCCATACAAAGGTCTTCCCAATTCCTCCAAAACTGTTTAAAAAGAACACACCTCCTTCATCACAATCCACAGCATGCATTATTCTATCATAAGTATATCTCTGCTCATCAGTCAATTGGTTGACATAATTTTTATGATCCTCTGTCAATTTTTTCCTATCGTACGATAGCTCATCATATATAAGCCTATTTCCAGACACCAATTCATCAACATCGTCAGGAAATGACATTCCATCAAACTCACGAAGACTCTTACCCTTTCCTTGTAATAATTTTTCAATTTCCAACAAAGCATAACTTTGAATTTCATTATTTGTCAACTGAAGATCTATTTTTAAAATGACATTAAAAAAAGGCATCAAAACAAATTTTTATCAAAGGCACTCAACGTTATGTTTTTAATAATGAAAATATTTTTTTAAAAAAGGAGTATAATTTATTACTATATTCATTTAATATAAAAATTACCTGCATGACTCAGGACATTACAACGTCTATAGAGTATGTCGTCTGACAGGTACTGCCAACACTTACTCCAAACATACTCAAGTCGGGACAACGAATCTGATGTCAACAATGTTGCGAAAAGGTTTCTAAGAGAATGTGTTGTCCCCCACTGACTTGCTTCCACTGTGTCGTCTATATACTTTTTGTCATCATTTAGTAACCCCAAAGCATAACATGCATCCCTAAATGAACTGTATACCACACCATTGATAGTCTTGATATCATCATATGTTGTAGCGCCGCGAACAATATTCAACAAAGTTCTCAAGTAATAGAGTTCTCCGGTATCAGGAGCAACATAGAACATTCGCCCTATTGAAAAGCTTTTTTCTTTGGTTGACACTCTCTACCACTACTATTCCAAACAAATTTTGTTGGAAACTCAACGTATGTAAGCTTTCTAGCCCATTCATACTTTTTGTTTGCTTCCATCCATTCAGTGAACATACTGTGTCTAACAGTTGGACTATTCATAATATTTTGAATTGAGTCATAATTTGAAAATATAACACTCTTGTTGATCAGGGAGATGAAAAGATAGATGCTTAATTGGAGGATCCCTAAAATATTAGAACCTTTCTAGCAAGCTAATCCCAAATTTCCACTATGTTATATTAGATATAGGTAAATGAATAAATAGTTTCTAGTTTTGTTCTGATCAACCCTTGTTTTTGCCCAGAAATTACTTGCCTGTTGTGTTATTGTCTCATAGCTACAGATTTATAATCCAATCTAGTACTGAAGAAAACAAGGAGCGAAAATTTCATGAAATACCTACACAGCTCTTTGGATTAGATTCGAGGAACAATCACAAACATAAGAAAAATTAGCATCTGGCAGCATGGAATTATTTCAGTTCAAATCCAAGATCAAGATCAAGTTGGTCAACTACCACTTCAAAGATGCAAATTCGGTAGCATGGAATTCAAACTGGCATTTGAAAATGGCGATCATGTCAGCCTAATTTAACAGAACAAAAGATGATCTTCCTAGCAATTCCAAAACGCAGATTTATACATCAAAACATCTGTTCAGCTAAAAATAACATTCAAGCTACACGTCCTTCGAATTCTTCCAGTTTCTCGGCAGCCAAACAGATAGCAATTGGAGAATCACTGAAACAACAAAGTCGATCATTCGATCACCAACGATCTACAAAAGGCGAATTTCGAAGGATTCTTACAGAGAAAATCGATGCTTTCCAGACCCTTGGCGCCGACTAGAAGCACTTCGAGCTTTCCCCGTGGCATTTTTCGGCCAAAAGAGAAGAGAAAAAGTGAGTGGAAATTGCACAAACTAACCACTTTACAAATAGTAAATTCTTTTTAACCCCTATTTTATGAAAAAACGTTTTAGACCTTTCCAAACAAATGATTTGCACCCTATAGCCACTTTCCCAATTCTGACCCCACAACTTAAGAACACTTTATATAAATATTTAAAATGAAAAATTAAAACATAAAAGACCAAAATAACCCTGACCATAAAAATGAAACCTACTACCCTTCTACCTAGTGGAACCCACCACCCACCCAAAACCAAGCCCGATTGTCTTCCAAACCCGATAGCACCTTACCCGATCTTTCACGCCACCGCCGACGCAAACAGTGGCCGCCGCAGCCACCGCTAGCTCCGACTTGCATCGCTGCCCCTGCAACCCCAAAGAGGTAAGAACGTTTTCGTTGGGTTGGGTGGGTTGGACGGCGGCGATGGGGCTTTGCAAAGCCCCATCGCCGCCGGCATAGCTAACTCGGACCAAAGGGCTTCGTCTGCAACGAAGCAGTGCTTCGTCTGCAACGAGACCAAGCCCGTTGTAGACAAAGCCCAGATCTGGGCTTCGTTTCAAACGAAGCCCGCATCCGGGCTTTCTTGGCCCGGTTATGGGCGAAGCTCGTATCCGGGCTTTGTATCAAATTAAGCCCGGATACGGGCTTAGTTTGGGACGAAGCCCGTATTCGGGCCCAGAATGAAAAAATTAAAAAAAATGTAAATTTTATTTTTTATTTTTCTTTTCTTACAGTTGATTCTTGTTAATTAATATTAATTCTATCTCAATTTACTCATATGTCCTATTCTACTTCAATATGTAAACAAATTTTTTTTTTGTTTATTTTATTTTTATTTCAATTTCAATTTGCCTAGTACATGCTTCAATAATATCTTGAGTTTGAATATCTGGCAGTATTGTATCTTATTTCAACAAGTAAATGAATACACCTACTTGCACACTTTGTCATCTTGACCAAGACAATTGTTATTCTTGTATTGTTTTTTTTCTTTTTCTTACAGATGGCTGGCCAACAAATTAGGTAATTTACTTATGTTCATACTCACTGAGCATTATCGTCCGGAACACGGGTTACTACTCATTGCGGGATCAAACACCTCGAGACGATGAGAATTGCTCTAAAACGATATGAGCTATTGGATAGATTCCTAGAGGGCCCATTAGGACATTTCTTGAAAATCCCTCCATCACTCCATTTGACTGCACTGTAATTGATATATAATGTTCTAGTTAGGGAGGTGACATTCCCGGGTGCCTGCCACGATGAAATGTGGTTCGAGATCGGTGGCATGGCATATAGGTACGGGAAGCAGGAATTCATACTTATTACCGGACTCCAATTTGGGGCAATTGATAAATAAATTCTTGAAACGAGGACTAGTGCCCCAAACAATTTACATTCGCGATTATTTCCACGACACCATAAAGGAGTGTCTGGAGACGACATCAAAACCCTACTTAATAACAGAGAGGATTTGGTTTCAGATGATGTACTTAGATTGGTTTATGTTGCTATGGTTAACCTGTTATTGTTGGGCCTAGATGAGCGTGCACGTGTGGATGATTTTTTGTGGACTATGGTTGAAAATTTAGATGCATTTGAGGCCTTCCCTTGGGGGACATACATGTACAGTAAGAGTCAACATTACATTTGAATGGCCACGAGCGAGGACAAGTTGAGTGGAGTTGGGAAAAAAATAAACATTTATGGTTTTGTGTGGGCATTTCAGGTACAAGTTACTCTTTTTGTATTGTTTTACATTACTTGTATATGATTTGTCTATACTAATTAAATGTTTGTTTTGTTTTGTTCGTTTTTTGTTTTCTATTACTAATTTTTTTACTCTCTTCTTTACAGTGGTGGTTAATCGAAAAATTTACATGGATTCAAAAGAAATGGGCCATCCCACTACTCGGCGCATTCATTCCCAGGTGCAGAAAGTGGTTGTCAAAAAAAAAAAGCCACAAATAAAAAATTACAATGATTGTCTAACAAATGAAGTAAGTGTGCAATTGAATCTAAATTTCATTTATTTTTGTTTTTGTTTTAGTTAATACCTATCTAAATAATATTATGTTGTAGGTACGAGGATTGAGTCCGACACTTGAGCCCACTGATGATGAGCGGGAAACAGATTTTTGGAGGTCCTTGAACCCAAAGCACTTGGTCGGAGAGTACGTATTCAAATTTGGGGGTAGAGGGGGTGACGAGGATGATCCTATACATACCAATGGAGATGAGCAGAGAAGGGAGAAGAAGGAGGGTGGTGACGAGGATGAGCCTATACATAGCCATGGAGATAAGCAGAGAAGGGAGGAGGATTAGGAGAAGGATAAGGAGGAAGTTTTACATAAAAAGACATATAAAGAAGGTAAGCAGGAGGCAAGAGTCCTTGACAGTCCTCAACACAGACCAGATGAGCACGGGGTATGATATTATTACAATAATAGTTTTTATTTTTTTTTCGTAATTATTTTTAATGTTTAAAAATGTGTGTGTTTGCCTTTTGTAGATCACCGAGATGCTAGTTCAAACGCTGGAGATGTTGAGGAAGGTTGACGGGGAAATGAGTGTAATGAGGACAGAAATGGTACAAATGAAGATATATTTTGACCAAGAAATGGGTCAAATGAGAACACATTTTGACTGAGAAATGGGTCAAATGAGGGCCCAGTTGCTACAACTAGAGAGGGCGCAATGTAGTCCGCATATTGACCATTCCTCAGTTCACATCGATGATGGCGATGAGCAACACCTAGGTGGTGATCAGATATATCCTAGTCATCACGATGGCGACGACGAAGCATCTACATCCGTAGTAAGTTCCAAATTTATACGTTTACATATCAGAATTTGAAGTACAATATTGTAATAGTTAATTTATGTACAGTTGCAGGAAGAGGATGTGGTTAGGGTCGGCAAGCGACCTATGCGAGACAAAAAAAAATCGCAATTTTGTAAGACACCTTTCACTGATCCTATTCGATCAAAGAAAAGAAAGGTGGATGTCGCGATGGAGGGGTTAGACGCAGTGCCGCAAGTGGGGGACGATGATCTTAACCCCCCTGAGTGTTACACTGAGTTCATAGCATCCAAAGAAAACATTTTGTAAGTAACTAGTCCCATATAGAATTACATTAACAATACATTTTGACATTTACAAATTATAATTCTTGGTTATTGTAGTCGTGACACCGGGTACCTTGAATATCTATCTCCGGCTGACTTCCGATGCATAGAGGACATGAGCGAATGGTTGGACGGGCGTCACATTAATAGTTACATGTGTTGCCTTAGACGTATACAATTGCGTCCTCTATACGACGACAATTATGCTATCATGTCGACTTCGCTATTTGTGAGTGTTGCAACCATTACTCCTTTTTTCTTTTGTTGTATCTCAATTTAGTATATAAATTTTTTATTTTATTTTGCAGTCATATATATCAACTTTTTGGACTCAAGAATATGATGGAGACAATGGGAAAGTTTTTGATCCTTCTACGGCGATTGTCCCGACGGAGTGGACATGTTTTGTGGACGGGAGCAATGAAGGGAATCTCCCTTGGTGGATGGTCGACAATGTAAGTGTTCTTTAATTGATTTGATGGATTTTTATATAGTATATGACTAACGTACGAAAACAGGTGTTGCTCCCGTGTAACTACAAAAATCAACATTGGTTTCTTATCAAAATTAGCTTGAAGAATAAAAAACTGTTCTTATACGACTCTAGCGCCAAGAGTGAAGACAGTCGGAGGATTAGGGTAGCAGCTGTAACTCCACTGGCGAAACTCCTACCCATTATACTGAAAAGCAGTGGATATTACAAGCATGTAACTGCAACTATGGCTTCAGACAGAGAATGGGATGTGGAGGGTACTGATCCTCATAAGGTGCCTCAACAAGTGGACAGGTAAATAATTTATAAAGATATTGTGAATATATGGTTATTTTGTCAATTTAAACAACAATTAACCCGTATGTCTAATACAGTGTCAGATGCGGATGCTTTGTTATCAAATACATCGAGGACATCCTTAAGCATAATGAGGGTAGCTGGCAGATAGACTCGAATCCGGATGTCTATACTCTTTGTAGACAGATTGGAATATTTTTGTATAAACATAGCAAACTTGTAGTAGATTGATATATTAGGTAGTTTTATTTAGATTACTAATACTTGATATATATTATATTTTTGTTTTAGTTTTAGGTTTTTTGTATAAACATAGCAACATTATTGTTCAGGTTATGTAGTTTGTGTTGGTGTAGAGGGTAATGGTTGATGGTATGTGGTTTGTGTTGATGGCATGTAGTTTGTGTTGTTATATAGGGTAATGGTTGAAGGTAGTTTGTGTTGTTGGTTGTGGTTTGCGGTTTGTGTTGTTGCAGGTTTAGTGGCATGAAAATGGGGTAGACTCTGCTGAAATTTTTTGTAATTTTGACATAATAGTATTGTTCAGGTTATGTGGTTTGTGTTGTAATTTTGACATGACAAAATAGTATATTGTTATGTGGTTTGTATTGTTGTAGAAGACAATGGTTGAAGGTATGTGGTTTGTGGTGTTGCAGGTTTAGTGGCATGAAAACAGGGTAGACTCTGCCAAAATTTTTTGTAATTTTGACATAGTAGTATTGTTCAGGTTATGTGGTTTGTGTTGTAATTTTGACATGACAAAATAGTGTATTGTTATGTGGTTTGTATTGTTGTAGAAGGTAATGGTTGAAGGCATATGGTTTGTGGTGTTGCAGGTTTAGTGGCATGAAAATAGGGTAGACTCTGCCAAAATTTTTTGTAATTTTGACATAGTAGTATTGTTCAGATTATGTGGTTTGTGTTGTAATTTTGACATGACAAAATAGTGTATTGTTATGTGGTTTGTGTTGTTGTAGAAGGTAATGGTTGAAGGTATGTGGTTGTGGTTTGTGGTGTTGCAGGTTTAATGGCATGAAAACACAGGGTAGACTCTGCCAATTTTTTTTGTAATTTTGACATAGTAGTACTGTTCAGGTTGTGGTTTGTGTTGTAATTTTGACATTATTACAAATTTTTTGTAATAATGGTTGAAGGTATGTGGTTGTTGTTTGTGGTATGTAAGAGAGAGAAAAATGACATTTTCGGGTTTGGTGTCCAACTAAGCCCGAAATCGGGTTTGGTGGCCAACTAAGCCCAAAATCGAGTTTGGTTTCCCACTAAGCCCGAAATCGGGTTTGGTGGCCCACCAAACCCGATTTTTTTTTCCTTTTCTTTATTTCTCATTGAAACCGATACGCACAACATTATATAAAATTATTGTTTATAAACTTTACTATCAATTTTTAGATAATCATAACATCATCTTTGTCCAAGATTATGCTTAGTAGCTATAACACTTTGATCATGTATTGCTTGATTGATTATCAAATCTTCCCATTGTTGTGCACCCTAAGTTCAATCAACCCTTAAAACATAATAAAAAAAATCATTTCTGAGGTCAAACAAGTCACGGAAAGAAATAAAAAAAAAAATAAGAACAGACAGAAAAACGAACATTTTCGGGTTTGGTGGCCCACCAAACCCGATTTTTTTTTTCCTTTTCTTTATTTCTCATTGAAACCGATACACACAACATTATATAAAATTATTGTTTATAAACTTCACTATCAATTTTTAGATAATCATAACATCATTTTTGTCCAAGATTATGCTTAGTAGCTATAACACTTTGATCATGTATTGCTTGATTGATTATCAAATCTTCCCATTATTGTGCACCCTAAGTTCAATCAACCCTTAAAACATAATAAAAAAGAATCATTTCTGAGGTCAAACAAGTCACGGAAAGAAATAAAAAAAAATAAGAAAAGAGATAAAAGTGACATTTTCGGGTTTGGTGGCCAACTAAGCCCGAAATCGGGTTTGGTTTCCCACCAAACCCGATTTTTTTTTTTTTTTGCCTTTTCTTTATTTCTCATTGAAACCAATACGCACAACATTATATAAAATTATTGTTTATAAATTTCACTATCAATTTTTAGATAATCATAACATCATCTTTGTCCAAGATTATGCTTAGTAGCTATAACACTTTGATCATGTATTGCTTGATTGATTATCAAATCTTCCCATTGTTATGCACCCTAAATTCAATCAACCCTTAAAACATAATAAAAAAGAATCATTTCTGAGGTCAAACAAGTCACGGAAAGAAATAAAAAAAATAAGAAAAGACAGAAAAACGAACATTTTCGGGTTTGGTGGCCCACCAAACCCGATTTTTTTTTCCTTTTCTTTATTTCTCATTGAAACCGATACACACAACATTATATAAAATTATTGTTTATAAACTTCACTATCAATTTTTAGATAATCATAACATCATCTTTGTCTAAGATTATGCTTAGTAGCTATAACACTTTGATCATGTATTGCTTGATTGATTATCAAATCTTCCTATTATTGTGCACCCTAAGTTCAATCAACCCTTAAAACATAATAAAAAAGAATCATTTCTGAGGTCAAACAAGTCACGGAAAGAAATAAAAAAAAAATAAGAAAAGAGAGAAAAGTGACATTTTCGGGTTTGGTGGCCAACTAGGCCCAAAATCGGGTTTGGTGGCCCACTAAACCTGATTTTTTTTTTTTTGCCTTTTTCTTTATTTTTCATTAAAACCGATACGCACAACATTATATAAAATTATTGTTTATAAACTTCACTATTAATTTTTAGATAATTATAACATCATCCTTGTCCAAGATTATGCTTAGTAGCTAGAACACTTTGACCATGTATTGCTTGATTGATTATCAAATCTTCCCATTGTTGTGTATCCTAAGTTCAATCAACCCTTAAAACATAATAAAAAATAATCATTTTTGAGGTCAAACAAGTCACGAAAAGAAATAAAAAAAATAATAAGAAAAGAGAGAAAAAAGAACATTTTCGGGCTTGATGGCCAACTAAGCCCGAAATCGGGTTTGGTTGCCCACCAAACCCAATGTTTTTTTTTTTGCCTTTTCTTTATTTCTCATTGAAACCGATACGCACAACATTATATAAAATTATTGTTTATAAACTTCACTATCAATTTTTAGATAATCATAACATCATCTTTGTCCAAGATTATGCTTAGTAACTATAACACTTTGATCATGTATTGCTTGATTGATTATCAAATCTTCCCATTGTTGTGCACCCTAAATTCAATCAACCCTTAAAACATAATAAAAAAAAATCATTTCTGAGGTTAAACAAGTCACGGAAAGAAATAAAAAAAAAAAGAAAAGAGAGAAAAACGAACATTTTCGGGTTTGGTGGCCCACCAAACCCGATTTTTTTTTCCTTTTCTTTATTTCTCATTGAAACCGATACACACAACATTATATAAAATTATTGTTTATAAACTTCACTATCAATTTTTAGATAATCATAACATCATCTTTGTCCAAGATTATGCTTAGTAGCTATAACACTTTGATCATGTATTGCTTGATTGATTATCAAATCTTCCCATTATTGTGCACCCTAAGTTCAATCAACCCTTAAAACATAATAAAAAAAAAATCATTTCTGAGGTCAAACAAGTCACGGAAAGAAATAAAAAAAAATAAGAAGAGAGAGAAAAGTGACATTTTCGGGTTTGGTGGCCAACTAAGCCCGAAATCAAGTTTGGTGGCCCACTAAACCTGATTTTTTTTTTTTACCTTTTCTTTATTTCTCATTGAAACCGATACGCACAACATTATATAAAATTATTGTTTATCAACTTCACTATCAATTTTTAGATAATCATAACATCATCTTTGTCCAAGATTATGCTTAGTAGCTAGAACACTTTGATCATGTATTGCTTGATTGATTATCAAATCTTCCCATTGTTGTGCATCCTAAGTTTAATCAACCCTTAAAACATAATAAAAAAGAATCATTTTTGAGGTCAAACAAGTCACGAAAAGAAATAAAAAAAATAATAAGAAAAGAGAGAAAGAAATAACATTTTCGGGCTTGGTGGCCAACTAAGCCCGAAATCGGGTTTGGTTGCCCACCAAACCCGATTTTTTTTTTTTTGCCTTTTCTTTATTTTTCATTGAAACTGATACGCACAACATTATATAAAATTATTGTTTATAAACTTCACTATCAATTTTTAGATAATCATAACATCATCTTTGTCCAAGATTATGCTTAGTAGCTATAACACTTTGATCATGTATTGCTTGATTGATTATCAAATCTTCCCATTGTTGTGCACCCTAAGTTCAATCAACCCTTAAAATATAATAAAAAAGAATCATTTCTGAGGTCAAACAAGTCACGGAAAGAAATAAAAAGAAAAAAAGAAAATAGAGAAAAACGAACATTTTCGGGTTTGGTGGCCAACTAAGCCCGAAATCGGGTTTGGTGGCCCACCAAACCCGATTTTTTTTTTTTTTGCCTTTTCTTTATTTCTCATTGAAACCGATACACACAACATTATATAAAATTATTGTTTATAAACTTCACTATCAATTTTTAGATAATCATAACATCATCTTTGTCTAAGATTATGCTTAGTAACTATAACACTTTGATCATGTATTGCTTGATTGATTATCAAATCTTCCCATTGTTGTGCACCATAAGTTCAATCAACCCTTAAAATATAATAAAAAAGAATCATTTCTAAGGTCAAACAAGTCATGAAAAGAAATAAAAAAAATAAGAAAATAGAGAAAAAAGAACATTTTCGGGTTTGGTGGCCAACTAAGCCCGAAATCGGGTTTGGTTGCCCACCAAACCCAATTTTTTTGAATAATTATGTAGTTTCTGACAAAAAATTAGTTCTGTAGTTTCTGACAAAAATTTAAAATTCACTCCTAGAAATTTAAAAATTTTATGAAAAACTTATATAAATAATACCCCTGATAAACCCGGCATTGGCTTTGGTGGGTGCCAAACCCGACGCCGGATTTGGTGGGGGGTGGGTCGACGGATTTGGTGGGGTCGACCAAACCCGATCCATTGGTCAGCCGGGTTTGGTGGCGGACCAAACCCAGTCCGGGTTTGGTTGCCCGACCAAATTTGGATCGAGTTTGGTGTCAGACCAAACCCGGACCGGGTTTGGTGGCCCGACCAAACCCAGATCGGGTTTGGTGTCGAACCAAACCAGGACCGGGTTTGGTCGCCGCCACCAAACCCGGTCCGGTTGTGCAGATTTAAATTTTTTTTTTCTCTTCTTCCACACAAATCCTTCAGATCTGGAATAATAGACTAACCATATGTTTTTTACTCACAATTACAATCATTCTACACAGCTTAATAAGCAATGTGAACATAAAAATAATTAAAAACCTAAATAATAGAAATCATAATCGATACCTTGAGATTGAGAATGCTTGTTGGTGAGGATGGTGAAACTTGGTGAATGCGACTTCAATGAAGTCCTAACTGTGATTGACGAAGAAGATTGAATGATCCAAGCAGCAGAATATTGAATGTAGGAAGAATGGTTGAGTTTTGATGCTTTCAACAATGGAGAAGAAAGAAAATAAGAGAGCGTGAATGTTGAGAGAGAGGATAGGTAAAGTGAAAGAGAAAGAGGCAAGGGTATTTTGGTAAATGAAGATAAGGGCAAGGTGGGCTTTCCAATTTAAAATCTCATTAAGGGTATTTTAGGCATCTCACATAAAAGTGGTTATAGAGTGCAATTAGTTTGTTTGATTTGTCAGAAACGTTTTTTTACTAGAAAGTGGTTAAAAATAATTTTCTAAATTTATTTTAAGTTATTTATGAATTCATCCCAAAAAGTGGTAGATTCCTCAAAAGAAAACACTCGACCCCGGTTCAATTAAACTGACACGAGTTATTTATACCCCATAGTTCGGTCCGGGCCAGATTGATCCGACCCGAGGTGACCCGACTTCCAAGTCGACAATAAAACTTAACAGGACGTTGTGTCGTTCAAGTCAATGCATTTCTTCAAAATTAGAAATTTCGGTTTGATTCGCTTCAATTAGTTGGATTTGATTTTTAAATTTGATAATTTTAATTTAATCACTTTTTATATTAAAAAAATTAAAATAATTGAATTGATCAAAATATTAAACGATATCATTTTTCACCAATAGTTTAACTTTTTATACAAATTTAATTATTTTAATTATAACATTAATTGAATTGAATGAATATTCATTTTTAATCGTTAATTTTTTGTAAAATTCTTATTTAGGAATAATGTGAAATCCGAGCCGATATAAATTGAGAAATTTATTTCTTTATTCATGTTCTCGCTTTTCTTTTCTTATATTAATATATTATATTTTATATCATATCAATATAAATATATAACACAACAATATATGAAATTCATAAAAGTATTTAAATAATAATTAATTTTTTTATATATTTATTTGCTATAATTGCATGAAAACTCCACTCTGCACACCACCACATGTGCACGAAATTTATTGCACTACACTCTCTAATGATCAAATCTCACAAAACCTTCAACGAGCCAGTGAGATCGATCTTATACATGTGTGTGTATATATATATAATACTTTCCCGGTAGTTTCCGCAATGGAAGCCGGCGATGGAGAAAAGCTTCATGATGTTCACGGGCAGAAGATGACCTTGTAGTTGGTCCCAGCCGGGCAAGTGAACAAGCTCGTCGGGTCGTCCTGCGGGTAGCTGTAAGCATCTGGGCACCGATCCTTGAAGAACTTCGACAACGTCGTCGGGCCGCAGCTCCCCTGCCCGTTGGTGCAGCAATACTCATTGGTCTTGTACACCGTGCAGGGGTTGTTGCAGCCGCCGGGAACCTTCAGCTCGGCCGGGCACTGGCCGACAATGTCGGCGGTGCACCGGAGATCCTTGCAGGTGCCGGCGTTGACGGGGCTGAATTCAATCGGGATGTTGAATCCGTCAACGTTGGAGATGTCGACGTAGTCGAGGTTGTTAGGTTGGTTGAGGGCGAACTCGGCGAGGGTGTTGGGCGGGCTGCCGTAGCCTTTGCATTCGAGGCCACCGTCGCAGTTGCCGGTCTCGCAGCTGCCCTGGCCGTTGCCGTCGAAGTTGCAGTTGGTGCGGCCCCAGATGCGGGCTTGGACGGTGCCGGGGGGAACGTCGATGTTCCATGACTGGCCAGGGTCGAGCTGCTTGCCTCCGCCTTGGTAGGAGGGGGCGTTGGCGGCGGCCCAGACTGTGTAGGTGCATTTGTTTTGGATGTCGAAGGTGGCGGCGTCGGAACGAGGCGCCACCATGCAGAAGGTGACGAGAAGCGGAAACAAGAAGGCGAAACTCCTCATTTTGGAAACCAATCAACAGGGGGAAGCAAATCAACCAAAGAGGTTTCTGGGTTCAATTTGGTTGGATTGATGATGGGGGCTTGAGAGCTTACATCTTTGGGTTCTTATAGATTCATGGCGGCTAGAGATGCGTTTTTGATTTGTAATCAGCTGCCGGTCACGCTTGGAAAGTTCAAAGTCTGTGAGAGGTGTGATTAGGAGAAGCAAAGTCAGTCAATTGCAGGTTATCCCAGATGCCAGATGCCAATCACCAATGGACACGACATAGAGTTAGGCTTGCAAACTTGTCTTCTAGGGTGCCGGGGCTGCCGGCTCAACCACTGATGCCTGTGGCTAGGCCCCAAAAAGGGTGGGCCCCCCCAAAATGAGAAAAGCAGGAAAAAATGGTCTAATTTGATAGGGGTCATGCTATTTGTACAGAAAAATTTGTACAAAATATTTATAGAAGCAATAAAATACCCATTTTACCCTTACAATAAATGAACTAAATGACCCAAATGCCCAACTCTCTCCCCTTTTCTCTCTCTCTCTCGCTCTCCCTCTCACACCATCGTCCCCGACAGCGAGGCAGCGGCAAGCGGCGAGGCGAGGCGCAGCGAGGCAAGGCGACAAGGCAGTTGAGACGCCGCGATGAGACGGCAGAGGCGACTGGGCGAGGCAACAGAGGCGACGGGGCGAGGCGGCGGAGCTTGCAGCGACGAGGCGAGGCGAGGCGGAGGCGAAGTTGCAGCGGCAAGGGAAGAGGGAGAAGAAGAAGGGGATGAACAGATCAAAATATCGTGATATTTTGATGTTGATATATCACGATATATCGCGATATATCATTTCTGTAAAAAATTTTCTGTACAAATAGCATTTTCCAATTTGATAGAGGCGTATCAAATAATACATTGTTTTAGATAATGCTATTTGTATAATTATGATTTTATAGGTGGATTTATAGGTGGTTTAAATGATCATTTTGTCCCTTTGTCCATTTCTCTCCTCTCTCAATGACTATTTTGCTCGTTCTCTCTCCAGCAACCTTTTCTCTCTCTCTCATTCCTTTCATCGTCGTTGTATCCTCATTGCTACAACCAACCATCCGTCGTTGACCCTTTCGCTGTCATTCTTTGCCTCCGTTGCCTCGTCTCCTCTCGCCGTTGCAACCTCGCCTCCTCACTGCTGCATTTTCCAGCGACTAGTTCGCCTCTCGATGCAACGTAGAGAAGTGAGCTAGTTGTTGGAGGATGAAGCTGCGATGCGACAAGGTTGCAATGGCGAGAAGAGGAAGGCGACAGCGGCAAGGCGAAGAATGACGACGGATGGTCAATGGCAACGGTGAAGGAAGAGGAGAGAGAGAGAGAAAGGGGTGAACAAAAATCGCGATATTTCTGTAAAGCATTCTGTAAACTCCTTTCTATACAAATAGTACAACCCATTTTTTTATATGGGTAGAACGTGTATTAAATAGTGTATTTTTTTACATTAATTTGTTTTAACGCAAAAGATGTCTTATCTAATCTAAAACAATATAAAAAATTAAAAATGAGAATAGATAATCATGATTATAGGTGGTGTGAACAATCTAAATTAATAAATAAATCTAGATTTATAATTAAACAAATTACTATTATATTAAATTTATAGGTTAAATTTATTATAATCTATTTTTCCTCTTTAAAGATTGGATGAGATAAAATATTCAGCTTTTAACAAATTCTAATTTATATACTCCATATGTTAAATGACAGATCTAATTTGACTTTTGATGCAAATAAATCTAATCTATTCATAGACCTGAATTTATTGTCTATGTAATATCCAATCTAGTTAAAGCTCTTCAATAATTTGATGAAAATAATATTTAAATCTTGAATTTTTTTTAAAATATAACATATTCTTTGATATTAATGGTTTGGATTTATTTTTAGAATTAAAAATTTTTAAAAAAATTATATCCATAGAAAAAAAAACATCACTTGTGATATTAAATTTTATAAAAAAAAGATAAATTATTTTTAAATACATGAATAACTTATAGAATACTATTAACCATTCATATTACTGTAGTTTCATCAAAAATAAATTTTTTAAAATTAAAATTAATAAAATCTTATTTATGTTCAACTATGTCACATAAAAGATTAAGTAATTTGATTATATTATCAATTGAAATTGAAAAAGATCTATTTTTTAATTTTAAATATAAAAAATTAATTAATAATTTTATATTTAAAAAAATAATAAAAATAATAATTTTTATTATTTATTTATATTAATAAATGACCACTAAAACAACTATCGCATAGGGCTAGTCCGACCTTCTTCAATTCCCTACCTAAATGTGGGAAAAGCAAAAAGAAAAAATAATGCAATCATCAATGGACACGACAGAGAGTTAGGCTTGCAAACTTGTCTTCACTGGCCTACCCTAAACGTGGGAAAAACAAAGAAACTAATGCCAAGAACACTTCATATTTGGATATTATTTCTATTTTTTGAAAGTTTAAACTATTAGGATGAGTGCTTTTACTAGTCCAACTTTGAGTCGGAAAGAAAAACGACTCGATTTGGTTAAAAAAATTAGGCTGCGTTCTCTTTGTTGTTTTTAAGTTATTTTTAGTTTTTAATTTTTTAAAATAATAAAAATGTGTTCTCTTTACTATTTTTAAAAATGTATTTTTGAAAACAAAAAAAAAATGTAAAGAATTTTCATCCAAAATAAACTCTAAACTCAAAACACATTTATTCATTTATTTACTCAAATTTTATTATTATAATGAAAAAAAATATTACAAAATTCTTTAACTTTAAAATTTATATATTTTTTTAATAATTTTTATACATTAAATATTTTTAACTTACTGAATAATCAAATTTATTGAATAAAATATTATTAAAAAATTATTTTCAAAATTTCAAAGAGAACATGTTTTCTAATTTTTTGTTTTAAGAAATAGTTTTTCAAAATAATAAAGGGAATCTGTTTTCAATTTTTTAAAAACAGACTATCAAAACAGAAAATTGAAAATGAATTCAAAACTCAAAACTGAAAATTGAAAAGTAAAGAGAATGCAACCTTAATTTTTAAACATCAATGTTGAACCAGTAGTTAAATTATCAGTCATCTGAAACATCGTGATTTGATTCATCAAAATTAAAGATTTGTGAATGTTATGACTTTCTTGAGGATGAATTCTAATTTAAATGTTTTTAGTCTATTTATATAAATCAGATCGATTGATATAATCTCGGTTCAATCTTAGTTTGATGAACCACTCAATTTTTTTGACTCAATATTCGATTCATTTTTTAAAACATTAGTTACAAGTTATTTAAATCCACTTAACTAGTCTCGGGACATGAAAGAGACATTTCCAAATGTGAAAATCCTAGCAATATCAAAGTCTTCTTAATTTGGCCAAATTATTCCTAAAATAAATTTGCATAAATAAAATCAAATTAAAGAGACAATCAATACACTTAATTATCAACTCACGAGTTAAAGATAAAACATAAGTGTCAAAATAGATGAGATGGCCACAAATGACCAAGGAGAACCTCTCGGGAGAAGGGTGTCCGAGAGACTCATGATGGAAGGAAGGTTTGGGAGAACCTCAGTAGACTTTCACAAAAAGAGTCTCTGGGAGATTTTAAGATCTCTTGAAGGAGTCCCTCACAAAGTATTCTCATAACCAAAAATGCAAACAAGACAACTCGGCTTCTTGTTAGCTTATGTTTTATCAAGCCAACATCCTCATTTCGAGCCTTGCCCAACCACCTTGGCTTCTTCCCATCTTGGGATTAAATTTGATCTAGTCTTCTTTTAAGTCTCTCTTGCCATGTTCGTGAATACAAGTCTACTAAAAATAAAAGATGTGAATTCAACATATTAAAAAACAAATCAAAATCATCAAATAATAATTTCATATTGAGGATAAAAATAACATATTTCATTTTTTAATAAAATGTGAAAATCAAAGCCATAAACTAAAACCCTTATTAAAAGGGCCTAATTATTTACTTAAATGATTGTCCCTCTGTTAAAAGTTACATTTGCATATTTTATGGAAAAGAACGTATCAGATGACAAAAATATCATTAAGTTTCACGAGAGCTAGTTGATTGCAAAAATGAAATGCTGAGATTATTTTGGGGTCAGTTAAGAAAACAACTCCAACATTTAAGTCAAGCCTTGATCGAGCAATAGAGATGAGACTTAAGGGTTTGAAATAGCTTAGAAGTGAGATTGAGAGTGATTGAATGCATACCCTAGAGAAAAAATCCTCCTCTTTTATATTTATGTGGAGATAATTGTTAACTTAGAATTAGATCTCCTCGTTCGATAGTATGTAAGAGTTATTATCCTAAACAAATTAAGGGGATTAACATTATTCTTAAGGACCATCTTTCCATGATTTAAGAGAAGAGAATTTATTATTTTAAGAACACAGGTCAAGTAGTTAGATTATAATAAATTAGGATTCATATTAATAGGTCATGAGTTTAAATCTTTACACTGTGCAGTGAAGTAAAGTCTTTACCTATAATTTACCTTATCTATTAAAATTGAGAGTACAAATAACAAAGACCACACAAAAGCGATCATTTCGAAAGAAGAGAATTTTTCAAGTGCGATCATCCTAAGAGAAGAGAATTTCTCAAGTTTATCGGATTTGAATTGAGAATTTCTCAAGTTTATCCAATTTGAATTGATTACAAGATTAATTGTAGCAACCCAATTCTTAGTAGACTTTCTGGCAAGTCTAGGAAATCCCCTAGCTAGGTTGGGCCTATAAAAACTCCTCACAAAATATCAAAGCCGAGCGAGGTCTTACTAATAGACCCAGGACAAGCGCGGTTTGGCCATGTGGGGCCTACTTTTTTGAAATTTTTTTTCATAATTTTATTTTAGAATAAATTAAGTCCAAAGTCATCTAGAAATTACCATCAAATTTTCAATATCATGGTAGTCCGGATCTTCCGGGAACAATCCCCCTTGACTTTTCGTGTAGAATTGAAAGTGATATTTTCTTAGATTTTTATTTTTTATTTTGGGTATGAAATAAAGCTGTTAAGATGCAAGTAATTAACTATTTTAATATATAATTCTTAAAGCTTACTGTCCAATTAGCGTTTTCCTTCATAAAAACACTACAAAAATCCACCCCTCTCTATTTGAGCGTAAAAATTAATAATAATTTTGTTCTTATAATTTATAATTGTCATTAAATTTTAAAAATCATTCAAATTTTTGTCTCGTTCAGTCTTTATTTTTCTATGATCTCTCTTTCTTATCTTTACTTTTATAACTATCTCTCTCACTGCTTGTTTCTCACAAACGAATATACGAATATGCATGCATATATTTATCAAAAGAACAAACAATGGCTAGCTAAGCCCATTGAACTTGATTGGCAATGGTTGGTTTACCCCATCCATCAATCCCTTTCCTTGCCTCTCTTTCTTTAGAAAAATATATAAAAAAAAAAACGATGTTAGTCGACCCTTATTTCTAAATGGATCTAAACCTTAAGCATCACTCAAGTCTAGTGTGGCTTCCCACCACCACTTTTTTTATTTTCTATAATTGGAGTGTGAGAGAGAAACAATGATGAAATGGTGAATTTAGGCCTTCTATTATTTTTAACAAGAGAATTAGTCATTTATTATTTTTCAACATCGAGATTTCTTATAATTTTGTGATTTTAATTAAAATGAAAAACATTAAAAATAGTGAGCAAAAGTAAGGAAGAGCAGAAATTTGATTTAACCGAACTTACCAATCGAACTTGTCGTTTGGTTCGATTATATTTTATAAGAAGTTCAGTTTTTTATTTTCGATTCAATTTTTTTTGTCGGAATAATTGAATTGACTGAAGTAAAGTATAAAACATCATTTTTTTAAATCTTTTCTTGAGTTGGTGTTTGAAGTTTACAATTAGTTTTTAATTTTTTTTTAATCAATCAGTTAGTTTGGTTTCTTTAGTCTATTGGAAAGTTCTTTTTTTTTTTTGTGTGTGTTAGTTCATTTTCTATAATTGTCGTTAAATTTTAAAAATCATTCAAATTTTTGTCTCATTCAATCTTTATTTTTCTATGATCTCTCTTTCTTATCTTTACTTTTATGGCTATCTCTCTCTCTCTCTGCTTCTCATAAACGAATATACAAATATGCATGCATACATTTCTCAAAAGAACTAACAATGGCTAGCTAGGCCCATTGAACTTGATCGGCAATGGTTGGTTTACCCCAACCATCAATCCCTTTCTTTGCCTCTCTTTCTTTACAAAAATACAAAAAAAAAAAAAAAAAAAAAGATGTTAGTCGACCCCTATTTCCAAATGGATCTAAACCTTAAGCATCACTCAAGTCTAGTGTGGCTTCCCACCACCACTTTTTTTATTTTCTATAATTAGAGTGAGAGGGAAACAACAACGAAATGGTGAATTTAGTCATTCTATTATTTTTAACAAGAGAATTAGTCATATATCATTTTACAACATCGAGATTTCTTATAATTTTATGATTTTAATTAAAACGAAAAACATTAAAAATAGTGAGCAAAAGTAAGGAAGAGCAGAAATTTGATTTAACCGAACTTACCAATCGAACTTGTCGTTTGGTTCGGTTATATTTTATAAGAAGTTCAGTTTTTTATTTTCGATTCAATTTTTTTTGTCGGAATAATTGAATTGACTGAAGTAAAGTATAAAACATCATTTTTTTAAATCTTTTCTTGAGTTGGTGTTTGAAGTTTACAATTAGTTTTTAATTTTTTTTTAATCAATCAGTTAGTTTGGTTTCTTTAGTCTATTGGAAAGTTCTTTTTTTTTTTGGTGTGTGTTAGTTCATTTTCTATAATTGTCGTTAAATTTTAAAAATCATTCAAATTTTTGTCTCATTCAGTCTTTATTTTTCTATGATCTCTCTTTCTTATCTTTACTTTTATGGCTATCTCTCTCTCTCTGTCTGCTTCTCACAAACGAATATACGAATATGCATGCATACATTTCTCAAAAGAACTAACAATGGCTAGCTAGGCCCATTGAACTTGATCGGCAATGGTTGGTTTACCCCAACCATCAATCCCTTTCTTTGCCTCTCTTTCTTTACAAAAATACAAAAAACAAAAAAGAAAAAAAGATGTTAGTCAACCCCTATTTCCAAATGGATCTAAACCTTAAGCATCACTCAAGTCTAGTGTGGCTTCCCACCACCACTTTTTTTATTTTCTATAATTAGAGTGAGAGAGAAACAACAACGAAATGGTGAATTTAGTCATTCTATTATTTTTAACAAGAGAATTAGTCATATATCATTTTACAACATCGAGATTTCTTATAATTTTATGATTTTAATTAAAACGAACAACATTAAAAATAGTGAGCAAAAGTAAGGAAGAGCAGAAATTTGATTTAACCGAACTTACCAATCGAACTTGTCGTTTGGTTCGGTTATATTTTATAAGAAGTTCAGTTTTTTATTTTCGATTCAATTTTTTTTGTCGGAATAATTGAATTGACTGAAGTAAAGTATAAAACATCATTTTTTTAAATCTTTTCTTGAGTTGGTGTTTGAAGTTTACAATTAGTTTTTAATTTTTTTTTAATCAATCAGTTAGTTTGGTTTCTTTAGTCTATTGGAAAGTTCTTTTTTTTTTTTTGTGTGTGTTAGTTCATTTTCTATAATTGTCGTTAAATTTTAAAAATCATTCAAATTTTTGTCTCATTCAATCTTTATTTTTCTATGATCTCTCTTTCTTATCTTTACTTTTATGGCTATCTCTCTCTCTCTCTCTGTCTGCTTCTCACAAACGAATATACGAATATGCATGCATACATTTCTCAAAAGAACTAACAATGGCTAGCTAGGCCCATTGAACTTGATCAGCAATGGTTGGTTTACCCCAACCATCAATCCCTTTCTTTGCCTCTCTTTCTTTACAAAAATACAAAAAAAAAAAAAAAAAAGATGTTAGTCGACCCCTATTTCCAAATGGATCTAAACCTTAAGCATCACTCAAGTCTAGTGTGGCTTCCCACCACCACTTTTTTTATTTTATATAATTAGAGTGAGAGAGAAACAACAACGAAATGGTGAATTTAGTCATTCTATTATTTTTAACAAGAGAATTAGTCATATATCATTTTACAACATCGAGATTTCTTATAATTTTATGATTTTAATTAAAACGAAAAACATTAAAAATAGTGAGCAAAAGTAAGGAAGAGCAGAAATTTGATTTAATTGAACTTATCGATCAAACTTGTCGTTTGGTTCGATTATCTTTTATAGGAAGTTCAGTATTTTATTTTCGATTTAATTTTATTTTGTTGGAATAATTGAATTGACTGAAGTATAAAGTATAAAACATCATTTTTTTAAATCTTTTCTTGAGTTGGTGCTTGAAGTTTACAATTAGTTTTTAATTTTGTTTTTATCAATCACTTAGTTTGGTTTCTTTAGTCTATTGGAAAGTTCTTTTTTTTTTTTTTTGTATTAGTTCATTTTCTATAATTGTCGTTAAATTTTAAAAATCGTTCAAATTTTTGTCTCGTTCAATCTTTATTATTCTATGATCTCTCTGTCTTATCTTTATCTTTACTTTTATAACTATCTTTAGGCCAAAAACAAAATCAAATCCAAAGTCAAGGACAAAAACAAAATCATAGATTAAGGATTGGGTCATGGAACATAGGAACATTAACAGGCAAAGCTATGGAAGTGGTGGATGTGATGATTAGGAGAAAAATTAATATTATGTGCCTTCAAGAGACGAGATGGGTAGGAAAAAAAGCAAAAACTTTATCAGAAGCTGGATATAAACTATGGTACACAGGAACTGATCGAGCAAAAAATGGAGTGGGGATTATTATGGATAAAAGCTTAATAGATGAGGTAGTGGATGTAAAGAGAATAGGGGATAGGATTATTATGGTGAAGATTAGTTTAGGAAGAATAACTATGAATATCTTTAATACATATGCACCACAAGCGGGGTTGGGTGATGAGATAAAAGCAAAATTCTGGGAGGACCTAGAGGGACTCATACAAATGATACCAAGAGGAGAGAAAGTGATTATAGGAGGTGACTTAAATGGGCACGTAGGTAGAGACGAAAACGGATATAGAGAGGTACATGGAGGGTATGGATTCGGGGAAATTAATAATGAGGGTAAATCTATCTTAGATTTTGCTATGGCATATGGGCTCATTATAACCAATACGAGGTTCAAAAAACGGGACGAACATTTAATCACATATAAAAATATCACCTCAAGCACCCAAATAGATTACTTCCTCATGAGACAAGAGGATCGGTTATGTTGTAGGGATTGTAAGGTAATACCGGGGGAGTGTTTGACTACTCAACATAGACTTCTAGTACTTGACGTCCAAGTAAGAAATTGGAAGAGAAAAAATCACATAAAACAAAATCCAAGAATCGGGTGGTGGAATTTAAAAGGGGAGAAACAACTAATCTTCAAAGAAAAATTAAGGGGTAGAAGGGAATGGAATGGAGAAAGACAGACAAACCAAATGTGGAAGGAAATGGCTAATGCTCTGAGAAGCAAGGCAAAGGTAGTCCTTGGAGAGACAAATGGTAGAGCCTCTAACCTTAAGGAGTCTTGGTGGTGGAATGAAGATGTACAATTGAAAATTAAAAATAAGAAAACTTGCTATAAGGCGGTATATCAATGCAACAATGAAGAAAATCAAAAAAATTATAAAGAAGCAAAAAAGGCAGCAAAAAGAGCTGTCAGTGAAGCAAGGTCAAAAGCATATGAGAATCTATATAAACGACTTGATACAAAAGATAGAGAAAGGGATATATATAAATTAGGTAAAGCAAGAGAAAGAAAAACACGAGATTTAAATCAAGTGAAATGCATAAAAGATGACAATCAAAATGTTTTAGTAAATGAGGGAGCGATTAAGGAGAGATGGAATGAGTATTTCACAAAATTATTCAATGATGGTGGTGACATAAGAGTTAGGTTGGGACATCTTAGTAACTCCGAAGGGAATGTGAGCTACACATTCTATCGACGGATAAGTTCAAATGAAATAAGGCAAGCTTTAAAAAAGATGAAAAATCATAAGGCAGTAGGACCTGATAATATACCAATAGAAGCATGGAAATGCATGGGAGAAGAGGGCATCTCCTAGCTAACGCAACTATTTAACGCGATCCTTAAATAAAAAAAAGATGCCAGATGAGTGGAGGAAGAGTACTTTGGTTCCTATATACAAGAACAAAGGAGATGTTCAAAACTGTGAAAATTATAGAGGAATTAAGTTAATGAGTCATACCATGAAACTCTGGGAGAGAGTAATAGAATAGAGGCTTAGAAAAGAAACAAATGTTTCAGAAAATCAGTTTGGTTTCATGCCTGGAAGGTCAACAATGGAAGCTATATATTTATTGAGGCGTCTAATGGAAAGGTATCGGGATCATCAGAAGGACCTACATATGGTGTTTATAGATCTAGAAAAGGCCTATGATAGGGTCCCTATAGAAGTATTATGGAGGGTTTTAGAGAAGAAATGAGTCAAAATAGCCTATATACAAGCCCTTAAGGACATGTATCATGGTGTAGAGACAAGGGTCAGAACATGCGAAGGGGATACTGAACCATTTACAACTACAATAGGACTGCATCAAGGTTCTGCACTAAGTCCATACTTATTTTCCTTAGTAATGGATGAACTCACTAAAGATATTCAGACAGATGTGCCATGGTGTATGCTATTTGCAGACGACATAGTGTTGGTGGATGAAACAAAAGAAGGAGTGAACACTAAGCTTGAGTTGTGGAGAAACAATTTAGAATCTAAGGGATTTAAATTAAGTAGAAAGAAAACAGAATATATGGAATGCAAATTTAGTAAAAATGCAAGAGTGGATGATGTTATAATAAAATTAGAAGACCAAATCTTACAAAGAAAAGACCATTTTCGATATTTGGGATCAGTGATTCAAAAAGATGGAGAAATTCACGAGGATGTCGCACATAGAATTAAGGCAGGTTGGCTAAAATGGAGAAATGCATCGGGAGTATTATGTGATGGTAAAATCCCATTAAAATTGAAAGAAAAATTTTATAGGAGAGCTATAAGACCAGTCTTGTTGTATGGCTCAGAATGTTGGACAGTCAAATACCAGCATGAGCAAAAGACGAGTGTAGCGGAGATGAGGATGTTAAGATGGATGTGCGGACATACAAGAAATGATAAAATTAGAAATGAAGTTATTCGTAATAAGGTAGGAGTAGTGCCAATCGAGGAGAATATGAGAGAGACTAGACTAAGATGGTTTGGTCATGTGAGAAGGAGACTAAGAGACGCTCCTGTGAGGAGAGTTGATGAAATGGAACAATTAGTCACAAAAAGAGGTAGAGGTAGACCCAAGAAGACTTTGGGAGAGACATTAAATTTCGATATGAAGTATATGGATCTAAATGAAGATATGACAAACGATAGAAATACATGGAAGTCTAGAATTCATGTAGCCGACCCCACATAGTGGGATAAAGGCTGGATATGTTGTTGTTGTTGTTATAACTATCTTTCTCTCTGCCTGCTTCTCACAAACAAATATACGAATATGCATGCATACATTTCTCAAAAGAACTAACAATGGCTAGCTAGGCTCATTGAACTTGATCGGCAATGGTTGGTTTACCCCAACCATCAATCCCTTTCCTTGCCTCTCTTTCTTTAGAAAAATACATAAAAAAAAAAAAATGTTAGTCGACCCCTATTACCAAATGGATCTGAACCTTAAGCATCATTCAAGTCTAGTGTGGCTTCCCACCACCATTTTTTTTATTTTCTATAATTAGAGTGAGAGAGAAACAATGACGAAATGGTGAATTTAGTTGTTCTATTATTTTTAACAAGAGAATTAGTCATTTATCATTTTTCAACATCAAGATTTCTTATAATTTTGTAATTTTAATTAAAATGAAAAACATTAAAAATAGTGAGCAAAAGTAAGGAAGAGCAAAAATTTGATTTAATCAAACTTACCGATTGAACTTGTCATTTGGTTCGATTATATTTTACAGAAAGTTCAATTTTTTATTTTCGATTCAATTTTTTTTGTCAGAATAATTGAACTGCTTGAAGTAAAGTATAAAACAACATTCTTTTTTTAAATCTTTTCTTGAGTTGGTGCTTGAAGTTTACAATTATTTTTTTAATTTTTTTTAATCAATCAGTTAGTTTGGTTTCTTTAGTCTATTGGAAAGTTCTTTTTTTTTTTTTTTTTGTGTTAGTTCAGTTTTCAGTTCGATTTATGTGATTTATGTTCAATTATTAGTTAATTCGATTATTTGGTTTAATTGGTCGATTCAATTATCAAACCAACTATTTGCACATCTCTAAGCAAGAGCATGAAGTATTAGCAACTCATTTCCTCTATAATTTTTAGTAGACCATGGGAAAAAAAAGAAAGAAGAAAGAAGAGCCAGAAAAGAACAAGCAACAAAGTGTATGGAAGGTGTAGAAAAACTTTTCTTTTTGTTATAAATAAAAGGTAATTCTTTTTCAAGTGATTGCTTATGAGAAGACTTAGGTCGGTAACATCTGAGCGATAATTTATATTTAATATTATTATATATAATATGTATAATACATTTAATAATATATAAGATGTTATCATATATTTTTAATTATAATATTGATATGTTATATTTTTAAAATTTTAAATAAATATATAATTTTAAGAATATTTTTTTTCTTTTTCCCTTTTCTTTTTCTTCTTTTATCCTCTCCAACACTATAAGATCCCGTCTCGGCATAAGGTTACTACGCAATTTTGATAGGTATAAAATATCGAAAAAATTGATTTGATAGTAGTTATAAGTACCGAATCGACTGCAGAGAATGTCTCGGGGTGAAATTGTTTAAGGAAAATAATATGGTCGCAATGAGCTTTCTGAGATATGATTTATGGTATTGAAAGAAATCAGATTAGGAACGATTTTCAGTACTGCTAAAATACAGTTGTCATTTGTGCTGTAAAATCGAATTGTCGTAGGGGACTCCCGAAAAATTAACAGAATCCTAGGGGGGCTCCGGTTTTGCGTAATGAGCAACCCTTCAGTGATTTCAAGATGAAACAAAGGTCCCGAGAAGACGCAAAGACGAAATCATCTCTATCGAGTAAAATTTAAGTTATTAATTTTGCGTTTTTGATATTAGAATGCAAATTATTCAATATTTAAGGGCATAGTTGTAATTAGATAATTATTTAAGTGAAATGGAAATGAATTTTTAGAATTTAAATATATAATTTTTATTATTACAATTATATATATATGTATATTGACGTGCTGTGCGTGCATAAGTGTTGGCTGCCCATGCTCTGCAAATTACCCATGCCCTGCAACTCCAGATCAGCTGCGCCCCCTCCAAGATTCACACCATGCCTCTGCAAAATCAGTCGAGATTTGCATAAGAATGGGAGATTATGTTAGCAAGATTTGAGGTGTAATGCATATATATATTGACATATATATGTATATACGTTCGTCAATGGCTGCCTATAAATAGGCAAAGATGTTTGGCCAAAAGAAGGAAAATGAGTAAAGAAAGAGAGAGAGAGAGAGATAGGCATGATGGAGACCAAAGGCGACAGCCATGGCTGCGAGCAACAAGGCGACAGCGAGCTAGGTAGCCATGGCTAGGACTATGGTAGCCCGTGGCGAGAAGGGGGGGCGGCGGATGTGGCTGGCGGGGTCGCAAGGAGCTGAGGCAACAGTGTTGGCAACCGGATGCGGCTGGGGGCGCAAGCAAGCAGCAGTCGAGCTACTGCGTGCGCAGCCGTGGCCGCGCACAGTGAGGCCGACCGCGATGGCTACAGTAGTGCATGGTAGAGTGAGGGCGATCGGAGTGGCCGTGATGGTCGGTGGTGGCGGCGGACACGAAGGAGGGCAGGCAGAACAGCTGCTGGGCGTGCGACCATGGCAGTAATCGTGCGCAGGAAAGAGAAAAAGAAGGGAAGAAGAAGGAGGAAGGAAGAAAGGAAGAAGTGGCTGCCTATAAATAGGCAAAGATGTTTGGCCAAGAGAAAGAAAATGAGTAAATGAAGAAAGAGAGAGATAGAGAGAGATACGCGCGATGGAGACCAAAGGCAGCAGTGAGCTGGGCAGCTATGGCTGGGACCATGGTAGCCCGTGGCGAGAAGGGGGGGCAGCGGATGTGGCTGGCGAGGTCGCAAGGAACTGAGGCAACGACGTTGGCAACCAGATGCGGCTGGGGGCGCAAGCAAGCAGTGGCCGCGCACAGTGAGGCCGACCGCGGTGGCTGCAGCAGTGCACGGTAGAGCAAGGGCGACCGGAGTGGCCGTGATGGCCGGTGGTGGCAGCAGGCACGAAGGAAGGTAGGCGGAGTAGCTGCTGGGTGTGCGACCATGGCACTAGTCACGCACAGGAAGGAGAAAAAGAAGGGAAGAAGAAGAATGAGGAGGAGGAAAGAAGGAAGAAAGAAGAAGAAGAGAAGTTGTGCATAAGTTGCAGGACGCAAGGGAAGAAGAAGGAGAGAGGAAGAATAAGAGGAAAAAGAAAAGAAAAAAGAAAGAAAGGAAAAGAAAAAAAAATGAAGAAAAGAAAAATAAAAATAGAGAAAATTCTTCAAAAAATTTGAAAAAATGAGAAATAGATATTTATTAATATTTCAAATATTTTGAGCAATAAAATGGTTCAAGCACGGGTTTCGAGGATATGACACGCATATTGAGGTAGTCGAAGAAGCTAAGTTAAGATACGTAAAATTCTCTAAAAAATTTTAGAAATTTAGAAATATTATTTTATAAATTTTCGTAGTGAAATATTTGAGAAAATATTTTATAAATATTTAGTTTGGATTTATTAAGAAAAATAGGAAGAAATAGAGAAAAAATTAAAGAAAATGTAAGAAATTATGAAAAAATAGTTTTTAATGTTTATTTAAATAAATGTTGTGATTAGGATGCTTTGAGGTTTAAGTTAAAGTGATTTGTATAAATTTTGAGGTTGGCACAGAAATTGAGGTGATGCATGAATTTCGAGGCAGGGCACGAATATTGAGATAAGTGGTATTTTCCAATTGGATTTAGTTTTATGAAAAATGCTTGGTTTATAAGTGATTTATGTTCCTCGAAAATGTTTTCATCATATTCGAGGCAGGGCACGAATATTGATTTATTTTAAAGGACTAAAGGGTAATTTATCTTGAGACAAAAATGAAATTTAAGGATAAATTGAAGGTATAACGATAATTTATTACCGTATGAATGACCGAATCGACTGCCGGGAGTGCCCTGGAGCTGAGATGCCTAAAGAAAATAATGTGACATTAACGAGCACACCGAGATAGGATTTATGGTGCCGAAAGAAATCGGATCGGGAACAGTTTTCGGTACAGCAAAATAGTAGCTGCCAATTAGGCTGCAATACCGAATCGTTATAGACGACTTCCGAGAAGTCAACGGAAGCTTGAGGGGGCTTTGATTTTTCATAAGGAACAACCCTTCAGTGGTTTCAGGAAGAAACGAAGAGGTTTAGGGCCAAAACGAAGATTCGACCCTAAGTGCAGTTTTTCGAAATTACTAGAGAGAGGCCGAAACGATATTTTTTTGGAATCCTCAGGGGCCAAATTGATGTTTTAGAACTTGAGGGTTTTAAAAGAAATTATCAAAAGTTAAGGGGTTTGGTGAAATGGGCTAAAGTAAGAAAGCCAAAATTTGAGGGGCCAAAGTACAATTTTAAGAAAACCTCCAAACAACCATGGCCGACCAACTCATCAAATCACCGAAATTGGCCACAGAGATGGCACGAGGGTTGCTCAGGGAGCATCTTTTGTAAAGGGCTTGACCGACAAGAAGCAATGGAATGGCTGGAAATTGAAGAAAAAGTGGCCGAAAGTTTGACCACTTAGATCATGAAAATGGAGCTCTTTTGGTAGATTTTGGACTTGTTAAGGGCAAGAAGGGACATCAGAGGCCTTGATTGAAGCGAGATCCGTCATTTATGGGGCCAAAATCGCCTATAAATAGAGGATATGGTGGCTTAGAGTTTTGCAAGATTTGAGCTTCAAATCGATCTCATTTTTGAACAAATTGAGGCACCAAACCATAGGGCTTTTGTTGCCCATGAGGTGAGGATCATTTTTGAAAAGTTTGAGGAATTTTCGAATTCATTTGAGGGATGATTGGAGTTTCGCCAGAAAAATCGGATATCGCCGAAACCGGACTGAATTTTGCTCGGAGAGAGGTCTTCCAAGTGTTCTTTCAAACTCAAATTTGGCCAGAGTGATCAACTCAAGGTAAGATATCTTCTAGTATAGTAAGTTTAATTTTCCGGTGTGCCGGCGCCGGAGAAGATGATCGGAGATAATTTTTAGTATTATTTAAATGTTGAAATAAAGAAAAATAGAGTAAAAATAGAAATAAAAGAGATAAAATTCTGAAAAAATATCCATAAATACAAGAAAAAGGAATAGTTCAGTTTTATAAAATTTTATTTGAGAAATGTTATGATGAAATAATTATTTTGAATTTTAGAAAGTAAACTTAATTAGAGAAAAATAGGAAGAGGTTTTGGAAAATTCTTAGAAAATTCATAGAGATTAGAAATGTTATTTTAGGAATTTTCATGAAGAAAAATTAAATAAATTACCTGATTAGGTATTTATTTTGAATTTTCGAAGAAATTATGACTATGAAAAATAGAGAAAAAATAGAGAAAATAAGGAAAAAGTATGAAAAAATTAGAGTATTGATTTTACTTGGAAATTATTATCCAGGAAGTGATTTGGCCATGAATCTTGATGATTTATGTTATTTTCAAGGTTGGCACGCAAAACGAGGTTATACGTGTTTTTCGAGAAAATTTGAGTTTACGTCTAAAGGTGAGTGGTTTTATCCCGAGAACCTATATATGAAACGTTTGCTTCATTATGCATGATATTTACTGAAGTTATTATCATTTCATATTGCATGGAAATATGTTATTCTTGCATAGCACGATATTATTGGCATATTGAAACTCATGCATGGGATGGGGATGTCGCCCTAAGAGTGTAGCCGTAATTCCCAAGGGTAATGATGGAACAACGTTAGGATTATCCTGCAGAGGTTCGGGATTCTACCTAGGGTTCCGTGCCAGGCTAGTAAGCCAGAAAAGTTACACTAGGGCATATGATTGTTTATGTTATTGCATCATGTTTTCATGTATCATATTTTTAAACCCTCGCTAGAAGATTCATCTTCTAATGGGTTATGCCCCTGGAACATTCGACGTTCCAGTTTAGACTTGCAGCTTAGGCAAGGATCAGGTTGAGATGAGACGACACGTGATGGCGTAGCCGATGGATTCAGTAAGTTGACTCGGATATGTTTTGGCTGATGCTTTATTGATGATTAGCCTTGTTAGAATATTATGGAATCTTCATGTATTTATGTATTTCAATATTGAGGATATAATGTTAATGTATGGAACGGATTCTTATACGGTTATAAAGTGAAATTAATTATGTATCATATCAGGTTTCGATTTTAAGCTTCCGCATTTATGATGATTACCCGTCTTATCTTATTGATTCTTATTTAGTGAGTTGAGAAGGTAAAACGAGATTGTCGAAAGATGGTTTATAAAAAAAAAATATATATTTATATATTCCTGAAATTCCAAGTTATATAACGCTCGAAAAAACGGGGCGTTACAATATTGACATGGTCGGATATGTATCCATCACGTAGACTGCATACATGGCATGATATGAAATGCATATGTACACGTTGATATCATTGATCACGCGCTTTGTGGCCATAGGGAGTATGAACTGACACCGCTGCTTTATCAAGGGTGCACCCAAACGCCTCGGCTTCAAAAGAGGTGGCCGTAAAAATGGTGGGTAGCATGAGAGGTGCAGTTGACATCTACGATAAGTAAAACATTGCATTCATGCACAAATATATTTTTTGTACCCTTACTTAGATGATTCATCATCTAACTTGGGATTTACCCCTGGAATATTCAAACGTTCCAGATGGAAATTATAGCAGATATGAGGATAAATGAGGCATGAGATGGCACTTAGCAGAGTGCATGAGGAATGAAATGTATGTTATGTAGCTCATGTATTTAAGTTCTGCTACTTTAAATTCTGAACGTTTTGAGGAATGTTGAAGATGTAAGAATTTATTTATAATCAATGTTAGGATATCAAGTTTCGATCATTGCTTCAGCATTTGATGTGTATAATGATTCTCTTTCAAGAAAAATGAATGGGAATTTTGGGACGGATTCAAGGAATGATGTGATTTAGAATTAAGTTTGAAAAGAAAAAAAATATGATTCCAAAATTGTCCAATTTATAACGTGTCCGAAAAAGCGGGGCGTTACAAACGCCCTGCATCTTCTCCGTCGCTAACGACCACCGCCGACTAGAGATTCATACAATCAGAGCCTACTATTAGAAATGCCAAGCCAAAAGGGGTTAACATACACAAAAATGAGCCAGGTTTAACAGTTGGATTTTCATAAATTTGATTTTTAATTTTTGACCAAACCTGAAAAACACACTGTCAATTGCCACTAGCCATCGTGGCTAGTGGTTTTGGCAATCAGAGGCCTTTTTCATGTCGTCACGCCCAGTGGGAATTATGGTTGTGGGTCTTCTTCTTCACTGTTACAATGTCATTGGTAAGGGGATCAGGGTTATCGCCATGGCCGATGACGCATTGTTAGCAGTCGAAGGCTCCATGGCCGTGAATGTTGCCTTTTGCAGTTATCGATCGTCGATTTTCTCTTTCGACGAGTCTTTTCCCATCACGACCCCTCAAGCGCCTCTGCCATGTTCGATTGACCATGGCCTTATGCATCATCATGACCATTGGTCTTTATTCCTCTATCATGGTCGTCGTTTCATGCCCTTGCCATGGCAATAGATGTTGACCATCGGCATCATCAAGCCATCATCGTTGGCTTCATGTGGCCGTTGACGATGGAGAAGAAAGGAGACGAGAGAGAGAGAGAGAGATGAGAGATTTGTGTGCGAGATTGGGGGAAGAGGGTTTGTTTTACGCATTTTGAGTGTTTTTAGCATGTTTGGCTGAAACATCTAAAATAATATTATTTTGGGTTTTTTTTATAATTTTTTTTATTTTTGAAAACACATTTTTAAAAATAATAAAATAAACATGTTTTTAATATTTTACAAAACTAAAAATTAAAAATAATTTAAAAATAGTAAAAAGAATATAACCTTATTTTTTTCTTATCCATATATATTATTGTCACGAAAGGATGCCAAAGTTCTTATTGGTACTACCAATGATACATCAAACGTATCTTACCGAAAAGAGCTAACTGTACAGTTAACTTTTTTAAGGACAAAACACAACCTTATAATTGGTCCCCGTAGGGCACAGATATGTGCTTGGTTGATCAGGATTAGCAAAAACATCCGAGCACATGTTCTTAAAAAATGTGGAGTAATTGGTGGGCGGGCATGGTACGGAATAGCAACAATATTCACTGGTGTTAAACACAGTACACAGGTTGTTACACCTTATGAAGCATGAAAACGGCTCGGATGAGCCGTTTCACCGTTTCTGAACCGTTTCACGTTTTGGAAACTTGAAGACGACCTGAAACCATGTTTGGGCCGTTTCTGTTAATTGCGAAACGTTCCGGGGGGAGTTTCGCATTTTACAGAAACATGCTGGAAACGCGTCTCCCGCAGGAAATGCGTTTCCAGTGACCAGTCACCTACAATGAGGAAGGTCACCGAGAGGCGAGGTGAGATATGGAGAGCGCGGCGACGGTCGACGGTGAGGTGAGAGATGGAGTGTACGACAGCGGACGGTGGTCGGCGATGAGGGTGAGAAGTGAGCGACGGTGGCAGAGACATGTCGATTGTGAGAGAGGCGAGATCGAAGGCGAGGGTGAGGGTAAGAGAGTCGTCGATGGCAAGAGAGACGAGCGATGGTGGTAGAAACGCGTCGACTGTGAGAGAGACGAGATCGAAGGCGAGGGTGACGGCAAGAAACTCGTCGATGGCGAGAGAGACAACGACGATGGCAGAGACGTGTTGACTATAAGAGGCGAGATCGACGGCGAGGGTAAGGGCAAGAGACGCGTCGACGATAAGAGAGGCGGCGACTGTGGTAGAGACGGTTGAAGCGAGAAAGGCAACAACGATGGCAGAGACGCGTTGATTGTGAGAGGCGAGATCGACGGTGAGGGCGAGGGCAAGAGACGCGTCGACGGTAAGAGAGGCGACGACTATGGTAGAGACAGTTGAAGCGAGAAAGGCAGCGACGATGGCAGAGACGCGTTGACTGTGAGAGGCAAGGGCGAGGGCAATAGACGCGTCGACGGCAAGAGAGGCGGCGACTGTGGTAAAGACGGTTGAAGCGGCGGCGATCGGCCATTGAGAGCGAGCGACGAGATGGGGCGGCAGCGGCAGTCCGCCATTAACAGCAACTATTGATGCAATTTAGGGTTTACATTATTTATAGTTTATAAATTATAAATTTAATATTATTTATATAATTTAATTATTTAAATTAACAGCAACCACTGATGTTGTTATATAAATAATATTTAATTTAAATTAACCACTGATGCAATTTATAATATTTATATAATTTAAATTTATAAAAATTGCATCAGTGGTTCCGTTTATACATTATTTATATTATTTATATTATTTAAATAACTATTAATTAAATTATATTATATAAATTATATGTAATTAAATTTAACTTATAATTTAATTTCACATACACCCCTATATTTTTAAAAATTACAATTTACCTCGCATTTCTGTTTCCAAACTTTTTTGAAAAATACTGTTTCCATGTTTCTCGTTTTCGTTTCCATGCAACATAGGTTACACCCACTAGGAGCCCGTAGCTCAGTCGAGTATCGCTCGATGATATCCCCAGTACACTTGATGCTCTTGACTTATTTCTTAGACGTGGAACTGAACTTAACCGGGAGATTAAACCCATCCACGAGAGATATGTCGAAAAAATCAATGTCGTTGTTGTTTGGTGCGAATTCCACTAGCGTGATTGGGGGCGAACCAAACGCCCCGACTTGGCACTCGAGGACCCCTTTGCAGCCACCGGTCAGACACTTGCCCTCACCACTTTGGCTGAAGTTGCACCCTGTTCGACCCCATATTCCGGACGACATTGTGTTGTCGGGCACATCGAGGGTCCAGTTCTAGCCATGGTCGAGCCTCTGCCCGCCACCAGGCACTGTCGCGGCCCATATGGTGTAAGTTCAGTTGTTCTGGATATTGAAAGTGGCTGCATGGGCATAGCCGAAGAGAAGAGGCATAAGAAGGGAAAAGAAGAAGATGCTTGGGGCCATGGGCTTTGGAATGGCAAGTCATGAGCCACGTAGTAATTAGGTTTGTGTACTTATTAGGGTATTTGGCTTTGGCTTCGGCTTTGCTTTCGTTCAAGCCGAGACATTGGGCTGCAGAAGCTTGAAGGGATAACGCCCAAGCTAGTCAATTTTTTTTTTTTTATCAGAGGCTAAATATGTATAAATAATCAAAAAATTATACAAATACACTGAACATTCGCAGGAGAATAGATGATGGAACATGCTAATGACCCATAACTAAGGCTTCATAATGGAATAAAACATAAAGATAAAAAAATAATTATTTTGTATAAATATAAATATATATATATATATATATTTTAACCCTATAAATAATGGAATCCATGGATGGCAGTTGGATTTCAAATGTGTGGCTTTGAATGACTTATTACTTAGAATGCTACTGTCAAGCACAGTTTTGCCGCCGCCGCCTTAGTCCATGACTCCCTTGGAAAAATAACCCATCAGCCTAACTCCCCTGCTGTTTGGAAAATAATTTTATTTAATTTTAAAAATAAAATAATATTATTTGAATTTTTTATTATTTTTACCTTTACGTATTTTCCATCAATATTAAGGAAGGTAAAAATAGGAATGAACATTCGGTTGATTATCGAATTGACTGAAATGTTAAAATTAAATAAATTGAATTTATGTAAAATGTTAAACTAAATCGATTGAATAAATAAAAAATTAAATAAATTAAAATTATAAAAACCAAAAAAATATGAAAAAATCAAACTGACTGAAAAAATTGAAAAAAAATCGAACAAACCAAAAAAATTACAAGAATAGGTTTTCCAATTACTCGAGTAAGATTTTATAAGTACTCGAGTAAATAGAAAAGTTATGCAAATAATCCTAAATATTATTTGATTAATAAAAAAGGATTAGTCAATTTTTTTGGAAATAGAAAATGACTAAAAACCTTATGTTTATTACTCGACTATTTTTGTAATTGCACGCAAGTAATTCAATTATTACTCAACTAATGAGCAATATTAGTTGATTAATCTTCAAAACAGAGAGTGAGTTGATTTTTGAATTATCATTACTCGAGTATTAGTCGACTAATCCATGAAATTAGCAAGTAATTACTACATCGTACTCTATTAATATACAACACTAATCGAGTAATCGGTTAGTTCAGTTATTTCAGTTTTTTTTAATACAAAAATCAAAATGAATCCAAATAATCAAAATTGTCAAAATTAAAAATTGAATCAAACCAACCCTTATCTTAAACAAAATTAAATTGAAAATTTTGATCGGTTGGTTTAGTACAATTATTTTGGTTAGACTGAAATTTTGCTGTATAAGATAATTTAATTTTAAAGTCAATATGATTTACTCTTTTTTTTTTTTCAAAGCAATACCTAAATAGATAGTTTGATGCTAAATTTAAATTATGAAATGTTAAAGCTATCTCACACTCAAATAATATGGGATTTAAGTAAAAATTATCTTTTTTCATTATTGCCAAATCTCTCATAAAAAAGGGCCATATAACCTAACAACCCATATGGTCAAGGCACAAATGCCACACTGTGAGCCCATTTTTAAATTTGGCCTTAAGCCTACACTAATCTGTATATAAACCCAAATTACTAAATAAAAGTTAGTATTATGGTATTAATCTTCAAATTTGCCTATTTATTTTTGAAAAACATTATAAAGTATTTTCCAACAACTTTGTATTCCTTTTATATAAAAAAAGAAAAACAACAATTTGGTATTTTTGAATATCTTCCCAACAAAATAATTTTTATGAGACTCTCAAAGGCCACTTTCAGATACTCCCAAAAGACCTTACCAGGGGAGACATTTTCGAGGTATCTCAAGAGTTTTTTCTAGATTCAAGAATATACCAACTTATATTTGATATCTTTGTCTGAAAATTCGAAACAAATGATCCTGAAATATGTGAATATTATTTTATATGTCAACTTCAACTTCTATAAATAAATGAGTGATTCTTCTGATTGACATTCGACTAGAATTTTACTCAAACTATTCTTCTTTTGCTCTTATATACTCTTTCGTGGAGACTAACTTAAATATCAAAAAATTCACATAGAAGACATCCTATACCTTTGACTATTTTCTTTCTGTATAGATCTTTTGGAGATCAGAAGATTAATACAAATACTCTCTCACGAATATAAATTTATTATTGTATCTCTACAATAATAATTATATTTAAAAGTATATATACTAATTTTTGCCTTTAGGGACCATATTGTGTATTAGAGAGCAAATAAAAAATCTCCCTCTAAAGCATATTTGCCTTGAAGGTCAATTTTATTATTTTTTTTCCCTTGTTCATATTTAATCTCTAATTCACCCCATTACCCTCAATAATATTAAAATTGAAGTTTTAATTTTTTTAATTATAAGGAGCATCGTTTCTTAGTTTTCAAATGTTTTTGTATCAGAAATGCTAAAAAAGAACAAACAAATTTTTTGAATTATTTTTACAATTTCAAAAACATTTTAGATTCGTTTCATAAACCATATTTCTGTCTACAAAGAAGTTAGAAATGGACATAGTAAGTAAGTAAAAAAAAATCTCTATATATATATATATATTTTTTTTTAACCCCATAAATAATGGAATTCATCAACGGCAGTTGGACTTCAAATGTGTGGCTTTATGAATGACTTATTACTTAGGAGGATGTTATTGTCAGGGACAGTTTTGCCGCCGCCTTCTTAGTCCACGACTCCCTTGGAAAAATAAGTTGATGGTGGTTTTTGAGATTCATCATCACATATCACCTTTGTAAATGGGTCTTAAAAATAGTATCTTGGACTTAGTGATGTTAGATCTCAGGTATAGAACTTGCAAGACAATGGCGGGCCGAGGTTAGGATCCCTTAGGGTGGACTCCGATGCTCAAATTAGTAGAGTAAATATAAATAGTAATAAATGTGAGAGCTGTAGAGTTTGGTCATACTTGGTGAGGACCCTTGTATTTTATAGGCGGACCTGTTATGGAGTACTCGAGATAAAACTCGAGATGAGCGGGCATGGCTCCCGAGGATCTCGATCAAGTTGAAACGGATCTTGTGGCCCGGCCCGAAATTTTTGGGCTCCACTTCAGATTGTTGACTTGCCACGTGTCAGTCTCTCAAGCAATGGACTGGCAGGTGAGCCTATTAGCGCGTAAAGGTATTCTCGTAATTTTAGACAATGCCACATCACTTGCCCCCCATTCCTTGAACTGAGTTGAGAATCATGCTAAATCGAGGAGTAGCTTAATTTCTGAGACTATTCGACTGTAAATTTTCCTGGGATGCACAGGAATATTTTTAAGTATGAGACCGTCAAGCTCTCAATGTTTGAGATTAATTTTTTCCTCCCTTCCTTTCTTTTTTCCTTTTTTTTTATTTCTTCCTTTACTTTTTTTTTATTTATATTATTTTTCTCTTTATTTGTTGCTTGTTTTTTGTCTTTTTAAAAAAAAAAAAATTAATGCATCTTCTTCCTCGGCCTGGCTAGATCTTGGCCAAGTACGAGCTCGGCGTCGCCCCTCGGCCACGGCCGAGGTCAACCGAGGTTCCTGGCCAAGCTCAGCCTCGCCAGATTTTGGCGAGGGCCGAGGTCAACCGAGGTTCCTGGCCAAGCTCAGCCTCGCCAGATTTTGGCGAGGCCGAGCTCCTCGGCCTGGCCGAGGTCGGCCAAGGTCAAGAAGCTCGGCCATGGCCGACTCTCCTTGGGGCACTTGCCCCTCTTTCTTCCTCTTCTATTTTTTTTTTTAATAAAAATGTGTATATATATATGTACTTTAATGTAAATGCATAAACATATGTATGTTGAGGTCGCCCATGGTACTTGCCTCTTTTTTTTTTATTTATTCATTTAATATATATATATATAAATTTGTTAATAACAACAAAATAAGTCGCCTAACCAGTTTCTTTGGCTTTTCTTTGTCGCAGACGTGGTTCGAGATTTCTTAAGCTAAGTCGCGTCTGTTGAGCTCTCTTTGGCTCGTGGTCAGCTGTGATTTTCCTTCCCTGGCCTCTTTCTTTCCTTTCCTAGTCAGGCTAGGATATCCTCTAATAAGACTGAGATTCCTGGGTCTGGCTGATCAGGCTGGGATATTCTCTGGTCAAGCTGGGATCCTTTGGTCTAGCTGATTAGGCTGAGATATCCTCTGATCAAGCTGGGATCCCTTGGTCTCTTGACCCTTAGATTTCAGTCACTCCCACGCAGAAGAGGGCGTTGGGCTCTGAATTCCAAAACGCAGATTTATACATCAAAACATCAGTTCAGCTAAAAATAACGTTCAAGCTACACGTCCTTCAAATTCTTTGAGTTTCTCGGCAGCCAAACAGACTGCAATTGGAGAATCACTGAAACAACAAAGTCGATCATTCGATCGCCAGCGATCTGCAAAAGGCAAATTTCCAAGGATTCTTACAGAGAAAATCGGTGCTTTCCAGACCCATGGCGCCGACCAGAAGCACTTCAGCTTTCCTCATGGCATTTTCCGACCAAAAGAGAAGAGAGAAAGTGGTAGATTCCTCAAACTGACATGAGTTATTTGTACCCCATAGTTCAGGCCGGGCCGGATTGATCTGACCTGAGGCGACCCGACTTCCAAGCCGACAGTAAAACTTAAAACAGGACGCTGTGTCGTTCAAGTCAATGCATTTCTTCAAAATTAGAAATTTCAGTTTGATTCGCTTCAATTAGTTGGATTTGATTTTTAAATTTGATAATTTTAATTATTTTAATTTAATCACTTTTTATATTAAAAAAATTAATATAATTGAATCGATCAAAATATTAAACGACATCATTTTTCACAAATAGTTCGATTTCTTACATAAATTTAATTATTTTAATTATAATATTAATTGAATTGACTGAATATTCATTTTTAATCGTTAATTTTTTGTAAAATTCTTAATTAGGAATGATGTGAAATCCGAGCCGATATAAATTGAGACATTCATTTCTTTATTCATGTTCAACTTTTCTTTTCTTATATAAATATATTATATTTTGTATCATATCAATATAAATATATAATACATCAATATATGAAATCAATAAATGTATTTAAGTAATAATTATTATTTTTATATATAATTGCATGAAAACTCCACTGTGCACACCACCACATGTGCACAAAATTTATTGTACTACACTCTCTAATGATCAAATCTCACAAAACCTTCAAAGAGCCAGTGAGATCGATCTTATACATGTGTGTGTATATATAAATAATAATACTTTCCCGGTAGATTCCGCTATGGAAGCCGGCGATGGAGAAAAGCTTCATGATGTTCACGGGCAGAAGATGACCTTGTAGTTGGTCCCAGCCGGGCAAGTGAACAAGCTCGTCGGGTCGTCCTGCGGGTAGCTGTAAGCATCTGGGCACCGATCCTTGAAGAACTTTGACAACGTCGTCGGGCCGCAGCTCCCCTGCCCGTTGGTGCAGCAATACTCATTGGTCTTGTACACCGTGCAGGGGTTGTTGCAGCCGCCGGGAACCTTCAGCTCCGCCGGGCACTGGCCGACAATGTCGGCGGTGCACCGGAGATCCTTGCAGGTGCCGGCGTTGACGGGGCTGAATTCCAACGGGATGTTGAATCCGTCAACGTTGGAGATGTCGACGAAGTCGAGGTTGTTAGGTTGGTTGAGGGCGAACTCGGCGAGGGTGTTGGGCGGGCTGCCGTAGCCTTTGCATTCGAGGCCGCCGTCGCAGTTGCCGGTCTCGCAGCTGCCCTGGCCGTTGCCGTCGAAGTTGCAGTTGGTGCGGCCCCAGATGCGGGCTTGGACGGTGCCGGGGGGAACGTTGATGTTCCATGACTGGCCGGGGTCGAGCCGCTTGCCTCCGCCTTGGTAGGAGGGGGCGTTGGCGGCGGCCCAGACTGTGTAGGTGCATTTGTTTTGGATGTCGAAGGTGGCGGCGTCGGAACGAGGCGCCACCATGCAGAAGGTGACGAGAAGCGGCAACAAGAAGGCGAAACTCCTCATTTTGGAAACCAATCAACAGTGGGAAGCAAATCAACCAAAGAGGTTTCTGGGTTCAATTTGGTTGGATTGATGATGGGTGCTTTGAGAGCTTACATCTTTGGGTTCTTATAGATTCATGGCGGCTAGAGATGGGTTTTTGATTTGTAATCAGCTGCCGGTCACGCTTGGAAAGTTCAAAGTCTGTGAGAGGTGTGATTGGAGAAGCAAAGTCATAGAGTTAGGCTTGCAAACTTGTCTTCTAAGGTGCCGGGGCTGCCGGCTCAACCACTGATGCCTGTGGCTAGGCCCCAAAAAGGGTGGGCCCCCCAAAATTAGAAATGCAGGAAAAAATGGTTTAATTTGATAGAGGCGTATCAAATAGTATATTGTTTTAGATAATGTTATTTGTATAAATACGATTTTATAGGTTGATTTATAGGTGGCTTAAATGATCATTTTGTCCCTTTATCCATTTCTCTCATTTCTCAATGACCATTTTACTTGTTCTCTCTCTCTCTCTCAATCCTTTCATCATCGTTGTATCCTTATTGCTACAACTAACCATTCGTCGCTGACCCTTTCGCTGTCGTTCTTTGCCTCCGTTGCCTCGTCTCCTCTTGCCGTTGCAACCTCGTCTCCTCACTGCTGCATCCTCCAGCAACTAGTTCGCCTCTCGATGCAACGTAGAGAAGTGAGTTGATTGTTGGAGGATGTAACAGCGATGCGACAAGGTTGCAATGGCGAGAAAAGGAAGGCGACAGCGGCAAGGCGAAGAACGGCGACGGATGGTCAATGGCAACAGTGAAGAAAGGGGAGAGAGAGATAAGGGGGAGAACAAAAATCACGATATTTCTATGAAGCATTCTATAAACTCCTTTCTGTAAAAATAGTACAACCTATTTTTTTTATGGGTAGAGCGTGTATTGAATAGTGTATTTTTTTACATTAATTTGTTTTAATGCAAAAGATGTCTTATCTAATCTAAAACAATATAAAAAATTAAAAATGAGAATAGATAATCATGATTATTGGTGGTGTGAATAATCTAAATTAATAAATAAATCTAGATTTATAATTAAACAAACTACTATTATATTACATTTATAGGTTAAATTTATTATAATCTATTTTTTTTTCTTTGACGATTGTATGCGATAAGATATACAGCTTTTAACAAATTTTATAGGTTAAATTTATTATAATCTATTTTTTTTCTTTGAAGATTGGATGAGATAAGATATCCAACTTTTAACAAATTCTAATTTATATACTCCATATGTTAAATGACAGATCTAATTTGACTTATGATGCAAATAAATTTAATCTATTCGTAGAATTGAATTTATTGTCTATATAATACCCAATCTAGTTAAAGCGCTTCAATAATTTGAAGAAAAAAATATTTAAATCTTGAATTTTTTTTAAAATATAACATGCTTTCTGATATTAATAGTTTAGATTTATTTTTAGAATTAAAAATTTAAAAAATATATATATAACCATAGAAATAAAAACACCACTTGTGATATTAAATTTTATAAAAAAAGATAAATTATTTTTTAAATACATAAATAACTTATAGAATACTATTAACCATTCATATTGCTGTAGTTTCATCAAAAATAAATTTTTTAAAATTAAAATTAATAAAATCTTATTTATGTTCAACTATATCATAAAAAAGATTAAGTAATTTGATTATATTGTCAATTGAAAATGATTTATTTATTAAATTTAAATATAAAAATTTAATTAATAATTTTATATCTCAAAAAATAAAAAGTAATAATTTTTATTATTTATTTATATTAATAAATGACCACTAAAACAACTATCTCATAGGGCTAGTCCGACCTTCTTCACTGCCCTACCTAAATGTGGGAAAAGAAAAAATAATGAAATCATCAATGGACACGACAGAGAGTTAGGCTTGCAAACTTGTCTTCAGTGGCCTACCCTAAACGTGGGAAAAACAAAGAAAATAATGCAAGGACACTTCATATTTGGATATTATTTCTATTTTTTGAAAATTTAAGCTACTAGGATGAGTGCTTTTACTAGTCCGACTTTGAGTCGGAAAGAAAAACGACTCGATTTGGTTAAAAAATTAATTTTTAAATATCAGTGTTGAACCAGCAGTTAAATTATCGATCATCTGAAACATCGTGATTCTATTGATCTGAATTAAAGATTTGTGAATGTTATGACTTTCTTGAGGATGAATTCTAATTTAAATGTTTTTAGTCAATTTATATAAATCAGATCGATTGATTTAATCTTAGTTTGATGAGCCACTCAATCTTTTTGACTCAATATCCGATTCATTTTTGAAAACATTGGTTACAGGTTATTTAAATCCACTTAACTAGCTCGGGACATGAAAGAGACATTAAAAAGACATTAAAGAGACATTTCCAAATGTGAAAAGTCTACCAACATCAAAGTTTTCTTAATTTGGCCAAATTATTCCTAAAATAAATTTGCATAAATAAAATCAAATTAAAGAGGCAATCAATACACTTAATTATCAACTCGCAAGTTAAAGATAAAACAAAAGTGTCAAAATAAATGAGATGGCCACAAATGACCAAGGAGAACCTCTCGGGAGAAGGGTCTCCGAGAGACTCATGACGGAAGGAAAGTTTGGGAGAGGTACAGTAGACTTTCGCAAAAAGGGTTTCTGAGAGATTTTAAGGTCTCTTGAAGAAGTCTCTCACAAAGTATTTTCATAACAAAAAATGCGAACAAGACAACTCGACTTCTTGTTAGCTTATGTTTTATCAAGCCAACATCCTCATTTCGAGCCTTGCCCAACCACCTTGGCTTCTTCCTATCTTGGGATTAAATTTGATATAGTCTTCTTTTGAGTCTCTCTTGCCATGTTCGTGAATACAAGTCTACAAAAAATAAAAGATGTGAATTCAACATATTAAAAAAAAAATCAAAATCATCAAATGATAAATTCATATTGAGGATAAAAATAACATATTCCATTTTTTAATAAAATGTGAAAATCAAAGCCATAAACTAAAACCCTTATTAAAAGGGTCAAATTATTTGCTTAAATGATTGTCCCTCTGTTAAAAGTTACATTTGCATATGTTACAAGAAAAGAACGTATCAGATGACAAAAACATCAATAAGTTTCACGAGAGCTAGTTGATTGCAAAAATGAAACAGTGAGATTGTTTTGGGGTCGGCTAAGAAAACAACTCCAATATTTAAGTCAAGTCTAGATCGAGCAATAAAGATGAGATTTAAGGGTTTGAAATAGCTTAGAAGTGAGATTGAGAGTGATTGAATACATACCCTAGAGAAAAAATCCTACTCAGTTATATTTATGTGGAGATAATTGTTAACTTAGAATTATGTCTCCTAGTTCGATAGTATGTATGAGTTATTATCCTAAACAAATTATGGGGATTAGCATTATTCTTAAGGACCATCTTTCCATGATTTAAGAGAAGAGAATTTATTATTTTCAGGATATAAGTCAAGTGATTGAATTATAATACATTAGGATTCATACTAATAACTCATGAGTTTAAATCCTTATACTGTGCAATGAAGTAAATTCTCTATCTATTATTTACCTTATCTATCGAAATTGAGAGCACAAATAATAAAGACCACACAAAAATGATCATTTCAAAAAAAGAGAATTTTTCAAGTGTGATCATCCTAAGAGAAGAGAATTTCTCAAGTTTATCGGTTTTGAATTGAGAAATTCTCAAGTTTATCCAATTTGAATTGATTACTAGATTAATTGTAGCAACCCAATTCTTAGTAGACTTTCTGGCAAGTCTAGGAAATCCCCTAGCTAGGTTGGGCTTATAAAAACTCCTCACAAACTATCAAAGCCGAGCGAGGTCTTTCTAATAGACCAAGGACAAGCGCGGTTTGGCCATGTGGGGCCTACTTTTTTGAATTTTTTTTTCATAATTTTATTTTAGAATAAATTAAGTCCAAAGTCATCTAGAAATTACCATCGAATTTTCAACATTGTGTTGGTCCGGATCTTCCGGGAACAATCCCCCATGACTTATCGTGTAGAATTGAAAGTGATATTTTCTTAGATTTTTTTTTTTTGGGGGGTATGGAATAAAGCTGTTAAGATGCAAGTAATTAACTATTTTAATATATAATTCTTAAAGCTTACGTGTCCAATTAGCGTTTCCGTTCAAAAAAACACTACAAAAATCCCCTCTCTCTTTTTGAGCGTAAAAATTATTAATAATTTTGTTCTTATAATCTATAATTGTCGTTAAATTTTAAAAATTATTCAAATTTTTGTCTTGTTCAGTCTTTATTTTTCTATGATCTCTCTTTCTTATCTTTACTTTTATGACTATCTCTGTCTCTTTCGCTGCCTGCTTCTCACAAACGAATATACGGATATGCATGCATACATTTCTCAAAAGAATTAACAATGGCTAGCTAGGCCCATTGAACTTAATCGGCAATGGTTGGTTTACCCCAACCATCAATCCCTTTCCTTGCCTCTCTTCTTTTAGAAATACAAAAAAAAAAAAAAATGTTAGTCTACCCCTATTGCCAAATGGATTTGAACCTTAAGCATCATTCAAGTCTAGTGTGGCTTTCCACCACCACTTCTTTTATTTTCTATAATTAAAGTGTGGTAGAGAAACAACGACGAAAGGGTGAATTTAGTCGTTCTATTATTTTTAACAAGAGAATTAGTCATTTAACATTTTTCAACATCGAGATTTCTTATAATTTTATGATTTTAATTAAAATGAAAAACATTAAAAATAGTGAGCAAAAGTAAGGAAGAGCAAAAATTTGATTTAACTGAGCTTACCAATCGAACTTGTCGTTTGATTCGGTTATATTTTATAGGAAGTTCAGTTTTTTATTTTCGATTCAATTTTTTTTGTCAGAATAATTGAACTGACTGAAGTAAAGTATAAAATAACATCATTTTTTTAAATCTTTTCTTGAGTTGGTGCTTGAAGTTTACAATTAGTTTTTAATTTTTTTTAATCAATTAGTTAGTTTGGTTTTTAGTCTATTGGAAAGTTCATTTTTTTTTTTGTGTGTGTTATTTCAGTTTTCAGTTTGATTTATGTGATTTATGTTCGGTTATTAGTTAATTCGGTTATTTGGTTTAATTGGTCGATTCAGTTATCAAACCAACTATTTGCACATCTCTAATCAAGAGCATGAAGTATTAGCAACTCATTTCCTCAATAATTTTTAGTAGACCACGGAAAAAAAAAGAAAGAAGAAAGAAGAGCCAGAAAAGAACAAGCAACAAAGTGTATGGAAGGTGTAGAAAAACTTTGCTTTTTGCTATAAATAAAATGTAATTCTTTTTCAAATGATTGCTTATGAGAAAGACTTAATTTGCGTTCTCTTTTATATTCAGTTTTTAGTTTTGAATTTATTTTCAGTTTTATATTTTGAGTATCTGTTTTAAGATTTTTGGAAACATATTCTTTTTGTTATTTTGAAAAATTATTTTTTAAAACATAAAACTAGAAAACACGTTTATTTTGAAATTTAGAAAAAAAATTATTTTATGATATTTGATTCAATAAATTTAATTATTAAATAATAAAATTAACTCTTTTCTAATGAAATTCTATTTTTAAAATAAAATAATAAATTTAATTAATGAATTAGTAACATATGAGCGATAATTTATATTCAATATTAATATACATAATATGTGTGATACACTTAATAATATACTATATGTTATCCTATATTTTTAATTATAACATTGATATGCTATATTTTTTAAATTTTAAATAAATATATAATTTTAAGAATAATTATTTTTCTTTTTCTCTTTTCTTTTTCTTTTTTTATCCTCCCCAACCCCCTGCATCTTATCCGTCCCTAACGACCACCGCTGGCCAGAGATTCACACAATCAGAGCCTACTATTAGAAACGCCAAGCCAAAAGGGGTTAACATACATAAAAATGAGCCAGGTTTAATAGTTGGATTTTCATAAATTTGATTTTTAAATTTTGACCAAACCTGAAAAACACACTATTAGTTGCCACTAGCCATCGTGGCGAGTGGTTTTGGCAATCAGAGGCCTTTTTCATGTCGTCATTGCCAGTGGGAATTATGGTTGTGGGTCTTCTTCTTCACTGTTACGATGTCACTGGTAAGGGGATCAGGGTCATTGCCATGGTCGATGACGCGTAGTCAGCAGTCGAAGGCTTTATGGCCATGAATGTTGCCTTTCGCAGTTATCGATCGTCGGTTTTCTCCTTCGACGCGTCTTTTCCCATCATGACCCCTCGAGCACCTCTGCCATGTTCGACTGACCATAGCCTTATGCATTGTCATGACCATCGGTCTTTGCCTTCCAGCCCTCGTTTACTTTTATCAGCATTTAATCATCTATACAGTTAAAAAGAAGTACTTTAGTATTAATTAACCATACATACATCCATGGTGTTAAGCTCACAAAGATTCAATCTAATAAGAAAGAAAGATCTTCCTAGGTAGCCAGGCTTCATTGCAATGGAACATACAATGCCAATGCTAGATTTAAAGAAACAGAGATAATCATCAAATTAAGGAGTAGAAAATCATCACTATTTAGTAGAAATTAATATTGGGCAGGGAAACACCCACTTCATATATGTATACATACTTTCAGCAAAGTACAATAATACATTTCAAATTAATGCTAGATTAATTAATGGATCAAAATTTAAACCAAACAACTAAATACTGCAGTTTAAAGTTGTCCCTTACAACTAAATATTTACAAAATTAGGTCGTCAATCAGTTTGTTCTTTGCTATTCTTTTTAATATATGTATGTGTATATATACATACATCCAAGTGATGAGATGAACAGCAGCTAAAACTTCCCTGCTCATCTCCATCAAATAAAACAAAAGCAGGCCAATTGAAGCCAACACGCTGAGACCAACGAGCACCACCATTCCCAGGGCCAAACATGGCCTTGTGTCCATCAGCTTGGCCTGAAGAAACCCCATTGCCTCACACACAAACTCGTCGTATCCCGCATAGCAGTTCTTCTCCCACTAGGCGACTGGAACGGCGACCAGAAACTTTGATGTTGGCCGTTCAACAGCAGCGAACGGCAACGATTGAGGCTGCGTTGGAGGCAAATAGTGGTGGAGGCGACTGCGTCCATGGTGAAAGATAGCGGAAGCGGCTGCGGTGGCGATTACAACGGCGGTGAGAACAGCCACGGCGGCGAACAACGATGGAGGAAGAGAGAGAGAGAGAGAGAGAGAGAGAGAGAGAGAGAGAGAGAGAGAGAGAGAAAGTGTGAGTATGAGGAAGAAGAAGAAGAAGAAGAAAAAGAAGCAGGGTAGCAAATTTGGGGGAAAAATAAAGGACAAATGTGTAATTTTAACATAGTGTTGTCCACCAGGTTGTCTAACTTTACGTCTGTGTAGCATTTTCCCGTCGTTCAAGGAATTAGAAATTTCAGTTTGATTCGCTTCAATTAGTTGGATTTGATTTTTAAATTTGATAATTTTAATTATTTTAATTTAATCACTTTTTATGTTAAAAAAATTAAAATAATTAAATCCATCAAAATGTTAAACCACATCATTTTTCACCAGTAGTTCAAATTTTTTATATATATTTAATTATTTTAATTATAATATTAATTGAATTGACTGAATATTCATTTTTAATCATTAAATTTTTGTAAAATTCTTATTTAGGAATGATGTGAAATCCGAGTCGTTATAATTTGAGACATTCATTTCTTTATTCATGTTCTCGCTTTTCTTTTTTTATATTAATATATTATATTTTATATCATATCAATATAAATATATAACACAAATCAATAAAAGTATTTAAGTAATAATTATTTTTTTTTATATATAATTGCATGAAAACTCCATTGTGCACACCACCACACGTGCACAAAATTTATTGTACTACACTCTATAATGATCAAATCTCACAAAACCTTCAATGAGCCAGTGAGATCGATCTTATACATGTGTGTGTGTGTGTATATATATATATAATACTTTCCCGGTAGATTCCGCTACGGAAGCCGGCGATGCAGAAAAGCTTCATGACGTTCATGGGCAGAAGATGACCTTGTAGTTGGTCCCAGCCGGGCAAGTGAACAAGCTCGTCGGGTCGTCCTGCGGGTAGCTGTAAGCATCTGGGCACCGATCCTTGAAGAACTTCGACAACGTCGTCGGGGCGCAGCTCCCCAGCCCGTTGGTGCAGCAATACTCATTGGTCTTGTACACCGTGCAGGGGTTGTTGCAGCCGCCGGGAGCCTTCAGCTCCGCCGGGCATTGGCTGACAATGTCGGCGGTGCACCGGAGATCCTTGCAGGTGCCGGCGTTGACGGGGCTGAATTCAATCGGGATGTTGAATCCGTCAACGTTGGAGATGTCGACGTAGTCGAGGTTGTTAGGTTGGTTGAGGGCGAACTCGGCGAGGGTGTTGGGCGGGCTGTCGTAGCCTTTGCATTCGAGGCCGCCGTCGCAGTTGCCGGTCTCGCAGCTGCCCTGGCCGTTGCCGTCGAAGTTGCAGTTGGTGCGGCCCCAGATGCGGGCTTGGACGGTGCCGGGGGGAACGTTGATGTTGGAACGCCCCACTTTTCCTAAGCGTGCGTTAATTCGAGATTTCGAGAAAATTTAAATCAAACACCACATAAATCCCTCGATAGCCATCAAAACCGTTTTCCCGACAATCTCGATCGTACGTTCTTAGTATAACAACATTTAATAAATAAACTAAGACAGGTATCATCAATCATATCAGCGGAAGCAAGATCGCAACCTCAAATATATACATATTACTGACAATTTCTTTTACAATAACTGAATCGATGTTTCACATGAAAATACATTACGTAATCTCTGAACATTGAAAACATAGACAAAACCAACTGCTACATCCTGACGACATTCTTTCTCTTGACGCCACTACTTTCACCTGAAACGTTTGAATATTCCAGGGACATAGTCCAAATTAGATGTTGAATCATCTAAGTGAGAGTTCAAAAATGTTTTCATGAATGTATGCAGAATCATGTACACAAAATCGATAATCTCAACATGCACCAGCCTAAGAGAACCCCAACGCATTTAACCCTAACCGGAGAAAACGTAATCTCTCTAAAGGCGACACTACCAAATCGACCCATTGGCAAATCGATCCTGCTTAAGAGGGACAACCTCGACACATGAACCCATAAATCACCCCACTGTCCTTTGTCAAGCTTTACGCTCCCACTCAAGCATTCCAAAACACAACACTAGCCCCAAGAGTGTTACGTCAGCACTATCCTCGGAATCGACGCCACCTCGGCATTAATGCTACTGCTCAAAGGATCCTGGGGTGGTGTCCACTCGCAGCCCCGCCACTTGAGCCAACAACCGGGGTGGTGTCCACTCGCAGCCCCGCCACTTGGGTCCCGTAGGGTGAAGTCCGTCTCAGCCCCGTCCCAAGTGGTCACCAAGCATTAATCCTAGGTACGCATCCCGAGTGCTGTCACTCTGGGCTCGTCACAGGTTAACAATCCACATACCACATGAACGACACAAAACAAGCCAATGGTCGAAAAATCATAACATGCATCACTTAAACTCATAACATGCATCATTTAAATCGATACTTAAAATCAACGTTTAATGCACATGTAAATAGTCATTTGGGGTGAACACTCACAGTATAACCATCCATATGTTATTTGAAATCTTTTCGGGCGAAATCACTCACAGTAAATCAAGTTTTAGAGGAGAACTACTCACCTTTAGACGGATTTCCAACTGTCAAGCGCGGTCAACCTCGATTTGCGCGCTTGCCTCGATTCTCGCACCTGACGCTCTTGAACTTCAACCTCGAGTCTCACTGATACCTTAGCCATCACATTTGTTCAAAATCACATCAATATCTATTTTTTCAATTTTTCATAATTTCTTCCTATTTTCTTTATATTTCTCCTCAAAAAATTCTAATAAATACCTACTCAAGATTTTGCCTTGATTTCTCTTCACAATAATTCATAAATAATTAATTCCTATCTCCCAAATTTTTTTAAGGATTTTCTAATTCCTTTTCCTATTTTTCATAAGCCTTTTTCACTTTGAAAATTACAGAATGACCATTTTCTTCAACATTTTTCTAAATTTTATTGCACCATAATTCATAAAATAATTTTTTAAAAATAATAAAAAAATTTCGAAAATACCTGATGTCTCACGCGCCCTCACGCGCGGCGCGTGGATGATGTGGCTTGAACTGGCGCGTGCCAGTCACGCGCCAGTCGTCTTCAACCTTTAGCCGGTCGTCGGCCGGAGCTCCGATGGCCTCGATTCCGGTGCCGTTCGAAAGCTCTCTTCTAGTCGATCACACGCCCACTGGTTTCAGGCCAAAAGAATGTCGGGAAGACGTTTAAAAGTGGAGTTGCAGGTGGTGGAAATCGGTCCGCCTCTAACCCTCGGCCACCTTCGAAACACCCTCGATCCTTCTCCAAAATGCCTCAAACCGGTGCCAAAATGATCCTTGGCTCCAAGAGATCAAAAGCCCTCTATCAAAGCTCTAAGAATCGTTCGAAAACGAGCTCGATTTGGTGCCTTCTTATAGCCCAAAAAACTCACCACGTGGCCGATTTTCCGGCCATGCTTCTTCCCCACGCCTCCTAGGACACCCTAGGCTACTCCTTGATAAGAATTGACGGCCAAATGGCCAGATTTTCCTGCCAAAACGTGCGGCCAGACTGCCATGCGTGATCCAACTTTCTGAAAATTACAGTTAGGCCCCTGAAATTTCTCTTTCGCATTTTGGCCCCTTTTCTCATGCCCCTGATCTTTCTAACACTATCACTAAGACCCTCAAGGTTAGTATTTCTCATTTCACCCTTGAAAATTTCAAAAAATTGCCGTTTAGACCTCCCTCGGGCATTTTTAAAAAATTACACTTTGGCCCGACTGATTTATTTGACCTCAAATCCACTCGATTCAACCCGAAACCACTTAAGGGTTGTTCTACACATCGAATACTATTCCATGACACTCTCTGTTGACTTTTTGGACGTCGATTACAGCAATTTGGTAATACGGCTTAATCGGCAGCTGTATTTTGCTGTACCGAAAATTGTTTCTGATCTTCTTTCTTTCATCACTAAAAATCTTAATTTTAATTTCTTGTCGATACTATACCATTTTCTTGGGTTATCTAGGGTCCGAGGTACTCCCGTTGGCTAATTTGGTCGTCCAAAACTGGGTTAGTGTGCCCTAAAGTCTCATTTTTCTCAAATTTCCAATTTTGCCCTTTTCCAAATATCATTTTATCCACAAAAATTTTCTCGGGTGTTACAGATGTTCCATGACTGGCCGAGGTCGAGCCGCTTGCCTCCGCCTTGGTAGGAGGGGGCGTTGGCGGCGGCCCAGACTGTGTAGGTGCATTTGTTTTGGATGTCGAAAGTGGTGGCGTCGGAAAGAGGCGCCACCATGCAGAAGGTGACGAGAAGCGGCAACAAGAAGGCGAAACTCCTCATTTTGGAAACCAATATTCAACAGGGGGAAGCAAATCAACCAAAGAGGTTTCTGGGTTCAATTTGGTTGGATTGATGATAGGTGCTTTGAGAGCTTACATCTTTGGGTTCTTATAGATTCATGGCGGCTAGAGATGGGTTTTTGATTTGTAATCAGCTGCCGGTCACGCTTGGAAAGTTCAAAGTTTGTGAGAGGTGTGATTGGAGAAGCAAAGTCAGTCAATTGCAGGTTATCCCAGATGCCAGATGCCAAACACCAATGGACACGACATAGAGTTAGGCTTGCAAACTAGTCCTCTAAGGTGTCGGGGCTGCCGACTCAACCACTGATGCCTGTGGCTAGGCCCCCCAAAATGAGAAAAGCAGGAAAAAAATGGTTTAATTTGATAGAGGCGTATCAAATAGTACATTCTTTTAGATAATGCTTTTTGTATAAATACGATTTTATAGGTGGAATTATAGGTGGCTTAAATGATCATTTTGTCCTTTTGTCCATTTCTCTCTTCTCTCAAGTCTCAATGACTATTTTGTTCGTTTTCTCTCCAGCAACCTCTTCTCTCTCTCTCTCTCATTCTTTTCATCGTCGTTGTATCCTCGTTGCTACAACCAACCATCCATTGCTAACCTTCTTGCTTTCATTCTTCGGCTCCGTTGTCTCGTCTCCTCTCGTCGTTGTAACCTTGCCATCTCACTGTTGCATCCTCCAACAACTAGTTCGCCTCTCGATATAACGTAGAGAAGCGAGCTGGTTGCTGGAAGATGCAGCTGCGAGGCGACAAGGTTGCAATGGCGAGAAGAGGAAGGTGACAACGGCTAAGGCGAAGAACAGCGACAGATGGTCAATGGCAACGGTGAAGGAAGGGGAGCAAGAGAGAGAAAAAAGTGAACAAAAATCGCGATATTTCTGTAAAGCATTTTGTAAACTCATTTCTGTACAAATAGTACTACCCATTTTTTTATATGGGTAGAACGTGTATTAAATAGTTTATTTTTTTACATTTGTTTCAACACAAAAGATGTCTTATCTAATCTAAAACAATATAAAAAATAAAAAATGAGAATAGACAATCATGATTATTGGTGGTGTGAACAATCTAAATTAATAAATAAATCTAGATTTATAATTAAACAAACTACTAATATATTACATTTATAGGTTAAATTTATTATAATCTATTTTTTTTTTTTTGAAGATTGGATGAGATAAGATATCCAACTTTTAACAAATTCTAATTTATATACTTCATATGTTAAATGACAGATCTAATTTGACTTCTGATGCAAATAAATCTAATCTATTCATAGACTTGAATTTATTGTCTAAGTAATACCCAATCTAGTTAAAGCGCTTCAATAATTTGAAGAAAAAAATATTTAAATCCTGAATTTTTTTTTAAAATATAACATGCTCTCTGATATTAATAATTTAGATTTATTTTTAGAATTAAAATTTTTTTAAAAAAATTTTAACCATAGAAATAAAAATACCACTTGTGATATTAAATTTTATATAAAAAAAGATAAATTATTTTTTAAATACATGAATAACTTATAGAATACTATTAACCATTCATAGTAGTTTCATCAAAAATAAATTTTTTAAAATTAAAATTAATAAAATCTTATTTATGTTCAACTATGTCACAAAAAAAAGATTAAGTAATTTGATTATATTATCAATTGAAAAAGATATATTTTTTAAATTTAAATATTAAAATTTAATTAATAATTTTATATCTCAAAAAATAAAAAAAAATAATTTTTATTATTTATTTATATTAATAAATGACCTCTAAAACAACTATCGCATAGGGCTAGGCCGACCTTCTTCACTGCCCTACCTAAATGTGGGAAAAGCAAAAAAAAAAAAAAAAATAATAATGCAATCATCAATGGACACGACAGAGAGTTAGGCTTGCAAACTTGTCTTCAGTGGCCTACCCTAAACGTGGGAAAAACAAAGAAAATAATGCCAAGGACACTTCATATTTGGATTTTATTTCTAATTTTTGAAAGTTTAAACTATTAGGATGAGTCCTTTTACTAGTCCAACTTTGAGTCGAAAAGAAAAATGACTCGATTTGGTTAAAAAATTAATTTTTAAACATCGATGTTGAACCAGCAGTTGAATTATTGGTCATCTAAAACGACGTTATTCAATTGATTTGAATTAAAGATTTGTGAATGTTATGACTTTTTTTAGGATGAATTCTAATTTAAATGTTTTTAATTTATTTATATAAATCAGATCGACTCATTTGATCTCGGTTCAATCTTAGTTTGATGAACCACTCAATTTTTCCGACTCAATATTCGATTCAATTTTGAAAACATTGATTACAAGTTATTTAAATCCACTTAACTAGTCTCGGGATATGAAAGAGACATTAAAAAGACATTAAAGAGACATTTCCAAATGTGAAAAGCCTAGCAATATCAAAGTCTTCTTAATTTGGCCAAATTATTCCTAGAATAAATTTGCATAGATAAAATCAAATTAAAGAGGCAATCAATACACTTAATTATTAGCTCACGAGTCAAAGATAAAACATATATAAGTGTCAAAATAAAAGAAATGGCCACAAAGGACTAAGGAAACCCTCTCGGGAGAAGGGTCTCCGAGAGACCCATTCGAGAGAGTCATGATGAAAGGAAGGTTTGGGAGAGCCTCAATAGACTCCCACAAAAAAGGTCTTCGAGAGATTTTAAGATTTCTTGAAGGAGTCCCTCACAAAATATTCTTAGAACTAAAAGTGCAAACAAGACAATTGGGCTTCTTGTTAGGTTACCTTCTATCAAGCCATCATCCTCCTTTCGAGCCTTACCCAACCACCTTGGCTTCGTTCCATCTTGAGATTAAACTTAATCTAGTCTTCTCTTAGTCTCCTCTTCCATCTTCGTGAATACAAGTCTACTAAAAATAAAAGACGTGAATTCAACAAATTAAAAAATTATCAAATAATAAATTCATATCGAGGATAAAAATAACATATTTCATTTTTTTTAATAAAACGTGAAAATCAAAGACATAAACTAAAACCCATATTAAAAGGGCCTAATTGTTTACTTAGATAATTGTCCCTCAATTAAAAGTTACATTTGCATATTTTATGAGAAAAAAACATATCAGAAGACGACGAAAACATAAATAAGTTTCACGGGAGCTAGTGGATTGCAAAAATGAAACGATGAGATTGTTTTGGAGTCGACTAAGAAAACAACTCCAATATTTAAGTTAGCCTGATCGAGCAATAAAGATGAGATTTAAAGGTTTGAAATATCTTAGAAGTGAGATTAAGAGTGATCAAATGCTTACCCCAAAGAAAAAATCATTCTTTTTTATATTCAAGTGGAGATAATTGTTAACTTAGAATTAGATCTCCTCGTTGGATAGCATGTACAAGTTATTATCTTAGATAAATTAAGAGAATTAGCATTATTCTTAAGGACCATCTTTCTAAGAGTTAAAAAGAATAGAGTTTTAACTCTTAGAATTTTTTTTTTTTTTTTGTCCTCAGGATATAGATTAATTGACAAAGGAATAATTATTGAAGTATTATTTTTCGGCTCTCAGATTCCGTATTCGAGTCCTGTTTAGAGGAGAAAACTCAATAAGTAGGAGTTATCTTGAAAATTAGAAAATATTTGACCGCCCTTACGTCAGTGAAAAAATGTTAACTTAGAAATTGACTGTTGGGTTCCTTGATTTACATCTCCTGCTGGAATCGTGGGATTGAACAGGAGGGAACACTTGTGATGATGCATTAAAAAAAGAATTTTTTTAATTTATCTAAATTTGAATTGGTTACTAATTAAGCAACCCAATCCTTGGTAGACTTTCTGGCAAGTCTAGGAGATCCCCTAGCTAGGTTGGGGCCATAAAAACTCCTCACAAAATATCAAAGCCGAGCGAGGTCTTTCTAACAGACCAAGGACAAGCGCGGTTTTGCTATGTGGGGCCTACTTTTTTGAATTTTTTTTTTCATAATTTTATTTTAGAATAAATTAAGTCCAAAGTCATCTAGAAATTACCATCAAATTTTCAATATCGTGTTGGTCCGGATCTTCCGGGAACAATCCCCCTTGACTTATCGTGTAGAATTGAAAGTGATATTTTCTTAGTTTTTTTTTTTTGGGGGTATGAAATAAAGCTGTTAAGATGCAAGTAATTAACTATTTTAATATATAATTCTTATAAAAAATTATTAGAAAAAATCCCCTCTCTCTTTTTTATCTTGAGCACAAAAATTTATAATAATTTTGTTCTTATGATCTATAATTGTCGTTAAATTTTAAAAACCATTGAAATTTTTATCTCTTTCGGTCTTTATTTTTTTATGATCTCTCTTTCTTATCTTTACTTTTATAACAAAAACCAATCAAATTTTTGTCTCTTTCAGTCTTTATTTTTCTATGATCTTTACTTTTATGACAAAAATCATTCAAATTTTTGTATCTTTCGGGCCTTATTTTTCTATGATCTCTCTTTCTTATATTTACTTTTATGACTTTTTCTCTCTCTGCTTGCTTCTCACAAACGAATATATGGATATGCATGCATACATTTCTCAAAAGAACTAACAATGGCTAGCTAGGCCATTAAACTTGATCAGCAATAGTTGGTTTACCCCAACCATCAATCCCTTTCCTTGCCTTTCTTTCTTTAGAAAAATACAAAAAAAAAAAAAAGATGTTAGTTGTCCCCTATTACCAAATGGATTTGAACCTTAAGCATCACTCAAGTCTAGTGTGGCTTCCCACCATCACTTTTTTTATTTTCTATAATTAGAGTGTGATAGAGAAACAACGACAAAAGGGTCAATTTTGTCGTTCTATTATTTTTAACAAGAGAATTAGTCATTTATCATTTTTCAACATCGAGATTTCTTATAATTTTATGATTTTAATTAAAACAAAAAAAATTAAAAATAGTGAGCAAAAGTAAGGAAGAGCAGAAATTTCATTTAACTGAGCTTACTGATCGAACTTGTCATTTGGTTCGGTAATATTTTATAGGAAGTTTAGTTTTTGATTTTCGATTCAATTTTTTTGATCAAAATAATTGAATTGACTAATGTAAAGTATAAAACATCATTTTTTTAAATTTTTTCTTGAGTTGGTACTTGAAGTTTACCATTAGTTTTTAATTTTTTTTATCAATCAATTAGTTTGGTTTCTTTAGTCTATTGGAAAGTTCATTTTTTTTTTTTTTTGGTGTGTTAGTTCAGTTTTCAGTTCGGTTTATGTGATTTATGCTCGGTTATTAATTAATTCGATTATTTGGTTTAATTGGTCGATTCAGTTATCAAACCAACTATTTGCATATCTCTAAACAAGAGCATGAAGTATTAGCAACTCATTTCCTCTATAATTTTTAGTAGACCAGGGGAAAAAAAGAAAGAAGAAAGAAGAGTCAAAAAAGAACAAGCAACAAAGTGTATGGAAGGTGTAGAAAAACTTTTCTTTTCGCTATAAATAAAATGTAATTCTTTTTCAAATGATTGCTTATGAGAAGACTTAGGTTGCGTTTCCTTTTATATTTCAGTTTTTAGTTTTGAATTTATTTTCAGTTTTATATTTTGAATATCTGTTTTAAGATTTTTGGAAATGTATTCTTTTTGTCATTTTGAAAAATAATTTTTAAAACATAAAACTAAAAAACACGTTTATTTTGAAATTTTGAAAAAAAAATATTTTATGATATTTGATTCAATAAATTTAATTATTAAATAATAAAATTAACTCTTTTTTAATGAAATTCTATTATTAAAATAAAATAATAAATTTAATTAATGAATTGGTATCATCTAAGCGATAATTTATATTCAATATTATTACACATAATATGTGTAATACACTTAATAATATACTATATGTTATCCTATATTTTTAATTATAATATTGATATGCTATATTTTTAAAATTTTAAATAAATATATAATTTTAAAAATATTTTTTTTCTTTTTTCCCTTTTCTTTTTCTTCTTTTATCCTCTCTGACGCCCTGCATCTTCTCCGTCGCTAACGACCACCGCCGGCCAGAGATTCATACAATCAGAGCCTACTATTAGAAACACCAAGCCAAAGGGGTTAACATACACAAAAATGAGCCAGGTTTAACAGTTGGATTTTCATAAATTTGATTTTTAATTTTTGACCAAACCTGAAAAACACACTGTCAGTTGCCACTAGCCATCGTGGCTAGTGGTTTTGGCAATCAGAGGCCTTTTTCATGTCGTGACGGCCGGTGAAAATTATGGTTGTGGGTCTTCTTGTTCATTGTTACGATGTCACTGGTAAGGGGATCAGGGTCATCGCCATGGCCGATGACGCGTTGTCAGCAGTCGAAGGTTCCATGGCCGTGAATGTTGCCTTTCGCAGTTATCGATCGTCGATTTTCTGCTTCGACGCGTCTTCTCCCATCACGACCCCTCGAGCGCCTCTGCCATGTTCGATTTACCATGGCCTTATGCATCGTCATGACCATCAGTCTTTATTCCTCTGTCATGGTTGTCGTTTATCGCCCTTGCCATGGTAATGGATGTTGACCATCGGCATCATCAAGCCATCATCGTTGGCTTCATGTGGCCGTCGACGATGGAGGAGAAAGGAGAGGAGAGAGAGAAAGAGAAAAAGATGAGAGATCTGTGTGCGAGATTGGGGGGATGGGGGTTGTTTTACGCATTTTGAGTGTTTTCAGCGTGTTTTGGCTAAAACATCTAAAATAATATTATTTTGGATTTTTTTATAATTTTTTTTATTTTTGAAAACATATTTTTAAAAATAATAAAATAAACATGTTTTTAATATGTTAAAAACACTAAAAAATTAAAATAATTTAAAAATAGTAAAGAGAATATAACCTTATTTTTTCTTATCCATATATATTATTCTCACCAATGGATGCCAAAGTTCTTATTGGTACTACCTGTAATACCCTAAGACATTATGAATGATAAAAATAGTGTAAAAATGATTAAAAATACCAAAAATTGTTGGGATTTACTGATATAGGTATATAATTATATATATGTATATTATATAATTGTATGTTATTTATAGATATATTATTGTATATGTATATTATTTACTGATATAGGTATATAATTGTAATTATTTATATTGTATATGAATATTATATATGCGTACGTATGTATATATGTATATATATAAAATAAAAAAAATCTGAAAATCGGAGTAGGCGCACCATGCTCTGGCTGCGCCTACAACAAGCAAATCAGGGAAACGGGGGAGCAATTAATGAAGGAGTGACCGTCGGAGTGGCCACTCGAACGTGTGGCGATCGTGATGGGACAAGACAAGCCAAGTTTGGGCTATAAATAGCCGAGTTTAAGCAAAGCTATTCATCCAAAAATTTCATTGCTTAGATCGAGCATTTGGGGTAGTATTGAGAGGATTTGAGAGTGGGGTTTTGATCATTGCTTTGTGAGCAACATTTCTGGAGCGTTTGGTGGCCAACGGAGCAGCGGAGAAGGAGGATCAACCACTTGTCAAAAAATCACGCCTCGCCAGAGCCGAAGCTTCAACCTCTGATTTAAGGTATTTCGTGTTTTTTTTTTTATTTCTGAGGCCATATTTGAGTTCAGGGGGTCGGAAATAGGGGGAGAGGGAGCTTCTTTGGAAACTTGGAGCTCGGCAACGTTGCCGGCGGCATGAGGGCCGCCGGAGAAGACACACCAATTGGGTGCATGCAAGCCACGCGCCCACGAGTAGGAAGAAGGCGCGTGGCTTGCACGCGTCCGCCAGAAAAGAAAAAAAAATAAAAGAAAAGAAAAGAAAGGAAAATAAAATAAAATAAAATAGGAAAAAGTTTTAAAAAATTTCCAGAAAATCTAGAATATTGTTTATGACTTATTTTGTGAAAATTTTTCTAGAAAATGCTAAATTAATTATTTATTTAAATGGTTTTTCTATTATGAAAATAAAGAAAAAATAGGAATTTAATTTGAAAAATTCCAAGAAAATTCCAGAAGGTAAAGAGAAATTGGGTTATATGAAAGTTTAGATAATTATTATGAAATTTTGAGGAAATAAGACTTAGAAAATGAAGAAAATTGTAGAAATTATAAGAAAAATAGTAAATTGTATTATGAAAATAAATTTAATATTTTAGGAACCCTTGGGGCAAGAGGATTGAGAAATAGCCCGCTCGACACGGTTATCGAGGTTGACACGTTTCTCAAGGCAACCTAGTTATAAGTGTACCGTTTTAAGCTTAGTACGGTTATAAATGTTTATCTTCAAGAATGCTTTCATCATATTGACATACTCTGATATGTACCCGTCACGTAGACTGCATACATGACATGACTATAAAATGCATAAATACACGTTGATATCATTGATCACTCGCATTGAGGCCGTAAGGAGTACGAACTGGCACTATTACCTTACCAAAGGGTGCTCCCAGACACCTCGGCTTCGAAAGAGATAGCCGTAAGAACGGTAGGTAGCATGAGAGGTGCAGTTGACACTTACGGTAAAGGACATTGCATACACACATGGTATAGCATTATGTACCCTTACTTAGATGGTTCATCATCTAACTTGGATTTTGCCCCTGAAACATTCGATGTTCCAGTCGGGACTTGCAATGATGATACGGAAGTCGAAGATAGGTAGTGACGCAAGTCGTTAAGAAATGAGCAAGGGTGACATGTTATGTATAATATGAATGTTTCAAGAATTATGTACGTTTTAATTTATCTTTAGAAGCCTATATATCAACTTTGTAATAAGTATCATGTTTAGTTATTTATGTATGTAATGCCATGAGTAGATTTGATTCAGCTTCCACTTTATAAGATTGTATTTATCTTTAGTGTATAAATAATTTCGTCAAACACTAGATAGGTCTTAGGAAATTTCAGAAATAATATAATTTTAAAAAAAAAATAAGACCCAAATTTTCTAAAACATAACACGCCCTAAATAAGTGGGGTGTTAGACTACCAACGATACATCAAACGTGTCTTACTAGAAAAAGCTAACCGTACAGTTAACTTTTTTAAGGACAAAACACAACCTTATAATTGGTTCCCGTAGGGCACAGATATGTGCTTGGTTGATCAGGATTAACAAAAACATCCAGGCACATGTTCTTGAAAAATCTGGAGTAATTGGTGGGCGGGCATGGTCCGAAATAACAACAATATTCACTGGTATTAAACACAGTACACGGGTTGTTACACCCACCAGGAGCCCATAGCTCAGCCGGGCATCGCCCGATGATATCCCCAGTACACTTGATGCTCTTGACGCATTCCTTCGACGTGGAACTAAACTTAACCGGGAGATTAAACCCATCCACGAGAGATATGTGGAAAAAATCAACGTCGTTGTTGTTTGGTGCGAATTGCACTAGCTTGTTTGGGGGCGAACCAAACGCCCCGGCTTGGCACTCGAGGACCCCCTTGCAGTCACCGGTCGGGCACTTGCCCTCGCCGCTTTGGCTGAAGTTGCACTCTGTTCGACCCCATATTCTGGACGACGTTGAGTTGTCCGGCACATCGAGGGTCCAGTTCTGGCCATGGTCGAGCCTCTGCCCGCCACCAGGCACTGTCGCGGCCCATATGGTGTAAGGGCAGTTGTTCTGGATATCGAAAGTGGCTGCATGGGCATAGCCGAAGAGGAAGGGCATAAGAAGGGAAAAGAAAATGCTTGGGGCCATGGGCTTTGGAATGGCAAGTCATGAGCCACGTAGTAATTAGGCTTGTGTACTTATGTATTTGGCTTTGGCTTCGGCTTTGCTTTCGTTCAAGTCGAGACATTGGGCTGCGGAAGCCTGAAGGGATAACGCCCAAGCTAGTCAACTTTTTTTTTTTTTATCAAAGGCTAAATATGTATAAATAATCAAAAAAATTATACAAATACACTGAACATATGCAGGAGCATAGATGATAGAACATGCTAATGAGCCATAACTAAGGCTTCATAATGGAATAAAACATAAAGATAAAAAAATAATTATTCTGTATATATATATATATATATTTTAACCCTATAAATAATGGAATCCATCGATGGCAGTTGGATTTCAAATGTGTGGCTTTTAATGACTTATTACTTAGAATGCTACCGTCAAGCACAGTTTTGCCGCCGTCGCCTTAGTCCTTGACTCCCTTGGAAAAATAACCCATCAGCCTAACTCCCCTGTTGTTTGGAAAATAATTTTATTTAATTTTAAAAATAAAATAATATTTTTTGAATTTTTTTTATTATTTTTACCTTTATGTATTTTCCATCAATATTAAGGAAGGTAGAAATAGGAATGAACATTTGGTTGATTATCGAATTGACTGAAATGTTAAAATTAAATAAATCAAATTTATATAAAAAATTAAATTAAATTGATTAAATAAATTAAAAATATAAAAACCAAAAAATACGAAAAAATCAAACCAACTGAAAAAATTGAAAAAAAAATCAAAAAAACCAAAAAAATTACGCGAGTAGGTTTTCCAATTACTTGAGTAAGATTTTCTAAGTACTCGAGTAAACAGAAAAGTTATGCAAATAATTCTAAATATTATTCAATTAACAAAAAAGAATTAGCTGATTTGTTTGGAAATAGAAAATGGTTAAAAAATCTTCTGTTCATTACTCGATTATCTTTGTAATTATACGCAAGTAATTCAATTATTATTCAACTAATGAGCAATATTAGTTGATTAATCTTCAGAATAGAGACTGAGTTGATTTTTGAATTATTATTACTCAAGTATTAGTTGACTAATCCATGAAATTAACAAGTAATTACTACATCGTACTCTATTAATATGCAACATTAATCGAATAATCTTTTGGTTACTTGAGTAATTGATTGGTTCAATTATTTCAATTTTTTTCAATACGAAAATTAAAATGAATCCAAATAAACAAAATTGTCAAACTTAAAAATCGAATCAAACCAACCCTTATCTTAAACCAAATTAAACTGAAAATTTTGATCAATTTAGTACAATTATTTTGATTAGACTAAAATTTTGCTCACCCTAAGTATAAGACAATTTTATTTTAAAGTCAATATGATTTACTCTTTTTTTTTTTTTCAAAGCAATACCTAAATAGATAGTTTGATGCTAAATTTAAATTATGAAATGTTAAAGCTATCTCACACTCAAATAATATGGGATTTAAGTAAAAATTATCTTTTTTCATTATTGCCAAATCTCTCATAAAAAAGGGCCATATAACCTAACAACCCATATGGTCATGGCACAAATGCCACACTGTGGGCCCATTTTTAAATTTGGCCTTAAGCCCACACTAATCTGTATATAAACCCAAATTACTAAATAAAAGTTAGTATTATGGTATTAATCTTCAAATTTGCCTATTATTTTTGGAAAACATTATAAAGTATTTTCCAACAACTTTGTATTCCTTTTATATAAAAAAAGAAAAACAACAATTTGGTATTTTTGAATATCTTCCCGACAAAATAATTTTTAGGAGACTCTCAGAGGCCACTTTTAGATACTCCCAAAAGACCTTTCCAGTGGAGGCATTTTCGAGGAATCTCAGGAGTTTTTCTCTAGATTCAAGAATATACCAACTCACATTTGATGTCTTTTTCTGAAAATTCGAAATAAATGATCCTTAAATATGTGAATATTCTTTTATATGTCAACTTCAACCTCTATAAATAAATGAGTGATTCTTCCGATTGACATTCGACTAGAATTTTACTCAAACTATACTTCTTTTGCTCTTATATACTCTTTCGTGGAGACTAACTTAAATATAAAAAAATTCACATAGAAGACATCCTATACCTTTGACCATTTTCTTTTTTTATAGATCTTTTGGAGACTAGAAGATTAATACAAACACTCCCTCGCGAATGCAAATTTATTATTGTATCTCTACAATAATAATTATATTTAAAAGTATATATACTAATTTTTGCCTTATTTTTGCCTTTAGGGACCATATTGTGTATTAGAGAGCAAATAAAAAATCTCCCTCTAAAGCATATTTGCCTTGAAGGTCAATTTTATTATTTTTTTCCCCTTGTTCATATTTAATCTCTAATTCACCCCATTACCCTCAATAATATTAAAATTGAAGTTTTAATTTTTTTAATTATAAGGAGCATCGTTTCTTAGTTTTCAAATGTTTTTGTATCAGAAATGCTAAAAAAGAACAAACAAATTTTTTGAATTATTTCTACAATTTCAAAAACATTTTAGATTCATTTCATAAACCATATTTCTGTCTACAAGGAAGTTAGAAATGGACATAGTAAGTAAAAAAAAATCTATATATATATTTTAACCCTATAAATAATGGAATTCATCAACGTCAGTTGGACTTCAAATGTGTGGCTTTATGAATGACTTATTACTTAGGAGGATGTTATTGTCAGGGACAGTTTTGTCGCTGCCCTCTTAGTCCACGACTCCCTTGGAAAAATAAGTTGATGATGGTTTTTGGGACCGATCATCATATGTCACCTTTGTGAATGAATCTTAGAAATAGTATCTTGGACTTGGTGATGTTAGATCTCAGGTATAGAATCTACAAGACAATGGAGGGCTGAGGCTAGGATCCCTTAGAGTAGACTCCGATGCTCAAATTAGTAGAGTAAATGTAAGTAGTAATAAATGTGAGAGCTGTAGAGTTTGGTTATACTTGGTGATGACCCTTGTATTTTATAGGCGGACCTGTTATGGAGTACCCGAGATAAAACTCGAGATGAGCGGGCATGGCTCCCGAGAATCTCGATCAAGTTGAAACAGGTCTTGTGGCCCGGCTCGAAATTTTTGGGCTCCACTTCAGATTGTTGACTTGCCACATGTCAGTCTCTCAAGCAATCCACGTGGCAGGTGAGCCTATTATCGCGTAAAGGTATTCTCGTAATTTTAGACAATGCCACATTACTTGCCCCCCATTCCTTGAACTGAGCTGAGAATCATGCTAGATCGAGAAATAGCTTAATTTCTAAGACTATTCGATTGTAGATTTTCCCGGGATGCACAAGAGTATTTTTAAGTATGAGACCACCAAGCTCTCAATGTTTGAGATTAATTTTTTCCTCCCTTCTTTTCTTTTTGGCGAGGCCGAGCTCCTCGGCCTGGCCGAGGTCGGCCAAGGTCGAGAAGCTCGGCCATGGCCGACTCCCCTTGGGGCACTTGCCCCCCTTTCTTCCTCTTCTTTTTTTTTTTAATAAAAATGTGTATATATATATGTACTTTAATGTAAATGCATATACATATGTATGTTGAGGTCGGCCATGGCCGACCTTGGGGTACTTGCCTCTTTTTTTATTTATTTATTCATTTAATATATATATATATATTTGTTAATAATAACAAAATAAGTCGACTAACCAGTTTCTTTGGCTTTTCTTTGTCGCAGGCGTAGTTCAAGATTTCTCAAACTAAGCCGCGTCTGTTGAGCTCTCTTTAGCTCGTGTCTAGCTGTGATTTTCCTTCCCTGACCTCTTTCTTTCCTTTCCTAGTCAGGCTGGGATATCCTCTAGTAAGACTGAGATTCCTTGGTCTGGCTGATCAGGTTGGGATATCCTCTGGACAAACTAGGATCCCTTGGTCTAGCTGATTAGGCTGAGATATCCTCTGATGAAGCTGGGATCCCTTGGTCTCTTGACCCTTAGATTTTAGTCACTCCCACCCAGAAGAGGGCGTTGGGCTCTGAATTCCAAAACGTAGATTTATATATCAAAACATCAGTTCAGCTAAAAATAACGTTCAAGCTACACGTCCTTCGAATTCTTCCAGTTTCTTGGCAGCCAAACAGACTGCAACTAGAGAATCACTGACAGAACAAAGTCGATCATTCGATCACCAGCGATCTGCAAAACGCGAATTTCCAAGGATTCTTACAGAGAAAATCGGTGCTTTCCAGACCCTTACGCCGACCAGAAGCACTTCGAGCTTTCCCCGTGGCATTTTCCGGCCAAAAGAGAAGAGAAAAAGTGGTAGATTCCTCAAACTGACACGAGTTACTTGTACCCCCTAGTTCAGGCCGGTCAGGATTGATCCGACCCGACGTGACCCGACTTCCAAGCCGACAATAAAACTTAAAACAGGACGCCGCGTCGTTCAAGTCAATGCATTTCTTCAAAATTAGAAATTTCAGTTTGATTCGCTTCAATTAGTTGGATTTGATTTTTAAATCTGATAATTTTAATTATTTTAATTTAATCACTTTTTATATTAAAAAAATTAAAATAATTGAATCGATCAAAATATTAAATGATATCATTTTTCACTAATAGTTATATTTTTTATATAAATTTAATTATTTTAATTATAACATTAATTGAATTGATTGAATATTCATTTTTAATCGTTAATCTTTTGTAAAATTCTTATTTAGGAATGATGTGAAATCCGAGCCGATATAAATTGAGACATTCATTTCTTTATTTACGTTCTCAATTTTCTTTTCTTATATTAATATATTATATTTTATATCATATCAATATAAGTATATAACACATCAATATAATTATTATTTTTATATATAATTGTATGAAAACTCCACTGTGCACACCGCCACATGTGCACAAAATTTATTGTACTACACTCTCTAATGATCAAATCTCACAAAACCTTCAACGAGCCAGTGAGATCGATCTTATACATGTGTGTGTATATATATATAATACTTTCCCGGTAGATTCCGCAATGGAAGCCGGCGATGGAGAAAAGCTTCATGATGTTCACGGGCAGAAGATGACCTTGTAGTTGGTCCCAGCCGGGCAAGTGAACAAGCTCGTCGGGTCGTCCTGCGGGTAGCTGTAAGCATCTGGGCACCGATCCTTGAAGAACTTCGACAACGCCGTCGCGGTGCAGCTCCCCGGCCCGTCGGTGCAACAATACTCATTGGTCTTGTACACCGTGCAGGGGTTGTTGCAGCCGCCGGGAGCCTTCAGCTCCGCCGGACACTGGCCGACAATGTCGGCGGTGCACCGGAGATCCTTGCAGGTGCCGGCGTTGACGGGGCTGAATTCAATGGGGATGTTGAATCCGTCAACGTTGGAGATGTCGACGTAGTCGAGGTTGTTAGGTTGGTTGAGGGCGAACTCGGCGAGGGTGTTGGGCGGGCTGCCGTAGCCTTTGCATTCGAGGCCGCCGTCGCAGTTGCCGGTCTCGCAGCTGCCCTGGCCGTTGCCGTCGAAGTTGCAGTTGGTGCGGCCCCAGATGCGGGCTTGGACGGTGCCGGCGGGAACGTTGATGTTCCATGACTGGCCAGGGTCGAGCTGCTTGCCTCCGCCTTGGTAGGAGGGGGCGTTGGCGGCGGCCCAGACTGTGTAGGTGCATTTGTTTTGGATGTCGAAGGTGGCGGCATCGGAACGAGGCGCCACCATGCAGAAGGTGACGAGAAGCGGCAGAAAGAAGGCGAAACTCCTCATTTTGCAAACCAATCAACAGGGGGAAGTAAATCAACCAAAGAGGTTTCTGGGTTCAATTTGGTTGGATTGATGATGGGGGCTTTGAGAGCTTACATCTTTGGGTTCTTATAGATTCATGGCGGCTAGAGATGGGTTTTTGATTTGTAATCAGCTGCCGGTCACGCTTGGAAAGTTCAGAGTCTGTGAGAGGTGTGATTGGAGAAGCAAAGTCAGTCAATTGCAGGTTATCCCAGATGCCAGATGCCAATCATCAATGGACACGACATAGAGTTAGGCTTGCAAACTTGTCTTCTAAGGTGCCGGGGCTGCCGGCTCAACCACTGATGCCTGTGGCTAGAGGCCCCATAAAGGGTGGGCCCCCCGGAATGAGAAAAGCGGGAAAAAATGGTTTAATTTGATAGAGGCGTATCAAATAATATATTCTTTTAGATAATGCTATTTGTATAAATATGATTTTATAGGTGAATTTATAAGCGGTTTAAATGATCATTTTGTCCCCTTGTCTATTTCTCTCCTCTCTCAATGACCATTTTATCTGCTCTCTCCAACAGTCTCTTCTCTCTCTCTCTCTTTCCTTTCATCGCCGTTGTATCCTCGTTACTGTGACCAACCATCCGTCGTTGACCCTCTCGTTGTCGTTCTTCGCCTCTGTTGTCTCGTCTCTTCTTGTCGTTGCAACCTCGTTGCCTCGCCTCCTCACTGCTACATCCTTCAACAGCCAATTCGCCTATCGATGCAACATTGAGAAGCAAGTTGGTTGTTAGAGGATGCAGTGGTGAGGCGGCGAGAAAAGGAAGGCGACAATGGCAAGGCGATTGAGGAGAAGAACGACGACAGGTGGTCAATGGCAACAGTAAAAGAAGGGGAGAGAGAGAGAGAAGGGGGTGAACAAAAATTGCGATATTTTTGTAAAGCATTCTGTAAACTCCTTTCTGTACAAATAGTACAACCCATTTTTTTATATGGGTAGAACGTGTATTAAATAGTGTATTTTTTTACATTGATTTGTTGTAACGCAAAAGATGTCTTATCTAATCTAAAACAATATAAAAAATTAAAAATGAGAGTAGATAATCTTGATTATTGGTGGTGTGAACAATCTAAATTAATAAATAAATCTAGATTTATAATTAAACAAACTACTATTATATTACATTTATAGGTTAAATTTATTATAATCTATTTTTTTCTCTTTGAAGATTGGATAAGATAAAATATCTAGCTTTTAACAAATTCTAATTTATATACTCCATATGTTAAATGACAGATCTAATTTGACTTCTGATGCAAATAAATCTAATCTATTCATAGACCTAAATTTATTGTCTATGTAACATCCAATCTAGTTAAAGCGCTTCAATAATTTGAAGAAAAAATATTTAAATCTTGAATTTTTTTTAAAATATAACATGCTCTCTAATATTAATAGTTTAGATTTATTTTTAGAATTAAAAATTTTAAAAAATTATAACCATAGAAATAAAACACCACTTGTGATATTAAATTTTATAAAAAAAAGATAAATTCTTTTTTAAATACATGAATAACTTATAGAATACTATTAACCATTAATATTACTGTAGTTTCATCAAAAATAAATTTTTTAAAATTAAAATTAATAAAATCTTATTTATGTTCAACTATGCAACAAAAAAGATTAAGTAATTTGATTATATTATCAATTGAAAAAAATCTATTTTTTAAATTTAAATATAAAAATTTAATTAATAATTTTATATCTAAAAAAAATAAAAAATATTAATTTTTATTATTTATTTTTATTAATAAATGACCACTAAAACTACTATCGCATAGGGCTAGTCCGACCTTCTTCACTGCCCTACCTAAATGTGGGAAAAGCAAAAAGAAAAAATAATGCAATCATCAATGGACACGACATAGAGTTAGGCTTGCAAACTTGTCTTCACTGGCCTACCCTAAACGTGGGAAAAACAAAGAAAATAATGCCAAGGACACTTCATATTTGGATATTATTTCGATTTTTTGAAAGTTTAAACTATTAGGATGAGTCCTTTTACTAGTCCAACTTTGAGTTGGAAAGAAAAACGACTCGATTTGGTTAAAAAATTAATTTTTAAACATCGATATTGAATCAGCAGTTGAATTATCAGTCATCTGAAATGGCGTTATTTCATTAATCTGAATTAAAGATTTGTGAATGTTATGACTTTCTTGAGGATAAATTCTAATTTAAATGTTTTTAGTCAATTTATATAAATCAGATTGACTGATTTAATCTCGGTTCAATCTTAATTTGATAAACCATTCAATTTTTTTTGACTCAATATCCGATTCATTTTTGAAAACATTGGTTACAAGTTATTTAAATCCACTTAACTAGTCTTGGGACACAAAAGAGACATTAAAGAGACATTTCCAAATGTGAAAAGTCTAGCAATATGAAAGTCTTCTTAATTTGGCCAAATTATTCCTAAAATAAATTTGCATAAATAAAATCAAATTAAAGAGGCAATCAATACACTTAATTATCAACTCACGAGTTAAAGATAAAACATAAGTGTCAAAATAGATGAGAAGGCCACAAATGACCAAGGAGAACCTCTCGAGAGAAGGGTCTCCGAGAGACTCATGACGAAAGGAAGGTTTGAGAGAGTCTCAGTAGACTTTCGCAAAAAGGGTCTCTGAGAGATTTTAAGGTCTCTTGAAAGAGTCCCTCACAAAATATTCTCATAACCAAAAATACGAACAAGACAACTCGACTTCTTGTTAACTTATGTTTTATCAAGCCAACATCCTCATTTGAAGCCTTGCCCATCCACCTTGGCTTCTTCCCATCTTGGGATTAAACTTGATCTAGTCTTCTTTTGAATCTCTCTTGCCATGTTCATGAATACAAGTCTACTAAAAATAAAAGATGTGAATACAACATATTTAAAAAAAAATCAAAATCATCAAATAATAAATTCATATTGAGGATAAAAATAACATGTTCCATTTTTTAATAAAATGTGAAAATAAAAACCATAAACTAAAACCCTTATTAAAAGGGCCAAATTATTTACTTAAATGATTGCCCTTCTGTTAAAAGTTACATTTGCATTTTTTACGAGAAAAGAATGTATCAGATGACAAAAACATCAATAAGTTTCACAAGAGCTAGTTGATTGCAAAAATGAAATGGTGAGATTATTTTGGGGTCAGTTAAGAAAACAACTCCAATATTTAAATCAAGCTTGGATCAAGTAATAAAGATGAGATTTAAGGGTTTGAAATAGCTTAGAAGTGAGATTGAGAGTGATTGAATGCATACCCTAGAGAAAAAATCATCCTCTTTTATATTTATGTGGAGATAATTGTTAACTTAGAATTAGGTCTCCTCGTTTGATAATATGTACGAGTTATTATCCTAAACAAATTAAGGGGATTAGCATTATTCTTAAGGACCATCTTTTCGTGATTTAAGAGAAGATAATTTATTATTTTCGGAACACAGGTCAAGTGATTGGATTACAATAAGTTAGGATTCATACCAGTAGGTTATAGATTTGAATCCTTACACTATACATTGAGACAAAGTCTCTACCTAAAATTTATCTTATCTATTAAAATTGAGAGTACAAATAGTAAGAAACATACAAAAGTGATCATCTCAAAAGAAGAGAATTTTTCAAGTGCGCTCATCCCAAAGAGAAGAGAATTTCTCAAGTTTATCATTTGAATTGAGAATTTCTCAAGTTTATCCAATTTGAATTGATTACTAGATTAATTGTAGCAACCCAATTCTTAGTAGACTTTCTGGCAAGTCTAGGAAATCCCCTAGCTACGTTGGGGCTATAAAAACTCTCTAATAGACCAAGGTCAAGCTTGGCGTGGTTTAGTCAATGGCCATGTGGGGCCTACTTTTTTGAAATTTTTTTTCATAATTTTATTTTAGAATAAATTAAGTCCAAAGTCATCTAGAAATTACCATCAAATTTTCAATATCGTGTGAGTTCGGATCTTCCAGGAACAATCCCCCTTGACTTATCGTGTACAATTGAAAGTGATATTTTCTTAGATATTTTTTTTTTGGGGGTATGAAATAAAGCTGTTAAGATGCAAGAAATTAACTATTTTAATATATAATTCTTATAAAAAATCCTCTCTCTCTTTCTCTTTTGAGCGTAAAAATTTATAATAATTTTGTTCTTATGATCTATAATTGTCGTTAAATTTTAAAAACCATTCAAATTTTTATCTCTTTCAATCTTCATTTTTCTATGATCTCTCTTTCTTATCTTTACTTTTATGACAAAAACCATTCAAATTTTTGTCTCTTTTAGTCTTTATTTTTCTATGATCTTTATTTTTATGACAAAAACCATTCACTTTTTTGTATCTTTCAGTCTTTATTTTTCTATGATCTCTCTTTTTTATCTTTACTTTTATGGCTCTCTCTCTTTCTCTACCTGCTTTTCACAAACGAATATACGAATATGCATGCATACATTTCTCAAAAGAACTAACAATGGCTAGCTAGGCCCATTGAACTTGATCGGCAATGGTTGGTTTACCCCAACCATCAATCCCTTTCCTTGCCTCCCTTTTTTTAGGAAAAAAAAAAAGATGTTAGCCAACCCCTATTTCCAAATGGATCTGAACCTTAAGCATCACTCAAGTCTAGCGTGGCTTCCCACCACCACTTTTTTTTATTTTCTATAATTAGAGTGTGAGAGAGAAACAACGACGAAAGGATGAATTTAGTCATTCTATTATTTTTAATAAGAGAATTAGTCATTCATCATTTTTCAACATCGAGATTTCTTATAATTTTGTGATTTTAATTAAAACAAAAAACATTAAAAATAGTGAGCAAAAGTAAGGAAGAGTAGAAATTTAATTTAATTGAACTTATCGATCAAACTTGTCCTTTGGTTCGGTTATGTTTTATAGGAAGTTCAGTTTTTGATTTTCGATTCAATTTTTTTTTGTCGGAATAATTGAACTGACTGAAGTAAAGTATAAAACAACATCATTTTTTTAAATCTTTTCTTGAGTTGGTGCTTGAAGTTTACAATTAGCTTTTAATTTTTTTTTTATCAATCAGTTAGTTTGGTTTCTTTAGTCTATTAGAAAGTTCATCTTTATTTATTTCTTTTTTTTTTTTGTGTTAGTTCAGTTTTCAGTTCGGTTCATGTGATTTATGTTCGGTTATTACTTAATTCGGTTATTTGGTTTAATTGGTCGATTCAGTAATTAAACCAACTATTTGTACATCTCTAAGCAAGGGCATGAAGTATTAGCAACTCATTTCCTCTATAATTTTTAGTAGACCAGGGATAAAAAAGAAAGAAGAAAGAAGAGCCAGAAAAGAACAAGCAACAAAGTGTATGGAAGGTGTTTTCATTATTAAATTTAATTATAATATGTTCGACTGACCCCTCGAGCATCTCTACCATGTTCGACTGACCATGGCCTTATACATCGTCATGACCATCGATCTTTATTCCTCTACTATGGTCGTCGTTTCTTGCCCTTGCCATGGCAATGGATGTTGACCATCGGCATCATCAAGCCATCATCGTCGGCTTCATGTGGCCGTCTACGATAGAGGAGAAAGGAGAGGAGAGAGAGAGATGAGAGATCTATGTACGAGATTGGGGAGAGGGGGGTTGTTTTACGCATTTTGAGTGTTTTCAGAGTGTTTGGGTTTAAACATCCAAAATAATATTATTTTGGGTTTTTTTATAATTTTTTTTTATTTTTGAAAACACATTTTTAAAAATAATAAAATAAACATGTTTTTAATATTTTAAAAAACTAAAAATTTAAAATAATTTAAAAATAGTAAAGAGAATATAACCTTATTTTTTCTTATCCATATATATTATTCTCACGAATGGATGCCAAAGTTCTCATTGGTACTGCCAACGATACATCAAACATATCTAACTGGAAAAAGCTAACCGTACAGTTAACTTTTTTAAGAACAAAACACAACCTTATAATTGGTCCCCGTAGGGCACAGATATGTGCTTGGTTGATCATGATTAACAAAAACATCCGGGCACGTGTTCTTGAAATATGTGGAGTAATTGGCGGGCGGGCATGGTCCGCAATAGCAACAATATTCACTGGTGTTAAACATAGTACACTGGTTGTTACACCTACCAGGAGCCCGTAGCTCAGTCGGGCATCGCCCGATGATATCCCTAGTACACTTGATGCTCTTGACGCATTCCTTTGATGTGGAACTGAACTTAACCGGGAGATTAAACCCATCCACGAGAGATATGTGGAAAAAATCAATGTCGTTGTTGTTTGGTGCGAATTGCACCAGCGTGTTTGGGGGCGAACCAAATGCCCCGGCTTGGCATTCGAGAACCCCCTTGCAGTCATCGGTCAAGCACTTGGCCTCGCCTCTTTGGCTGAAGTTGCACCCTGTTCGACCCCGTATTCTGGACAACGTTGTGTTGTCTGGCACATAAAGGGTCCAGTTCTGGCCATGGTCGAGCCTCTGCTCGCCACCAGGCACTGCCGCGGCCCATATGGTGTAAGGGCAGTTGTTCTGGATATCGAAAGTGGCTTCGTGGGCATAGCCGAAGAGGAGGGGCATAAGAAGGGAAAAGAAGAAGATGCTTGGGGCCATGGGCTTTGGAATGGCAAGTCATGAGCCACGTAGTAATTAGGCTGTGTACTTATAAGGGTATTCGGCTTTGGCTTCGGCTTTGCTTGCGTACAAGCCAAAGACATTGGGCTGCGGAAGCTTAAAGGGATAATGCCCAGGCTAGTCAATTTTTTTTTTTTTTTATCAAAGGCTAAATATGTATAAATAATCAAAAAATTATACAAATACATGGAGCATATGCAGGAGCATAGATGATGGAATATGCTAATGAGCCATAACTAAGGCTTCATAATTGGATAAAATATAAAAAAAGGGAAAAAATTATTCTGTATATATATATATTTTAACCCTATAAATAATGGATTCTATCATGGCAGTTGGACTTCAAATCTGTGGCTTTATGAATGACTTGTTACTTAGGATGTTATTGTGAAGGACACTTTTGCCGCCACCTTCTTAGTCCACGATTCCCTTGGAAAAATAACCCATCAGCCTAACTCCCCTGTTGTTTGAAAAAAAAAATTATTTAATTTTTTAAATAAAATAGTATTTTTTAAATTTTTTTATATTTTTACCTTTACGTATTTTTCATCAATATTAAGTAAGGTACAAATAAGAATGAGTATTTCCTCAATTATCGAATTAACTAAAATGTTAAAATTAAATAGATCAAATTTATGTAAAAAGTTAAACTGAATTGACTAAATAAATAAAAAAATTAAATAAATTGAAAATAAAAAAGCTAAAAAAATACTAAAAAATCAAATCAACAGAAAAAATTGACAAAACTAAAAAGTTACGCGAGTAGGTTTTCTAATTACTTAGGTAAGATTTTCTAAATACTCCAGTAAACATAAAAGTTACATAAATAATTCTAGATATTATTCGATTAACAATTGATTTATTTGAAAATAGAAAATGGCTAAAAAATCTTCTATTTATTACTCGACTATCTTTGTATTTGTACGCAAGTAATTCAATTATTACTCGACTAATAAGCAATATTAGTCGATTAATCTTCAGAACCGAGAGTGAGTTGATTTCTAGATTATTATTACTCGAGTATTAGTCGACTAATCCATAAAATTAGCAAGTAATTACTACATCATACTCTATTAATATGTAACATTAATCGAGTAATCTTTTGGTTACTCGAGTAATCGGTTGGTTTAGTTATTTCAATACGAAAATCAAAACGAATCCAAATAATCAAAATTGTCAAACTTAAAAATCGAATCAAACCAATCCTTATTTTAAACCAAATTAAACTGAAAATTTTGATCAATTCAGTACGATTATTTTGAATAGACTAAAATTTTGCTCACCCTAAGTATAAGACAATTTAATTTTAAAGTCAATATGATTTACTGTCTTTTTTTTTCCAAAGCAATACCTAAATAGATAGTTTGATGCTAAATTTAGATTATGAAATGTTAAAGCTATCTCACACTCAAATAATATGGGATTTAAGTAAAAATTATCTTTTTTCATTATTGCCAAATCTCTCATAAAAAAGGGCCATATAACCTAACAACCCCTATGGTCATAGCACAAATGCCCCACTGTGGGCCCATTTTTAAATTCGGCCTTAAGCCCACACTAATCTGTATATAAACCCAAATTACTAAATAAAACTTAGTATTATGGTATTAATCTTCAAATTTGCCTATTTATTTTTGGAAAACATTATAAAGTATTTTCCAACAACTTTGTATTCCTTTTATATAAAAAAGGAAAAACAACAATTTGGTATTTTTAAATATCTTTCCGACAAAATAATTTCTAGGAGACTCTCAAAGGCCACTTTCAGATACTCCCAAAAGACCTTTTCAGGAGAGGCATTTTCAAGGTATCTCGGGAGCTTTTTCAAGATTCAAGAATATGTCAACTCACATTTGATGTCTTTGTCTAAAAATTCGAAACAAACGATCTTGAAATATATGAATATTCTTTTACATATCAACTTTAACCTCTATAAATAAATGAGTAATTCTTTCGATTGACATACGACCATGACTCTACTCAAACTATATTTCTTTTGCTCTTATATACTCTTTTGTGAAGACTAATTTAAATATAAAAAAATCCACATAAAAGACATTCCGTACTTTTGACTATTTTCTTTTTTATAGATCTTCTGGAGACCAGAAGATCTATAAATACTCTCTCACAAATACAAATTCATTGTTGTATCTCTACAATAATAATTATATTTTAAAGTATATATATACTAATTTTTGCCTCTAGGGACCATATTATGTATTAGAGACCAAATAAAAAATCTCCCCCTAAAGCATATTTGCCTTGAAGGTTAATTTTATTATTTTATTTCTTTTGTTCATATTTAATCTCTAATTCATCCCATTACCCTCAATAATATTGTAAGTACTCCCGCCCGGATATTCCAACCACCTGGACTACCCGAACGGGAGCGCTTATGGAAGGGAAAAAGAATAAAACATAAGACAGAAACTATCTTGGTATTCATACACAAAATTAGGAACATCGGAAGCGAAGCTAAACACATGCATACACTACGGGTAACCCCGCTAGCACAGCGGTCACAAGATAAATAAATGAATACAGACTCCTGTACCAACATACACGAGACACGAGAAATGACATGGCATAGTCGAAAATAATAGAGTAGATACTACTTAGACATCAGAGTTGATAGAGATTGACGGGACTGCCTGTACACCATACCGACTCTGCCGCTAGAAGCTGACTCCCTTGCCATTGACATACGCTGCCACTACCTGGAATGATGGAAAACAAAGTGAGTCGAGAGACTCAGCAAGCATAAAGAAAGAACGGCTGAAGACTAAACATATCCAAAAAAACTCTTCCCAGAATAAACCCCCAGGTACACACACGCCATGAGACGCTACAATATAATAGTATAGTATAATAAAAGCACGTACCGGTCCTTGGGGCCCACACAAGACACACGACACCCAAGTCCCATACCAACCTGCCACTGCCCTGAAAGGCAACATGTATCTCCAACAAACCTGAGCACATTGTCCTGAGTCGGTGCTCCCGTCACCCGTGTGTCCTTGTCGGGAGGTCCGTGTCGGTACTCCCGACACCCAAGCCATAGGCTCCCTCGGAACGGTCCTCCCGTTCGAGAACTAATAACTACTAGTAACCATGTAATGCACATAAAAATACAATGGTGTAGTAAGCATCAACGTGATACACTGGTGCCCATACATCCAGGCATCAGGCCATGCTCCGCACACATAGTAAACCACACGCGATGCATATGCCCGTGCTAGATGCAACCTAACCAAACTAGAATACCCGTGTCCCAAGCATACTCAATAAATGAATATCCCAATATGCAACCCGTACCTATGTGCACATAAAATCATGAATAGTAATATAATGAATCTAATCTTGCAGTAAATCACATACTGATAGAGCTAGTCAGTAGTGTCTGGCACCGGTCAATGGCCAATTACTAGGAGTGTCCACCCGACGGTCCACTTCAAAGCCGTACAATAGTCTACTCCAACGTCACCAATAGCCGACCCCTGCCCCACTGCTCGATAGCTCTAATCGAGCCATAAATAAACCCGAGAAAATCGTAAATAAACCCGCACGTCTAGAAACCTAGTCCCCAAGATGGGTTCAGCATCATTCCGAAAAGAATAGGGCTGGTACAAACTCCCGTAGGCACACAACGAATAAAATTCTAGAAGTCCCGGATTTAAATTAAATTAAAACAATTGAATAATATCTCAATAAATAATGCTAGGCGCCGAATTAGAGTAAGGAAGGGGATAAAATACAAGAAACTACAGTCTCTCACGAGAATTAAAGAACACGAGGAGAGGGTTAGGAACTTGTCTTTACACGGCCATTTCCTGCCTTTCTTGCACTCTCGCTGTAAAGTAAAACGTTTAATAGCGATTAATAAAATCGTGGCTCACATTAATTAAATCTAATCGTGTTATATAAATAATTTAACTGTCTAAGATCCCACGTAGGCGCACCACAAATAAAATCCCAATAAGTCTCATTTATTTTAAATTAAATCATGCCAATAAAATCATCGATTCGTATAATTAATACGCGAAACCAAAATGAATTAAGGAAAGACGAAGGGTTCACCAAATGGAAAGAGATTGCAAGGGTAGAGGGAGCTTGCCTCGTGTAAGCTAATTACAGCGTTTTTACGCTTGAACGCTACCAAAATAATACACGCTGTAAAATAGAATAAACTTCCAAAATTAATAAAATATGACCCAAAATAAAATTCAAACCATACAAAATGATTATTACATATTTATTTACTTACCTGACTAATTAAACCGCGATTAAACAGAGTTTAATCTTCAATTTTCTATCAAAATTGGCCCCTACACGCGCTGTTGTTCTTCTCCACATTTCTTTGTTGATTTCTGCTTCAAAAATGGCCGAAATTAGCCTTAAAACGAAGCAAAACGGAAGCTTCAATTGGGCGGCTGAGAGCGCGCCATGTGGCCGCGCAATTAGCTGCCTACCGCCTTGCCAACATTCAGCCCAAAAGGTATCCAGCTCAAAAGGTATCCAGCTAGTGTCGTTTCCTTCCTTATCCTCAATATATACTATTCTCCTCTGGGCTCCTGGGGTATTACAAAAACCTTGTCATCTGCATTACCACTTGACAACATCTTTGCCTCTAAAACATAGTTTCCGAGTTTCGTGATGACCAATCTTGTACCATTGCAAAGTCTTGAAGCATGATAAATATTTCTAATAAGCATAAGAGGGAGACCAGCTTTAAGCTTCAATTCATAGTTAGGCACCCCAGAACATCTTATTCCATTTAAAAATTCGGTTGAATGAATTTCTGCAAACAAACCAAATACTCTTTCAATGTGGCACATTGTGTCTGAACTAAGATATGTCTTATTTTCACACGGATTTTTGGAAATCATGAAATCATTTATAGCTTGGACATCATCGAGTGTGGGTGCTAGAATGGCTCTTCCTTGCATATAAGACGCATCACAAACATTTTCTAAAAAAGACGGGTATGTACTCTCAACTATGGATTGAATTGTATCATCCGATGCACCAACCAAAACATCACGTGGAATATCGACGATCACTTTTTCATCATTTTCCCGACCAATATTCCCATCTCCAATATTGCAAAGCTAGTCAGAGAAATATTTTAGTTTGTGCACATCATGATAGTTGCCAAAACTCTGAAGCCTTATGTTTTTTGTTAGGTTCAAAATCACACAATGTGTCCATAAGTATGATGAATTGATAGTGGCATGAATAACGTCTTGTCTGCTACCTTTTGGAATAACAGGCAAAATCTGACGAAAATCACCACCGAACACGATTGTTTTTCCTCCAAAAGGTTTATCATTGCTATCATTAATGGCGAACCTTAACACATCTCTCATGGTTTTGTCTAAGGCTTCAAAGCAATATATGTGCATCATAGGAGCCTCGTCCCAAATTATTAGTTTTGTTTTTGCTATCAATTCTGCCAGTGGACTCCCCTGTCTAATATTACACATGGAGTCTTCAGTGGATTTAGGGGGATGGCAAATCTAGAATGAGCTGTACGACTCCTTGGTAACAAAAGTGACGCAATACCACTTGATGCAACATTCAACACTATATCTCCTTTCAATCGAATTCCAGCAGAGAGTGTTTCCCATACAAAGGTCTTCCCAATTCTTCCAAAACAGTTTAAAAAGAACACACCTCCTTCATCACAATCCACAGCATGCATTATTCTGTCATAAGCATATCTCTGCTCATCAGTCAATTGGTTGACATAATTTTTATGATCCTCTGTCAATTTTTTCCTATCATACGATAGCTCGTCATATATAAGCCTATTTCTAGACACCAATTCATCAACATCGTCAAGAAATGACATTCCATCAAACTCACGGAGACTCTTACCCTTTCCTTGTAATGATTTTTCAATTTCCAACAAAGCATAACTTTGAATTTCATTATTTGTCAACTGGAGATCTGTTTTTAAAATGACATAAAAAAAAAGGCATCAAAACAAATTTTTATCAAAGGCACTCAACGCTATGTTTTTAATAACGAAAATATTTTTTTAAAAAAGGAATATAATTTATTACTATATTCATTTAATATAAAAATTACCTGCATGACTCTGGACACTACGATGTCTATAGAGTATGTCGTCTGACAGGTACTGCCAACACTTACTCCAAACATACTCAAGTCGGGACAACGAATCTGATGTCAACAATGTAGCGAAAAGATTTCTAAGAGAATGTGTTGTCCCCCACTGACTTGCTTCCACTATGTCGTCTATATACTCTTTGTCATCATTTAGTAACCCCAAAGCATAACATGCATCCCTGAATGAACTGTATACCACACCATTGATAGTCTTGATATCATCATATGTTGCAGCACCGTGAACAATATTCAACAAAGTTCTCAAGTAATAGAGTTTTCCGGTACCAGGAGCAACATAGAACATTCGCCCTATTGAAAAGCTTTTTTTCTTTGGTTGCCACTCTTTGCCACTACTATTCCAAACAAACTTTGTTGGAAACTCAACGTATGTAAGCTTCTTGGCCCATTCATACTTTTTGTTTGCTTCCATCCATTCTAGTACTGAAGAAAACAAGGAGCGAAAATTTCATGAAATACCTACACAGCTCTTTGGATCAGATTCGAGGAACAATCACAAACATAAGAAAAATTAGCATCTGGCAGCATGGAATTATTTCAGTTCAAATCCAAGATCAAGATCAAGTTGGTCAACTACCACTTCAAAGATGCAAATTCGATAGCATGGAATTCAAACTGGCATTTGAAAATGGCGATCATGTCAGCCTAATTTAACAGAACAAAAGATGATCTTCCTAGCAATTCCAAAACGCAGATTTATACATCCAAACATCAGTTCAGCTAAAAATAACGGTCAAGCTACACGTCCTTCGAATTCTTCCAGTTTCTCGGCAGCCAAACAGACTGCAATTGGAGAATCACTGAAACAACAAAGTCGATCATTCGATCGCCAGCGATCTGCAAAAGGCGAATTTCGAAGGATTCTTACAGAGAAAATCGGTGCTTTCCAGACCCTTGGCGCCGACCAGAAGCACTTCGAGCTTTCCCCGTGGCATTTTCCGGCCAAAAGAGGAGAGAAAAAGTGGCAGATTCCTCAAAAGAAAACACTCGACCTCGGTTCAATTAAACTGACACGAGTTATTTGTACCCCATAGTTCGGGCCGGTCCAGATTGATCCGACCCGAGGTGACCCGACTTCCAAGCCGACAATAAAACTTAAAACAGGACGCCGCGTCGTTCAAGTCAATGCATTTCTTCAAAATTAGAAATTTCAGTTTGATTCGCTTCAATTAGTTGGATTTGATTTTTAAATTTGATAATTTTAATTATTTTAATTTAATCACTTTTTATATTAAAAAATTAAAATAATTGAATCCATCAAAATGTTAAACCATATCATTTTTCACCAATAATTCAATTTTTTATATAAATTTAATTATTTTAATTATAACATTAATTGAATTGAATGAATATTCATTTTTAATCGTTAATTTTTTGTAAAATTCTTATTTAGGAATAATGTGAAATCCGAGCCGATATAAATTGAGAAATTCATTTCTTTATTCATGTTCTCGCTTTTCTTTTCTTATATTAATATATTATATTTTATATCATATCAATATAAATATATAACACAACAATATATGAAATTCATAAAAGTATTTAAATAATAATTAATTTTTTTTATATATTTATTTGCTATAATTGCATGAAAACTCCACTGTGCACACCACCACATGTGCACGAAATTTATTGCACTACACTCTCTAATGATCAAATCTCACAAAACCTTCAACGAGCCAGTGAGATCGATCTTATACATGTGTGTGTGTATATATATAATACTTTCCCGGTAGATTCCGCTATGGAAGCCGGCGATGGAGAAAAGCTTCATGATGTTCACGGGCAGAAGATGACCTTGTAGTTGGTCCCAGCCGGGCAAGTGAACAAGCTCGTCGGGTCGTCCTGCGGGTAGCTGTAAGCATCTGGGCACCGATCCTTGAAGAACTTCGACAACGTCGTCGGGCCGCAGCTCCCCTGCCCGTTGGTGCAGCAATACTCATTGGTCTTGTACACCGTGCAGGGGTTGTTGCAGCCGCCGGGAACCTTCAGCTCCGCCGGGCACTGGCCGACAATGTCGGCGGTGCACCGGAGATCCTTGCAGGTGCCGGCGTTGACGGGGCTGAATTCAATCGGGATGTTGAATCCATCAACGTTGGAGATGTCGACGTAGTCGAGGTTGTTAGGTTGGTTGAGGGCGAACTCGGCGAGGGTGTTGGGCGGGCTGCCGTAGCCTTTGCATTCGAGGCCGCCGTCGCAGTTGCCTGTCTCGCAGCTGCCCTGGCCGTTGCCGTCGAAGTTGCAGTTGGTGCGGCCCCAGATGCGGGCTTGGACGGTGCCGGCGGGAACGTTGATGTTCCATGACTGGCCGGGGTCGAGCTGCTTGCCTCCGCCTTGGTAGGAGGGGGCGTTGGCGGCGGCCCAGACTGTGTAGGTGCATTTGTTTTGGATGTCGAAGGTGGCGGCGTCGGAACGAGGCGCCACCATGCAGAAGGTGACGAGAAGCGGCAACAAGAAGGCGAAACTCCTCATTTTGGAAACCAATCAACAGTGGGAAGCAAATCAACCAAAGAGGTTTCTGGGTTCAATTTGGTTGGATTGATGATGGGTGCTTTGAGAGCTTACATCTTTGGGTTCTTATAGATTCATGGCGGCTAGAGATGGGTTTTTGATTTGTAATCAGCTGCCGGTCACGCTTGGAAAGTTCAAAGTCTGTGAGAGGTGTGATTGGAGAAGCAAAGTCATAGAGTTAGGCTTGCAAACTTGTCTTCTAAGGTGCCGGGGCTGCCGGCTCAACCACTGATGCCTGTGGCTAGGCCCCAAAAAGGGTGGGCCCCCCAAAATTAGAAATGCAGGAAAAAATGGTTTAATTTGATAGAGGCGTATCAAATAGTATATTGTTTTAGATAATGTTATTTGTATAAATACGATTTTATAGGTTGATTTATAGGTGGCTTAAATGATCATTTTGTCCCTTTATCCATTTCTCTCATTTCTCAATGACCATTTTACTTGTTCTCTCTCTCTCTCTCAATCCTTTCATCATCGTTGTATCCTTATTGCTACAACTAACCATTCGTCGTTGACCCTTTCGCTGTCGTTCTTTGCCTCCGTTGCCTCATCTCCTCTTGCCGTTGCAACCTCGTCTCCTCACTGCTGCATCCTCCAGCAACTAGTTCGTCTCTCGATGCAACGTAGAGAAGTGAGTTGATTGTTGGAGGATGTAACAGCGATGCGACAAGGTTGCAATGGCGAGAAAAGGAAGGCGACAGCGGCAAGGCGAAGAACGGCGACGGATGGTCAATGGCAACAGTGAAGAAAGGGGAGAGAGAGAAAAGGGGGAGAACAAAAATCACGATATTTCTATGAAGCATTCTATAAACTCATTTCTGTACAAATAGTACAACCTATTTTTTTTATGGGTAGAACGTGTATTGAATAGTGTATTTTTTTACATTAATTTGTTTTAATGCAAAAGATGTCTTATCTAATCTAAAACAATATAAAAAATTAAAAATGAGAATAGATAATCATGATTATTGGTGGTGTGAATAATCTAAATTAATAAATAAATCTAGATTTATAATTAAACAAACTACTATTATATTACATTTATAGGTTAAATTTATTATAATCTATTTTTTTTTCTTTGACGATTGGATGCGATAAGATATACAGCTTTTAACAAATTTTATAGGTTAAATTTATTATAATCTATTTTTTTTCTTTGAAGATTGGATGAGATAAGATATCCAACTTTTAACAAATTCTAATTTATATACTCCATATGTTAAATGACAGATCTAATTTGACTTATGATGCAAATAAATTTAATCTATTCGTAGAATTGAATTTATTGTCTATATAATACCCAATCTAGTTAAAGCGCTTCAATAATTTGAAGAAAAAAATATTTAAATCTTGAATTTTTTTTAAAATATAACATGCTTTCTGATATTAATAGTTTAGATTTATTTTTAGAATTAAAAATTTAAAAAATATATATATAACCATAGAAATAAAAACACCACTTGTGATATTAAATTTTATAAAAAAAGATAAATTATTTTTTAAATACATAAATAACTTATAGAATACTATTAACCATTCATATTGCTGTAGTTTCATCAAAAATAAATTTTTTAAAATTAAAATTAATAAAATCTTATTTATGTTCAACTATATCATAAAAAAGATTAAGTAATTTGATTATATTGTCAATTGAAAATGATTTATTTATTAAATTTAAATATAAAAATTTAATTAATAATTTTATATCTCAAAAAATAAAAAGTAATAATTTTTATTATTTATTTATATTAATAAATGACCACTAAAACAACTATCTCATAGGGCTAGTCCGACCTTCTTCACTGCCCTACCTAAATGTGGGAAAAGAAAAAATAATGAAATCATCAATGGACACGACAGAGAGTTAGGCTTGCAAACTTGTCTTCAGTGGCCTACCCTAAACGTGGGAAAAACAAAGAAAATAATGCAAGGACACTTCATATTTGGATATTATTTCTATTTTTTGAAAATTTAAGCTACTAGGATGAGTGCTTTTACTAGTCCGACTTTGAGTCGGAAAGAAAAACGACTCGATTTGGTTAAAAAATTAATTTTTAAATATCAGTGTTGAACCAGCAGTTAAATTATCGATCATCTGAAACATCGTGATTCTATTGATCTGAATTAAAGATTTGTGAATGTTATGACTTTCTTGAGGATGAATTCTAATTTAAATGTTTTTAGTCAATTTATATAAATCAGATCGACTGATTTAATCTTAGTTTGATGAGCCACTCAATCTTTTTGACTCAATATCCGATTCATTTTTGAAAACATTGGTTACAGGTTATTTAAATCCACTTAACTAGCTCGGGACATGAAAGAGACATTAAAAAGACATTAAAGAGACATTTCCAAATGTGAAAAGTCTACCAACATCAAAGTCTTCTTAATTTGGCCAAATTATTCCTAAAATAAATTTGCATAAATAAAATCAAATTAAAGAGGCAATCAATACACTTAATTATCAACTCGCAAGTTAAAGATAAAACAAAAGTGTCAAAATAAATGAGATGGCCACAAATGACCAAGGAGAACCTCTCGGGAGAAGGGTCTCCGAGAGACTCATGACGGAAGGAAAGTTTGGGAGAGGTACAGTAGACTTTCGCAAAAAGGGTTTATGAGAGATTTTAAGGTCTCTTGAAGAAGTCTCTCACAAAGTATTTTCATAACAAAAAATGCGAACAAGACAACTCGACTTCTTGTTAGCTTATGTTTTATCAAGCCAACATCCTCATTTCGAGCCTTGCCCAACCACCTTGGCTTCTTCCTATCTTGGGATTAAATTTGATATAGTCTTCTTTTGAGTCTCTCTTGCCATGTTCGTGAATACAAGTCTACAAAAAATAAAAGATGTGAATTCAACATATTAAAAAAAAAATCAAAATCATCAAATGATAAATTCATATTGAGGATAAAAATAACATATTCCATTTTTTAATAAAATGTGAAAATCAAAGCCATAAACTAAAACCCTTATTAAAAGGGTCAAATTATTTGCTTAAATGACTGTCCCTCTGTTAAAAGTTACATTTGCATATGTTACAAGAAAAGAACGTATCAGATGACAAAAACATCAATAAGTTTCACGAGAGCTAGTTGATTGCAAAAATGAAACAGTGAGATTGTTTTGGGGTCGGCTAAGAAAACAACTCCAATATTTAAGTCAAGTCTAGATCGAGCAATAAAGATGAGATTTAAGGGTTTGAAATAGCTTAGAAGTGAGATTGAGAGTGATTGAATACATACCCTAGAGAAAAAATCCTCCTCAGTTATATTTATGTGGAGATAATTGTTAACTTAGAATTATGTCTCCTAGTTCGATAGTATGTATGAGTTATTATCCTAAACAAATTATGGGGATTAGCATTATTCTTAAGGACCATCTTTCCATGATTTAAGAGAAGAGAATTTATTATTTTCAGGATATAAGTCAAGTGATTGAATTATAATACATTAGGATTCATACTAATAACTCATGAGTTTAAATCCTTATACTGTGCAGTGAAGTAAATTCTCTATCTATTATTTACCTTATCTATCGAAATTGAGAGCACAAATAATAAAGACCACACAAAAATGATCATTTCAAAAAAAGAGAATTTTTCAAGTGTGATCATCCTAAGAGAAGAGAATTTCTCAAGTTTATCGGTTTTGAATTGAGAAATTCTCAAGTTTATCCAATTTGAATTGATTACTAGATTAATTGTAGCAACCCAATTCTTAGTAGACTTTCTGGCAAGTCTAGGAAATCCCCTAGCTAGGTTGGGCTTATAAAAACTCCTCACAAACTATCAAAGCCGAGCGAGGTCTTTCTAATAGACCAAGGACAAGCGCGGTTTGGCCATGTGGGGCCTACTTTTTTGAATTTTTTTTTCATAATTTTATTTTAGAATAAATTAAGTCCAAAGTCATCTAGAAATTACCATCGAATTTTCAACATTGTGTTGGTCCGGATCTTCCGGGAACAATCCCCCATGACTTATCGTGTAGAATTGAAAGTGATATTTTCTTAGATTTTTTTTTTTTTGGGGGTATGGAATAAAGCTGTTAAGATGCAAGTAATTAACTATTTTAATATATAATTCTTAAAGCTTACGTGTCCAATTAGCGTTTCCGTTCAAAAAAACACTACAAAAATCCCCTCTCTCTCTTTTTGAGCGTAAAAATTATTAATAATTTTGTTCTTATAATCTATAATTGTCGTTAAATTTTAAAAATCATTCAAATTTTTGTCTTGTTCAGTCTTTATTTTTCTATGATCTCTCTTTCTTATCTTTACTTTTATGACTATCTCTGTCTCTTTCGCTGCCTGCTTCTCACAAACGAATATACGAATATGCATGCATACATTTCTCAAAAGAATTAACAATGGCTAGCTAGGCCCATTGAACTTAATCGGCAATGGTTGGTTTACCCCAACCATCAATCCCTTTCCTTGCCTCTCTTCTTTTAGAAATACAAAAAAAAAAAAAAAATGTTAGTCTACCCCTATTGCCAAATGGATCTGAACCTTAAGCATCATTCAAGTCTAGTGTGGCTTTCCACCACCACTTCTTTTATTTTCTATAATTAAAGCGTGGTAGAGAAACAACGACGAAAGGGTGAATTTAGTCGTTCTATTATTTTTAACAAGAGAATTAGTCATTTAACATTTTTCAACATCGAGATTTCTTATAATTTTATGATTTTAATTAAAATGAAAAACATTAAAAATAGTGAGCAAAAGTAAGGAAGAGCAAAAATTTGATTTAACTGAGCTTACCAATCGAACTTGTCATTTGATTCGGTTATATTTTATAGGAAGTTCAGTTTTTTATTTTCGATTCAATTTTTTTTGTCAGAATAATTGAACTGACTGAAGTAAAGTATAAAATAACATCATTTTTTTAAATCTTTTCTTGAGTTGGTGCTTGAAGTTTACAATTAGTTTTTAATTTTTTTTAATCAATTAGTTAGTTTGGTTTTTTAGTCTATTGGAAAGTTCATTTTTTTTTTTGTGTGTGTTATTTCAGTTTTCAGTTCGATTTATGTGATTTATGTTCGGTTATTAGTTAATTCGGTTATTTGGTTTAATTGGTCGATTCAGTTATCAAACCAACTATTTGCACATCTCTAATCAAGAGCATGAAGTATTAGCAACTCATTTCCTCAATAATTTTTAGTAGACCACGGAAAAAAAAAGAAAGAAGAAAGAAGAGCCAGAAAAGAACAAGCAACAAAGTGTATGGAAGGTGTAGAAAAACTTTGCTTTTTGCTATAAATAAAATGTAATTCCTTTTCAAATGATTGCTTATGAGAAAGACTTAATTTGCGTTCTCTTTTATATTCAGTTTTTAGTTTTGAATTTATTTTCAGTTTTATATTTTGAGTATCTGTTTTAAGATTTTTAGAAACATATTCTTTTTGTTATTTTGAAAAATTATTTTTTAAAACATAAAACTAGAAAACACGTTTATTTTGAAATTTAGAAAAAAAATTATTTTATGATATTTGATTCAATAAATTTAATTATTAAATAATAAAATTAACTCTTTTCTAATGAAATTCTATTTTTAAAATAAAATAATAAATTTAATTAATAAATTAGTAACATATGAGCGATAATTTATATTCAATATTAATATACATAATATGTGTGATACACTTAATAATATACTATATGTTATCCTATATTTTTAATTATAACATTGATATGCTATATTTTTTAAATTTTAAATAAATATATAATTTTAAGAATAATTATTTTTCTTTTTCTCTTTTCTTTTTCTTCTTTTATCCTCCCCAACCCCCTGCATCTTATCTGTCGCTAACGACCACCGCTGGCCAGAGATTCACACAATCAGAGCCTACTATTAGAAACGCCAAGCCAAAGGGGGTTAACATACATAAAAATGAGTCAGGTTTAATAGTTGGATTTTCATAAATTTGATTTTTAAATTTTGACCAAACCTGAAAAACACACTATTAGTTGCCACTAGCCATCGTGGCGAGTGGTTTTGGCAATCAGAGGCCTTTTTCATGTCGTCATTGCCAGTGGGAATTATGGTTGTGGGTCTTCTTCTTCACTGTTACGATGTCACTGGTAAGGGGATCAGGGTCATTGCCATGGTCGATGACACGTAGTCAGCAGTCGAAGGCTTTATGGCCATGAATGTTGCCTTTCGCAGTTATCGATCGTCAGTTTTCTCCTTCGACGCGTCTTTTCCCATCATGACCCCTCGAGCACCTCTGCCATGTTCGACTGACCATAGCCTTATGCATTGTCATGACCATCGGTCTTTGCCTTCCAGCCCTCGTTTACTTTTATCAGCATTTAATCGTCTATACAGTTAAAAAGAAGTACTTTAGTATTAATTAACCATACATACATCCATGGTGTTAAGCTCACAAAGATTCAATCTAATAAGAAAGAAAGATCTTCCTAGGTAGCCAGGCTTCATTGCAATGGAACATACAATGCCAATGCTAGATTTAAAGAAACAGAGATAATCATCAAATTAAGGAGTAGAAAATCATCACTATTTAGTAGAAATTAATATTGGGCAGGGAAACACCCACTTCATATATGTATACATACTTTCAGCAAAGTACAATAATACATTTCAAATTAATGCTAGATTAATTAATGGATCAAAATTTAAACCAAACAACTAAATACTGCAGTTTAAAGTTGTCCCTTACAACTAAATATTTACAAAATTAGGTTGTCAATCAGTTTGTTCTTTGTTGTTCTTTTTAATATATGTATGTGTATATATACATACATCCAAGTGATGAGATGAACAGCAGCTAAAACTTCCCTGCTCATCTCCATCAAATAAAACAAAAGCAGGCCAATTGAAGCCAACACGCTGAGACCAACGAGCACCACCATTCCCAGGGCCAAACATGGCCTTGTGTCCATCAGCTTGGCCTGAAGAAACCCCATTGCCTCACACACAAACTCGTCGTATCCCGCATAGCAGTTCTTCTCCCACTAGGCGACTGGAACGGCGACCAGAAACTTTGATGTTGGCCATTCAACAGCAGCGAACGGCAACGACTGAGGCTGCGTTGGAGGCAAATAGTGGTGGAGGCGACTGCGTCCATGGTGAAAGATAGCGGAAGCGGCTGCGGTGGCGATTACAACGGCGGTGAGAACAGCCACGGCGGCGAACAACGATGGAGGAAGAGAGAGAGAGAGAGAGAGAGAGAGAGAAAGTGTGAGTATGAGGAAGAAGAAGAAGAAGAAGAAGAAGAAAAAGAAGCAGGGTAGCAAATTTGGGGGAAAAGTAAAGGATAAATGTGTAATTTTAACATAGTGTTGTCCACCAGGTTGTCTAACTTTACGTCTGTGTAGCATTTTCCCGTCGTTCAAGGAATTAGAAATTTCAGTTTGATTCGCTTCAATTAGTTGGATTTGATTTTTAAATTTGATAATTTTAATTATTTTAATTTAATCACTTTTTATGTTAAAAAAATTAAAATAATTAAATCCATCAAAATGTTAAACCACATCATTTTTCACCAGTAGTTCAAATTTTTTATATATATTTAATTATTTTAATTATAATATTAATTGAATTGACTGAATATTCATTTTTAATCATTAAATTTTTGTAAAATTCTTATTTAGGAATGATGTGAAATCCGAGTCGTTATAATTTGAGACATTCATTTCTTTATTCATGTTCTCGCTTTTCTTTTTTTATATTAATATATTATATTTTATATCATATCAATATAAATATATAACACAAATCAATAAAAGTATTTAAGTAATAATTATTTTTTTTTATATATAATTGCATGAAAACTCCATTGTGCACACCACCACACGTGCACAAAATTTATTGTACTACACTCTATAATGATCAAATCTCACAAAACCTTCAACGAGCCAGTGAGATCGATCTTATACATGTGTGTGTGTATATATATATATATAATACTTTCCCGGTAGATTCCGCTACGGAAGCCGGCGATGCAGAAAAGCTTCATGACGTTCACGGGCAGAAGATGACCTTGTAGTTGGTCCCAGCCGGGCAAGTGAACAAGCTCGTCGGGTCGTCCTGTGGGTAGCTGTAAGCATCTGGGCACCGATCCTTGAAGAACTTCGACAACGTCGTCGGGGCGCAGCTCCCCAGCCCGTTGGTGCAGCAATACTCATTGGTCTTGTACACCGTGCAGGGGTTGTTGCAGCCGCCGGGAGCCTTCAGCTCCGCCGGGCATTGGCCGACAATGTCGGCGGTGCACCAGAGATCCTTGCAGGTGCCGGCGTTGACGGGGCTGAATTCAATCGGGATGTTGAATCCGTCAACGTTGGAGATGTCGACATAGTCGAGGTTGTTAGGTTGGTTGAGGGCGAACTCGGCGAGGGTGTTGGGCGGGCTGTCGTAGCCTTTGCATTCGAGGCCGCCGTCGCAGTTGCCGGTCTCGCAGCTGCCCTGGCCGTTGCCGTCGAAGTTGCAGTTGGTGCGGCCCCAGATGTGGGCTTGGACGGTGCCGGGGGGAACGTTGATGTTGGAACGCCCCACTTTTCCTAAGCGTGCGTTAATTCGAGATTTCGAGAAAATTTAAATCAAACACCACATAAATCCCTCGATAGCCATCAAAACCGTTTTCCCGACAATCTCAATCGTACGTTCTTAGTATAACAACATTTAATAAATAAACTAAGACAGGTATCATCAATCATATCAGCGGAAGCAAGATCGCAACCTCAAATATATACATATTACTGACAATTTCTTTTACAATAACTGAATCGATGTTTCACATGAAAATACATTACGTAATCTCTGAACATTGAAAACATAGACAAAACCAACTGCTACATCCTGACGACATTCTTTCTCTTGACGCCACTGCTTTCACCTGGAACGTTTGAATATTCCAGGGACATAGTCCAAATTAGATGTTGAATCATCTAAGTGAGAGTTCAAAAATGTTTTCATGAATGTATGCAGAATCATGTACACAAAATCGATAATCTCAACATGCACCAGCCTAAGAGAACCCCAACGCATTTAACCCTAACTGGAGAAAACGCAATCTCTCTAAAGGCGACACGACCAAATCGACCCATTGGCAAATCGATCCTGCTTAAGAGGGACAACCTCGACACATGAACCCATAAATCACCCCACTGTCCTTTGTCAAGCTTTACGCTCCCACTCAAGCATTCCAAAACACAACACTAGCCCCAAGAGTGTCACGTCAGCACTATCCTCGGAATCGACGCCACCTCGGCATTAATGCTACTGCTCAAAGGATCCTGGGGTGGTGTCCACTCGCAGCCCCGCCACTTGAGCCAACAACCGGGGTGGTGTCCACTCGCAGCCCCGCCACTTGGGTCCCGTAGGGTGAAGTCCGTCTCAGCCCCGTCCCAAGTGGTCACCAAGCATTAATCCTAGGTACGCATCCCGAGTGCTGTCACTCTGGGCTCGTCACAGGTCAACAACCCACATACCACATGAACGACACAAAACAAGCCAATGGTCGAAAAATCATAACATGCATCACTTAAACTCATAACATGCATCATTTAAATCGATACTTAAAATCAACGTTTAATGCACATGTAAATAGTCATTTGGGGTGAACACTCACAGTATAACCATCCATATGTTATTTGAAATCTTTTCGGGCGGAATCACTCACAGTAAATCAAGTTTTAGAGGAGAACTACTCACCTTTAGACGGATTTCCAACTGTCAAGCGCGGTCAACCTCGATTTGCGCGCCTGCCTCGATTTACGTGCCTAGCCTCGATTCTCGCACCTGACGCTCTTGAACTTCAACCTCGAGTCTCACTGATACCTTAGCCATCACATTTGTTCAAAATCACATCAATATCTATTTTTCCAATTTTTCATAATTTCTTCCTATTTTCTTTATATTTCTCCTCAAAAAATTCTAATAAATACCTACTCAAGATTTTGCCTTGATTTCTCTTCACAATAATTCATAAATAATTAATTCCTATCTCCCAAAATTTTTTAAGGATTTTCTAATTCCTTTTCCTATTTTTCATAAGCCTTTTTCACTTTGAAAATTACAGAATGACCATTTTCTTCAACATTTTTCTAAATTTTATTGCACCATAATTCATAAAATAATTTTTTAAAAATAATAAAAAAATTTCAAAAATACCTGATGTCTCACGCGCCCTCACGCGCGGCGCGTGGATGATGTGGCTTGAACTGGCGCGTGCCAGTCACGCTGGTCGTCTTCAACCTCTAGCCGGTTGCCGGCCGGAGCTCCGATGGCCTCGATTCCGGTGCCGTTCGAAAGCTCTCTTCTAGTCGATCACACGCCCACTGGTTTCAGGCCAAAAGAACGTCGGGAAGACGTTTAAAAGTGGAGTTGCAGGTGGTGGAAATCGGTCCGCCTCTAACCCTCGGCCACCTTCGAAACACCCTTGATCCTTCTCCAAAACGCCTCAAACCGGTGCCAAAATGATCCTTGGCTCCAAGAGATCAAAAGCCCTCTATCAAAGCTCCAAGAATTGTTCGAAAACGAGCTCGATTTGGTGCCTTCTTCTCGACCGAAACCCTCGCCTATTTATAGCCCAAAAAACTCACCACGTGGCCGATTTTCCGGCCATGCTTCTTCCCCACGCCTCCTAGGACACCCTAGGCTACTCCTTGACAAGACTTGACGGCCAAATGGCCAGATTTTCCTTCCAAAACGTGCGGCCAGACTGCCATGCGTGATCCAACTTTCTGAAAATTACAGTTAGGCCCCTAAAATTTCTCTTTCGCATTTTGGCCCCTTTTCTCATGCCCCTGATCTTTCTAACACTATCACTAAGACCCTCAAGGTTAGTATTTCTCATTTCACCCTTGAAAATTTCAAAAAATTGCCGTTTAGACCTCCCTCGGGCATTTTTAAAAAATTACACTTTGGCCCGATTGATTTATTTGACCTCAAATCCACTCGATTCAACCCGAAACCACTTAAGGGTTGTTCTACACATCGAATACTATTCCATAACACTCTCTGTTGACTTTTTGGACGTCGTTTACAGCAATTTGGTAATACGGCTTAATCGGCAGCTGTATTTTGCTGTACCGAAAATTGTTTCTGATCTTCTTTCTTTCATCACTAAAAATCTTAATTTTAATTTCTTGTCGATACTATACCATTTTCTTGGGTTATCTAGGGTCCGAGGTACTCTCGTTGGCTAATTTGGTCGTCCAAAACTGGGTTAGTGTGCCCTAAAGTCTCATTTTTCTCAAATTTCCAATTTTGCCCTTTTCCAAATATCATTTTATCCACAAAAATTTTCTCGGGTGTTACAGATGTTCCATGACTGGCCGAGGTCGAGCCGCTTGCCTCCGCCTTGGTAGGAGGGGGCGTTGGCGGCGGCCCAGACTGTGTAGGTGCATTTGTTTTGGATGTCGAAAGTGGTGGCGTCGGAAAGAGGAGCCACAATGCAGAAGGTGACGAGAAGCGGCAACAAGAAGGCGAAACTCCTCATTTTGGAAACCAATATTCAACAGGGGGAAGCAAATCAACCAAAGAGGTTTCTGGGTTCAATTTGGTTGGATTGATGATAGGTGCTTTGAGAGCTTACATCTTTGGGTTCTTATAGATTCATAGCGGCTAGAGATGGGTTTTTTATTTGTAATCAGCTGCCGGTCACGCTTGGAAAGTTCAAAGTCTGTGAGAGGTGTGATTGGAGAAGCAAAGTCAGTCAATTGCAGGTTATCCCAGATGCCAGATGCCAAACACCAATGGACACGACATAGAGTTAGGCTTGCAAACTAGTCCTCTAAGGTGTCGGGGCTGCCGACTCAACCACTGATGCCTGTGGCTAGGCCCCAAAAAGGGTGGGCCCCCCAAAATGAGAAAAGCAGGAAAAAAATGGTTTAATTTGATAGAGGCGTATCAAATAGTACATTCTTTTAGATAATGCTTTTTGTATAAATACGATTTTATAGGTGGATTTATAGGTGGCTTAAATGATCATTTTGTCCTTTTGTCCATTTCTCTCTTCTCTCAAGTCTCAATGACTATTTTGTTCGTTTTCTCTCCAGCAACCTCTTCTCTCTCTCTCTCATTCTTTTCATCGTCGTTGTATCCTCGTTGTTACAACCAACCATCCATTGCTAACCTTCTTGTTGTCATTCTTCGGCTCCGTTGTCTCGTCTCCTCTCGTCGTTGTAACCTTGCCATCTCACTGTTGCATCCTCCAACAACTAGTTCGCCTCTCGATATAACGTAGAGAAGCGAGCTGGTTGCTGGAAGATGCAGCTGCGAGGCGACAAGGTTGCAATGGCGAGAAGAGGAAGGTGACAACGGCTAAGGCGAAGAACAGCGACGGATGGTCAATGGCAACGGTGAAGGAAGGGGAGCAAGAGAGAGAAAAAAGTGAACAAAAATCGCGATATTTCTGTAAAGCATTTTGTAAACTCATTTCTGTACAAATAGTACTACCCATTTTTTTATATGGGTAGAACGTGTATTAAATAGTTTATTTTTTTACATTTGTTTCAACACAAAAGATGTCTTATCTAATCTAAAACAATATAAAAAATAAAAAATGAGAATAGACAATCATGATTATTGGTGGTGTGAACAATCTAAATTAATAAATAAATCTAGATTTATAATTAAACAAACTACTAATATATTACATTTATAGGTTAAATTTATTATAATCTTTTTTTTTTTTTTTTTGAAGATTGGATGAGATAAGATATCCAACTTTTAACAAATTCTAATTTATATACTTCATATGTTAAATGACAGATCTAATTTGACTTCTGATGCAAATAAATCTAATCTATTCATAGACTTGAATTTATTGTCTAAGTAATACCCAATCTAGTTAAAGCGCTTCAATAATTTGAAGAAAAAAATATTTAAATCCTGAAATTTTTTTAAAATATAACATGCTCTCTGATATTAATAATTTAGATTTATTTTTAGAATTAAAATTTTTTTAAAAAAAATTTAACCATAGAAATAAAAATACCACTTGTGATATTAAATTTTATATAAAAAAAGATAAATTATTTTTTAAATACATGAATAACTTATAGAATACTATTAACCATTCATAGTAGTTTCATCAAAAATAAATTTTTTAAAATTAAAATTAATAAAATCTTATTTATGTTCAACTATGTCACAAAAAAAGATTAAGTAATTTGATTATATTATCAATTGAAAAAGATATATTTTTTAAATTTAAATATTAAAATTTAATTAATAATTTTATATCTCAAAAAATAAAAAATAATAATTTTTATTATTTATTTATATTAATAAATGACCTCTAAAACAACTATCGCATAGGGCTAGGCCGACCTTCTTCACTGCCCTACCTAAATGTGGGAAAAGCAAAAAAAAAAAATAAAATAATAATGCAATCATCAATGGACACGACAGAGAGTTAGGCTTGCAAACTTGTCTTCAGTGGCCTACCCTAAACGTGGGAAAAACAAAGAAAATAATGCCAAGGACACTTCATATTTGGATTTTATTTCTAATTTTTGAAAGTTTAAACTATTAGGATGAGTCCTTTTACTAGTCCAACTTTGAGTCGAAAAGAAAAATGACTCGATTTGGTTAAAAAATTAATTTTTAAACATCGATGTTGAACCAACAGTTGAATTATTGGTCATCTAAAACGACGTTATTCAATTGATTTGAATTAAAGATTTGTGAATGTTATGACTTTTTTTAGGATGAATTCTAATTTAAATGTTTTTAATTTATTTATATAAATCAGATCGACTCATTTGATCTCGGTTCAATCTTAGTTTGATGAACCACTCAATTTTTCCGACTCAATATTCGATTCAATTTTGAAAACATTGATTACAAGTTATTTAAATCCACTTAACTAGTCTCGGGATATGAAAGAGACATTAAAAAGACATTAAAGAGACATTTCCAAATGTGAAAAGCCTAGCAATATCAAAGTCTTCTTAATTTGGCCAAATTATTCCTAGAATAAATTTGCATAGATAAAATCAAATTAAAGAGGCAATCAATACACTTAATTATTAGCTCACGAGTCAAAGATAAAACATATATAAGTGTCAAAATAAAAGAAATGGCCACAAAGGACTAAGGAAACCCTCTCGGGAGAAGGGTCTCCGAGAGACCCATTCGAGAGAGTCATGATGAAAGGAAGGTTTGGGAGAGCCTCAATAGACTCCCACAAAAAAGGTCTTCGAGAGATTTTAAGATTTCTTGAAGGAGTCCCTCACAAAATATTCTTAGAACTAAAAGTGCAAACAAGACAATTGGGCTTCTTGTTAGGTTACCTTCTATCAAGCCATCATCCTCCTTTCGAGCCTTACCCAACCACCTTGGCTTCGTTCCATCTTGAGATTAAACTTAATCTAGTCTTCTCTTAGTCTCCTCTTCCATCTTCGTGAATACAAGTCTACTAAAAATAAAAGACGTGAATTCAACAAATTAAAAAATTATCAAATAATAAATTCATATCGAGGATAAAAATAACATATTTCATTTTTTTTAATAAAACGTGAAAATCAAAGACATAAACTAAAACCCATATTAAAAGGGCCTAATTGTTTACTTAGATAATTGTCCCTCAATTAAAAGTTACATTTGCATATTTTATGAGAAAAAAACATATCAGAAGACGACGAAAACATAAATAAGTTTCACGGGAGCTAGTGGATTGCAAAAATGAAACGATGAGATTGTTTTGGAGTCGACTAAGAAAACAACTCCAATATTTAAGTTAGCCTGATCGAGCAATAAAGATGAGATTTAAAGGTTTGAAATATCTTAGAAGTGAGATTAAGAGTGATCAAATGCTTACCCCAAAGAAAAAATCATTCTTTTTTATATTCAAGTGGAGATAATTGTTAACTTAGAATTAGATCTCCTCGTTGGATAGCATGTACAAGTTATTATCTTAGATAAATTAAGAGAATTAGCATTATTCTTAAGGACCATCTTTCTAAGAGTTAAAAAGAATAGAGTTTTAACTCTTAGAATTTTTTTTTTTTTTTTGTCCTCAGGATATAGATTAATTGACAAAGGAATAATTATTGAAGTATTATTTTTCGGCTCTCAGATTCCGTATTCGAGTCCTGTTTAGAGGAGAAAACTCAATAAGTAGGAGTTATCTTGAAAATTAGAAAATATTTGACCGCCCTTACGTCAGTGAAAAAATGTTAAGTTAGAAATTGACTGTTGGGTTCCTTGATTTACATCTCCTGCTGGAATCGTGGGATTGAACAGGAGGGAACACTTGTGATGATGCATTAAAAAAAGAATTTTTTTAATTTATCTAAATTTGAATTGGTTACTAATTAAGCAACCCAATCCTTGGTAGACTTTCTGGCAAGTCTAGGAGATCCCCTAGCTAGGTTGGGGCCATAAAAACTCCTCACAAAATATCAAAGCCGAGCGAGGTCTTTCTAACAGACCAAGGACAAGCGCGGTTTTGCTATGTGGGGCCTACTTTTTTGAATTTTTTTTTTCATAATTTTATTTTAGAATAAATTAAGTCCAAAGTCATCTAGAAATTACCATCAAATTTTCAATATCGTGTTGGTCCGGATCTTCCGGGAACAATCCCCCTTGACTTATCGTGTAGAATTGAAAGTGATATTTTCTTAGTTTTTTTTTTTGGGGGGTATGAAATAAAGCTGTTAAGATGCAAGTAATTAACTATTTTAATATATAATTCTTATAAAAAATTATTAGAAAAAATCCCCTCTCTCTTTTTTATCTTGAGCACAAAAATTTATAATAATTTTGTTCTTATGATCTATAATTGTCGTTAAATTTTAAAAACCATTGAAATTTTTATCTCTTTCGGTCTTTATTTTTTTATGATCTCTCTTTCTTATCTTTACTTTTATAACAAAAACCAATCAAATTTTTGTCTCTTTCAGTCTTTATTTTTCTATGATCTTTACTTTTATGACAAAAATCATTCAAATTTTTGTATCTTTCGGGCCTTATTTTTCTATGATCTCTCTTTCTTATATTTACTTTTATGACTTTTTCTCTCTCTGCTTGCTTCTCATAAACGAATATACGAATATGCATGCATACATTTCTCAAAAGAACTAACAATGGCTAGCTAGGCCATTAAACTTGATCAGCAATAGTTGGTTTACCCCAACCATCAATCCCTTTCCTTGCCTTTCTTTCTTTAGAAAAATACAAAAAAAAAAAAAAGATGTTAGTTGTCCCCTATTACCAAATGGATTTGAACCTTAAGCATCACTCAAGTCTAGTGTGGCTTCCCACCATCACTTTTTTTATTTTCTATAATTAGAGTGTGATAGAGAAACAACGACAAAAGGGTCAATTTAGTCGTTCTATTATTTTTAACAAGAGAATTAGTCATTTATCATTTTTCAACATTGAGATTTCTTATAATTTTATGATTTTAATTAAAACAAAAAAAATTAAAAATAGTGAGCAAAAGTAAGGAAGAGCAGAAATTTCATTTAACTGAGCTTACTGATCGAACTTGTCATTTGGTTCGGTAATATTTTATAGGAAGTTTAGTTTTTGATTTTCGATTCAATTTTTTTGATCAAAATAATTGAATTGACTAATGTAAAGTATAAAACATCATTTTTTTAAATTTTTTCTTGAGTTGGTACTTGAAGTTTACCATTAGTTTTTAATTTTTTTTATCAATCAATTAGTTTGGTTTCTTTAGTCTATTGGAAAGTTCATTTTTTTTTTTTTGTGTGTTAGTTCAGTTTTCAGTTCGATTTATGTGATTTATGTTCGGTTATTAATTAATTCGATTATTTGGTTTAATTGGTCGATTCAGTTATCAAACCAACTATTTGCATATCTCTAAACAAGAGCATGAAGTATTAGCAACTCATTTCCTCTATAATTTTTAGTAGACCAGGGGAAAAAAAGAAAGAAGAAAGAAGAGTCAAAAAAGAACAAGCAACAAAGTGTATGGAAGGTGTAGAAAAACTTTTCTTTTCGCTATAAATAAAATGTAATTCTTTTTCAAATGATTGCTTATGAGAAGACTTAGGTTGCGTTTCCTTTTATATTTCAGTTTTTAGTTTTGAATTTATTTTTAGTTTTATATTTTGAATATCTATTTTAAGATTTTTGGAAATGTATTCTTTTTGTCATTTTGAAAAATAATTTTTTAAAACATAAAACTAAAAAACACGTTTATTTTGAAATTTTGAAAAAAAAATATTTTATGATATTTGATTCAATAAATTTAATTATTAAATAATAAAATTAACTCTTTTTTAATGAAATTCTATTATTAAAATAAAATAATAAATTTAATTAATGAATTGGTATCATCTAAGCGATAATTTATATTCAATATTATTATACATAATATGTGTAATACACTTAATAATATACTATATGTTATCCTATATTTTTAATTATAATATTGATATGCTATATTTTTAAAATTTTAAATAAATATATAATTTTAAAAATATTTTTTTTCTTTTTTCCCTTTTCTTTTTCTTCTTTTATCCTCTCTGACGCCCTGCATCTTCTCCGTCGCTAACGACCACCGCCGGCCAGAGATTCATACAATCAGAGCCTACTATTAGAAACACCAAGCCAAAGGGGTTAACATACACAAAAATGAGCCAGGTTTAACAGTTGGATTTTCATAAATTTGATTTTTAATTTTTGACCAAACCTGAAAAACACACTGTCAGTTGCCACTAGCCATCGTGGCTAGTGGTTTTGGCAATCAGAGGCCTTTTTCATGTCATGACGGCCGGTGAAAATTATGGTTGTGGGTCTTCTTGTTCATTGTTACGATGTCACTGGTAAGGGGATTAGGGTCATCGCCATGGCCGATGACGCGTTGTCAGCAGTCGAAGGTTCCATGGCCGTGAATGTTGCCTTTCGCAGTTATCGATCGTCGATTTTCTGCTTCGACGCGTCTTCTCCCATCACGACCCCTCGAGCGCCTCTGCCATGTTCGATTTACCATGGCCTTATGCATCGTCATGACCATCAGTCTTTATTCCTCTGTCATGGTTGTCGTTTATCGCCCTTGCCATGGCAATGGATGTTGACCATCGGCATCATCAAGCCATCATCGTTGGCTTCATGTGGCCGTCGACGATGGAGGAGAAAGGAGATGAGAGAGAGAAAGAGAAAAAGATGAGAGATCTGTGTGCGAGATTGGGGGGATGGGGGTTGTTTTACGCATTTTGAGTGTTTTCAGCGTGTTTTGGCTGAAACATCTAAAATAATATTATTTTGGATTTTTTTATAATTTTTTTTATTTTTGAAAACATATTTTTAAAAATAATAAAATAAACATGTTTTTAATATGTTAAAAACACTAAAAAATTAAAATAATTTAAAAATAGTAAAGAGAATATAACCTTATTTTTTCTTATCCATATATATTATTCTCACCAATGGATGCCAAAGTTCTTATTGGTACTACCTGTAATACCCTAAGACATTATGAATGATAAAAATAGTGTAAAAATGATTAAAAATACCAGAAATTGTTGGGATTTACTGATATAGGTATATAATTATATATATGTATATTATATAATTGTATGTTATTTATAGATATATTATTGTATATGTATATTATTTACTGATATAGGTATATAATTGTAATTATTTATATTGTATATGAATATTATATATGCGTACGTATGTATATATGTATATATATAAAATAAAAAAAATTTGAAAATCGGAGTAGGCGCACCATGCTCTGGCTGCGCCTACAACAAGCAAATCAGGGAAACGGGGGAGCAATTAATGAAGGAGTGACCGTCGGAGTGGCCACTCGAACGTGTGGCGATCGTGATGGGACAAGACAAGCCAAGTTTGGGCTATAAATAGCCGAGTTTAAGCAAAGCTATTCATCCAAAAATTTCATTGCTTAGATCGAGCATTTGGGGTAGTATTGAGAGGATTTGAGAGTAGGGTTTTGATCATTGCTTTGTGAGCAACATTTCTGGAGCGTTTGGTGGCCAACGGAGCAGCGGAGAAGGAGGATCAACCACTTGTCAAAAAATCACGCCTCGCCAGAGCCGAAGCTTCAACCTCTGATTTAAGGTATTTCGTGTTGTTGTTTTTTTTTTTTTTTTATTTCTGAGGCCATATTTGAGTTCAGGGGGTCGGAAATAGGGGGAGAGGGAGCTTCTTTGGAAACTTGGAGCTTGACAACGTTTCCGGCGGCATGAGGGCCGCCGGAGAAGACACACCAATTGGGTGCATGCAAGCCACATGCCCGCGAGTAGGAAGAAGGCGCGTGGCTTGCACGCGTCCGCCAGAAAAGAAAAAAAAATAAAAGAAAAGAAAAGAAAGGAAAATAAAATAAAATAAAATAGAAAAAAGTTTTGAAAAATTTTCAAAAAATCTAGAATATTGTTTATGACTTATTTTGTGAAAAATTTTCTAGAAAATGCTAAATTAATTATTTATTTAAATGGTTTTTCTATTATGAAAATAAAGAAAAAATAGGAATTTAATTTGAAAAATTCCAAGAAAATTCCAGAAGGTAAAGAGAAATTGGGTTATATGAAAGTTTAGATAATTATTATGAAATTTTGAGGAAATAAGACTTAGAAAATGAAGAAAATTGTAGAAATTATAAGAAAAATAGTAAATTGTATTATGAAAATAAATTTAATATTTTAGGAACCCTTGGGGCAAGAGGATTGAGAAATAGCCCGCTCGACACGGTTATCGAGGTCGACACGCTTCTCGAGGCAACCTAGTTATAAGTGTACCGTTTCAAGCTTAGTACGGTTATAAATGTTTATCTTCAAGAATGCTTTCATCATATTGATATACTCTGATATGTACCCGTCACGTAGACTGCATACATGACATGACTATAAAATGCATAAATACACGTTGATATCATTGATCACTCGCATTGAGGCCGTAAGGAGTACGAACTGGCACTGTTACCTTACCAAAGGGTGCTCCCAGACACCTCGGCTTCGAAAGAGATAGCCGTAAGAACGGTAGGTAGCATGAGAGGTGCAGTTGACACTTACGATAAAGGACATTGCATACACACATGGTATAGCATTATGTACCCTTACTTAGATGGTTCATCATCTAATTTGGATTTTGCCCCTGAAACATTCGATGTTCCAGTCAGGACTTGCAATGATGATACAGAAGTCGAAGATAGGTAGTGACGCGAGTCGTTAAGAAATTAGCAAGGGTGACATGTTATGTATAATATGAATGTTTCAAGAATTATGTACGTTTTAATTTATCTTTAGAAGCTTATATATCAACTTTGTAATAAGTATCATGTTTAGTTATTTATGTATGTAATGCCATGAGTAGATTTGATTCAGCTTCCACTTTATAAGATTGTATTTATTTTTAGTGTATAAATAATTTCGTCAAACACTAGATAGGTCTTAGGAAATTTTAGAAATAATATAATTTAAAAAAAAAAATAAGATCCAAATTTTCTAAAACATAACACGCCCTAAATAAGTGGGGTGTTAGACTACCAACGATACATCAAACGTGTCTTACTAGAAAAAGCTAACCGTACAGTTAACTTTTTTAAGGACAAAACACAACCTTATAATTGGTTCCCGTAGGGCACAGATATGTGCTTGGTTGATCAGGATTAACAAAAACATCCAGGCACATGTTCTTGAAAAATCTGGAGTAATTGGTAGGCGGGCATGGTCCGGAATAACAACAATATTCACTGGTATTAAACACAGTACACGGGTTGTTACACCCACCAGGAGCCCGTAGCTCAGCTGGGCATCGCCCGATGATATCCCCAGTACACTTGATGCTCTTGACGCATTCCTTCGACGTGGAACTGAACTTAACCGGGAGATTAAACCCATCCACGAGAGATATGTGGAAAAAATCAACATCGTTGTTTGGTGCGAATTGCACCAGCGTGTTTGGGGGCGAACCAAACGCCCCGGCTTAGCACTCGAGGAGCCCCTTGCAGTCACCGGTCAGGCACTTGCCCTCGCCGCTTTGGCTGAAGTTGCACTCTGTTCGACCCCATATTCTGGACGACGTTGTGTTGTCTGGCACATAGAGGGTCCAGTTCTGGCCATGGTCGAGCCTCTGCCCGCCACCAGGCACTGCTGCGGCCCATATGGTGTAAGGGCAGTTGTTCTAGATATCGAAAGTGGTTGCATGGGCATAGCTGAAGAGGAGGGGCACAAGAAGGGAAAAGAAGAAAATGCTTGGGGCCATGGGCTTTGGAATGGCAAGTCATGAGCCACATAGCAATTAGGTTTGTGTACTTATAAGGGTATTTGGCTTTAGCTTTGGCTTCGGCTTTGCTTTCGTTCAAGCCGAGACATTGGGCTACGGAAGCCTGAAGGGATAACGCCCAAGCTAGTCAATTTTTTTTTTTTTTTATCAAAGGCTAAATATGTATAAATAATCAAAAAATTATACAAATACACTGAACATATACAGGAGCATAGATGATGGAACATGCTAATGACCCATAACTAAGGCTTCATAATGGAATAAAACATAAAGATAAAAGAATAATTATTCTGTATATAAATATATTTTAACTCTATAAATAATGGAATCCATCGATGGCAGTTGGATTTTAAATGTATGGCTTTGAATGACTTATTACTTAGAATGCTACTGTCAAGGACAGTTTTGCCGCCGCCGCCTTAGTCCACGACTCCCTTGGAAAAGTAACCCATCAGCCTAACTCCCCTGTTGTTTGGAAAATAATTTTATTTAATTTTAAAAATAAAATAATATTATTTGAATTTTTTTTATTATTTTTACCTTTACATATTTTCCATCAATATTAAGGAAGGTAGAAATAGGAATGAGCATTTGGTTGATTATCAAATTGACTGAAATGTTAAAATTAAATAAATCAAATTTATGTAAAAAGTTAAACTAAATTGATTGAATAAATAAAAAATTAAATAAATTAAAAATATAAAAACCAAAAAAATACGAAAAAATCAAATCAACTGAAAAAATTGAAAAAAAAATCGAACAAACCAAAAAATTTACGCGAGTAGGTTTTCTAATTACTCGAGTAAGATTTTCTAAGTATTCGAGTAAACAGAAAAGTTGCGCAAATAATTCTAGATATTATTCGATTAACAAAAAAGGATTAGCTGATTTGTTTGGAAATAGAAAATGGTTAAAAAATCTTTTGTTCATTACTCGATTATCTTTGTAATTATACGCAAGTAATTCAATTATTATTCGACTAATGAACAATATTAGTCAATTAATCTTTAGAACAGATAGTGAGTTGATTTTTGGATTATTATTACTTGACTATTAGTCGACTAATCCATGAAATTAGCAAGTAATTACTATATCATACTCTATTAATATGCAACACTAATCAAGTAATCTTTTGGTTACTCGAGTAATCGGTTGGTTCAGTTATTTCAGTCTTTTTTCCATACAACAATCAAAACGGATCCAAATAATCAAAATTGTCAAACTTAAAAATCGAATCAAACCAACCCTTATCTTAAACTGAATTAAATTGGAAATTTTGATCGATTCAGTATAATTATTTTGGTTAGACTGAAATTTTGCACACCCTAAGTATAAGACAATTTAATTTTAAAGTCAATATGATTTACTCTTTTTTTTTTCAAAGCAATACCTAAATAGATAGTTTGATGCTAAATTTAAATTATGAAATGTTAAAGCTATCTCACACTCAAATAATATGGGATTTAAGTAAAATTTATCTTTTTTCATTATTGCAAAATCTCTCATAGAAAAGGGCCATATAACCTAACAACCCATATGGTCATAGCACAAATGCCCCACTGTGGGCCCATTTTTAAATTTGGCCTTAAGCCCACACTAATATTTATATAAACCCAAATTACTAAATAAAAATTAGTATTATGGTATTAATCTTCAAATTTGCCCATTTATTTTTGGAAAACATTATAAAGTATTTTCCAACAACTTTGTATTCCTTTTATAAAAAGAAAACAATAACAACTTTGGTATTTTTGAAAATCTTCTTGACAAAATAGTTTTTGAGACTCTGAGATACCCGCGAGAAACCTTTCTAGGGGAGGCATTTGTAGAGTATCTCGAGAGCTTTTCATAGATTCAAGAATATATCAATTTATATTTGATGTCTCTATTTGAAAATATGAAACAAATGATCTCGAAATATGTGAATATTTTTTTACCTATTAACTTCAATATCTATAAATAAATGAGTAATTCTTTCGATTGACATACGACCAGAACTCTACTCAAATTATACTTCTTTTGCTCTTATATATTATTTTGTGGAGACTAATTTAAGCATACGAAAATTCGCATGGGAGACACCCCATACTAATACAAATTATATTTATAGGTCTTCTGGAGACCAGAAAATTAATACAAATATTCTCTCACAAATACAAATTTATTATTGTATCTCTACAATAATAATTATATATATATTTAGAAGTATATATTCTAATTTTTGCCTCTAGGGACCATATTATGTATTAGAGACCAAATAAAAAATCTCCCCCTAAAGCATATTTGCCTTGAAGGTCAATTTTATTATTTTATTTCTCTTCTTCATATTTAATCTCTAATTCATCCCATTACCCTCAATAATATTAAATTTGAAGTATTAATCATTTGGGTTTCATAATGAATATTAAAAAAAAAAATAGATGTGAAATGGTTTATCACTTCAAATAAAAACAACATTTAGGGGTATTTATTAAATTATAATAATTTTTATTTTTTTTAATTATAAGGAGCATCGTTTCTTAGTTTTCAAATGTTTTTTGTATCAAAAATGCTAAAAAAGAACAAACAGATTTTTTGAGTTATTTCTACAATTTCAAAAACATTTTAGATTCATTTCATAACCATATTTCTTGTAGAAGTTAGAAATGGACATAGTAAGTAAGTAAAAAAAATTCTATATATATATATATATGTATTTTAACCCCTATAAATAATGGAATTCATCAATGGCAGTTGGACTTCAAATGTGTGGCTTTATGAATGACTTATTAGTTAGGATGTTTTTGTCGAGGACAGTTTTGCCGCCGCCTTCTTAGTCCGCGACTCCCTTGGAAAAATAACTCGTCAGCCTAACTCTCCTGTTTGGAAAATAACTAGTTTCACACCCGCGTGTTGCACGAGCATAAAATATTGAAAAAAAAAATTTAATTAAAAAATATTATAATAAAAGGAATATGAGCTAATTCAAATGTAATATGAATAAATTGATATATAAAGTATTGTTACAATTTTTGAAACACTTCTTTATACATGACATTTGTTGTCGAATAAATTTATTTTTTTTTACCGTCACATATGAGAATTTTTAATCCTTGTCGACTTATAACTCTAGAAGTGTAACGTGAAGTTGATTGTGAGCAAATACTATCCTCCTCAAGTACAATCCAACGTGTAACAATGACTAGCCTTGACTCTTGTTTATGGTCATGTCGTAAGAAACAATTAGTGAAAATTATCGTCTCTGAAATTTAAAAGGTAACCACACATCTGAAGGAGTTAATGACATACGTGGGATAAAAACCTTATCACCTATATTACCACCTGACAACATCTTTGCCTCTAAAATATGGCATCCGAGTTTCGTGATGACCAATCTTGTACCATTGCAAAGTCCTGAAGCATGATAAATATTTCTAATAAGCATAACAGGGACACCAGCGTTAAGTTTCAATTCATGATTAGGCATCCCAAAACATTTTATTCCATTTAAAAATTTGGTTGAATGAATTTTTGCAAATAAACGAAATACTCTTTGAGTGTGGCACATTGTGTCTAAGCTAAGATATGTCATCTATTCACACAAATTTTTGGAAATCATGAAATCATTTATAGTTTGGACATCATCAAGTGTGGGTGCTAGAATGGCTCTTCCTTGCATATAGGATGCATCACAAACATTTTCTAAAAAAGACGAGTATGTACTCTCAACGATAGACTGAACTGCATCATCCGATGCACCAACCAAAACATCACGTGGAATATCGACGATCATTTTTCCATTATTTTCTCGACCAATTTTCCCATCTCCAATATTGCAAAACCAGTCAGAGAAATCTTTTAATTCGTGCACATCATGATAGTTGCCAGAACTTTGAAGCCTCATGTTTTTTGTTAGGTTCAAAATCACACAATGTGTCCATAAGTATGATGTTTTTTGTTAGGTTCAAAATCACACATTGTGTCCATAAGTATGATGAATTGATAGTGGCATGAACAACGTCTTGTCTGTTACCTTGGAATAACAGGCAAAATCTAATGAAAATCACCACCGAACATGATTGTTTTTCCTCCAACAGGTTTATCATTACTACCATTAATGACAAACCTTAACACATCTCTCATGATTTTGTCCAAGGCTTCAAAGCAATATCTATGCATCATAAGAGCCTCGTCCCAGATTATTAGCTTCATTTTTGCTATCAATTCTGCCAGTGGACTCCCCTGTTTAATATTACACGTGGAGTCTTCAGTGGGGTTTAAGGGAATGACAAATCTAAAATGAGTTGTATGACCCCCTGGTAACAAAAGTAACGCAATACCACTTGATGCAACATTCAACACTATATCTCCTTTCGATCGAATTCCAGCAAAGAGTGTTTTCCATACAAAGGTCTTTCCAGTTCCTCCAAAATCATTTAAAAAGAACACACCTCCTTCATCACCATCCACAACATGCATTATTCTGTCGTAAGCATATCTTTGCTCATCAGTCAACTGGTTGACATAATTTTTATGATCCTCTGTCAAATTTTTCCTATTGTACGATAGCTCGTCATATATAAGCCTATTTCCAGACACCAATTCATAAATATCGTCAAGAAATGACATTCCATCAAACTCACGGAGACTCTTACCCCTTCCTTGTAATATGTTTTCAATTTCCAACAAAGCATAACTTTGAATTTCATTATCTGTTAACTGAAAATCTGTATATAAAATGACGTAAAAAAAAGGCATCAAAACAAATTTTTATCAAATGCACTCAACGTTATGCTTTTAATAATGAAAATATTTTTTTTAAAAAAGGAGTATAATTTATTATTATATTCGTTTAATATAAAAATTACCTGCATGACCCAGGACACTACGATGCCTATAGAGTATGTCGTCTGACAGGTACTGCCAACACTTACTCCAAACATACTCAGGTTAAGACAACGAATCTGATGTCAACAATGTTGTGAAAAGGTTTCTAAGAGAATGTGTTGTCCCCCACTGACTTGTTTTCACTATGTCATCTATATACTCTTTGTCATCATTTAGTAACCCCAATGCATAACATGCATCCCCGAATGAATTGTATACCACACCATTGACAGTCTTGATATCATCATACGTTATAGCGCCTCGAACAATATTCAACAAAGTTCTCAAGTAATAGAATTCTCTGGTACTAGGAGCAACATAGAACATTTGCCCTATTGGAAAGCTTTTTTTTCCTTGGTTGCCACTCTCTGCCGCTACTATTCCATACAAACTTTGTTAAAAACTCAACGTATGTAAGCTCCCTAGCCTATTCATACTTTTTGTTTGCTTCCATCCATTCGGTGAACATATTGTGTCTAACAGTTGGATGATTCATAACATTTTGAATTGAGTCATAATCTGAAAATATAACACTCTGTTGATCAGGGAGATGAAAAGACAGATGCTCAACTGAAGGATCCCTGAAATAAATGTTGAACCCAAATATTCGCCAAGTAGTCTCGCAAGGTGAAATATATCGATAGTGATAGTATATCTTGATTTCATCAACCTCTTTCCTGTTCCCATCTTTGTCAACACTTTGGTAGAAACTTGCAGTAACATGGTCATAACCTTTATGCCTGTATTTAAATAGGTACTTGATAGATTTGGACTGATTACACCATTTAACATTAATGTGAGCACTATACTTCATAAGAAGTTGTTGATTGTGCGGCACTACAAATCGCTTGTTTAGATCAATATCGTTTCTGTTAACGATCCTCCCGCTGTCATGACGCATATATATTAAAAAAAATGAGATGTGAAACGATGTATCACTTCAAATAAAAACAACATTTAGGGGTATTTATTAAATTATAATAATTTTTATTTTTTTAATTATAAAGAACATCGTTTCTTAGTTTTAGAAATGTTTTTGTATCAGAAATGGCAAAAAAGAACAAACAAATTTTTTGAGCTATTTCTACAATTTCAAAAACATTTTAGATCCGTTTCATAATATTAAAAGAATATCGAAAAATGTTTCTGACTACAAAGAAGTTAGAAATGGACATAGTAACTTAAAGATGGAATTTTTTTTGGTCTCTAATTCAAAATTTTTAATTTTTTTTAGAATTTGTTTCTAAAATTTATTTGAATACATTACATAATTTATGTTTATTTTAGATTGAATAACTATTTTTTTTATAATTTTTTATATTAAAAATTATATTTACCAACAGCCTTCGATATTTTTTCTATTTTCGTGTTTTTCTCATGTTTTTGTTTCATACTTTTTTTAAAAATATTATTTTTTTATTTTTATTTTTATTTTATATAATATCCATTTCATATTTCTATTTTTATACAATCTAGTTGTCGACTTATTGGCCAAATTTACAAGTCAAGTTTGGATTTGTTAACCTTTGGGCCAAATTTGGTTCATTGATCTATAAACTAGTTTGAAAAAATAAAAATAAAAAATCTAGCAAAAAAATAAAATAAAAATAAAAAGAAGAAAAGGAGAATGAAAAAACGGATATGTTAGGCGAATAAATGGATAGTTTGATTAATATAGAGAAAGAAATCCATAAAAAGAAACGATGGAACAAAAATATATATTATTAATTGAGAAAAAGGTACTTTATGGATTAGAGAAAAGAAAAGAAACTGAAGAAGACAACAAGGTGAATGGACATTTTAGTCTTTTCGTTAACTAAATATCTTTTATTTATTTGTGAAAATATAAATTTTATAAAATAAAGGACTAAGGTCATATTTAGTTATTTATTCTTTAGGGGGGGGGGGCATGGCTTAATGCAATAGAGTAATTAAGCTCTTCATTGGGGGCATATGCGTCAATAGACAGGAGCACTTTAACCGTTGCCGGGGCAGAATTAATTCCCCAATACAATGAATTGAAAACAGACGGCGTCACGAAAATCCAGCCGTTAAATCACTGCTTTTGGCTTCCTCCGTAAGCCATTTCTCGCAACGTATTTAAAGAGCGACTCTCAATTGATAACTTCCGCTCTCTCTCTCTCTCTCTCTCCCCCAAACCCCCCCCCCCCCCCCGACTTGCCTTCCATCTCTGAATTTCCCGCTACTTCGTGTCGCTCTCTCTTCATTCTCTGCATCAAAACCCTAATCAGAGCTCGGTTTCTCTCTCTCTCTATACATATGTGTTGCATGGGTGTGTGTCTGTATATACATCACTCCACGTCTCTCTTACGTGCTCTGTTTGTTTCCTTTCGGGACGGTTACAGCTTCAAAGCTCTTCTTCAGACTCGCGATCTTCCGAGCCCTAGATCAATTTCCTTTCAGGTCGGTTCTCTTTATCTCGCTAAATCGGACAGTTCTCGGATTGACGAGAGTTGCCGGAATTCGAACGAGATCGAAATTGTAACTGTAATTCTGATGATGTTGATTTTTTTGAGTTTAATTTGGCTTGTGATTGTAGTTGAGGAAGTGAATCGGCGGGGAGAACATGATAGAGTTTAGGGAGGAGTACATTGTGGATTTGACGAAGGATGTTGGATTCGCTTCAAGCTCTCCGGCTTCTGACAGCAGCTGTGACACCTATACTCCGATGTCTCCATCTGCTCCGGGGTAAGTTCATTTGTTAATGTTGTTTCCTCGCGTTTAGTGGAAATGATTTGTTTCGGCCTGTTGTGGTAGAATGTTGTGATAGAAACACAAGGAATTTCTCCATTATGGAATTTGCGGAGTATATGATGAATAATTGTCTGTTTATAAATCTATGGCTGGCTTGTTGTTTTTCCTTTCCTCTGTTAAGAAAATTTCCACAAATGTTATGCTGATTGGGTGCTGTTTTTCAGTCAAAGGAGAACAACAGGTCCAACCAAGCGATCTTCACAAGCAGGCTGGACAGAGGAAGAGGTCAGTAGCCATAGGACTTTCTTTATAGTATATTACTGCTGTTAGCATTGTGGTCCTAGTGGATGCTATCACTGGTTTTCTGTACAACACTGTTATTACTTTTAGAATACATAATCACTGGTTTTCTGTATATTTGTTGTTACTGAAGTTATGTTTGTTCTAATCCATTTGTGGTCAGATTATGTGGCTAAATAAGCAGTTTAAAAGTTTTGTTAGTGTAGTGTTTGGAAACTTGAACAAATGAAGCTCTATTTAGCACTGAGCTTGACATCTATATGGTACTAGCTTGAATTTGAAAACAAAAATATTGTGAGCATCTCTGGCTTCATGTCTTCATACTCCTTTCTGGTTTTTTATTACAGGATAATATCCTAAGTGAAGTTGTCAAAAAGTTCAATGGGAAAAATTGGAAGAAAATAGGTAAGGATGACATCATTCTGTTGATTTCAGTGTTATGCTTGCAGCTCCTTCACGCGAGTCATGAGTCTCATGACTGATCAGTTTGATGAGAACGGTCAATCATTGAACTTATTATTAAGAACAATTCTAACAGTTAGAAATGGTACGTTGTTAGTTCCAGCTTCTAATGATTCCTACCTTCTTTTACCTGCCCATGACCATACCATGTTTGCATCCGGTGGTACATCTTGTGGATTTTAAAATTGGTTCCCTGAAGCAAACTAGATGGTTCCTTGCAGAATGGCATTTGGCTGCTGATAGGAGGCCTACGCATTACTAAATAGTTTACTTAAGTTATTTATGCAAGAATGGCTGGATGAATTTTGTTATATGCCATATTCCTTACTCAATTGTTGTGATAGGAAATCAGGGAAGTTGATAAAATGGAAAGTTTTAATGCTTTTCTGTCAAATTCTTTTGATATGGTTGTTGTCCTTTTCTTATGTGTACAGCTGAGTGCATTCCAGGAAGGACAGATGTTCAATGCTTGCACCGCTGGCAGAAGGTTCTTAATCCTGAACTTATTAAAGGACCTTGGACAAAGGCGGTAAAAATCAATTTTCGCATGATATTTTGCTATAAGTTAGATAGCTTTATCTTCAAGGAGTTGACATTATTTTGCCTTTTTGTTTTTTTATTTTATATTTTTGTCTAAAATTTCAGGAGGATGATTGCATAGTTGAGCTAGTTGAGAAGTATGGTTTTAAGAAATGGTCTATCATTGCGAAGTTCTTACCAGGTCGAATAGGCAAGCAATGCCGAGAAAGGTTGGTGATGGTTGCTAAAGAAAAAATTGTATCTTAATGTCATATGCTAGTCCTTGCTAATTGGCAATGATTTATGCTTCTGGTGAACAAGCAGTTCAAACTGTTCTGAAACTGCATTCCATTCTCATACTGAAGCCAAAATTTGATGCAGAAGCAATATAGATCATTGGATAAACTTCATGGATTTGGTTCTTTGAATTCAAACTAAACCCTACTTAACATATTAAATTTAAAACTGACTATTTTTTTCCAATATATTTTATCCTGATCCGTTGCCAATTCCAAAATCATTTTTCTTTTCTGTAAGTGACTTGATTCCAAGATCATAAAGCAGGCTTTTAACTTGACAAGAAGTTAGAATCCTATTTCTATAGTCCAAAATCTTCTGTGTAGAATTCATCTCTTCAAGATAAACCATGCAGTGCTTATTGTAAGCCCATGTCGATCCAAACTTTATACAGTTCACTCGTGATTTATCAGGTGGCATAATCATTTAGACCCAGCTGTAAAAAAAGAAGCATGGACCCAAGAGGAGGAGGCTATACTTTCTTTTTACCACCAAATATATGGTAACAAGTGGGCAGAACTCGCAAGGTTTCTTCCTGGAAGGTTCGTATGAAAGATCAATGTCTTTAAAGAATGCATATTCTTCTGTGTATTTTTTCATCTTGTTCAGTGGAATTCTGTGAAAGCTTTGTAAAAAGTCTTTAAAAAGGAATTATGTTGGTGGAATGATATCTGTTTCCAAAGAAATTAAGTGGGGTGTAATGTTCATTTGTAGATTATGGCTAGAACATGTAAGTTTCTTAGCCGCCAGGGGGGGGGGGGGGGGCGCGGGTTTGACCAAATGTGCACCTTGTTAGGAAACTTGATTATTTTCTTGAGTGTTAGGAAGATGGCAAGATACAATTAGCAGGAGCTTAACATGGGTTTTGATGTGTCCAACTAGTATGAGCGTTAGATACTTCCCTAATATGGGTTTGCTCCCTTTCAGAATGTGCATACTTCATGGATTGACCATCTTTAATGACTGGTGGCTGCTGGTATACAATGGAGTTTTTTTTGCATAGTACACTAATTGTGGGTACAAGAATATTAGGCACTTTTATATATATATATATATTTTTTTTTTGGGGTGGGGGGGGGGGGGGGTTGGGGGGTGTACTTGCTTGCAAGTCTTCAAACCTCAGTAAGTCTAGAGATAAAATATTCAAAATCTGCATCTATGTAATTCCTTTTATGTATCTTATCATCAACATTTCTTGGATTTTATTTACTAAACCTAATATTTTATCTTTTGGTAATTCACAGGACTGATAATGCTATAAAAAATCATTGGAATTGCTTAGCGAAGAAGAAGCTGGACTTGAATTTGCCTGCCATCCCTGTGCTAGACATGCAGTTCCCTGCGTCACCTGATTTCTGTAGCAGTGAAACTAAATCAGCAAACAGTGAGGTTTCAGTAGCTAGACATAATCTTGATGCAGTCTCTTTTGATCTCACAAAGGGTAAGGAGCATGTTGGGGAAACTTGTTCAAGAGACTTGACTCTTGGAAATTTTAATTTACTTGAGAGTTGTTCAGGATCAAACCCTTCTACCCCCAGTACTTGTAGATCTTCAGGAGGAGTGGTAAATAACCTAATAACCCAGTTTAATAGAACAGATGCTATTTCAATTTTATGGGCTAGTGAATCATTCCAAGGCAATCATTATCCTAATAAATACAGCCCCTTGAAAGCCTCTTCTTTAGATGATTCCTCCAATACATCTGGTTCTAGTAAATTTACTTTTACTGCTCTTGATGTTCTTCCTGGTGATTCTACGAAAAAGTTGGAATCCTCAAAAAGGCTTAGGGGATCTGATCTGGGCATTGGGAATTTGGAACAGAGGAACTCATCAGGCAATTCCTTCCTGAGTTTGTCAATGTTTGAATCTAGTGAGCAAAATGGTCAAACTTGCAAGAAGAACAAAGTCTCTGAAACACCTCATCCAGAAGATAAATACTATGGTTTCTTGTGTTATAAGCCACCCCAGTTAAAGGATTTTGTTATCCGCAAGGAAAATGGTGGCAGAGATCCAAGTGTAGACAGCAATATTGGGCATTCTTACAGTCAGGTCTGCAGTTCTACTCCCCCAGGTCTTGCTCTAAGTATTTCTGTTAATAGTAGCAATCCAGAATCTGTATTGAGGAACTCAGCAATGAGATATAAGAATACACCTTCAATTATAAGAAAACGAACTTCCAGGGATGCCGGTCATGGTAACAATTCTGATTGCAGCCACACTTCTGTGCCATTGGTTTCAAGAGTTAATGAAGCAGATTTTGTGAATGTGAAACAGGATATCATTTCACCCTTTCATAGATCTGGAACATTAAATGTTGATAGGTCATTGTCATTGGGAAGATGTCTCGATTCTGAATTTGATAAGGAATGGGAATCAGCAGCAGATAGAAGTTGCACCCCAGTTTCTGCAACTGCATCGGCCAGTCTGATTCTTGGAAAAAGTACAATGTTGGCTCCTTAAAACAGTTCAATTTGGTGAGTAATTATGTCCTTTTCCCTTGTTTTTACTTCAAAGTAGTAGGAGAAATTCTAAACCTGTCTGGGTAATTATATGTGTTCTATCAGTCTGTATTATCAATCAAAGTGTCTAGATTCCTCCCTATGATTCATTAACATGATGGTTGGGAGGCCATTGACAATCATAAGTTGTAGGAGATGAAACAGGCCTGTCTAGAAGAAAAGGCCAGACCAATCCTCCATTAATCGAGCAGCTGTGTGTTGCTTTTCAGCAAGCCTCTCTGTCTGGGCACCTCAGAGGTGATTGCATATGCTGTGATTTTATAATTCATAGCTTCTCTACTAGAGAGATTATTATCTTCTAGCCCATATAATCATTATAACTGCTTATTATGCCACTTTCACACAATTCATTCAACTTTTCGGCTTCCTTCTTTCAGTGCTCCGTATCTCTTGCTTAGGGTATCTCGACTTGCTTTAAGAATAACATTCAAAAGTAATGCCTTTTACAGTTCCCAAACGACTGCTTGTACTTTGGTGTACTCTTCTAAAGCCAGGGAAATCCTCTTGGTATATTGGAAATTATCTGCTCTGTTACATGTAGGTTGAGATTTAAAATGACTATAAATACTTGCTACATAAATAAGCTTATAATTGAAGTTGAACCATTTGGCCTCAGAGGTGTGCCCTTGTTTGATCACATCTGTCTCTTCTACTTTGTTTCCTGATTCTTCTCTTTCAATTGAAGCATCTACTTCAAATTTTTTTTTTTAATCTGCTAATGCTTTCTCACTTTATCCCTTTGTAAAGCAGGGAGCCTCATGCTCTGGGATGCCCTTAAGACTCATATTATGCAAATCGCGATCAAGGAAAGCTTTTCTACCCCACCTTTATAGAGCGCTGCTACTCACATATATATATAGAGAGAGAGACAGAAAAGGATGCTATGAAGACAATGCAGTTAGAATCACCCTGTTCTGGCAAGTAAACAATGTTGGAACTGATGACATGTTACTTCTCTTTCCATCATTTTCTTTTTCTTTTTAAAAAACATAAGAGTAATGAATGCACAACTGGATCAAAACCTTCTATAACTTCTTGTTTCCTATGATTTTTGGATTACACCGAACCTTCACCTCTTTGCTTTTGTGGTGAATCAACGCACAATAAACCAGATTCAAGAAAATGTGTTTTGGTGTATGTTGTTTACAAATAATATTGTTTTGGCAGATAAGATGAAAAGTGTGAATATTATGCTCGAGCTATGAAGGCATATCTTAAGATCGAATAGTTTTAAGTTCAGCTCGTTGAAAATTGATATATTAATTATGGATGATATTATGGTGAGATTTGAATATCTAATTTTTTTTTAAAAAGTCATTTTATATATTTGTGATCCGAATATATAAATTTACAATAATACTTTTTTTTTTATTTTTTTAAAATTTTGAAAACAAAAATGAGCAGTTAAAATTATTTTTTTATTTTTATTCTTGAAATGATAAAAACAAAAATATAATGCAAAAACTCTACTGAATGGCCGTAAGTAGTCATCTCGGGTGGTTGATCAGGGCCTTTTGATCTGCTACTTCTGGCCTGCTTGATGAGCTAAGTTCATTGTACTCAGTTTGTCATAAATGAACATGTATGATAAGTATGACACATCTTATATGATGAAAACATCCATCTCCTTGGCCAAAAAAATTAAAAATCTAAAATATTGATTTCTTGTATAAAATGTGATGTTGTTAGGGACGGCAATTGGAAACATCAAGCATTGGATTTTTGTCTTTTAAAATGAATCCTGGCAATTAAATTAATATTCGGTGTTAAAAAAAATAGCAATATAATGAATAAGTTTATGAGTGTATTTGTATATATTTTTTAGGGACTATATTGCCTATATAATCTAACTCTTTGTGGATGGACAAAATTCTTGGTGAAGTTATTTTTTTATGATTGTTAGGTGAGATTCAGACGATAATTGATTTGAAATTCTTGAATTAAATAAAAGAGAATTCAGAATATGAGTAACTTTTTTAATATGATAACGAGGAGTGTGACGTGTGAAACTCACTAACAAATATAAGACTCAATATCAAAATACATATATAACAAAACTTGTAGAATCATCTAATCTTAATTATAAAAAATATATAATTTAAATACAATGATAAATTAGTTAAAATAGACAATATTAGATAATATTTCTAATATATTATTATTATTATTATTATAAATTAATATGCATGTATTTATAATAAAATTTACAAACACAATCAGATTATACAAGCATTATTATTGTTAAAAACATTGTTTAAATAAAAGTATAACAATGACTTTATATCAAATTGTTTTTCTTTGAAAATCTATTATTACAACATTTATTCTCATAAAAAATATTTTTTTTTTCCAAATGCCAGATTAGAATTTAGTGGAAGCAGCAGCCCAGCTGGCGAGCACTACGTGTAGTTTGTTAGCTTATAATTTACGTACCAAATACAGAAAACGTGAGTACTGGCCAGTGGGGTCCATTTACACGCGGAAATTAAATTAATTAATTAATTATGAAAAAAGCCCAAATATCCGATCTGTATATCTCTCTCTGGCTATCGCTCACACCTCATCATTTATTGGACTTCGCGTTCTTATCCAGATCAGAACCGCCTTCTTGATTTGCGCAAGCACATGGCCCCCTTTTTGTGTGTGTCTCTCTCTATATATATTAATGTTACTTTTTAAATCTGTCTGTCCCATTAATCGTGCATTAATCCTAGTCCAAAGATTCTCTCTCTCTCTCTCTCTCTCTCTCTCTCTCTTACTGAAGCGTGAGAAATGGCGTCGGAGTCGTCGTCGAAGGGAAGGATTCTGGTGACTGGAGGCGCCGGATACATCGGCACGCACACAGTTCTGCAGCTTCTCCAGCAAGGATACAAGGTCTCCGTCATCGACAACTTCGACAATTCCGTTCCGGAAGCGCTTGATCGTGTTCGCGAGCTCGCCGGACCTGACCTCTCCGCAAATCTCGACTTCCATCTCGTAAGTCTCTCTGTCCGTCCTTCGATTTCGCTGTTTATTTTATTTGTCTGTTTGGCGTGCGAATGCGGATCAAATTTTGACGGAAAATATTATTTCCTCTTTATGGAAAATATTTTATGGCACGGCGATGACCTGTAAGTGATCTGACGCAACTTTTAGTTTTCTCTCTCTTCTTTTCTTTTCGGACTGTGAAGTTACTTCTTCGACCTGAACAAGTGATAAAAGTGAAAATGAAATAGTTAGGGAGAGCTTGTAAAATGCTGATCTAAACAAAGCCGTATGTGTGACCGATCACAGATTTAAAATTCCAGTTAGGTGATGATTGAATTTTGCTTTGTTTGCAGGGAGATCTCAGGAACAAGTTGGAATTGGATAAATTCTTTTCGCAGACCGAGTATGTGAATTTAATTTGCATATAATAGTAAAAAGTATTTAATGAGAATTATAATTTTGTCTAAAGGAGATTTAACATAGAAGATAAACCTGCTCTGCAATCAGAAAAAGTTAATAGAATCATATGTAATCATAATGTTCTATCTTCTGGTTGCTGACCTTTTTATTCTTGAAATTTCGAGTGTAAACAGTATGTTATGATGATTTTTTTTAATGATTGACTATGAAATAGGTTCGATGGCGTGATTCATTTTGCCGGTTTAAAAGCCGTTGGCGAGAGTATGGTTGATCCTCTCCGCTATTATGATAACAATTTGATTGGCTCAATCAACTTGTACAAGACCATGGCAAAATACAAGTGTAAGAAGGTGCGTGTCTTTGTCAATTTCATCTTTCTCAACCAACGTTTGTCCTTACTAATTGATGTGAGATTGATGTGAGGACAGTAGAAAACAAGTACCATGGCAATATGTCCTGCGCTGTTTAATGCTGCAAAAAAAAGTACTTCAACTTGGAGATACTACGAAACTTAATTCAACCTGTCACCAAGTGTTGAAAAAATAAGGAGAAATTTAGGTTGGATTTAGTTTTAATTTTTAGTTTTGAATTTTAAATTTATTTTTAATTTTAATAATCTGTTTTTAAAAAATTAAAAATACGTTTTTTATCATTTTATAAAAATATTTTTTAAAATAAAAAATTAAAAAACGTGTTTATTTTAGAATTAAAAAATTATTTTATGATATTTTATTTAATAAATTTAATTATTCAATTCTATTTATTTCAATCAGTATTTCATTTATTTATTTTAATAAATTTTAATTTTATTTATTTTATTTTACTTATAATTTTTATACATACATAAAATTAATAATTAAATATATAAATTAATAACTAAATACACAACATCAATCATCCATAAATCAAAAAAATATCAAAACCCCACGAACCCACCTCACTAAATTTGGTCTCCAGAGATTTCAATCCAAAATTTAAAGGAAACTCACGAGGTAACCACAAGCAATCATCGGTCACGCAGAAACCCACGCCGCCGCCGCCGCCGCTTGTCGCCACCGTCGCCGCTGCTGTTGCTCGTCGCCGCCATCGCCTTCGCTGGTCGCCACTGCTGCTGCTGGTTCTTCTCCGGCCGATTCAGCCTGCCCCCCGTCTGGCCGCCACCGGATCTGCTGCTATTGATGGCCGTTGCGTTCGACTACGTGCAAGAAGGAGAAGAATAAAAAAAAGAAAAGAAGGAAGAAGAGAAGCCATCACAGAAGGTTGCGCGTTTTGGTTGTTTTGGCTGAAAAGAGTCGAAACAACTTTTTAGTTGTTTTGGGTTTTTTTTAATAATTTTTTTTATTTTTAAAAATAGCAAACTAATCGAGTTTTGAATACTTTAAAAATTAAAAATTAAAATGAGTTGAAAATCGGAAAGAAAACGCAGTTTTAGTTTTTAAATTTTAATATTAACTTGATCTAATTATTAAGGACAAGGGGCTAGTCTTGGAAACAACAATGAGGTTGCTCTTTTATGATAGAATGTCACAGGTTTGAATTACAGAAACAGCCTCTTTGTCAAAAAAGAAAATAATAATTTAGTTGTTACTCGAGGGAGCACGGGGCGCGCAAGGGCGGTCATTTCAAGGAAATAATAATTTAGTTGTTGTTATTGTAAACATCAGCATGCATTTCAGTACTAGTAATTTGATACTAATAAAAGTTAGTTAAGGCTGTTTTGCAAAGAGCTCTGATATTAAGGTTGAACCCTAGTAGAGAAGTTGCAGTTGCATTTAAATACCACCCAATGAAAAAAGTAAAAAGAAGAGAAAAAGGTGATTAGCCGTGTAGTCCTGTTGAAACCTTAACAGTGAAGTTGCTTGTACCTTTGGTTGTAAGAGCTAATTAATTGCACTGCATCTGTTCATGCTTTCTAGACTACTGATTTAAGTATTACCAAAGAAACACACACTACTGATATAAGGATTTTGTGGACTTGCAGTTAGTTTTCTCCTCATCCTCAACAGTTTATGGACAACCGGATACGATTCCTTGTATTGAGGATTTCCCACCAAATCCCATGAACCCTTATGGACGGACCAAGGTATATGCTATGGTTATGATGATATAAATATTCTTTTTCTACTTGGTGATATATGTTTAGTGCCCAAAATCAGTTTAACTATGGAAAATACCCTTGAGTTTAGGATGCAATTTTTTCCTCACCTAGCTTTGGTTTTGCTCAAATAGTATTTCCTTGAAGAAATTGCTCGAGATGTCCAGAAGGCAGATTCTGAATGGAAAGTGATCTTGTTGAGGTACTTCAATCCTGTTGGGGCTCATGAGAGTGGCAAGCTTGGTGAAGATCCAAAGGGCATTCCAAACAATCTGATGCCTTACATAACTCAAGTAGCTGTTGGAAGATTGCCTGAATTGAATGTGTACGGTCATGATTATCCCACTCCTGATGGTAGTGCGGTATGTGGACTTGATATTTCTAGGTCCTATTACTATTTACAGTAGCAAAGGGGCTGGGAGATAAATAACCCCGGTTTTTGTTTCAGACAATATCTTACTGGTTTCATCTCATGAGAAACTTTAACTGAATCATATCTAATTCTTATTAACTTTTGGGAAGAGAGCGGAATTAAGTTGTTCTGAACTTAGATGTTATTTATTCTTTTGTTGACAGATCCGAGATTACATCCATGTTGTGGACTTGGCAGATGGTCACATTGTTGCACTCAATAAGCTTTTCTCCGATGAATATAAAGGTAACCAGATTCATCTGTACACAGAGTTGCATGTTCCTTGTTTTTTTTTTTTTTTGGGGGGGGGGGGGGGGGGGGGCGGGGGGTCGCTGTTTATTTTTTCCCTTCTTTAGAATGCTTGTGAGGCTTAAGTCAGTGTTTCTATGTCTCGTGCATGTTCTAGGTTGCAATGCATACAACTTGGGAACTGGTTATGGTACATCTGTGTTTGAAATGGTTGCTGCATTTGAGAAGGCCTGTGGCAAGGTGGCTGTCCCTTGGTCTTGGTTCCCTCTTACTCTTATCTGACAAGCTCAAATCTGGATGCTTAGAAATTAAGCACATAGGTCATGCACGTAAATTGTGTACTAAACTTAGTTCTCTCTTACAGAAAATCCCTGTAAAACTTTGTCCAAGAAGATTGGGAGATGCCACTGCAGTCTATGCTTCTACAATGAAAGCTGAGATGGAGCTTGGTTGGACGTAAGTTCTTCAAGATATGTCTATTTTTGTATAATATTGGCTAGTCTTCACGTACATCCGTTTTGAATGAACCATGTGCAAACACTCTGCTTATGGACTCATGATTGTTGCAATGTGCTAGCATCCCCATTATGTTGGTATACATGTGGATCAAATCCTGCAAACTACTTTTTCAAACCTTGTCACAAGTATCATAATCAACCTTTTTGTTGTGTTATTATCACATGTTATGGCTTATCCTCTGAAATTATTATCGTTTATTCTGTTGCGTTTTCTGCAAGTGCATTGCCTTGATGAATTTTTTAAACCTGTTTCTGATGTCATTTTCAGGGCAAAATATGGAATTGAAGAAATGTGCAGGGACCAATGGAAATGGGCAACCCTGAATCCAATGGGGTACCAGTCCCAGTCCCAGTCCCAGTCCCAATCTTGAGTGGATAGTCCTCCGACACAAACTGAACTCCTTAAAAGATTTCACGGGGGTTGGGATGTCAAATTGAGGTCTTTTTCATGAATTCGTATAGTTTGTCGGCATATAAATTTCAAATAAAGAATTTAGAAGGAACAGAATGGAAATTCAAAAATTGTAGAGTTTTCATTCTCTAAGGGGTTTGGGTTGCCCGGTTTTGTAACTAATGGCGAAGTAGTCTTTTGGAGGGCATGGGTGTACTGAGACAATGCTCTAATATCAATTACTTTTGGTGGCTGTTCATATCTGCTTCTTAAACCTTTGAATACAAATTAGGAATTCTTCTGAGTGCAAGCATGTGAACTTACTGGCACTCCAGTGTGACCCTAAGCAAGTGGCAATGACGAATTAACTTCAAATTATGATTGTTTTAATGGAACGAAAATGATAGTTGGGCCCTCGGGTGACAGCCCAGATGAGTCTGTCTTGAATAGATATTAGACGACTTGAAAAGGACTAATAATATTATTACTAACAGTCCAACAGGAAATAGGGTTCTCCTGTAGTGTAGATAGCTTTTGTGTTTGTAGCGAGCAACAAAAAATTAAACTGGACGTGCAAAACCTAATTTTATAGACGTGACAAGGGGTCCGACAAGAGTTCTGTAGCACTCTCAAATTCCTTGATATTGGGTAATTCTTCGCTTATAAAGTCTTTGCACGCCCTTTATTTATAGAAAACATATACAGTTAATGTAAATGTTGGTTTTCAGTACAGTGGAATGGAGAAGAAAATGGATCCGTACAATGATTTTGATTTTTGAGTAGCCACTAGCTAGATTCATTTCAGTTAAAAACTGTTTAGCAGATTCATTTCAGCTTTTTTGTGATTGGAATTTTGTATATTATCACTCTACACTATGCCTGAGAAAGTGGCTAAACCGTCACTTTACTGTGGATGACTTCTCTGAATTTAAAGGAATTATTTATTGTATGATATACGAGACAAATTAAACAAGTATAGAATGATTGAAATAAAATTAAGGAGTATTTTAAAATTTTTATCAGATTATTTATTAATTTTTTTAAATATATTATGAGGTACGTGAATCATTTTCTCTTATCTATAAGATTTAAGATAAATTTATTTGGAGAGAGAGATAAATTTATTTAAATAATTCTGAAATTACGAGACTTTTTTTTTAATGGTTGTTAGATAAATTTAATAAATATAATAAAAAAATACTTTTATCTAAAGTATTTTTCTTATCTTACTTTTTTTTCAGTTCATATCTTAATTAATATAATAGAGGTTATTTTAAGTACTAATATTCAAATGTTGATTAAGTGGGGTTAAAATTTTGAGGTAGATGACATGGAAAAGTTAGGACCCTTTGATAGTCATTTTGTTTTAATTTTCAATATTCATTTGAAAATTTTTAGAAACAAAAAATGGAAATAGTATTTGTTATTTATTTGTTTCAAATCTAAAAAACAAGATATTGAATTTTCTTTACTGAAAAATATAAACACTCAAAAGGTATTTTTTATTTTTTTCATTTATTTTCTTTCCATTTTCTCCTCTCTTTTTTTTTTCTTCTCCAACTAATTTAGACAAGACCCAACCCAAACCCACTTCGAGTCAGAACTGAATCTCTAGATTAAATGGAGTTTCCTAGGTTTTTCAACAATTTATTGACAGTAATATTAATTATTATTTTTAGAGTAGTCATTAAATTTTAATAAATATATTTTACTTTTAAATAAAGCGTATTCTTTTTAGTTTCAAAATAATTTTATTAATTAATAATAAATGTATCGTATTTTATTAATCACTAAAGTTGTTTTGAAACTAGAAAGACAAAAGACATAAGGAAAATTCTATTCGCAGCAAGCTTTTTACTCTTCGCAACCATGTTTTAATATACCTAAAATACCCTTAAACGAAAATTCAATTTTACCCTTATCTTCAATACTCAGCCACCACCTGACATGTCGTCTTTCTCCGACGAAATTCTGTAATTTCTTCTTGACACAGTAGCTCATATCCCAAGTAAACCTATTTTCTCTTCAAATCTCTCATCCCTCTTATTTCAGACTCACACCCATATTAATCCATTTTCTCTCAAATCTTTCTCGTCGACGCAGCAGGACGCTCTTGAGACGAAGAAAACTGGTGAGATGAAGAAGCTTCACTTCTTCTACTACGTACCATACCTACAAAATAACACAAAAATATTAACAAAAATTATTAACATTACAATAAAAAAATTATTAAACAAAAATTATGAAGAAGCCATCGAACCATCGCGCCTCTGAACTCTAGAGTTCAGAGGCATGGGATGCCTCCGAAACCCAGGTTTCGGAGGCAGCCATTGCCTCTGAACCCTGGAGTTCGGAGGCAGCGCATGCCTCCGAACTCTAGGATTCAGAACTCTGGGTTTCGGAGGCATGCGCTGCCTCCAAATCCTAGAGTTCGGAGGGTTTATCTTTCTTTCTTTTCTTTCTTTTTTTTGAATTTTATGTGTTGTACAAATACACACACAGACATTATCACTTACAACTTCCACAAGTGGTTCTCCTACACCCCACTCCTACTGCCACATCACTTCTATTGCACTTTCCCACTAGAATTCCTGATAACCTGTAAGAAAAAAAAATACTTTTCCACCATTATCTTCTGTGATGCCATTCTTGACAATCTTTCACAAGTAATTACTTAGTCAAGAATGAATCTAAACTCCTTGGCCTTAGACTCAAATATTCAAATAATGTATGGACATTGTAAGCCCAATTAAGCAATTGATCTTGTGTACCAATCTTATTAGTTCAACTACATATTTATATATTTACATATATATTAATATTGATCGAGAACTCTTTTAAGTAAAGACTCTTTTGGTAGCATTTGTTTATTATAATTTAAGTATGATAAAAAATCATATAAATTTAAAACTTTATACATAGTTTTTATTTGATTAATGTCTCTTGCTATTCAAGTTCATGCCTGTGACATCACTCAATCATCATTTTTATGAATAAGCTTTTTGTAAATATATTAATTTTCTTTCATTACTTATGAGAGTGAGGTATAAGAAAAAACTAATATACTTACAAAACAAATGGATGAAATGAATAAAATTTATAAAAACTAAAAATAAAAAGACCACAGAAAACTTAACATGAGATATGATTATCTTCGAAAGAAAATAAATTCATAAATAAAAATAATTAAAAATCTAAAATTTATATATAATTGATTGTATGCAGTGAAACTAAAATTAATGAATGTGGTGGTAGCCATGAGTGTGACGAAAAACTGGACTTGTGTATTGGTTGTTGCCACTTGAAGTTTTGAAGTTGAGGTTGAGGTTGCTGGTTGAATTATTTTAATGTTGTGTTTGGATGGATTTATATAATCCAATGGCCCAACCCTCCAAACTCTAGAGTTTGGAGGTGATGGGTGCCTCCGAAACTTAGGTTTTGGAGGCACGGGCCGCTTCTAAAACTTGGAGTTCAGAGGTGCTAGGTGCCTCCGAAACTCAGGTTTCGAAGGCACGGGCCACTTCCGAAACCCAGGTTTTGGAAGCAGCCCAAGCCTCCAAAACCTAGGTTTTGGAGGCGTTGGGCGCCTCCGAACCCAGTTCAGAGACGCAGACTGCCTCCCACTGCCTCCCTTCATTGGTGGTGATCGATCCGAACCCAGGGTTCGAAGGCTGCCGCCACTACCTCCGAACCCAGGCAGCCACCACCTTCGCCCATCCAACCCCTTGTAGCCTTTAAGTTAAAATCTTCTAACCCAAAAAATGTAAGTAAAAATTACCTCACCAAGCACACAATAGAGAAACGTAGCTGTAAGGAAGGTGACGGCGTAATGTATGGATATATGAGGGCAATTTTCAAATATAGGTGAATTCAACAAGTAATAATTATGGGTGTGAAGAGTAATTATTAAATTTATTTTAATTATAATTGTGAAGAGTAAAAAGTTTGCTGCGAATAGAATTTTTCAAGACATAAAAATGTCCCTCAACTTTTGGTAAAAGACAGTTTGGCCCCCCTTAACTTAAGTTGGATTTATGTGGCCCATTAGCTTCAACTTTTGTAACAGCCACGCACCTCTGTCCAAACAGCGTAGTGCATGAACACGTGTAGTTGAAGGACGTGAAGGGCCAATTTCATAAGCATCCATCATTTTCTTCTTTTTCATTCCCCGGCTCTCATCTTAATTTATTAATTAGATAAATTATAAGATCTTTTATATTAACTGAATATATATAAATATTTTAAAAGCTTACCAAGCTAGTTTACAAAGCTCTGCTATATGTTCTTTGACTCGCATTTAAGCTATAAATTGTTTGAAAAAAACTCTCAGTGACAAAGTAAATTCTATTTATCTCAATAAATCAAATTTATTTCAGAGTGTTTGTTGATTAAGTTGATTGGTTATTGAGTTGATTTAGTTGGTTATATACCATGATACCATACATTGTTATTTGAATCAAATTGCTCTTTTCAGTACAATGATTTTTAATTTCACTTAAAAAAATTGATGAAAAAAGTTCGAAGTTGGAATACAAATGTATATTTCATGATTTTATTAATTTTATTTGTGAGAAGAAATATGAGATCTAAAATAGTAAAGAGTATTGAATTTGAAATTATATACACTAATATATGTGCAATGGTATTTATTAGGTATACAAGATAATGAAAAATTCTAGAGAAAAATAAGTCAAATTAAGATAAGATTAATAAACCCAATCAAGAGATGATAAAGCTAACTTAAATTAAAAGATGTACCAATGCAACACACAACAATGTAAAGGTTTTCATGATTAAATCGAGGGTGTCTTCAAATTTGAAAATGGACAAACAATGGTATAAGGTTGTAATCCATAGAGGATGTTTAAGTTTGATACAAAGGGTAAATTACTTGGTGATCTTAACATGCTATGAGATCTCAAAATGATTAAGGATTGAAAAGTAAACAAATAAATGGTAGAATAATTGATAACACGAAAAATTGGTCATCAATATATATGTTGAGAACTAAATAGCTAGCTCTGGTCACGGGTTGTCTAAGCACTAAGACTAGATAAGAGAATCTTACAAGTAAGGGATTGTAAGGAATACCATGAGATTTACTTAGAAAACTACTATAATGCTTAAGTTAGATGAAAAGTCAAAGATAAAACACTAGAAGAATAGTAAGGCTGAAAAATGAAGGAATCCTCCTCTATTTATACTTTCTTGGGCAAATTCTTTGCTATGATCTAATTTCAATGATCATTAACTAGAAATGGTTAATCTTAACTAAATCTTAGGAGATTCCTTTTATCAATTGCAATTATCATCATTCACCCTTATGTTCTAAGGGAATATTTACGTATAGATTAGCCCTATCTCTCATGAGATTGTTCTAAGAGTCTTTGTTTTTATGATGCAGATCTATGAAGCTAAATTAGTGAGATCTTTCCTGTTAAGCCCATGAGGCAAGCTTAGCCCATGAGGATACAAGATCGAGCTTAGCCAACAAGGACATGATGTTGGTGATTCACGTGAGTGAGGCTAAAGTTATCATGTGAATAAAGTTCTCGAGGGCATCAATGATATTATTTTAAGCCGAAATGGCAATAGTTTTTTTGTAATCAACTAAGGCATTACATAGTTTGGAGGTTTAAGTGTTACGTGGCAATTTGTTAGATTACTTTGTGATTAAGGAACACAACAGACATGCGTCAGCTTATGGTTTAATCGTAGATGAGTCATGTGTTAGGTGTCATCTTGGGCTAAAATTGGGGCACTAATTTTGCTAGGTGGCAAAATTTTAGGTCATAAAGGAAATGACTCATTGCGTGAGTCTTGAAATGGCTAAGAGATTAAGTATAAAAGAAAAATTGATTTGTAAATTTGGGAGATTTTGTTTGATCTCGATTACATGGAAGAAAAATGAGAGATAGAAATTAAGAGCTAAGAAGAGAGAAGTAGAAAGTGGAAGAGAAATAAAGATAGAACGGGGGGAAAGTGTTTTCCAAGGCAAAAACCAAGAGGCTTGAAGAGTTTTGATTGAAAACTTATAGAGGAAAGATTCCTACAAGTAGCTAATGAAAGGTAAGGAAGAAAAGGAAAATGTGAGAAATTTGTGTAAATGCTTTACCTGTTTCATACATGCTAGTTATCTTCTTGATCATTAGGAACTTTCCTTTACATAATATGCATGAAATCTTGAGTATTTGGCTTATACCTTGTTAGTTGTTGATGGTTGCACAATAATGATAACTTCACCCCAATCAATTTGAGATTTTCTCGATAGGGTTATAGACTAAGTGCTTTTGGTGGCTAGCCTAATTATGTGTCATTTGAATGTAAATATTTGGTATTCGCATGGTAATTTGGAATATCACGAACATTTACAAACATGACTTGTGTTATTGCATTACATGATTTTCCCCACAAAGCTAGCAAGCTTACCACATGTGATAAAATATGTGACAAATTAATAAAGCTTAAAGTGATGAGTATAGATTTTAGAAGGAATTTTTGAAGACTCAAAAGTTTTAAGTTGTTATATTTTGATGTAAATAACACTTGAAGTGCCTAATCTTGTTAATATATATATGGCATGTATGTGGCTAAGGAAGAAATGTAATGTAATTACCCTTCGTGTAAGCAAAAGATTTGTAGATTTGGCTTATGTAAAAAGATTTTTGCAAATCTCTTTAAGTAGCAATTAGCATTTAGTGGATGTATATGAGATTAGATGCAACATTATACAAATTTGAAGTTTGGAAGATGTAAAAGAAATAAGAAAGATTTGTAGTTCGATCAACTTCAGTAGACAGAAGAAAAGAGTCCCGTCGACAAAAGAAAGAAATACGGAGCAGGGGAAGTCTTTGGAAACCTGCAATCAACTAAGGCCCAAAACTCAATTGATGGAACTCTCGCAATAAGTCCCTGTCTAATTTCGATTGATCAAAGATAGAGGTGCTATCAATTAAACTTTTCAATTTTGAAGATATGATGGATTTAGCTCCTTTCGTGGTGTTCTACCTTTGGATTTGGTGGAATACATTTACGAATGGTGTTATAATTAAGATGGATTAGATTATCGCTTTCACAATAAAAGATTTCAAGCTAATTAATTAAATTGAGTGTGGGACCATAAGAGGTCAAAATTTATACCTAGTATATGAGTTAGCCCCTTATGGTTTCTTGTAAAAAAGTTACGAGATTGGATGTGTGAGAGAGCGGTTTGACATCATATTCTCTAACAAGGGGCAAAGTAGAGGGGAATCATAGCAATAGCTTTAATATGGTTGATCAACGACAAAGTAGTGGATTAGATGGCAGATCAGTAATAAAGAAGTCAAATAGTCAATAGTAATCAATTGATGGCAAATCCACTACTATGTGTTCTTTAGTTGATTAAGTTGATTGGTTATTGAGTTGATTTAGTTGGTTATATACAATGATACCATACATTGTTATTTAAATCAAATTACTCTATTCAGTACAATGATTTTTAATTTCACTTAAAAAAATTGATGAAAAAAGTTCGAAGTTGGAATACAAATGTATATTTCATGATTTTATTAATTTTATTTGTGAGAAGAAATATGAGATCTAAAATAGTAAAGAGTATTGAATTAGAAATTATATACACTAATATATGTGCAATGGTATTATCGGCCATACAAGATAATGAAAAAGTCTAGAGAAAAATAAGTCGAATTGAGATAAGATTAATAAACCTGTGCAAGAGATGATAAAGCTAACTTAAATTAAGGGATGTACCAATGCAACACACAACAATGTAGAGGTTTTCATGATTAAATCGAGGGTGTCTTCAAATTTGAAAATGGACAAACAATGGTATAAGAAGGTTGTAATCCATAGAGGATGTTTAAGTTTGATACAAAAGGTAAATTACTTGGTGATCTTAACATGCTATGAGATCTCAAAATGATTAAGGATTGAAAAGTAAACAAATAAATGGTAGAATAATTAATAACACGAAAAATTGGTCATCAATATATCTGTTGAGAACCAAATAGCCAGCTTTGGTCACGGGTTGTCTAGGCACTAAGACTAGATAAGAGAATCTTACAAGTAAGGGATTGTAAGGAATACCATGAGATTTACTTAGAAAACTACTATAATGCTTAAGTTAGATGAAAAGTCAAAGATAAAACACGAGAAGAATAGTAAGGTTGAAAAATGAAGGAATCCTCCTCTATTTATACTTTCTTGGGCAAATTCTTTGCTAGGATCTAATTTCAATGATCATTAACTAGAAGTGGTTAATCTTAACTAAATCTTAGGAGATTCCTCTTATCAATTGCAATTATCATCATTCACCCTTATGTTCTAAGGGAATATTTATGTATAGATTAGCCCTATCTCTCATGAGATTGTTCTAAGAGTCTTTGTTTTTATGATGCAGATCTATGAGGCTAAATTAGTGAGATCTTTCTTGTTAAGCCCACGAGGCAAGCTTAGCCCATGAGGATATAAGATCGAGCTTAGCCAACTAGGACACGAGGTTGGTGATTCACGTGAGTGAGGCTAAAGTTATCATGTGAATAAAGTTCTCGAGGGCATCAATGATATTATTTTAAGCCGAAATGGCAATAGTTTTTTTGTAATCAACTAAGGCATTACATAGTTTGGAGGTTTAAGTGTTACGTGGCAATTTGTTAGATTACTTTGTGATTAAGGAACGCAACGGACATGCGTCAGCTTATGGTTTAATCGTAGACGAGTCATGTGTTAGGTGTCATCTTGGGCTAAAATTGGGGCACTAATTTTGCTAGGTGGCAAAATTTTAGGTCATAAAGGAAATGACTCATTGCGTGAGTCTTGAAATGGCTAAGAGATTAAGTATAAAAGAAAAATTGATTTGTAAATTTTGGAGATTTTGTTTGATCTCAATTACATGGAAGAAAAATGAGAGATAGAAATTAAGAGCTAAGAAGAGAGAAGTAGAAAGTGGAAGAGAAATAAAGATAGAACGGGGGGAAAGTGTTTTCCAAGGCAAAAACCAAGAGGCTTGAAGAGTTTCGATCGAAAACTTATAGAGGAAAGATTCCTGCAAGTAGCTAACGAAAGGTAAGGAAGAAAAGGAAAATGTGAGAAATTTGTGTAAATGCTTTACCTGTTTCATACATGCTAGTTATCTTCTTGATCATTAGGAACTTTCCTTTACATAATATGCATGAAATCTTGAGTGTTTGGCTTATACCTTGTTAGTTGTTGATGGTTGCACAATAATGATAACTTCGCCCCAATCAATTTAAGATTTTCTCGATAGGGTTATAGACTAAGTGCTTTTGGTGGCTAGCCTAATTATGTGTCATTTGAATGTAAATATTTGGTATTAGCATGGTAATTTGGAATATCACAGACATTTACAAACAAGACTTGTGTTATTGCATTACATGATTTTCCCCACAAAGCTAGCAAGCTTACCACATGTGATAAAATATGTGACAAATTAATAAAGCTTAAAGTGATGAGTATAGATTTTAGAAGGAATTTTTGAAGACTCAAAAGTTTTAAGTTGTTATATTTTGATGTAAATAACACTTGAAATGCCTAATCTTGTTAATACATATGGCATGTAAGTGGATAAGGAAGAAATGTAATGTAATTACCCTTCTTGTAAGCAAAAGATTTGTAGATTTTGTTTATGTAAAAAGATTTTCGCAAATCTCTTTAAGTAGCAATTACCATCTAGTGGATGTATATGAGATTAGATGCAACATTATGCAAATTTGAAGTTTGGAAGATGTAAAAGAAATAAGAAAGATTCGTAGTTTAATCAACTTCAGTAGACAAAAGAAAAAAGTCCCGTCGACAAAAGAAAGAAATACGAAGCAGGGGAAGTCTTTGGAAACCTGCAATCAACTAAGGCCCAAAACTCAATTGATTGAACTCTCGCAATAAGTCCCTGTCTAATTTCGATTGATCAAAGATAGAGGCGCTATCAATTGAACTTTTCAATTCTAAAGATATGATGGATTTAGCTTCTTTCGTGGTGTTCTACCTTTGGATTTGGTGGAATACATTTGCGAATGGTGTTATAATTAAGATGGATTAGATTATCACTTCACAATAAAAGATTTCAAGCTAATTAATTAAATTGAGTGTGGGACCGTAAGAGGTCAAAATTTATACCTAGTATATGAGTTAGCCCCTTATGGTTTCTTGTAGAAAAGTTGCAAGATTGGATGTGCGAGAGAACGGTTTGACATCATATTCTCTAACAAGAGGCAAAGTAGAGGGGAATCATAGCAATAGCTTTAATGTGGTTGATCAACAACAAAGTCGTGGATTAGATGACAGATCAATAATAAGAAGGTCAAATGGTCAATAGTAATCAATTGATGGCAAATCTAGGTAGTTGACTGAGGCGACAAACAAGATGGACTAGTTATGAGATCTATAAAGATCAAGGAGTGAGGATGAAGAAGAGGATGATCGTAAGTACCAAAGATTTGGTTCAATGGAGATGATAAGTAGGCACAAGTAGTGGTGGTTGGATAGGTATGATGATTGAAGGTTATGGCGATGATGGCGATGCAACGAAATGGACTTATTCTCAAATTGACAATGCAATGGTAGGCAATGTCATAGTGATAGTAGCAATATAATGGTTCTATGGCGATGGCAAATGAACGAATCAAAAATAGGGAAGGAAAGTATAATGTAAAGAGAGATTAAAACAAGGCAACAACTAGGAACAAAATGAAGACAAAACAGAGCAACTAAAGATTGGATTTGCACATGTAACCACTCAAAATAATAATAACGAGACTCTGATACCATATTAAAAGAAATACATGATCTAAGCTAATAAAAACTATATTGAATTTGAAATTTTATATATTAATTCATGTATAAGAATATTTATTGACTATATATGATAAAGATAAAGTGAGAAGAAGATAAATTTAACCAAAATAAGACTAATAAACCTAATCAAAAGATGATGAACTTCATCTAAATCAAAAACCTTAATCCGATACAATTTTGACTTGTTGATTATCTCTAACATTATTTATAATCTTTCAAGAAGTTTATGGCATTATCATTAGCAATTTTTGTTCTTGCATTTGTGTAGGTCATATTTGTCTTTTCACCTACTTGGGTTGTCACACAACAGGACCGAGAAAAGGTAAAAGGGGAAAATCATTTTCATCTATATCGAAGTATGTCTCTTGACTTTTTATCTTTTTTATTTATTCATGTTTCAAGATAAGTAGAGTGATTTTTTATTTTTTCTCTAAGTTATTATAAGATAATCATAAAGAACTTTAATGTGAATATGTTTATAGTGGTCATAAGTTCTCATCAATAAGGAAGAAAATAAAAAGAAAAAAACGATTTAATATTTTAAGGGTCTATATTTATAACAAGTTTTGCAAGTATTTAGTGTGCTAAATGTCTTAGTTTATGTATAATAATATCAAATTTGACTGAACTTTTAAAATATCTATTTAATAAAAAATAACGAAAATAATCAAATTTTATTCTATGTAAACAAGTTTAAGAAAATTTAGTACTTCTTTAACACATTTTAGTAAGTATAATTATTGTCCTTATGATAATTAAAATGGAAAAAATTACACGCAGACCCTTCTAAATTTGATTATTTGTATGAAAATTCTTTATAATTTAAAAATGTCTCTAAAGGTCCTTAAGTTTGTTTTTTCTTTGCTTAGACATCTCCTCCATTAGTCTAAAAATGTCCAAAAATGTCTCAAAATGAGTCGTCTCCTCCATTAGTCTAAAAATGTCTCTAAATGAGCCATTCAAAAATGTCATAAGGACCTCTAAATATATTTCTAAATTATAGGATTTCTCTACAAATGAATCAAATCATAGTCACACATTTACAAATTACCCTTAAAAACTCATTGATTTGGCTGGTTGGACATCGAATCATTCACCTTTACAACTTGATTTAAGAAAAAAGACGAGAATGATAAATCAAACCGAATAAATGGATCAACATTAATAAAAAGAATAACAAATGACATACACAAATTATAGTTTTCAAATGATAAAATGTTTTTCAATCACCATCAATCAATTAAATGTCAAGGAATGGTGAATAGAAACATCAAATTACAAATCACAATTTACATCAAATATAAATTCATCCTAATACAACCTTAGAAGTGCAAATGAGTCATGAAAAAAATTTTAAGAAAAAATCAATATTAAACAACACAAAAAACTTTACTATCTATCCTTCTTATTTACAGTATTATAATGATGAGATTTGAATATTTTAATTAATTATAATAAAAGACATAAATATGATTAAGATTATGTCTCCAACTTTGGCAAATTTTTAGTTTTTTCTTCTTAGGTTTTATTTTTTATTTTTAAATTTTTACCTAGTTCTCGTTTTCATTTATAAAATTTAAAATTTAAAATTTTGTTCAATGACTTTGTTTTTTTATATTTTCTTTATTTTTTCCCCCTCACGCCAAGTAGGAGAGAGAAAATAAATGAAAATAAAAATAGAAAATATGGAATTTTATTTTATTTTTATTATCCTAAATTCATAATAATAAAAAAGGAAAACTGGAAAACCCGAAAATGAAAACAAAAACTCTGCCAAAGGCGCGAAGACGAAGACTATCAACCGACATTTAAATCCGTACGTATATATGTGTTAATATTCCTTCAAAATCAGTCTCCGCATTGATTCTAAAGAAGATTTTATCATTCTCTCTCTCTCTCTCCCTCCCTCCCTCTTACTGAAGCGTGAGAAATGGCGTCGTCGTCATCGTCGTCGTCGAAGCGAAGAGTTCTGGTCACTGGAGGTGCCGGATACATTGGCACACACACCGTTTTTCAGCTTCTCCAGCTAGGTTACAAGGTCTCCGTCATCGACAATTTCTACAACTCCTTTCGGCAAGCCTTTGAGCGTCTTCGGGAGGTCGCCGGATCTGAACTCTGCAACAATCTCGATTTCCAACTCGTATGTCTTTCTTTGTCTCTGTCCTTCGATTGTTTGTTTGTTTATTTGTAATTTGTTCGACGAGCGAATGGCGATCAAGTTTTGACGGAAAATAGTATTTCCTCTCTGTGGAATCGCTTGACACCGCTATGACTGAAAAACTGATTTGGATGGAACTTTTAGTTTTGTCTTTCTTTTTTTCTTTTCAGACTGGAGGATAGTGCTATACTTTTATGACCTGAACAAGTGATGAAAGTGAAAATCAAATAGTTAAAAGAAAGCGATATGTGTGACCGATTGGTCAGTTAGATGATGATTGAAGTTTTGTTTTGTTTGCAGGGAGATATCCGGAACAAGGAGGTTTTGGACAAGTTGTTTTCTCAGTATGAGTATGTGAATTTGATATATATGCATGTAATACAGTAATGGTAGAAGGAATTTAATTAAACTTATAATTTTGTCTAAAGGAGTTTTAAAATGGAAGATACAGTTATTCTGCAATCAGGAAAAAGTAAATTCAATTAATAGAATTATAATGCTCTGTCTTCAGGTTTTTGACCTTTTTCCTTGAAATATCGAGTGTAAGCAGTTTTCATGATGTATTTGTTGAATGATTGACGATGAAATAGGTTCGATGGTGTGATCCATTTTGCCGGTCTAAAAGATGTTCGTGAGAGTAGGGTTTTTGCTCTCCGCTATTTTGATAACAATTTGATTGGCTCAATCAACTTGTTCCAGACCATGGCAAAATATAATTGTAAGAAGGTACGTGTCTTGTCAATTCATCTCTTGTCAACCAGCTTTTGGACTTGCTAATTGATGTGAAGACATTAGAAAACAATAAGCACAGCTGTCCTGCTCTGTTTGATGCTGCAAAAAGTACTTCAAACTGGAGATATTACCTAAAGAAACTCACCTGTTACTAAGTGCTGAAAAAGCATGGAGAAGTTTAATTTTTATTTTCAATATTAGTTTAATATATAGAATTAGGGACCAAGTCAAAAGTGGTAAAACAGACCAAGAAATATTTGATGGCAACTCTTTAGATTTGATTTATAAAAACTTAACAGAATTTATAGCCATAGAAAAAAATAAAAAGTGAGTTAAAATTCATATAGCTGACTCAAGTAATGGGATGAAGTTTTGCAATGTTATTGAAGGCAAGTCTTGATAGCAATAGTGAGGACTGGTCCATTGTGACCGGAAGACTCATAGATTTGAATTGTAGAAACATCTTTGTGCCAAAAAAAAAAAGAGGAACAAGGAAAAATGACACTTTAATTTAATTTAGCTGTGATTAGAAAAGTCAGCATGCAGTTCAGTACTATATTTCATGCTAAAAGTTAGTAGACAAGTTAAGATTGAACCATAGTAGAGACGTTTTCGGATCAATCAATTACCGATCCACAGACAGAAATTAATAAAAAAGCGATCAGTGATTTAAACTTTAGTCTTCTTGAAAGCTTAAAAGTTTAAGTTGCCTAGTGCTATGTACCTTTGGTTCTAAGGTACTTAACTAATTGCTGCATGTTTTCATGCTTTCTACACTTATTGATGTAAGGATTTCGTGGACTTGGCAGTTAGTTTTTTCCTCTTCCTCAACGGTCTATGGAGAACCGGAAAACGTTCCATTTGTTGAGGATTTCCCTTTAAATCCCACGAACCCTTATTCGCGATCCAAGGTATATGCTATTGTTATAATGCGCATGAATATTCTTTTTCTACTTACTGTTCAAAATCAGTTAAGCAATGGAAAATACCCTTGAGTTTAGGACAGCGAGAAGTTTTGCTCACCTAGCTTTGGTTTTGCTCAAATAGTATTTCCTTGAAGAAATTGCTCGAGATATCCAGAAGGCAGATCCTGAATGGAAAATGATCTTGTTGAGGTACTTTAATCCTGTTGGGGCTCATGAGAGTGGCAAACTTGGTGACGATCCAAAGGGCCATTCAAACAATCTTATGCCCTACATAACGCAAGTAGCTCTTCGAAGATTGCCTGAACTTTATGTACTGGGTACTAATTATCCTACTCGTGATGGCAGTGCGGTATGTGGAATTCAATTTTTCTGACTCTTATATTAACATCAACAAAGGCGGTTATGTATAATTCTGGTTTTTGTTTCAGACCTTATGTCCCACATTTTTTCTTAATGACTTTCTTGAAGAGGACGGAATTAAGAAGTTATTTCTTCTTTTATTTATAGATCCGAGATTACATCCATGTTATGGATTTGGCAGATGCTCATATTTTTGCACTCCAGAAGCTTTCCTCCTGTGATTACACAGGTAATCACATTCATTTGTTCACAAAGTTGCATGTTCATTGCTTTAAAAGAAGAAAAAAAAATAGAAAATTACGTTTTCCTTTCTTAAGAATATTTGTGATGCTTAAGTCAATGTTTCTCTGTGTCGTACATGTTTTAGGCTGCACTGCATACAACTTGGGAACTGGTTCTGGTACATCTGTTTTGGAACTGGTTGCTGCATTTGAGAAGGCATGCGGAGAGGTGATTGTCTCTCGGTCTTGCTTCCCTTACTCTTATCTGAGATGCTCAAATCTGGATGTATAAAATAAATTACATAGTTCATGCGTGTGAATTGTGTACTAAACTAAGTTTTATCTTCCAGAAAATCCCTGTAAAACATTTTCCAAGAAGATTAGGGGATGCCATTGAACTCTACGCTTCTACTGAGAAAGCGGAGAAGGAACTTGGCTGGAAGTAAGTTCTTAAAGATATATCTCTTTTTATATAATACTGGCTACTATTCTTTTTCATATGTTTTGCATGTACAATGTGTGGCATGTGAAACCCATCCGCCTTTGGACTGATTCTTGTGGTGCTAGCATCTCAGTTATGTTGGTTGGATCAAAATCCTGCAAGTTACTTATTTCAGACCTACTCACAAGTATCATAATCATATTTTTGTTTCGTTAATGTCACATGTTATGGGCTGTCCACTGAACTTAATTATTGTCGTTTATTCTGATTCGTTTTGTACATTTACAATACCTTTATTGAGTCTTTTTACCACCAAGTTATTGATACCCTTTGCAGGGCAATATATGGGATTGAAGAAATCTGCAGGGACCAATGGAAATGGGCAATCATGAATCCAATGGGATACTGGTCCAAGCCTCGAGATGATAGATACAATATATTCTTAGAAGAATCGACGGGTTCTGGAAAATCACATTGAGGTCTACTTAATCAATTCATATAGTCTGCCACAATGAAAATTACAAATAAAGAATTGTGGGGGAACAGAATGGAAATTAAAAAATTGTAGAATTTTCGTTTCGCAAAGGCCATGACTTGCCCGGTTCTGTAACTCTTTTGGATGGCATGGCTCTACTTGAAAATAATGCTCTAATCAATTGGTTTTGGCCGTTGTTCCTCGTCTCTGCTTTCTTAAATCTTTTAAGAAAAACTAGAAATAGTTGGTGCAAGCATGGGAACATGCTGGCGCTATTAGCTCTCCAGGGTCGTGCAAACTCTTTGGCTGTGGCGCACCCAGAAGCCGAAAGCAAAACAAGTGGCAGCAATAACATGAAATTATAATGTTTTAATAAAGCGGAAATGATAGTAATCATCGATGGCCCTAGTTTCAGCCTAGGGACGATTAGTCTTGCACAGAGACCAGAAATCTTATGTTTAAGTGCAATATCTTGGTTAGAATTTGGTCATTTGTTAAGTATAAATGAGAGTTTAAGAGTGAAGAAGTTAATGTGATCAGTCATTGCTATTCTCTTATTATAGCCTAAACAACCTTAAGATACTTTATAAGTAACTGAGTATTAAATTTCCTTCACAAATAGAATGAGTTGGTGTTTGGGTGGGACTAATTTTGCACTTTTCCCCTGATAGCAAGATGATTTTGAGAAGGTAGGATTGATTGCATTTAATTTTCCATCGAATTCATAATCACGGGTTTTTTGTTCCGAGTATAATATTAGAATCGTAAATCATTCTTTTACATAATACAAAGCAAATATAGTAGGAAGTAGGAACGTTGGATATATTCTTTGGTATATATCTAATATTTAATTCATACGTGGGATATTCTTCCTATAATTCGGTTTTACAAAGTTTTTATTAAATACAAATCTGTTACTTTAAACACTATCCCTCAAATTTTGATGAACTGGGCTTCAAATTTTGAGGTGTATGATATCATTGATATGAATCACCTTTGACTCTTCAGTAGCCATTTTGTTTTAATTTTCACTCTCAGTTTTTTGAATTTTTTTTTGTAAATTCAAAGAAAACTCCTCAGTAATCAGTTTTTAGAATTATAAAAACTAAAAAAGCAGTTTTCCAAAAATGCTATACACACAAATAATCCTTTATAAATTGATGTAACACAATAGTTTTATCCAAAATTAATTAATAAAAATTTATAATAGTGAACAGATGTATTGTTAATTTTAAGTATGACTATTATGAAATTTTTTTGTCATATTGACAGATTTATTATTAATTTTAAATAAAAATTATTAAGAATTTTATGTATATCATGTTGGTTTAGAAAGCTTATTTGCGAGAATTATTTATACGTATAACATTTTTCATATTTTTCAAATGTCTAAGTTGAAAACCAGTCCAAAATATATTTTGCTCCTACCAAATTTTTTGGCACATTCTTTCCATCCAAATTAAAATTTGAACTAACCCCACAAAGATCCTTATTTTATAATTAATTGTTGAGGTTGAGGGGAAATTCAAAACTTAAAAATAATAAACTTATTTTGTTTTTGGCATTCACATAATGTCAGTTTGAGGTATGAATTCGTTAAAATAATAAAATATTAACTTCATTTGAAGTAACATAAAAATAAAAAGGATTAATAATTCAAACTTCTACGAAAGTTCTAGTTTTCTCTCCTTGTAGAAACTATTTTTTAATTTTTCAACTTTAATTGTTTATTATATGATTAACTTTTCCTTTACAGTTTAGAAATCTCAATTTTTTAATTTTTTTCAACTTTATACTATTTTTATTGTCAAAATACAATAATAAATTTATTTAACAAAAAACGTTGTCGTCCAGCTAGTTGAAACTGTAAGAGAAGAAATGCGAAAAAATTTGCGTCCAAACACTCTGATATTTAAATTAGACACTGTAAATACTAAAAATTCAAGAGTAATATTTACACCAACATCAAAGACGTATATTTTTTGAAATGAATATTTATTTATTTATAAAGAAGTATGAGATAATTTAAAATAGTTCAAAATTAAGATTTTTATAGGTAACGTCTATCTTAACAATTTCTACTCCTAAAATTAATGATGTTTATCTGCGTATTACGAAATCATTTTAGAATTTATACACAATTATTTATCCCTTTCATAGAATATTCATAGAAATTTTTGAATATAAGAATTATTTAATTTGCACATTGTGCGAAACGCTTCCTATTTACGAGAAAATTTACACATTTTAGTCCAAAAAAATATTTTGGACTTTTGGACATTTTTGAATTTTTTAATGGACTTTTCTCTATTACACAATAACTATAAATTAAAAAAAACATAAAAGATATTTTTTAAATTTCTATAAATAAATACTATTATTTTTTAAAATATAAAATAAAACGTTGAATCATGTTTATTTAAAATTAGAATTAAAAATAAAAAAAAATTTGTGCAACTTAACCAACCCTTAAATTTTATTTTTGGAGTTTACTTCTTTTAATTCATTTACAAATTTCTTTGGAATGACAATTTTAATTTGTTGTTTTTTTTATAAAAGATTTAATATGTTGTCTACGATTATAATTATTTCAAATCTATCTTAAATTTTTCAAGTTGTTGTATTCAAAAAAGTGGCCCAAAAGTTTAAGATGTGTCCAAAAGAAAGAAGGCAAATGAGAAAAGCCTGAGAGGCCTTCCCAAGAGCCTTTCTTCAGGTACTTTGGGAGCTTCTCTCAATCCAAGAATGTGTTAATTCATTTTTTATGTCTACTTTTTCATATAAATTGACTTAAGTATCGGAAGACTTGTGTGAGATATATCCTGCATCGTGATTGTCTTCTTTTTTATAAGTCTCTTAGAGACGAGATTAAAAACGACTACTCTCTTATAATTATAAATTTATTATTGTATAATTATCAATAACATAAATAAAAACAAAGTACAACATATGAAAACATATCTTTTATTGTTATTTTTAAATTTTCATAAAATATTTTTAAATAAAAAATAAACAAGCAACCAAATGCAGTTTTTTATTTTTATTTTTATTATCAAAACTTTGCCAATGGCGCCAAGAGTTTCTACCGACTTTTAAAAATCTCTGTCTCTCTCTCTCTCTCTCTCTCTCTCTCTCTGTGAAGCGTGTGGAATATGGCGGCGGCGGCGTCGTCGAAGGGAAGGATTCTGGTGACCGGAGGCGCCGGATACATCGGCACACACACCGTTCTTCAGCTTCTCCAGCAAGGATACAAGGTCACCATCATCGACAATTTCCGCAACTCCTTTCCGGAAGCCTATATGCCTCTTGCCGAGGTCGCTGGAGATCTCTCCGATAATCTCGACCTCCATTTCGTAGGTCTCTCTGTCTGTTCCGCGGTTGTTTCTTTATTTGTTTGTTCCCCGGGGGGGGGGGGGGAATGCGGATTATGTTTTGAAGGAAAATAGTATTACCTCTTTATGGAATCGCTTGACATGACAATGACCTGTAACCGATCTGGATGCAACTTTTAGTTTTGTCTTTCTTCTTTTCATTCCAGACTATAGGTTAGTTCTTTGACCTGAACAAGTGATGATACAAGTGAAAATCATAGTTAAAGAGAGCGATTGGAAAAGCCGATCGGAGAATCAGAATTTCAGTTAGTTGATGATTGAATTTTGTTTTGTTTGCAGGCAGATCTCAGGGAAAATGAGGATTTGGAGAATGTGTTTTCTCAGACCAAGTATGTGAACCTGACATGCATGTAATGTAAATGTAATAGCAGAAAGACTTTAATGAGAATTTTAATTTTGAATCACCGAAAAAAAAGAGAATTATAATCAGCGAAAAGTAAGGAAAAAATAGAATTATGATTTTGTCAAAAAGAGTTTCAAAATGGAAGATAAAGTTATTCTGTGATCTGAAGAAGGTAAATTCAAATAATAGAACGTATGTAATCATAATATTCTATCTTCTGGTTTTTGACCTTTCATTCTTGAAATTTCGATTCGAAATGGTATGATATGATGAAATTTTTTAATGCTGGGCGATGTAATAGGTTCGATGGTGTGATCTATTTTGCCGGATTAAAAGCTGCTCGGGAGAGTATGATTTATGCTTTCCACTATTTTGATAACAATTTGCTTGGCTCAATCAACTTGTACAAGACCATGGCAAAATACAATTGTAAGAAGGTGCGTGTCTTTCCCAATTTCTTCTCTTGTCAACCAACTTTTGGCTTTACTAGAAAGTGAAGCAGTCGTGCTCTGTTTATATTTTTATTTTGGCCAAGTAGTCCTCCTGGTCTGTTTAAATACTGCAAAATGAACTTCGAATTGGAGATATTACGTAAAGAAACTCAACTTGTAATCAATTGCTGAAAAAGTATATTCAGAGAAGTTTAGGCCTGATGAGTTGTAAAAAAATATTTTTTGTTTTTTAATTTTAATTTTTATTGAATAATTAGATTTTCCCTAAAAAAAATACAATTGCTTTCTACCTTTTCAACTTTGTAGTATGAAATCGAAAACATTCTTTTTTTATTTTTTTAAAAAATAAATACCAAAAGCCAAACCAACTCAAATTGGTTTGGTTTGGTTTTTATTTTAATTTGGGTTAGGTTAGTTTGGATTTTTTTAAAAAAACTTTGGTTTGAATTTTGTTGAAATTAATAAAATTTTAAGCCAAATTAACCCAACCCAACTCATAAATTTATTATAATTAATATTTTATAATATATTAATTATTTAATAGAAGTTCAACATATCATTTTTTTATAATATGTTATGAACTTTTTTTCATTTAATTATGCATAATATAATGTTTTGATAAAATTAAATTATAGACAATTTTTTTTTAGTTTTAATACAACTTGATAATTATATTATAAGCAATAATTAAAAGGGACCTTACAAGATGGTCAACTTGAGCAACCAACTCATCCTAATTTTTTATAATTTGGGTTTCAGATTAATCCTAGCCCAACTCAACCTAGCCCATGTACATCTCTTAGATATTTTTTTTTATCAGACACCCCTAAATATTAAGGTATCTTTAGTTATAAAATTATAATAAAAAATTAAAAAAAATTCTAAAAGTAAATAGAGCCTTAGTTTTTCATTTTTAATATCAATTTATTTAGAATTTGAGGGTGAGTTAAAAGAGGTAGAAAGAGAATAGAAAAAAACTTGATGACAGATTCTTTTTTTTTTTGGCATCCGGATTACATAAAAAGATTTATTAAATTTTATCACATTTTTCTATGGGATAAATTAGTATTTCGTTTAAGTTTTGCCAACTCATTTGATGCGAAAAGTTCACATGGTATGTTAGATGGTATTATGAATTTTTTATTTGCGTATGGTCGAAATTAGTTTTTGTACGTGTTTGTGTTAGTTTCTGATTTTTGTTTGAACTGTTTTCAGACCGAGTTCTTGTGTTCTTGAAGCTGCATTTTGCTGGCTCGGTTGTGGGGTTGTTCTATTTTTCTTATTTATTAATAAAATTCTCATTTTTTAACTTAAAAAAGAAGGTTATGTATTTACAAAAGATATGACTATAAATAAAATGAATACAACTTAGAATTCATATAATTTACCTTATGTAATGAGACTAAGGTTTGCCATGTTATTATTCAGACTTGATGGTAGCTATTGTGAGGTTGCTCTGTTATGATTAGAAGATCATGGGTTTGAGAGATCTGAACTTGCAGAAATAATATTTTTGAAAAAAAATGAAAAATTGCCCTTTAATTTAGTTATTTATTATTTAAAAAATCAGCATGCATTTCAGTACTATAAATTTGATACTAAAAGTTAGTTAGGTCTGTTTCACAAAGAAGCCTAGTCTTAAAATTGAACTTTAGTAGAGATTGGAGAAGTTTCGGGATCAATCCATTACCAATTCATAAAGAGAGAAAAAAAAAAGAAAAAAATTAAAAAGAAAAACTGATTAGCCATTAGTGTAGTTGAAAACTTAACAGTGAAACTATCTAGTGATTTCAATTTACCAAACAAAAAAAAAAAAAAAAAAGAAGTTGCGCAGCCTAGTGCTTTGTACTTTTTGTTCGAAGGGATAATTCATTGCACTGCATGTTTTCATTTCGTGGACCTGCAGTTAGTTTTCTCCTCTTCCTCCTTGGTCTATGGACAACCGGAAAAGATTCCTTGCGTTGAGGATTTCCCGTTAAATCCCGTGAACCCATATGCACGGACCAAGGTATATTTATAATGCACATAAACATTCTGTTTCTACTTAATGCTATCTGTTTACTGTTTTGTGCTCAAAATCAGTTGACCCACCGAAAATACCCTTAAGAGGGTTAGGACAGAGGGATGTTTTTCTCACCTAGCTTTAGTTTTCCTCAAATAGTTCTTCAATGAAGAAATTGCTCGAGATATCCAGAAGGCAGATCCTGAATGGAAAATAATCTTGCTGAGGTACTTTAATCCTGTTGGGGCTCATGAGAGTGGCAAACTTGGAGAAGATCAAAAGGCCCTTTCTGTCAATCTTGTGCCTTACATAACGCAAGTGGCTGCTGGAAGAGTGCCTCAATTATGTGTATATGGTCATGATTATCCCACTCCTGATGGTAGTCCGGTATGTGGACTACATCTTGTCTGGTTCCTATTACTATTTTCAGCAACAAAGGATTGGGACTTTTGATATATTAATTATATATTCTGGTTTTTGTTCCAAATTCCATGTCCACTAGTTTCATCTCACCAGAAACTTCAACTGGACCATATGTTTCTGTAAGAGGACCGAATTTAGTTGTTACTTGTTCTCTTGTTAACAGATCCGAGATTACATCCATGTTATGGATTTAGCAGATGGACACGTCGCTGCACTCAATAAGCTTTTCTCCAAGGAGTATACAGGTAATCAGATTCATTTGTACACAAAATTGCCTATTCCCTTCATGAAACAAAAGAAAAAAAAAAACTGTTTATTTTTGCCCTTCTTTAGAATGATGTGAGGCTAATTGAGTCAATGTTTCTATGTCCCGTTCATGTTTTATATAGGTTGCACTGCATACAACTTGGGAACTGGTTCTGGTAAATCTGTATTTGAAATGGTTGCTGCATTTGAGAAGGCATGTGGCAAGGTGACTGTCCCTTGGTCTTGCCTCCCTCTCTTACTCTTCATCTGGCATGCCCAAATATGGATGCATGGACATTGACTAACAAACTTTGTTTTATCTTTCAGAAAATCCGCGTAAAGCTTTGTCCAAGAAGGTTGGGAGATGCCACCGAACTCTATGTTTCTGCGAAGAAAGCTGAGAAGGAACTTGGTTGGAAGTAAGTTCTTTAAGTTACATAGCTTTGGCTAGGCTTCTTGCACACCTGTCTTGGATGCACGCGTGTGAAAACTATCTTTTGCCTAAATAGCATAAATGGGTATTCAACTTTGCATTAAGATACAAAGATCTTACTTAACTTTAATTTATAGTTAAAATGTTACTAAACTTTAATTTAGTATATAATTTTACAACTATCGTTAATTATTGTTAATAGAAATTAATGAAATGTTAACATGACTAATAACGTGAATGGCTAAACAGTATAAATAATCATTGAACTTTGCACTAAAATGAAAAAATATTAGCATTTTGTTAGCCTTTTTTAACAACAATTGATGATAGTTATTAAATTATATATTAAATTAAAATTTAGTAACATTTTGATTATAAATTGAAATTTAGTAATCTTTTTTATAATTTAGTACAAACTTCAATAACCATTTATGTTATTTAGCGCTCTCTCCTTATGGTTATGGATTGATTCTTGGGGGTGCTATAGCACCTCAATTATGTTGGTATAAATGTTGGACTAAAATCCTGTAAATTAATTACTTTTTTCTATTAAAACCTACTCACAAGTGTCATACTCAGCGCTTTGGTGTGTTTTTTGCGCATACAATACACCTTTATTTATGAGTTATTTTATCATCAAGCGATTGACATCTTTTTACAGGGCTAAATATGGGATTGAAAAAATGTGCAGGGATCAATGGAATTGGACAATCCAGAATCCCAAGGGACACTGCTGCAAGTATCCCGAATCTTGGGTTGATGATGATTCTATTCTCCACACAAGTGATACTGAAACTCTTTAAAAAGATTGCACGGTCGATGGATTATCACATTTAGCTCTATTTTTCATGACTTGTTTAGTTTGCTGAAATATAAGTTTCAAATAAAGAAAATAGAAAGAAAGTCCAAAATTGTAGAATTTTCATTTTGCCAAAAGCCAAAGGGCTTGACTAGCCTGGTGTTGTATTGTAAGTAAGGCAATGTAGTCTTTTGGACCACATGGTTGATTGGAGGTAATGAAATAATGCTCTAATACAAAAAGTACAAAAAGAAATTGCACTCTAAAGGGAATGTATTAAACATGAAGTTGAGGTCAAAGACTCCAAATAATAATATAACAACCTAATTTATCTCAAAATATATATTCAACTACAAATAATATAACCTAATTTATCTCAAAATATATATTCAACAACAAATAATATAACAACCTAAAAAATATAGCAACTCAAAAGCTCTAAATATGGTGTTTGAATTATAAACTCATTCTACTTAGTAGGATAACTCAAACCTATACTATCTATCTTGTAGGAATGGTTAATACAAGGGCTGATATTGTATATTGTAGTGGAATTAAGTGACAAGTTTACTTGTTATATTATTATTTGGAGTCTTTGACTCAAGCTTTAATACATTCCCTTTAGGAGGGCAATCTCTTTTTGTACTAGAGCATTATTTCATTACCTCCAATCAACCATGTGGTCCAAAAGACTACATTACCTTAGTTACAATACAACATGGGGCTTGTCAAGCCCTTTGGTCTTTGGGAAATGAAAATTCTACAATTTTAGACTTTCTTTCTATTTTCCTTATTTAAAACTTATATTCCAACAAACCAAACAAGTCATGAAAAAAAAACCTAAATGTGATAATCCACCAACTGTGCAATCTTTTTAAGGAATTTGAGTATCATTTGTGTGGAGAATAGAATCATCATCAACCCAAGACTCGAAGTACTTGCAATAGTATCTCTTGGAATTCTGATTTGTTCAATTCCATTGATCCCTATACATTTTCTCAATCTCATATTTTACCCTGCAAAAAGGCATCAACGGCTTGATGATAAAATAACTCATAAATAAAGATGTAATGTATTTTTTTCAATCCCATATCTCGTTAATAATGAAAAACCCTCCGAATCACCCCCAAAAAAATTTATTACATTTGTAGCATCCTAAAAATTTGAAGACAAGTAAAAATAATTAATTTTGGTGTTTGAGAATGTTTTAGAATATTTGGAGATTTTTGAGAAAATATTTATTTATGATATTTTGAAGAAATTAAGGTGATTAATTGAAGGTGTTTATAAAAATAATAAAATAAAATATAGTAAAAGTAATAACGATAATAATAGAAATCATAATAATAATATTAAAAGAGTTAATCAAATTAACTTAAGTTAATTAATTAACATGTATATATATATATTTGTGTGTGTGTGTACGTGGCCTTGTCTTGGCCATTACCTTTTTGTGGCTTAAAAGCCACTTGAGTTTGATATATATATATATATATAATGCAATCTTGGGTTGGAAGCCATTAAATTTAAAGGCTTCAATTGGAGCAGCTGCAAAATAAGGAAGAGAAGAGGGAGCTCGGGCAGCGCGAGAAAAGGGAGAAAAAAGAGAAATTTGGGAAAGAAATTTATGAATTTTGAGATTATTTTGTGATTAAATTAGTCAGGTAAGTGGGTAAAATTATCAGAAGTATTATATGTTTAAATCACGGATTTTATACGGTTAGATTTGATTAATATACGTTATAAACTTATTATTTTATACTAAATATTTTACTTCGCAGAGAGAGTACGAGAGAAATTAGGATCGACTATTGACAGACAAGCTCCTAACCCTCTTCTCGCGTTATTTATTTCTCGTGAAAGTTTTCGAGGTTTCTTGTGTTTTAAACCCTCCCTCACCGTGACTCGATTCCACGTACTAATAATAATACTCCGCGTGGCAACCACCCTATGATTTTTATTTTATTAATGAAGTTATTGTTGATGAAATAACTTAAGCAAAGATATCTTGGTCTCTTTCATTTTGACCGTTACAGAGTTTCGTATCGCTCTGCTTTCTTTGGGAATGATGCCGAACTTGTTGGAGCTAGGTTTTTAGAAAATGGATGTGATCACGATTATGGGATTAAGCTAATAATTTATCATTGAACGTAAAGATGGTTTCATGTGTATGAGAAGAGATGAGAACATGAATGACATAATGGTGTCTATATGGTCATAGATAAAGTATATGAAATGATGAGTTGAAGTGTCTAAGTTTGATATTGGCAGTAAGTGTGTCTAAGGGTATGGGGTACAAAGCCACTAATTGTCAACCATAAGTCGTGGCCGTTGATGGCTGGATGTATGGGCGCCAGTCATCGGCTGTTACGATAAACGTTAGACGGGCCAGAAGAGCTGGTACTGTCAGATACCCGCCTTGGCTTGTGCATATCATAATGTGTGTGTTACATAGGATAGGGTTGCATTCACTTGGGGACATGCTTTGTGTGTGATGGGATGCGTGAGCATTTGCATGACCCGGTTGGTCTAAGAGCTAACCTGGGTTCTTTAGGTGAGCCGGTGCATTAGAGACATTTCGCATGTGTGAATTCTTATGTGGGCGTTAACATAGCCTGATACTTGGTTTATGGGGGCCTTGTCATTACGTTTATGCTACAAAAGCCGTTATATTTCTTATTTGTTGCACTGTATGGTGAGAATGTGCGTTTTAGGTGATAAGTATGGGAGGTGGATGTGGTCACGGTAAGACCGGGGGTTAAAGTCCCATGGCGACGTGGTCCACGACGTGGCCACGGTAAGACCGGGGGTTAGAGTCTCACGGCGGCGTGGTCCACGGAAAAATCGAGGGTTAGAGTCCCGCGGCAATAACAAGACTGGGGTTAGAGTCCCACGGCAACAATAAGACCGGGGGTTAGAGTCCCACGGCAATGACAGGATAAGACGATAGCGACAGGGAAATGGACATGTAAGAGAAATGGTATGGCAGCCTGTAAGAGGCTGATAACAGGTTTGTATGCTGGATTTGCGCGCCATTGTGTGTGTTTTATATGGGCCCCAAGGACCGTTATGTGAAGTTTATTATATGTTTATGCATCTAGAAGTAAGGCAAGTATTGGGCATGGCATGACATGATGTTGCATTGGCATGAATTGCATGGGGTGTTATGGGGAGAGTCCTATCTTTAACCTTCAGCCTTTCTTTCATGAGCTTGCTGAGTCTCGCGACTCACGTTTGCTTTACATCATTTCAGGTCAACATACCTTGAGATCGCAGGTACGCTCGTTAAAGTCAAGTCATGATAGCAAGTGCAAATCTCTCCCGAACCTAGATCCTGGGTGTCGTGTGTCTAGATCAGGGTAACGTTTTATGTTTTTGAGATTGACGTATGATATGTAAGCCCAGGTGGGCCCAAGTGATGAAAGGTTTGTAAAGACAATTATGAGATGTATAATTAAAGAAAAATTATGATTTCTAAAAGAGTTGTGAGTGTGTTGTAGTTGTGTCATTGTTTGATATCATTTTAAGTAATGACCTTCTCACGGATCCTCTATTCGCGGTAGGGGCTTCGGGAGGCGGTCGTTACAACATTCATTGTCCTATATTTTCTTTTTTATAACAAAAGAAATAAAGAATTCAAAGGCGGCACAAAATAAAAGCGAACAAAAGCTCAAGAGATGTAAGATTATCATTTAATGTACTCAAAACAATGTCTTGAAAGCACTCTTACTAACAATTTTGTTACATGTGCAGAGAAACTTACCAACAGCTTCACAAACACGTATGCAAATAACAAAAATATTTATCACTCAATTATAAATTTACTTTCTTTTTTCTTGGTTGCCTCCTCTCTCTTTCCCATGATCACCTTTAGCAATTACTTCTCGCACGTCAATTGTCATTGCATCCTTTTTTTTCGCCATGAAAAAGGAGGATGCAGCAACGGTCGACAAGCGAGAGTTGAGGCGACTAGAGACAATTGCTAAAGGTGGTCATGAGAAAAGGAGAGAGGAGAAAGGTGGCCAAGGAAAAGAAAAGTAAATTTACAATTAAGTGTGAAATATTTTTATCATTCGTGCGTATGTCTATGAAAGAGTTGATAAGTCTCCATGTACAAGTAGCAAATCCTCTCTTATTAATTTGTAGTGGTCTAGTAATAAGATTATCAGTGTAATTTGTGGACGAAATTCAAATCTTAAAAATCTTCTTTGAATTTTGGTGTTCATGTGATATCAATTTGAGGCACGTTATCATTGAGATAATCAAAAATTGATTTTATGTCAAACATTTTAGTTTTTAATTTTTATTTTTCGTTTTTATTTTGTTATTCAATTGTTTGCTCTCTCTTGAAAATATATATCTTATATTGTTATATTATTTGAAAAGTTATCTAAACTTTAAAAACAAGCAACCAAATGCAATTTCTTAATTTTATTATCAAAATAATAATAAAAAAAAAGAAACACAAAACTGAAAAAAATGCCAAGGCGCCAAGACGATCAACCGACTTTTAAACCTGTACATATATATATGTTAATATTATTTTCGCATCAGTCTTCACATTGATCCTAGTGAAAAGATTCTCTCTCTCTCTCTCTCTCTCTCTCTCTCTGTGTGAAGCGTGAGAAATGGCGTCGTCGTTGCCGTCGAGGGGAACGATTCTGGTGACTGGAGGCGCCGGATACATCGGCACACACACCGTTCTCCAGCTTCTCCAGCTAGGATTCAAGGTCTGCGTCTTCGACAGTTTCCAGAACTCCTTTTTCGATGCCATTTATTCTCTTGCCGATGTCGCTGGACCCGAACTCGCCAAAAACCTCCTGTTCGATTACGTACGTCTCTCTGTCTGTCCTTCGATTGTCTGTTTATGCATTTGTTCGCAGGGCGAATGCGGATCAAATTTTGACGGAAAGTAATATTACCTCTTTGAGGCCATGACCTGTAACTGATCTTGATGCAACTTGTAGTTTTTGTCTTTCCTCTTTTCTTTTAAGATAGTAGGTTAGTTCTTTGACCTGAACATGTGATGAAAGTGAAAATGAAGTAGATGAAGAGAGCTAGTGAAAAACCTGATCCAAACAAAGCCGTGAGTATGACCGATCAGAGTTTTAGAATTTCAGTTCGGTGATGATTGAATTTTGTTTTGTTTGCAGGGAGATCTCACCAATAAGGAGGAGGTGGAGAAGACGTTTTCTCGGACGAAGTATGTGAATTTGATATGCATACAATAGTAAAAAGAATTTAATCAGCATTATAATTTTGTCTAAAGGAGTTGTAAAATGGAAGATAAAGTTGTTCTGCAATCAGAAAAAGTAAATTCAGATAACAGAATCATATGTAGCATAATGTTCTACCTTCCGATTTTTGAAATCTTTTTCTTGAAATCTCGAGCGTAAATAGTGAGTCATGATTAAATTCTCTTAATGATTGACGATGAAATAGGTTCGATGGTGTGATCCATTTTGCCGGTTTAAAATCTGCTGCTGAGAGTATAGCGAATCCTCTCCGCTATTTTGAGAACAATTTGATTGGCTCAATCAATTTGTACCAGACCATGGCAAGATACAATTGTAAGAAGGTGCGTGTCTCTGTCAATTTCATCTCTTCTCAACCAACTTTTGGCCTTGCCAATTGACGTGAGGATACTAGAAGAACAATGTGTTTAAAGCAGAGTAGTCCTCCGTTTAATGCCGCAAAAAGAAACTTCAGACTGGATATATTACATAAAGAAACTCAACCTGTTACGGTGTTACCAAGTGATGAAAAAGAATGCAGATGTTTCGTTATTTGAATATTAATTTAGTTTATAATTTGAGTGTAAGTCAAAAGAGGTTGAAGGAAACTAAGATTGAAATAGCAAATAGGATTAAGGCCTTGTTAGGTTGTTTCTTTGTAACCCAAACATCATGAGTTTCAATGGTAAAAACAACTTATTTGATAAAAAAAAGGGGGGGGGGGGGGAATCGCACAACATGCATTTTAGTGCTAGAAATTTGATACTTAAAGTTAGTAGTTAAGGTCTGTTTTGTAAAGAGGCCCAGTATTAAGATTGAACCTTGGTATAGTAGTTTCCAGTCCAGAGCAATCAATTACCGATCCATAAAAGAGAAGGAATAAAAAAGGTGATAGCTATTTAACAGTCAAGTTGCCTTGCCTAGTGCCTTGTACCTTCGCTTCTAAGGGTTAAATAATTGCACTGCATGTTTTCATGCTTTCTACACTCTAATGTAAGGATTTCGTGGAGCAGTTAGTTTTCTCCTCTTCCTCGGCGGTCTATGGACAACCGGAAAAGATTCCTTGTGTTGAGGATTTCAAGTTAAATCCGTTGAACCCTTATGGGCGGACCAAGGTATATGCTTTTGTTATAATCCGCATAAATATTCTTTTTCTACTTAATGTCACATGTTTAGTGCTCAAAATCAGTTGAACAATAAAAAATACCCTGTAAGTTTAGAACAACAGGAAATTCTCACCTAGGTTTGGTTTTGCTCAAATAGTTCTTTCTTGAAGAAATTGCTCGGGATATCCGGAAAGCGGATCCTGAATGGAAAATGATCTTGTTGAGGTACTTTAATCCTGTTGGGGCTCATGAGAGTGGCAAACTTGGTGACGATTCAATGAGCAATTACCGAGCAAAAGAAGATCCAAAGAGCACCCTAAACCATCTTATGGTTAACATGACGCAAGTAGCTGTTGGAAGATTTCCCGATCTCGATGTCTACGGTCATGATTATCCGACTCCTGATGGTACTGTGGTATGTGGAGTTCATCTTTCTGACTCCTATTACTATTTGCAGCAACAAAGGACTTTTGATGTATTATTCTGGTTTTTGTTTCAGACTATATCTACTAGTTTCATCTCATGAGAAGCTTTAGCGGGACCATTCGTAGTCTTATTCTAATTAGCTTTCTGGGAAAGGACGGAATTAAGTTGTTCTGCACTTGGATGTTATTTATTCTTTTGTTTAACAGATCCGAGATTACATCCATGTTGAGGATTTGGCAAATGGTCACGTTGCTGCACTCAATAAGCTGCTCTCTGACGAGTATACAGGTAATCACATTCATTTGTGCACAATGTTGCTTCTTCCTTGCTTTAAAAAAAGAAGAAGAAAAGAATTGACTATTTTTGCTCTTCTTTAGAATGATTGTGAGGCTTAAGTCAATGTTTCTGTAACTCGTACATGTTTTAGGCTGCACTGCATACAACTTGGGAACTGGTTCTGGTACATCTGTATTGGAAATGGTTGCTGCATTTGCGACGGCATGTGGAAGGGTGACCGTCTCTTGGTCTTGCTTCCCCTACTCTATATCTAACATGCTCAAGTCTGGATGCATAGAATAAATCACATAGTTCGTGCATGTAAGTTGTGTACTAAACTTAGTTTTATCTTCCAGGAAATCCCCGTAAGATTTTGTCCAAGAAGATTGGGAGATGCCATAGAACTCTATGCTTCTACCGAGAAAGCGGAGACGGAACTTGGTTGGAAGTAAGTTCTCTAAGAATTATATAATATTGGATAGTCATCTGTTTTGAATGTGCGATGTGCTCTATGTCAAAACTATGTACTTGTCGACTAATTCTTGTGGTGTGCTAGCATCTTAACTATGTTGATATGCATTGTAATTCCATTAAATTACTTCTTTCAAACATAAAAGTATCGTAATTGACTTTTTTTTTTTGCTGAGAACTGTTTGTTGTGTTAATGTCACGTTATGGGCCGTCCACTGAACTTTTTGTCGTTCATTGTTGTGTTTTTCACGAACACAAGGCCTTCATGAATTTTTCACCACCAAGTTGTTGATTTCTTTTGCAGGGCAAGATATGGGATTGGAAAAATGTGCATGGACCACTGGAATTGGGCAAGCCTGAATCTGAGATAGAGTACCTATCCTTGAGTGAATGATTCTCCACACAAGATATACTCTACTTCTTAAAAGATTGCACGGGGGTTGGGATATCATCACATTGAGGTCTATTTCATGAATTCATATAGTTTGCCAGAACATAAATTTCAAATAAAGAATTTAGAAAGAACAGAATGGAAATTCAAAAGCTGTTGAACTTTCATTTCCCAAAAGGTCATGGCTTGCCCGATTTTGTAACTGAAGGCAATTTAGTCATGGGTGCACTGAAAATAATGCTCTAATCAATTAGTTCCTCTCTGCTTCTCAAACCTGTTAAGATGAACTTGATTGAGTAGATTAAAAAGACTGAATGCGTGGGGTGTAAGTTTAATAAAAAATATAAGTGATGAATATCTTGTGAGATCTGAAGATTAAGTCACATTTCAAGAGAAGATTAGTTGTTCAAAAAATAAAGAAATTATTAAGAATGATAGTAAATTTAAAGACAACATAAAATATTGAGCAACAAAATGCCAACGTATACCGTGCAAAATATTAAAACTGAGATGAAGGTGTTATTATGATGGCTATACTGTGATACAAAAAGGAAAAAATAAAAAAATTAAATTATTTGTAACAATGCATGAGTATAGTTTAATCCTATGAAAAGGTATAAAAAGATACTTTTGTGAAGAAAGTGGATAAAATATAAACAAAACGTGTTTGCTGCAAAAGAAGAAAACTTAAAAACTTTTTTTAAGTGTGAAATGAAACATAATAACCTTGTAGAATTAGCACATATACCTGCAGTTATCATTGACGACTCGATGCAAAAGATAAAAGTGACTTCATTTTACGGAACACAGAAATGATTAGAGAAAATATTTTCAGTTTTCGTCTTCATTTACAAAAACACTAGTTTTAACATGTTGCTTGATAACTATAGTTTGTTTCAGTTCAATCTTTCATCTTTTTATATTATTATTTTTTTTCCTCCCCTACTCTCCTAGAGCCCCTAGGTGTCACGCCAAATAAGAGGGGGGAAGAAATGAAAACCAAATAGAAAATGTAAAACCATTTTATTTTTGAAAAGTTTTCAATTTTTTTTGAATATTTGAAAACGGAAACACAAAAATAAAAATAAACCCTACCAAACGGGCCGGGCTTCATGTCTTTGTGAAGCCCTGTATGAAACCTACTTTGGCACACACACGCCCTGTATGAAACTTGGGATCAAGGCATTACACTCATCAAACGAAAATCTAAAATACACAATGGAGAGTGTCTTAGAAGGAAGTTCTGGGTCCTCAGTTTCCTCTATTAGCTTATCAAATTAGTATAGGTAATCTCAGATCCAATTTTAGATTACCACATCACTAGCCATCATTCAGTTTGAAGATTCTCAGAGGGATCCTTGTTTGAAAATGGCCAGACTCATAATATCACAATTAAGGATGGCAATTGCAGCCGAAATTGTGAGGAACCGAATCAAAATTGAATTGGTTAACATGGTTAAAAAAAATCATTTGACTGGACAATAGTTTGGTTTGGAGAAAAACTAAACACAGTTTCAATGGGTATGATTTAGTTATGGTTTTCATTAAATCCAAATCAAAATTCGAACCGAAACCGAACTGAATGTGTGTGTAACTTAACCAAATCGAACCGAATATACATATATATAATATATATTTATTTATTTAATATATTATATATACACATAATATATATATTGACTAATGTATTTTTTTACGAGTATTTTAACAAATGCATTACAAATATATAAAATATTTAATATTTATAAAGTAATTAATAAATAAAAATAAAATCTAATCTTAAATTATTTTATTTTTTTCAATCAAATAATTATATCTAAGAAATTTGAACTTAATTTGTAACTTTATGCAAGAAAAATGTAACTTTATTAGAATTTGTCTTTGTTTGTTGTGGAGTTATCAAAAATTTTTATAAATGCTATTTGCAAGATGTTTTTGTTTGTTAGTATGGATCAAACTAAAAAAACTATGGTTAAAATCAAAATCGAATAGTTTGGTTATGATTTTTAATTTTTAAAACTAATAAGTAATAGTTTAATTTTGATTTTAATAGTTTAAATTTGATTCGATTATAATTTTAACAAAAATCAATATCAAACCAAACAATTAACAACCCTAATCACAATACAACTGATTCCATTCTTTCGATGCTTTTAACCATTTAGGGACTGGTATTTTTGTATTTTAACTTTTAATTTTAATTTTATATTTTAAAAATTTATTTTAAAATTACTAAAAATACGTTTTTTATATGTATAACATTTTTTGCATTTTAAAAATTTTAAACATATTTATAATAAAAATAGCCAAAATGGCTTTTTAGTGTTTTGAATTTTCTTTATAAATTTTTTTCTTATTTTTGAAAATATATTTTTAAAAATATAAAAATAAACACATTTTTACTGTTTTAAAAAATTAAAAATTAAAAACAGACTAAAAATAACAAAGAGAGAAGATCTTAATCTCTCATCAGCCCATCTTGTTTTGGTGGTTGATATTTTTAAACTTGGCCTAGGAAGTAGTCAATCATAGCATTAAGTGCAACCTCTTGCCCAATGTACAGAATTGAGATTAAATATGAATTCCAGAATTCATTGCAAAAGGTGTACTAACCTAAAACTTTCACACTATTATCAGAAGAAAGGCAACATATGGCACACTATCCTCTTTACTTCTCTAATAAGAGTTGAATACGAAATTTCAGACATTTCATTACCTCAATTTACTTGTTCTTTGCTTTTTTCTTCACTAACCACAAGCTTGCCCTCTGTGAACTCACAAGCTTGAATAGGGACCCCAAGCTGTTTCTGAAGCTTCTTCACAACAAACACTTCACGGTCCTCGCATATTGTAACCACAATACCCTTCCTTCCAAGCCGGCCTGTTCGACCAGCTCGATGAGCATAGTGAATTGCATCTGTGGGTAACTCCAGATTAACCACAAGATCACACTGGGACACATCTAAACCCCTTGCTGAAAGTTCATTTGTAACCAGAACTCTCACCTCCCCATTCTTGAATTGCTTTAAAGTTGTTGATCTGGCAAGCTTGCCTAGATCTC